>JAJTWQ010000210.1:0-708466 GCA_029007595.1 Solanum commersonii
GTATTGCCTGTAGGTCACAACTAGCGATAAATGCAAATCTACCTTGTGGAACATAGCCCCATCACATTGGCAATTTGTTGGAAAGAACTTTAGAGTCTAAATAGGGAAATGAGGTGATCATAACAAAGTATGTAAGAATCTTGGTTTGTTAGAAAATTAAGATTTGTCTAGAAACTCCTAGATTGGAGATATTTTGTATTAGATATGTTAGAAAAGTAATATTTGTCAAGAAACTCCTAGGTTGGAGATATTGTGAATTAGATATGTTAGAAAAGTAAGAATTATCTAGAAACTCCTAGGTTGGAGATATTTGTAGTAGATATGTTAGTCTTGATTTAAAATGAGTGGTGGTTAGTGAGCCACATAGGTATATAGTTTGGTGTGAGATATTTTGCTTATTATGTGGTTGTAATTCTCACACTTTATCTATAAATACACCATATGTAATGAAACATCGAGTCAAAAAAAAAGTTAAACTCAAGAAAACTTAAGCCTTCTTCTTCACTTTGATTTTCTCGTAGCAATTTCTGACTACTATTTCCTACTGTTTACACCTTGTAGACCTAAAGTTCTTTTTCCTTTCGATGTAACATGGTATCAGAACCTATTTCCTAAGGGATCCGAATCAAATTTTATTTGTTTCACTCATCTACTTTCTGTTCTTTCTTTAATTTGCTTGTCTGAAAAAAATGCATGGCACCAGAAAATCAACCAACGATAGGTCCTCCAACTTTTAACGGAGAAAATTATTACATATGGGCCATCAAAATGAAGGCTTATCTAAAGGCTCTCCACTTATGGGAAGTTGTTGAGCTTGGAGAACCTATTGTCCAGCCATTGAGAGTTAATGCAACTCTCAATGAAATTAAGAAGTATGATGAGTTGGTAACTAGATCCCCACGAGCTCTCACCTATATACATTCAAGTCTTACGGACATGATGTTTACGAGGATTATGACTTGTTAAACAGCCAAAGAGGCTTGGGATAAGTTAAAGGATGAGTTTAAAGGCTGCATTAGAATAAAGTCTGTTAGACTCTTAGCATTGAAGAGAGAGTTTGAGCTTTTGAAGATGAAAGACTCAAATAGTGTGAAAGAATACTCTATAAAGCTAATGGAGATTGTGAACCAGATAAGAATACTTGGTGAAACCTTTCCAGATCAGAAAGTTGTAGAGAAGATCTTGGTCAACCTTCCAGACAAGTTTTAATCATAAATCTCAGCTATTGAATAGTCTTGTGACTTGACTACTCTTACAATAGCCGAACTAATCTCCAAATTGCAAATCCAAGTGCAACGGGTCACTATGAGAAGTGAAGGTATAGTAAAATATGTCTTTCAAGCGAGGCATAAATGCAAACATCAAAAGGAAAGTAGAAAAGTTTGGTTGGATAAATCTGGAGAGGTAAAATCTGCTGGAAACCAAGGTGATTTGTCGATAAAAGGAAAATTTCCACCTTGTGGAATTTGTAAGAAGACAAACCACTTAGAAAAGAATTGTTGGCAGAGTTCAAAGAGTCCTCCAATTCAATGTAGATGTTGTAAGAAGTATGGTCACATTGAGAAGTATTGTAGGCAAAATCAAAGTGGCCAGTCTTCCCATCGAGTGAATTTCGCAGATGATCACCAAGTTGGAAAATCAGAGGAGGAGGTTTCATGGCCTCGCACACATCACATATTGACCAATGTAAATGGTATGTTGATAGCGCGTGTACAAGGCATATGGCGATTGATGAAAATATGTTTGTTACCTTGGACAGATCTGATAGAACCAAAGTGAAGGTTGGAAATGGCACATTGGTGGAAGCTCATTGTAAAGGGTCAGTTAAATTTCCTACTGACGAAGGTACGAAAATTATTAATGATGTTCTTTATGTGCCAAATTTGACTCAAAACTTGTTAAGTGTTTCTCAATTGCTTCATGAAAATTATTCTCTTAATTTTAAGGACAAACATGTGTCATTTATGATCCTAAAGGATGTGAAGTAGCTAAAATTTGCATGAAGTACCCAAAATTGACATGTGTAGAGATGCTTGTGGGTCATGTCAATTTGGTAAAATGCATAAACGATCCTTTCCTAAAGGAAGTCTTTGGAGAGCTAAGGAAAAGCTAGAGTTGGTTCATACATATTTATATGGACCAATGAGGACGGCTTCTTTGAGTGGAAACAAGTATTTTGTTCCATTTAAAGCTTAGCCTAGTCACTATTGTTTTGCAAATTTCCAATTGAAAGCATGTACCCAACGATTTATTTCAACTTGTATTGCGGTCACATCACAAGAACCTTCCCCATACTTGATTTTCTTGTTTATTTTGCTGTTTTATCACTTGTTACAAAATCTCTTTTGATATTTGACACTTCTGTGTCACCCCCTTTAATTTACAATGTATTTTATCACAAATGTTTTTAGCTACAACTAATTTAAAGGAAATTCTAATTGTCTACTAATTCTCTAAACCACTCCGTTGGGACACGATCCTACCCCTTGGTTGGGTTACTATATTATTGATGATCGTAGACACTCATACCGTAGGATAGTGTCGTTGGTCACGATAAGCATCAATAGGTGAAGAAGACAAGGTGTACAAGCTTAAAAGGTCTCTCTATGGTCTTAAACAAGCCCCAAGACCTTGGTATAGTAGGCCAGATTCTCATTTGATGTCTCAAGGCTTCAACATCAGCCTAAATGAGCCTACTTTGTACTTCAAAAAGCAAGCGGATGGGATGTTGATGATGATATTAGTTTTTGTCGATGATTTGATGATTACAGGTGAAAATCCTCTTGCGGTTCAAGAAGTTAGAAATGAAATGCTAAAAGTTTTAGAGATGTCTGATCTAGGAGAAATGAAGTTTTTCCTGGGAATGGAGATATCTCAATCTTGTGAAGGAATTTTCTTGTCACAAAAGAGGTATGCCTTGACATAATGTTCGTTCTCAGTTTGTTATCTTGATATATGCAAAGTTCAAGCACTAAGCATTTTGGAGCTGCTAAAAGGGTGTTAAGGTACATTAGAGGGATGATTAATTATGGAATCTGGTATAGAAATTTGGGGAATGGAGCTCTTATTGGCTATTCAGATAGTGATTGAGGTGGATGCTTGGATGATTACAAAAGCACTTCTAATTACTATTTTTTGTTTGGTTCAGGAATTTTTTCTTTGAGCACAAAGAAGCAAAATATTGTAGCACAATCTTCAGCAGAAGTCGAGTATGTGGTTGTTGCATCTACTACAAATCAAGCAATTTGGTTAAGAAAGATCTTGTTGGAATCTAATTTGTTGCCAAAAGAACCAATAGTGATCTATGTGGACAATAAATCAGCCATTACGATGGCTGAAAATCCAGGGTAGCATGGATTAACAAACCATATCAACATAAGGTTTCATGCTTTAAGATATACCGAGAAGAATGGTGAAGTTAAGTTGGTGCATTGCATCAGTAAAGATCAACAGGCCAATATTCTGACCAAGGAACTTTCCACTAATAAGTTTGAGTTTCAAAGGTTGTTGCAAGGAGTTTCAATGAAAAATCTCAAGGAGGAGTGTTAGAAAATTAAAATTTGTAGAGAAACTCCCAGATTGGAGATATTTTGTATTAGATATGTTAGAAAAGTAAGATTTATCTAGAAACTCCTAGGTTGGAGATATTTTGTATTAGATATGTTAGAAAAGTAAGAATTGTCTAGAAACTCTTAGGTTGAAGATATTTTTTAGTAGATATGTTAGTCTTGATTAAAAATGAGTGGTGGTTAGTGAGCCACATAGGTACATAGTTTGGTGTGAGATATTTTGCTTATTATGTAGTTGTAATTCTCACACTTTATCTATAAATACGCCATATGTAAAAAAACATCCAGTGAAAAAAAAATTGAACTCAAGAAAACTTAAGCCTTCTTCTTCACTTTCAGATCTTTTGTAGCAATTTATAGCTGCTATTTCCTACTGCTTACACCTTGTAAACCAGAATTTCTTCTTCCTTTTCGTTGTAACATGGTATCAGAGCCTATTTTCTAAGGGATCTGAATCAAATTTTGTTTGTTTCGCTCATCTACTTTTTGTTCTTTCTTAAATTTGCTTGCTGGAAAAAATTCATGGTACCTGAAAATCAACCAACGACAGGTCCTCCAACTTTTAACGGAAAGAATTATCACATATGGGCCATCAAAATGAAGGCTTATCTAAAGGCTCTCAACTTATGGGAAGTTGTTGAGCTTGGATAACCTGTTGTCCAGTAATTGAGAGTTAATGAAACTCTCAATGAAATTAAGAAGCATGATGAGTTGGTGACTAGATACCCTCGAGCTCGCACCTGCATACATTCAAGTTTACGGACGTGATTTTTACGAGTATTATGACTTGTGAAAAAGCCAAAGAGGCTTGAGATAAGTTAAAGGAGGAGTTTGAAGGCTGCATTAGAATAAAGTCTGTTAGACTCTTGGCATTGAAGAGAGATTTTGAGCTTTTGAAGATGAAAGACTCAAATAGTGTGAAAGAATACTCTTCAAAGCTGATGGAGATTCTGAACCAGATAAGAATACTTGGTGAAACCTTTCCAGATCAAAAAGTTGTAGAGTAGATCTTGGTCAGCCTTCCAGACAATTTTAAATCAACAATCTCAGCTATTGAAGAGTCTTTTGACTTGACTACTCTTACAATAGCCGAACTAATCTCCAAATTGCAAATCCAAGAGCAACGGGTCACTATGAGAAGTGAAGGGATACTAAAAGATTCCTTTCAAGTGAGGCATAAATGAAAACATCAAAGGGAAAGTAGAAAAGTCTGGTTGGATAAATCTGGAGAGGTAAAATTTAGTGGAAACCAAGGTGATTTGTCGATAAAAGGAAAATTTTCACTTTGTGGCATTTGTAACAAGACAAACCACTTAGAGAAGAATTGTTGGCAGAATTCAAAGAAGTTTCCAATTCAATGTAGATATTGTAAAAAGTATGGTCACATTGAGAAGTATTGTAGAAAAAAGCAAAATCAAAGTGGCCAGTCTTCCCATCGAGTGAATTTCGCAGATGATCACCAAGTTGGAAAATCAGAGGAGGAGGTTTTCATGGCCTCGCACACATCACATATTGACCAATGTAAATGGTATGTTGATAGTGCGTGCACAAGGCACATAGTGATTGATGAAAATATGTTTGTTACCTTGGACAGATCTGATAGAACCAAAGTGAAGCTTGGAAATGGCGCATTGGTGAAAGCTCATTGTAAAGGGTCAGTTAAATTTCCTACTAACAAAGGTACGAAAATTATTAATGATGTTCTTTATGTGCCAAATTTGACTCAAAACTTGTTAAGTGTTTCTCAATTGCTTCATGAAAATTATTCTCTTAATTTTAAGGACAAACAATGTGTCATTTATGATCCTAAAGGATGTGAAGTAGCTAAAATTTGCATGATTGACAATTCCTTTCCAATTTCATGCTATTTTATTGATACTTGTTCTTTTAATGTTGAATTGAGCAATACTTGGCTTTGGCACAAAAGGTTCGGTCATTATAATCTTAGCTCACTGGTGTATATGCAATCAAAGAGTATGGTGCTTGAAGTACCCAAAATTGACATGTGTAGAGATGTTTGTGAGTCATGTCAATTTGGTAAAATGCATAGACTGTCCTTTCCTAAAGGAAGTCTTTGGAGAGCTAAGGAAAAGCTAGAGTTGGTTCATACAGATTTATGTGGACCAATGAGGACGACTTCTTTGAGTGGAAACAAGTAATTTGTTCTCCTTGTAGATGATCTGACTCAAATGACATGGGTCTACTTTCTTAGTAGCAAATAGCAAGTGTTTTCTGTTTTCAAATAATTCAAAGCTATGGTAGAAAGGGAGAGTGGCTGTAAATTGAAGTATATTAGATCTGATAATAGAACTGAATATACTTCGTATTAGTTCAGCAACTATTGTAAAGATTTGGGTATCCAACAACAATTCATTGTTAGCTAAACTCCACAACAGAATGGGGTTTCTGAGAGAAAGAACAGAACTGTGATGGAGATGGCGAGATGCATGTTGGCAGAAAAGAAGATGCCTAAATACTTTTGGGCTAAAGCAGTCAATACCGCTGCCTATTTGCTAAATAGATTACCAAATAGAGCAGTCCAATACATGACACCATTTAAAGCATGGAAGGGTATCAAGTACTCTGCAAGACACTTGAAGGTATTTCGTTCGGTATGCTATATATATGTTCCTGATGCTAAAAGAGGTAAATTAGATAGCAACGCAGAACTGTGTGTTCTGTTGGGCTATAGTACAATTGAAAAAGGATACTGATGCTTATCATGACCAACGACACTATCGTACGGTATGAGCGTCGACGATCGTCAATAATATACTAACCCAACCAAGGGTTGGGGTCGTATCCCAAGGGAGCGGTTTTGAGAATCAGTAGCCAATTAGATTTTCATTTGAATTAGTCGTAGCTAAAAACATTTGCGATAAAATACATTGTAAATTAAAAAGGGTGACACAGAAGTGTCAAATATCAAAAGGGGTTTTGTAATAAGTGATAAAATAGCAAAATAAACAAGAAAATGAAGTATAGTGAAGGTTTTTGGGATGTGACCGCAATACAAGTTGAGATAAATCGTTAGGTACATGCTTTCAATAGGAAATTTGTAAGACAATAGTGACTAGGCTAAGCTTTAAATAGAAATAAGTTTCCTCTCCAACAACTTACCCTGTTTCAAATGCGTTCCTCTCGGACACCTATTTGCCGCAAGAAGACCAGCCTACGCCTTATCCCATTCACTCTCTCGAGCTGAGTGTTAGGATATGGGACTAGGGCTCACCCTTTCGGGCTGAACCTCATGTCGACCCACTCCTTAGGCCATCATCTAGTGGTTTTGGTTTCGCGACCTCCCTCTCGGGCAAGCCGAAAACACATGGGTGGCTTTGTATTTGGAACTACAAACCCTTTAGATTAAACCAAAACCACTAGGTTAAATCACCATTAAAATACATCTAACCTATCAGCAAGCAAGACTGAACAAGAATATCAAACCATATTTGCTAAATCATACCCCAAGAATGGGGGGTTTTTAGCCACTCATCAAGAAATAAGAAATTATACCTAACATGATAAACAAATCAACTGGGTTTAAGAAATTAAACCTTGAATTAAGCTACAAAAGAAGAATAAAGAAGACCCACTTCCAACTTGGGGAAGATGAACTCCTTTCTTCAAGTCTTCACCAAACCCTCTCTAAACTTGAGAGAAAAATACTATAGACTAATAATAATTTTTACTCTAAAATTTTCCTCATACAAAACTACAACTCTAACTAGTATTTATAATTTTCACAGATTGTGCTACGGAGGATCGTTCGGCGGCATTAGCCGAGATCGCCGATGAACTCGGCAATCTACCATTTAGTCAGCTCATCGCCTTCAGTGTCTTGCCTTTAGCATCCTCATATTTTGGATCATTGGGCGGTACAGTACTGCTTCGCGGAACTAATCGGCGAATCTTCGATTGCTCTTTTCCTCGCCTTTTGATCCACTTCCTTCAAGGCTTCGCGTACTGGAACAAAGGGCGGTGCATGTCAATTCGGCAACTCTCCAAGTTGGACTCGGCGTTCCGCAGACTTTCATTTCTTGTTCTTTTCAGCCCTTTTTGCTCTGTTTTGCGCCTAAGTGTCCATGCTTCCAGTAAAACTTCAAATACCTAAAACTTAAGCATTTTAATCAAGTATTGAGATAAAACAAGCATTTGAGGACACTATTTCTACTCAAATAAATCCCTAAATGAGTCCAATTTGTGAACTCATCAACACCCCACCTTAAACTTTTACTTGTTCTCAAGCAAACTCAAGTTCAGCAGTTCAAATAGGGTGCCTCAAACAGTGCTACACAAGACTAAATCATGAATGCACACAACAAGACTCATTTTACTTATGCAAGGATCACTTGTGTACTCAAATATTCAAATTGTGACACACCATTACCAAAGATTCTCATGCTCACAATACTTGCTACTTGTGCAAGTTCAAGCTCAACAAAAGTATCTAAATGCCCTTACGTAAAGAATGATTCCATATTCACACACAAATATGAGTCAATTTAAGATCAGGAATCAGATACAGTGCTCACACTCAAAAAAAGGAACACAATACATGTTTTCACCCATAGGTTTGCCCTTAGTTTCCAATTGACTTTCAATTCGGCTTACTCAAGATCAAAAAGGTCTTTCTAAGGTTTGTAATAGGGTTGAGTGCAAAGGTATGGTCATTTAGGCTCAATGACTTTTTCCTCATGAGTTGTGGCATTCTCAAGGCATTCCCTTCTTTTTCCTTTATCAATTATTTTTCTAGTGCTTCTAAGTCACCTTTTTTTATTCTCCTCCATGGATTGCTTGACACCCGATTGCCTTCATACTTTATTCCCCATTTCATATTTTTGTTTTTTTTTTGTTTGAATTGAATTGAAGAGGTTCCATTTTTATGCAATACTATGGGTTAAGGGGGACTTTTCTTGCACTTCTTGACTACTCCTTTTCCCTTTCACCACACCCCCAACTTAGGCTTTTGGCCTAAGTTGGTTATTCGCTAAACCACAACTCAAGAGGATTGTAGGTAGTGGTTCAAGTAAGGTCTAGGGTTCATCAAGGTTCTTCCAAAGAAAGGTAAGGCTCAAAGGGTGTTCAAAAGAGTTTCACCCGCTCACTGGTAGGCCACAAAAGAGGTATATGTCAAATTGGTTCACACTCTTCAAAAGTTGCCTAAGATCATCTCAAGAGTACACCTTGCTAAATCAATTAGACAACCGGGGTAAATTCTAGGTTTATTCAAGCATGGTTCAAAGTAAGCTAATCACACAAGGCATCGATACTTCAGTCAAACAAGACTAGACACGTTCGCTAGCATGCAACGGTCCTCACAAGAAAATCAATTTGATAAATGTCTAGTCACAACAAGATGCAAAGAGTGCACATATTGTCTATTCATTTGGCCTCGTCGTAGCTGTGCATTCATATTTGTTCAATTAGGAGCACTATTCAAGTCATTGGTATTGATCGAAATCGAGACTCAAATTATTATTTTTTTGCAAAAGAATAGCCAGCTTCAACACAAGAGGTGGCAAAAAATTTTCAAAAGGATCAAAATTATTTTCAATTAGAATATCAGGAGCCATGAGCTTAAACATCCACAAAAATGCAGTATTTAAAACACAAATTAAAGAAAACACAAATGTATGCAAAACAAAATATGAATGTCAACACAAAAGGTGTGGGCCTCACCCCACCACAAATAAAAGCAGTTGTCCTCAAATGCAAATAATATGTGTTAAATGGGAATCGATAAAGTAAACCAGTTGACCCAGATATATTCAGATCAACTAGTTGCAAATGAGGTTAGATTTCTCAAAAATAACTCGGGGTGTTGAAAGACCAACCTTGTGTAAAGATACTAGGCTGCCATGCAATCCACAACTGAGCACAATTTAGCAACGCGAATACTATAATAATACATGAAATATAAAACTAGCGTTCGAGTGTGAGTTAGGGCGTATGAAAAAGTGACGTAAGTAGTAAATTAGACACTTTGAAACCTTTACTTGGAGAACTTTCCAATTATCACCTATTCAGTGACATTAGTTATACTGACCTGCTCAGTCGGTGGCACATCGAATATTTAGCTTCCTCGCAAAAGATTACAGGACATCTGGTTGCAGGTGAGTACGAATGGCGGTTTGCATTGTGCTCTCCTACAGGGTCGGTGATTCGCCACTAAAAATTTTTTAAAGTGTGTCGAGTTTTACAGATTCCAAACCTAGACTGGGAGAGTTCAAACGGCGGTTAATAGTGCAATCATCGAACCAGTGCACGGTTCGCCAAAGATGTCCTGAGCTTTGCCGATTCTTTCTGTGTGTCGCTGAATGGACTTGTGGTGTGCCTATTTGCACTGTTCGCTCACTATCCACGCTTCTATTTGCACAATCAACACATTATTATTTTATCAAACATATATAATTGGTAAGAACTTGGGTTGCCTCCCAATAAGAGCCTTATTTAATGTAGTGGTTGGACGTAGGAATACTATCAAGCATCCTCCAGATACAATTCTTCAACTAAAGCGATTCCTGGCAGTCCCCAAGGTATAACTTCAAACGCTGTCCATTAACTTTAAATGGGGGTCTCTCTTTACCTTCAACTTCTATGGCACCATTGGTGAACACTCGTGTCACTCTGAGAGGCCCAGACCATTTGGATTTTAGCTTCCCTGGGAATAGCCTTAGTCGTGAGTTGTACAATAACACCTAATCTCCCATATTGAATTCCCTCTGGACTATCCGTGTGTCATGCCATTTCTTTATTTTCTCTTTGTAAATGGCTGAGCTGTTGTAAGATCTAAGCCTGAACTCATCTATTTCATTCAACTAGTCCAACCTCTCCCTTGAAGCCTTTGTCCAATTTAAATTCAGCGCTTTCAATGCCCATAAGGCTTTATGTTTTAGCTCAACAGGTAAATGGCATGATTTACCAAAAACTAGTTGATATGGGGACATTCTTATAGGTGTCTTATAAGCAGTCTGATATGCCCACAGGGCATCATCACCTTGTCGTTTACTATCTTGAATTCTCTATTTGACACCTCAACTTGTTCGCTCGTTTGGGGGGTTCTTTTGTTTTACTATTTGCTCAATGCACTAGAAAACCACTTATTGTAAAAATGTGATCCTCCATCACTCTTGGAGTAGAATGCGTTTTTGATCTCACGCCTCCACCTATTTTGACAACTCAACTTGTCCATCAAATGGGTGAAATTCCCCACACATCGAATAGTTCAATTTCCAAACTAGGTGTAAGGGGTAACTCGTGCTTTCTTGACACTGGAGCCGACATTAGGACATCTCTTTGCAAAATCGAGGGCATCTTTTTACCCATTTTGGAGAATCTTAGTTGCGGTATGGTTTATTTGCTCAATGCATGGAGGACTATTGAAAACCACTTATCGGCACATTCCCAAAATAAGACCAACTTTTAACACTAGGAATCCTAGTTTGATATCGAGAATGTCTACGATGTAGTTTGCAAAGTTAGCATACCATGGCACGTGTGTGAGGCATCATCGGGGAATGAATATCTTTTAGTAACCCAACTAGCAAAGTCCCAATACTACACCTAATGGTTGGGGTCTTACAAGCGTCATCAAAGTTTTGTCCAAAACCACTTATCTTGAGAGGTTTTGAGAATCAGTAACCCAATTAGAATTTCGTTTGAATTAGTCGTAGCTTTTAAAAACATTTGCAATAAATACATTGTAAATTAAAATGGGGTGACATGGATATAGTGTCAAATATCAAAACTTTCAACATCCACTAATGCTTGTTAAGAATGGCCTTCCCAAAACAACCTTTCTTTGTAACAAGTGATAAAACAAAGTCAAAATAAACAAGAAAATCAAGTATGGGGAAGGTTCTTAGGATGTGACCGCAATACAACATTGCGTTGTTGAGATAAATCGGCATGTGAAAGTGGTTTTATCTTGATCTTGGGTACATGCTTTCAATAGGAAATTTGCAAGACAATAGTGACTAGGCTAAGCTTTAAATGGAAATAAGTTCCCTCTCGAGCAATTTACCCCATTTCAAATGCATTCCTCTCAAACACCCATTTATCGCATTTTTAAAGAGGTTTTGATGACAAATGGCTCATACTTGCCACCGCCTCATCTATAACATCTTTAGACACTACATGGATATCACCCCGATGTTGAAAGTTCTTCCGTTCATTCACACGGAATTTCAACTTGCCGCTTTCAACATCCACTAATGCTCTGCCGGTTGCTAAGAATGGCCTTCCCAAAACAATGGGGACCTTAACATCAATGTCAAAGTCTAAAATCACAAAGTCAGCTGGAAATATGAACCGATCTACTTTGCTCATCTTCATTTTCTTTTTCAAAATTTTGGGGAAAAGGTGGAGGTATTTTGGGTAAGGGTTGTATTATTTTGGAGTTTCTCGAGCTGAGTGTTAGGTCTCTCATTCCATTTAGCAAATCATGGGACTAGGGCTGCTATCACTCCCCCCTTGGCTCACCTCTTATAAATGTCGCCTAGGTCCATCACCTCTAGGGTGGTTCCAACCTAGATGTCCAACCCACGGTTGATAGTACGGGTGGAAACCCTCCTCATTCCTTTTGTGGAACCTCATGTTATCGGCCCACTCCTTGAAACACTTCACGGTTGCCTTTTGCCTTTCAAGCCATCTTCCATCCGAGACTAATGGTTTTGGTTTCGCAACCTCCCTCTCGGGCAAGCCAAAAATACATGGGTGGCTTTGTATTTGCAACTACAAACCCTTTAGATTAAACCATAACCACTAGGTGAAATCACCATTAAAATACATCTAACCTATTAGCAAGTAAGACCCAACAAGAATATCAACCCATATTTGCTAAATCACACCCCAAGAATGGGGTTTTTTTAGCCACACATCACGAAATAGGAAATTATACCTAACATGATAAATAAACCAACTAGGTATAAGAAATTAAGCTATGAAAGAAGAATAAAGAAAACCCACTTCTAACTTGGGGAAGATGAACTCCTTTCTTCAAGTCTCCACAAAACCCTCTCCGAACTTGAGAGAAAAATACTATAGACTAATAATAATTTTTACTCTAAAATGTTCCTCACACAAGACTACAACTCTAACTAGTATTTATAGTTTTCACAGAATGTGCTGTGGAGGATCGTTCAGCCACATTAGTCAAGATCGCCGATGAACTCGACGATCCGCCATTTAATCAGCTCATCTCCTTCAGTGGCTTGCCTTCAGCATCCTCATATTCTAGATCATCGGACGGTATAGTACTACTTCGCGGAACTAATTGGTGACTCACCGACTGCTCCTTTCCTCGCCTTTGATCCACTTCCTTCAAGGCTTCGTGTATTGGAACAAAGGGCGATGTATGTCAATTCGGTGACTCGCCAAGTTGGACTCGGCGATCCGCAGACTTTCATTTCTTGTTCTTTTCAACCCTTTTTGCTTCATTTTGCACCTAAGTGTCCATGCTTTAGATAAAACTTCAAAACCCTGAAACTTAAGCATTTTAATCAGGTATTGAGATAAAACAAGCATTCGAGGTCACTATTTCTATTAAAATAAAGCCCTAAATGAGTCCAATTTGTGGACTCATTAGATACAAAGTGTACAATGTTAGTAGAAAGAAGGTGGTTGTTAGTAGAGATCTTGTAGTGGATGAGTCTATCCACCATGATTGGGATCGAGATATTGTTGTGAAGAACCAAGGTGGGAGTACTTCAACTGCAACTCCAAATCAGCAAAAAGGTGATACTCCCTCTTGTCCTATTGATGCAACAAAAAACAATTATTATGTTGAATTGACTATAGACTCTCCTATTTTGAAGACCAAATCACTAGCAGAAGTTTATGAGCAATGCAATTTTGCTCTTGTTGAACCATCCTCATTGGAAGAATCAACAAACCAGAAAGTATGGATTTCAGCAATAGAGGAGGAACTTGCCATGATTAATAAAAATGATACTTGGAAGTTTGTTGATAAGCCAGAAGAGAAAAATGTTATCGGTGTCAAATGGGTCTATCGAACAAAGTTCAATCCAGATGCCTCCATCTTCAAGTATAAAGCTAGACTTGTAGTTAAAGGCTATTCTCAGTAGCCTGGAGTGGACTTTGGAGAAACGTTTGCTCCTGCTGCGCGGCATGAGACAGTAAGATTTCTAGTCACTCTCACAGTACAATACAAGTGGAAAATCTTCAATTTGGATGTAAAATCTATATTTATCAACGGATTGCTTGAGGAAGACATTTATGCTGAACAACCTGAAGGTTTTACAGTTGCAAGTGAAGAAGACAAGGTGTACAGACTTAAAACGGCTCTCTATGGTCTTAAACAAGCCTCAAAAACTTGGTACAGTAGGCCGGATTCTCATTTGATGTCTCAAGGCTTCAACAGAAGCCTAAATGAGCCTACTTTGTACTTCAAAAAGCAAGCGGATGGGATGTTGATTATGATATCAATTTATGTCGATGATTTGATGATTATAGGTGAAAATCCTCTTGCAGTTCAAGAAGTTAAAAATGAAATGCTAAAAGTTTTTGAAATGTTTGATCTAGGAGAAATGAAGTTTTTCTTGGGAATGGAGATATCTCAATTTTGTGAAGGAATTTTCTTGTCCCCAAAGAGGTATGCCTTGAATCTGTTTAAAAGGTTCAAGCTTGACAAGTGCAAAGTTGTTGCAACTCCACTTGTTGTGAATTAAAAATTAATGAAGGATGATGGCGAAGAGAGGGCATATCCAAAAGTTTATAGAAGTGTAATTGGAAGTCTATTGTATCTAACAACTTCTAGGCCATACATAATGTTTGCTATCAGTTGGTTATCTCGATATATGCAAAGTCCCAGCACTAAGCATTTTGGAGCCGCTAAAAGGGTGCTAAGGTACATTAGAGGGACGATTAATTATGGAATCTGGTATAAAAATGTGGAGAATGGAGCTCTTATTGGCTATTCAGATAATGATTGGGGTGGATGTTTTGATGATTACAAAAGCACTTCTGGTTACTATTTTTCGTTTGGTTGAGACATTCTTTCTTTAAGCAAAAGATGCAAGATATTGTAGCACAATCTTCAGCAGAAGCCGAGTATGTAGTTGTTGCATCTGCTACAAATCAAGCAATTTGGTTAAGAAAGATCTTGTTGGAATTGAATTTATTGCCAAAAGAACCAGCAGTGATCTATGTGGACAATAAATCAGCCATTGCGATGGTTGAAAATCCAGGGAAACATGGAAGAACAAACCATTTCAACATAAGGTTTCATGCTTTAAGAGATGCCGAAAAGAACGGTGAAGTTAAGTTGGTGCATTGCATCTAAAGATCAGCAGGCCGATATTCTGACCAAGGCTCTTTCCATTAAGAAGTTTGAGTTTCAAAGGTTGTTGCAAGGAGTTTCAATGAAAAATCTTAAGGAGGAGTGTTAGAAAATTAAGATTTGTCTAGAAACTCCTAGATTGGAGATATTTTGTATTAGATATGTTAGAAAAGTAAGATTTGTCTAGAAACTCCTAGGTTGGAGATATTTTGTATTAGATATGTTAGAAAAGTAAGAATTGTCTAGAAACTCTGAGGTTGGAGATATTTTGTAGTAGATATGTTAGTCTTGATTAAAAATGAGTGGTGGTTAGTGAGCCACATAGGTACATAGTTTGGTGTGAGATATTTTGCTTATTATGTGGTTGTAATTCTCACACTTTATCTATAAATACACCATATGTAATGAAACATCGAGTGACAAAAAAAATTGAACTCAAGAAAACTTAAGCCTTCTTCTTCACTTTCAGATTTTCTGTAGCAATTTACAGCTACTATTTCCTGTTGTTTACACCTTTTAGACCTGAAGTTCTTCTTCCTTTACATTGTAACATGGTTCGTGTACTTTGAGTTTTTATTTCTTTAGACCCTAATGAATTCAGGTTTTCTCTTTTGACATTTTTAGCCTTCTTTTTTGTATCAGCATAATGTTTTGTAGTACTTGATGCTTGAGCAGTGTACTTACTATATTTTCAGTAATTTACTTTAATAGAAAAAATCTACGTTCTTTTGGTAAGTTACACTTTGATATTTCTCAAGTGCAGAACTTTGGATATCATTTCTAGTCTTGCTTTAATGCTTGAAGTTTGCCTGACAAGCACATGTCGATTGAAAAAACTTAGACGAACCTAGTGTTTAAACTAAACTAACGAATACAACATTCATCACCTCGATATATCATTGAGATTGGAAGGACCAAAACAGATACTAAAGTAATGAGATAATGTCATTCAAAATGGAAAAAAACTTAGTTGCCCTGGTGTTTAAACTAAACCAATGTATATAGCATTCATCACTTCAATGTATCATAGAGATATTTAGGACTAAAGCAGATACTAAAGTAATGAGATAATATGTCAATTCAAAATGGAAAAACAGATTCTAGATGCAATTCAATGTTTGAAAGTTTGAAATAACTTTGATGCTACTACTACTTAAGTGCACATTTGCTTTTGCTATTCCATAGACAATCTTGGATTCTCTAAAGCAAGTGTTTTGGATTCCTTTTCTTTTGAAGGAACCTACTTCAAATGGTTCAATTTCTTTTGTCTAAAATAGATATCACCACAAAGAAAAGGTATAACATGCCATTCTAAAGATGGTACTTAAACTATAACCAAAGTTAATGCTTCTTCTTCCCTTTACTGATCTTTGTTAGTGTAAAGTTTTGATGATAATCAACTTTACTATTTCAGGTCAAATCAAAAAGGAAAGAATCAAATAAGAAGAAGATTCTCAAGCAAGATTGAAGATCATCAATCAATGAGGCTGAAATCTGAAATGCACAAATCATGGAAGATTCCAAATCAAGGAAGATCACAAACCAGTTGCCAATAAATCAAAAAGTGTAAGATCTTTGATTAGATCTCCAACGGCCATATTAAATCAAGGAAGCTGCAAGAATGAATCAATCAAGAAAGGAAGGAATCTCCAAATGACTACATGCAATTCAAGGAAGCTGCAAGAATGAATCAAACAAGAAAGGAAGGGATCTCCAACGGCTATATACAATCAAGAAAGCTACTGAAGTAGAGACATAAGGAAGGGATCACAAATGGCAGTTTGCAATCTATCAAGGCAAAATCAATGAATAAGCCTTAATCTTTATTCTTGGAAAATAAGGATATCTTGCCTTTTTCCAAGGATCAAATCTCTAGGGTTGCCATCACTTCATAAGACCAGACTCAAGTCTCGACCCTATATAAAGACATCACACTGCAAGTGGAAAGATGGTACAACGAATCTGAATCATCTCACTACTCCCTACTTTACTTTTGATAAGCGTTGTATTACTTAGTTCTACTGTGTAAACAAAAAAGAGAGAAGAGAGAAAAATTGTTGGTAAGGCATTATATCAAAATAGAAGAGTGAAAAGAAAGAGAGTGTAAACTGTAAAGTTATACTCAATATTGTACTCTCATCAAAAGTTACCAAGCATAGAACAGAACACCATTGCAACCCAATGGGACTGGTCGTAAGATCCACATTGGATCCCAACCAGTATAAAAATTATTGTGTCAAGTTTACTTTACGCATTTTCGATTCCATTCATACTTGTCTGCAATCTGTAGTCGCCTGAGGTTCCTCTCAAGTCAACTACTCACGAGAAGAAAATCGAAAAAAATAGCAATTCACCCCCCTCTTGCGCTTTCAATTGGTATCAGAGCCTCGTCTCACAGAAAGTTTGTCTAACAACAGGTGAGGAAAAGATCATGGCACAACAAATCATGGGCGCACTATTCCAAGAAGGGACATCTCAAACAAGACCTCCATACTTTAATGGAAAACACTTCTCTCATTGGAAAGTAAGAATGGAAACATTCATAAAATCCTATGATGTGACGGTTTGGAGAGTCATTAAACTGGGTGATATTCCAATCCCAATTTCAAACACTTCTGATGAAAGTCAATTATCTGCCACACCAAGCTTGGAAAATTATACAAATGAACAGATGGAAACTATTCAAATAAATTCCAAAGTAAAGAACGTTTTGTATAATGCTATCAGTGGAGAAGAATATGAAAAGATCTCATGTTGTGGCACTGCTAAAGAGGTGTGGAATAAATTGGAGGTTACTTATGAAGGAACTGCTAAAGTTAAAGAAACAATCATCAGTTTGCTAGTGTATGAATACAAACTTTTTCAAATGAAGGAAGGAGAAACCATTGAAGGCATGTTTGCTTGACTTAGTAAGATCATTGGAGAACTAAAGGCTTCAGGAAAAACATGTCCTCCCATAGAGCACATACGAAAAGTTCTTTGAAGCTTGCCACCGCAATGGCACGCCAAAGTAGTTGCTCTTGAAAGCATGAATTTAAACACCCTAACCTATGATGAGGTGAGGGTAGATTTAATAGCTTTTGAGAAAACTCATCTTAACAAAAAAGGCCAAGAAAAATCCAAAAAGAAAATTGTGGCATTCAAAGAAAATCAGGAAGATAAAGGAGAAGAAGAACTAGCAGAAGATGAAATTACCTTAATTACCACATCACTGATCGATTCCTTTAGGAAATCCAGAAACAACAGAAGAGGAAGAAACTTCAGAAAGGGAAAGTATATCGCTGATCAATCAAGAAATGATGGAAAATGTTATGAATGTGGAAAGTATGATCACATAGCCAGTTAATGTCCAGAAGCAAAGAAAAATTACTCCATAGGAAACCAAAATAACAAAGCACTAAGCAGTTGGAGTGATGAAGACAACTCTAAAAATGAACATGAATAAATTGGTAACATTTGCGTCATGGTTGTTCGACAATCAAGCACAGAGGCATGTAATAATTGTAATAATTTAAAAAACTTGCTAGATCGTGCTATGACAGACCTTGATAGAATTTTTTCTGACTTTCGAAATCTTCAAACTGAAAAAAGGAATTTGGAAATAAAACTGGAAGTTAGTGAAGTTGAAAATGATCTCCTTTATGAAGAAATTCACGAATTAAAAATTGCTCTTGAGAATTCCCTACACAAATCAAACTCTTCCAAAAATTCCTTTAAAAGGTCTCTAGCAGCAAAAATTCTTCAAATGGAAATTACTTTAGCTGCAATCAGTCCTATAAGTCGACTAATTCAAAAACTAACAGTAATGATTCCATTTCAGAAGAATATACTCCTAAATCTTGCAATTATTGTCGGAAGTCTGGACATGTGTCATATAACTGCTGGTTTCGAAATCACAACTCATCTAGATGGGTTTGGAGACCCAAAAGAACTCCAAATAACCTTAACCTTGAAGGACCCAAAAAGGTTTAGGTACCTAAGAGGAGATAATAATCTTGTTTTGCAGGAACAACGCAAGAAAACAAAAGGAAAATGGTACATAGATAGCGGATGTTCAAATCACATGACAGGAGATAAACATCTGTTCAAATCTGTTATTGAATACAAGGGAGGAAACATTCATTTTGGTGATAACTCAAAAGGAACGATAATTGGTATTGGTACAATTTCTTTTAATGATTCATGTGTATTTAGTGACAGGACTTAAATACAATCTCTTGAGTATTAGTCAACTATGTGACTCATTTCTAGAAGTCCATTTTCAAAAGAATCGATGCTTGATAAAAGATTCATCTTGGAACAATCTACTACAAGGAAGCAGAGAAAAAAATGTATACATTCTTGATTCTGTAAAAAACAATGGAGAACACATATGTCTATCTTCAATGACTGATGATCCCTGGATTTGGCATAAGAAACTTGGCCATACAAGCATGAGACTGATAGAGAAACTGGCTAAAACTGAGCTGGACTATTCAAAAGATCGCATCTGCGACACGTGTCAAATGGGTAAGCAAACAAGAAACTCATTTTCTGGCAAGGATATTGTCTCCACAAATAAACCCCTACAGCTCCTGCACATGGACTTATTTGGAGCTACCAAAATAGCCAACATCGGAGGTACAAGGTATGCTTTTGTAATAGTTGATGATTATTCTCGTTTTACTTGGGTTATGTTTTATCTCACAAGGATGATACTTTAAAAAAAATTAAGTTTTTCTGTGAGAAAGTTCAAAGAGACAAAGGTTATTATATTTCATCTATAAGAAGCGACCATGGAGGAGAATTCAAGAATAATTTGTTTGAAAAGTTCTGTAATGAGAAAGGCTATACTCACAACTTCTCTTCACCTCGATCGTCTCAACAAAATGGAGTTATGGAATGAAAGAGCAGGACATAGCAAGATATGGCAAGAACGATGATCGTTGAGCACTCTCTTCCACATAAATTTTGGGCAGAAGTTGTAAGTACAGCCTGTCATGTGTTGAATCAATGCTTAATTAGACCCATCCTCGAGATGACACCATATGAATTATGGAATGGTAAGAAACCTAACATCGGATACTTTCATCCTTTCGGATGCAAGTGTTTTTTCCACAACAATGGTAAAGACAACCTTGGTAAGTTTGATGCTCGAAGTGATGAAGGTATATTTCTTGGTTATTCAAACTGAAACGACCCCAAAAATGCCCGAAAATGTGCTTCGGAAACACCTAAAATTGTAATTTCCATATATCTCAAAATTCATGCATCATTTTGGAAATTCGACTTCATATTCTTATTCAGGGGGTCAAATTGAGTGGGAAATGAGTCTAACCCGAATTTTAGAACAACCGTATCAAAATTCGAAAATCGCAAAAAATGCGATTTTGAGGGTCAACTTTAAAGGGGCATATCTCTCAGCACACAAGGAACTGGAAGGAGCTCAAACTATCAAAATTAAATCTCTGTGAGTTAGCTTTCCAACGCAATTTGTTTCACCTCATTCCGAGTTAGGATGAAGGAGTTATGACCATTTTCGTAAAACCTGTCCGGCAGAAAATGCAAATTCCAGTAGCCGAAAACACTGTTCACCCGCCTCATTTTTTTTCTAAGTGTTGGGACGTTTTTTTATAAAAAGGGGACATATCCATACTTAGTCATTTAACTTTAAAACATCCAAAAAACTCTCTCTAAGCCCTCTCCAAAAATTCCACCAAGATCATCCACCAAATTCAAGAATCCCAAGCTTTAATTCCGGATTCAAGATTCAATCTCAAGCAATTCTCCATTCCAATCTTCATCAAGAATTCTCCAAAGTTGAGGTATGTGGGTTGATTGTGGAAACCTTCCTTTCCACAAGTCCAACCATTTATCCTCTATTTTACTTCAAGTTTATGGATCCTTATGATCATTTATGAACTCTTGAATTATGGAATCACTACTACACACCCTATTAAGGTCTATCTTGCATATTTTCATGAAATGGTATTATTATGTGATGTTTATGGTTTTCATGCCTCCATGATCAAATTATGAAGGTTGTTATATATGTATATATATATGTATGTTGTTGGTGGGCTGTTTTATATGGATTTTGAAAATTGGTTGGACTTAGTACTCTTGAAACACATGATTTTATTTACATGAACAAGTAGCCCACCATATGTTTGATAAAATGTCATTTATAGAATTCTTATGAAATGGAAGGTCCAATGTACGTCCTATGAGTCGGATGATTATATAAGTATTGAAATGATGATGAAATGGATACATGTATATGATTTTCTCTATATAGTGTGTGAGTCGACCAAGCCTAGCTCTGGGGTTGTAGGCTCCTGTAACCGTATCAAGGGGTTGGTACCTTGGTTGCCTAGTACGGGGGTAGTAGGCCCGTATAACCGTATCGAGGGGTTTGTACCTTGGTTGCCTAGTACGGGGGTAGTAGGCCCGTATAACCATATCGATGGGTTTGTACCTTGGTCCCTTGCTCGGGGTGGTAGGCCCGGGTAACCACATTGAGGGGTTTGTACCTCTTTCGCCTCTCCAAGGGGGTGGTAGGCCTTGAAAATACTATATTGATGGTCACTCACTACACATATACTATGCCCTACTAAATATGATTTTTATATAAGCATCATTATACATATCATCTCATTAATATGTTATCTATCGGGTACGATTATGCATTTTGCCTATAATGTCCATCCATTGTTGCATTGCATTGCATCCCATATACTTAGTACATTCAAACGTACTAATGCATACTCTATGCCTACATGATGTCACCATGTAGGGACCGGAGCACCGTCCGACCATCCTCCTCCACGTGGCTAATTCGATTTCTTATCAAGGTTATTGGTGAGTCCTCCATTCCGGAACGTTGCTCATGATCTTTTGCTATGTATAAGACCTTTTCCTTTTTAATTATGTATTCACTATGAGGGTGAGCCCGGTAGTTTGTCTCGGCCCCGCTAAGTATCCATGTTTAGAGGTGGTGTTGGACAAGTTGTGTATTATGTTTGAGCATTATTCTCTTTTTCTCATGCTCCCTTAGTCCCAATATCCCCTTGATTATGCGTATCGCTTATGGTCATTTTAATTGCTTCCGCGACCAAGGATGTGTAATGATATGCTATGAGGCTTGTTTGGGGTTCCCTCGGGTTCCCCATTCGCCGGTCACGTCTAAGCCCTAGACTTGGGTCGTGACACAAACTCTAGCAGATCTTATAGAATCTTTAATAAGCGTACTTTACATATTGAAGAATTTGTTCATGTTGTTTTTGATGACACTAACAAATCTGTTGAGATTAGAATAAATTTTGATGATGAAGATAGTCAACTCTCCATATAGTATACTCACAAGGAAATAAACAGTGCTAAGGAGACGACTACTGAAAATAGCCTGATGATCCTATTGTTGAGACAGTTCCAAATGAATGGCGAAGCGAACCTAACTATCCAAACAAATTCATCATTGGAAATCCAAACGAAGGCATGGAAACTAGAGCATCAAGAAGAAATGAGACACATGTTGCACTTATTTCTCAGTTGGAACCAAAGAAACTGAATGATGCTCTCACAGATGAGCATTGGATCAAAGCTATGAAAGAAGAATTAGAGCAATTTAAAAAGAATCAGGTCTGGACTTTAGTCCCTAAACCTGCAAACAAGTCCATCATTGGAACCAAATGGGTTTATAGGAAAAAACTTAACGAATCTGGAGAGGTGATTCAAAATAAAGCTCGACTAGTGGCTCAAGGATACTCTCAATAGGCAGGAGTCAACTATGATGAAACTTTTACCCCCGTTGCAAGAAATTTTTTGAGCTTATGCAAAGCGAATTCGAAATGAGTATGATGGGTGAGTTAACTTTCTTTCTCAGACTACAAATTTATCAATCTGAGAAAGGCATATTCATGTGTCAAACTAAGTACTGCAAAGAACTTATTCAAAAATTTGGTATGGAAAATTCAAAATCCATAGGAACTCCCATAAGTTCCACTTGCTCTCTTGACAAGGATGAAAAAGGTAAGAAAGTCGACGAAACAAAATACAAAGGTATGATTGGTTCATTACTTTATCTTACTGCCAGTCGACCAGACATTATGTTCAGCGTATGCAAGTGTGCAAGGTTCCAATCAGCTCCTAAAGAATCTCATCTTACTGTTGTAAAGCGTATTATTAGTTATCTAGTGGGAACATGCTCCTTCGGATTATGGTACCCAAAAGATAAAAAACTTATTTCTTGAAAGTTTTTCATACGCTAATTATGCAGGTGATAAAGATGACCGAAAAAGCACCAGTGGCTCATGTCAAATTTTAGGAAAATCTTTGATTTCATGGAATTGCAAAAAAACAGGGCTCTGTGTCTCTCTCTACTACAGAAGCAGAGTATATTGCTATTGGTCAATGTTGTGCTCAAATTTTATGGATGGTTCATCAATTGAGTGACTATGAATTATTTTTTAAAACCTGTTAAAATTATGTGTGATAATTCCAGTGCTATTTGTCTGTCAAAAAATTATGTGCACCATTCTAGGACAAAGCATATTCACATAAAACATCATTTTATTCGAGATTATGTTTTAAATGGTGATATTGAAATTACCTTCATAAGTAATGATTTTCAACTAGCTGATATTTTTATTAAATCCCTTTTGGAAGAAAGATTCTGCTCTCTTAGAAAATCTCTTAATATTGTCGAAAATCCCTTAATTTGCTGAATTGATTTCTAGCCTTTATTGTGTGCTCATCCTTCCATATTTCTGATGCTTTGATTAAGACTGTGTGGTTCTACTTTGTGTTTTGCCGAAACTCTATGTTCTTTCCTTTTTCTGATGCCAAAAGGGGAGAATATTATTATCTATATTATCTGACTGTGTTCTTGATATGTGATGATATTTGATGCATTACTCTCTATCTGTTGCTCTTCTAGTACACTGTATATGTATGCTTCATCTCTATAAAGAAACTACTCAGGGGGAGCTAGTTAAAATCTCCGTCGACTACTCCTCACTACATTCAGGGGAAGCAAACCACAACCTCAACTTCATAAAGATAACTACACAAACAGGGAAGTATTACTACTAAATATTGTCATCATCAAAAAAGGAGAGATTCTTAGTGTAAAGTTTTGATGATAATCAACTTAACTATTTCAAGACAAATCAAAAAGGAAAGAATCAAATAAGAAGAAGACTCTCACAGCAAGATTGAAGATCATCAATCAAGGAGGCTGAAATCTGAAATGCACAAATCATGGAAGATTGCAAATCAAGGAAGATCACAAACCAGTTGCCAATAAATCAAAAAAGTGTAAGATCTTGATTAGATCTCCAACGGCCATATTAAATCAAGAAAGGTGCAAGAATGAATCAATCAAGAAAGGAAGGAATCTCCAAATGACTACATACAATTCAAGGAAGCTGCAAGAATAAATCAAACAAGAAAGGAAGGGATCTCCAATGGCTATATACAATCAAGAAAGAGAACACCCTTTTTTCCAAGGATCAAAGGGGATCTCTTCATAGGACGTCGACCCTATATAAAGATCCACATGGAAAGGATCCCAATCCACCGCTCCCTACTCTACTTTTGATAAAAAATTATTGTATCAAGTTTATCAAAATAGAAGAGTTTAGAGTGTAAATTGCAGTTTTTGTACTCTCATCAAAATTCCATTCATACTTGATCTATAATCTATAGTCGATTCCATTCATACTTGTCTGTAATCTATAGTCGACTGAGGTTCCTCTCAAGTTAACTACTCATGAGAAGAAAATCGAAAAAAAATAGCAATTCACCCCCTTCTTGCGCTTTCAATCTTTAACTTCGGGAGAGCAAAAGTTATTCCTTCATTGAGGGTAGCTTTCCTTCCTAGCTTATAGTTCCACAACTCTGTTGTTATGCATCTACCACTGGGACCTTCATTCATATCCATCAAAGTAGCAGTTACCAAATCGTAAGCGGCTTGTCCAAACTCATGCTTCAACCTATTCAGCCTTTCGTCGTTTTCATCAATGATGATTTCCTACCAAGACACAAGGAATAATTAAGTTCTAAGTATTTTGATTCAAGGGGATAAAGATATGGAAAACAACTAGTATAAGTCTATTATAGTGCATTATTACCTTGGAACCATTTTCTCTTGTTACATCTTTGAAAGGATGCCAATTGGGATCCACAAGGTTCCCAGATTGAGCCAACTGAGTAGCTTTTAAATCTGCATCTGTTCAAAGGAATTTGCTCTTGGTTATCTCATGAAATCTTGTACTATCAAGTTCTCCCATTCTCTTGACACCAATGGAAGCTCGAAAAGAGTGCTTCTTTATTAACTAAATGCCATGAAACATGTTTCATTTGTCAAAATTTTCACCTTGTAAGAATACTTGAATGTTCAACAACATAGACTATAACAGAAGCTCAATTGATGGTGCATGAAATTTGTAATAGGTTGAGAATGGAAACTAAACATGTAACGAATTGAACATGCTATAGTCTACTCCTAATCATTCTGATGTTCTTACTCCATTGGAGGACAAAATGGAAACTTGAGTGTTATTCACAAAATAGATAAGGGTATTGCAGAACTTGAAAGAGTTGTACATACATCGATCAGCTCCTTCCTGGCATCTGTTAACTCAATATTTGCCCGCTGCTCTTTAACAACTAGAGCTTGATTCAAAGCTTCAAAATCTTCTAGTTCTTCTTTTTCTTCATTTAGGCTCTCTTCAATCTCATCTAATTTTTTCTTCACCTCTTGGTCATCTCCCATTTGTTCAGTTACATTCTTGGCCCCTATGAGACGTTCAATCTCCAACTCAGCACTTGCTTTAAGTCGAGTTTCTTTTGAAACTCCATGTTCTTCTGACAGAGAGTTTCTTTCGCCTTCTGCATGTAAAATTCTCAAGATGTTAGAGACTAACTACATAACTACAAAAATTGAGTAAACACACAGAATGAGCTTACAACCTTCTGTTCTTCTGCCAAAGTCAAGACACTTTCATCATACCTCTTTGTTTCTCTCTCATTCTTAAACACATAAAAGAGAAATTTTACAGTGAACCAATTCCCAAAATGAAGAGTAGTCCAAGACAATATATGTATATTCGTACACTATTCAATGACATACAGTATCAACAAAGCTTAAGTGAGAACAAAGTTAAAAGTGGCTAAGTACTAGATTCTTGTAGCTTCATTTTTTATTAGTATATCTGTAAGGAAGAAGATTTCAGATGCATGTAACTTAAACATGGAAAAATGAGAGAGATGGATGAATGAAGCTTGTTTGAATTGACAGTAAAATCCAGATGAAGTTACTTATTCAGGTCCTTATGCCTATCCACTATCTTAGATCTACAAAATATGAGAGTATTTCTGTAACATCTTATTTTTGTACCTCATTGGTAGTAGTCTATTCCTTCATATGCTTATACCTCAATATACTTTATTTACAAGCCAGTTAAGTCAAATCAGTTAAACAGCAATTCACATTCTAACTATTTCATGCTAATAATTTGGATGCCTTAGAGCATATGCTTTCTAACACAAACCATCTCCCATAGTATACATAGAGAAGTAAGACTTTCTACCCACGCGCCCAACTTGATTCAATTTTAGCAAAGTATATTGATTTGAAAGTAAATCCCTTGAATTCTTGATGAAGTTCGTTTGAATCCTTGTGGGTTGTGTTATTGGAGCTTTCTTGAGATTGATTCACATTTTTAGTTGTGTTTTTTAGTAGAATCTGATGTTATTTGAGGGTACAAATGATTCTAAGTGTTTGGGGAAAGAACCAATAGATTTAGAGAGTTTAGAGCAGGAAAACGAAGAAGGAATTTTTGTCGGGTAAATCTAGGCAGTGCCTCCGCGTCGCGGACATGCTCCCCAAATTTGGGAAAAATCATTTCGTGTCGCGGAGCAGTCATGAACCGTTCTGCCTCAAAAGTCTTTTTCGAACCAAAAATTTAAATACTTCTCCGCGTCGCGGACCCACCCTCAAACAGTGATTTCTTGATATTTTCTCATGTTTAGCTATCTAAAATCATTCCTAAATATCATGAGATCTTTCCTATCACAAATCACAATTCTTGAATCCATAATTCAATTCAAGGAAATGTAAGAGTCAAGCTAGAAGTTAAGAAGCAAGTCAAGAGAAGTTCTTTAAAGCTTTCAAAAGTCTCTTACAGACATTTTAACTTTGTTTCAAGACTTAAAGTTCAAGTTGAGTAAAGAGTAAAGAGTAAATATTGAAGATCATTTCTTCAAAGAAATATATGGGGACTATGTATTCCCGAAGAGTTTAAAAATGTTTTCACATTTAAACAAGAAAGGGAAAATCGATTCAAAGAGAGCTTTTAAGGTAAGTTTTGAGTAATTATCTCAAACCAAAGAAAGAAGTTTGTTTTTAAAAACATATGAGCTAAGTATATTTTGGGAGTAGTATTGAGCACTGATATGGGGATGTGAGTTCATATTAACTCAAGTCTCCATAAACCATGTAGCCATCATGGGTAGTAAAGAATCATACTTTTTAGATGACTCCTTAAGATGCTTTTAGCATAAGCTAGTGGATCCACTAGGTTAAGTAGTTCTATATGACGGCAAAGTATATGACAATTCTGGCAGCGTGGAAAAGACGTTGTATCACCACTTAGGCTTATAATGGTGATTGTGGGTTAGAGAATCTCCCACATAAACTATTATTACTTTATTATATGAGTAAATTGAGTTTGTTATTGCATTTTCTTTAACGAACTGAGTTGTTTCCACTATTTTAACATGCTTTCTATATATTGCATATGTTTTATTGCTTTATATTGAGTTATTCAGGAGTTGAGTAAAGTCAAGGTAAGTGTTCCTTTCAGATTCTTTCAAGCTTAAGTTGTGTTTAGCATTCCAACTCGTACATTCGATGTACTGATGCCAGTTGGCCTTTGATATACCGTGAGTTTACGGTATTTCTAATACATTTCACTTATAAGTTGTGTGTGTCTAGGGCCTTTGTGTATTGGTTTTTATGTGTTTTATTGTATTTTTGCAGGAAAGATGTTCAGGCGCAGAAGTATAGAGACAGCTGAGCAAAATGCAGAAAAAGGGCACTCACGGAGGCGGTCTACGGACCGTAGGTCCATTGACAGTCCATAGGTGATGACAGTAGATCAACAGGTGAGGCATAAATGACAAATCAGGGAAATCTAACCAAGTGTAGAACCACGGTGTCCATTGACGGTCCGTAGATTGATCTACGGACCGTACTGATCGATCCGTAGAATGAGACTGCGAGGGTTCCAATATCTATTTTTTGAAGATTCTAAGTATGGAGCTACGGAGGGGATTGACAGATCGTAGATCGATCTACGATCCGTACTGCAAGTCCGTCGTTTGCTTCAGAGAGGTTGATTTTTGGGAGCTGCAATATTTTTTAAGTCCTGGCTAACGGAAGGGACTTACGGACCATAGATCCATCGGCGGTCTGTAAGTCAGTCTCGTGGAATGAAGACGTGTGCGTGAACAAACTTTCCTTAATTTGTTTCCTTTTTAAGTTAGGATTTGTTTTCTATAAATAGGGCATGTAAACCTCGTTTTTAGGGGGGAGACATTATTTTTTTATTTTTACTTTGTGACTTTGGAGATTGAGTTACAACTATATCAATTATTGATTTTCTAAGTTCGTTTGGAAGATTTTGGCTTTGCAATTCAAGTTGAATTTCTAGGTTTATTATTCTCTTTACGTAAGTTCATGATTTCTTCATCTAAAACTATGAATTGTGTTCTTGCTAATATGGGTAACTAAATCCACAACTAGGGTTGTGGGAACCATGAGTGATTAACAAAGTATGAATAGTAAATAAGCAATTCTTGAATAGTGTTTTGCATGCATTGATAATTCTTTCATTTAGAAGTCTTTTTAACGGTGGCCAACGTTAAAACTCTCCTTGTTGCTACTTGCCGGATCAAGGAGGTAATCAACAAGAAAAGAATTATCAACATAGATTTAGTGTGATACTAACTAATAGGCTAGTGTCGATTGGTGCGAAGTAATAACTAAGTCAAACATTGATTATGATGTTTAATATGAGGTAAAGGTAAGGGTTAGTAAATTATACACATGTAGCCAGATCAAGGTGCGGGGTGAAATTCTCTAGATGCCGGATCAAGGATTTAGAGATACCTAACTTATCACTTTGCATGTAATACACTAGGAAAGGATTGCTATTACTAGGATTACTACGTTATGAGCTTGTGGGGAACACGTATAACCCTAATTATTTCTCTCATCTTGATAACAACCAAAAATTGAGTTTTGTTTGATTACTGATTATTTATTAAATTCTTACTATTTGTTTCATATAAACAAACCCCCCTTTAATTATCTGTTTCTGGAAGTAATTTGACTAATTCGATATAATTGTTGGTTAAAATAAAGTCTAAACCATTTTCCTCGTGGGTTCGACCCCAACCTACAAGTTGCGTTCTTTACTTGATAACGAACGCTTATACTTCTGTAGGGAGGTGTAATTTGAGCATATCAAATTTTGGCACCGCTGCCGGGGAATTTGGTTTTTAGCTTTATTTTTACTACATTATTGAACGTTAGTCAAATATTTCCTAATTTTACTTTTTCTCTTTGTTTTTGTCTCTTTCATGTTCTAACTGTAGTGTATGCCAAGTATACGGAGTCAGGGTGAACCACTTACCCCTTACGATCTAGAGCTGAACCGCACTTTGCGAAGAATGAATAATCCAAGAGATCCAATTAATCCTATCGGAGTAAATCTTGATGATGAAGTTGAGTTACAACAACAGAGGGTAGTTGATGGGGATAACCAGGGTCCACCTGAAAATCAATTGGGGGATGCGTTGAGGGCGCAATACCCACTAGGCCCACGAGAACATGACAACTATCGGGGCAACATGAATATAGAAAACTCTGATGGACCTATTATCTTACCCCCTCTACCTCCAGGGCACACATTTGTGGTGACCAGTAGTTTGATGCAAATGCTTACAGCAAGAGGCTTATTCTCAGGATCGCCATCACAGGATCCACATTCTCACTTAGCCAAGCTAAGGGTGGTTTGCAAAAGTTATGTAGGTAGACTAGACTTGGATCTGAATGTCATTGGATTACGAGTGTTCCCTCTGTCACTAACAGGCGACGCTGCAGTATGGTTCACTGAGCTTCATTATAACTCAATATTTACATGGGACCAACTGGCGGATGTGTTTCGAGTGAAGTACTATCCAGTTTCCAAGAAGCTCAATCATAAAGATAGAGTCAACAATTTTGTAGCATTACCTAGGGAGTCTGTGAGCAGCTCTTGGGACAGATTCACTGCATTCGTAAGAAGTGTTCGAAATCACCGTATTGATGATGAGTCGCTGAAGGAATATTTCTATCGAGGACAGGATGATAACAATAAAGCAGTTCTTGACACTATTGCTGGAGGTTCATATGGTGATTGTACATATGCACAGATTTCTGACAAATTGGAGAGGATCTCTCGCAACAATAAAGCATGGAGCACTAGGAGATCAGATACTGTAAGAAACACATTTGCTGTTCATAATGCAATCGTCAACTCTGCAGATGATATTCATAAGGAGATGGCTCAGATGAGGACAGAGTTGGGGTTGGTACTGAAGCATGTGAGCGGAGGAGCAGAAAAGGTAAATGATGTAAACTACTTAACTAAAACTCCACCACCAGTTGAGGAGTGTTACTGTGAAGAGGACACTTATGCGGTGAATGATCAGACGGGGGGTTTTCGACCAAATGCCCAAGGATCCAACACGGAAAATTGGCGCCAAGGTCAAGGGAACCAAGGTCGGAACTATGGAAATTACAACCGAAAGGGTCATTATGTCCAGGATAGGAACTTCAATCGCGACAACAACTACAACAGGAACAACTATGGCAACAGAAATGATCAGTTTGGATCCTATGTCCCTCTTCAAAATCGGGAATCTAGTGCTAGGGAAGTTGGAGGTAATATGGCGCGTATTGAAGATATGATGCAGAAGATGATGAGAAGGTTTGATGCAACTGATGAGAATGTGAAAGAGATGAGGAACGACTTATCTGGCATTGGTCAAAAGTTTGATGCCCATACAGTGTCAATAAAGCATCTAGAGCAGCAGATGACTCAGTTGTCTACGATAGTGAATCCGCGTCAACCTAGCACTCTTCCTAGCAACACCATCCAGAATCCAAAGAATGATGGTCATTGTATGGCAATTACTACTCGAGGGGGTAAGCAAACCATAGATCCACCTATGCCGTCTGTGGCGGATACTGAGATTAGAAAAGAAGGTGATGTGGTGGAAGTTAGAGAGGACTCTGAGATTGCAACAGAACAAGAAGCTGAGATACCTCAGAAAGTGGTCCCCATACATAGACCTCCACCACATTTTCCACAGAGGTTAGTGAAGAAGACTGAAGATGGTAAATATCACAGGTTTATCACTATGTTGAAGCAGCTTTCTATCAATGTCCCTTTGATAGAAGCATTGGAGCAAATGCCTGGGTATGCCAAGTTTATGAAAGATATGGTGACAAAGAAAAGGTCTGTGAGTTTTGAAGATGACGACAGATTGCAGCATTGTAGTGCTATTGCTACAAGATCTCTAGGGCAGAAGAAGGAAGACCCTGGTGCTTTCACGATCCCATGTACGATAGGATTGTTACACTTTGCTAAGGCATTGTGTGATCTTGGTGCTAGCATCAACCTCATGCCTTTGTCTATTTACAAGAAGTTGGGTCTGGGGGACCCAAAGCCCACTGCAATGCGGTTACTAATGGCTGATCGGATTGTGAAGAGGTCCATAGGTGTGCTCCATGATGTGTTAGTAAAAGTGGAGTCTTTCATCTTTCCGACGGATTTTGTGATTCTTGACTGTGAGGTTGATTTTGAGGTCCCCATCATACTTGGGAGACCATTTCTTGCTACAAGGCGTGCGTTGGTTGATATGGAAGAGGGACAGATGAAGTTCAGATTGAACAATGAATAAGCAACTTTCAATATCTGTAGGTCCATGAAGCAGAATGGTGAGCTCCAAATAGTATCTGCTATCACTTACAGAGTGGAGAGTGGGTCAGAAGTACAGATTGAAGAGCGACTAGGTATTGAGGCACTAGCAGCAGTCATGATGAATTTCGATAGTGATGGTATTGAAGAGTATGATGAGTTGGTAGCCGCACTTGATAAGTATGAATACCAGTCCAAACCAAAGAAGTATGAGCTAGACATGAAGAATTGCGAGTCCCCACCCACAAGACCATCTATTAAGGAGGCATCGAAATTGGAGCTTAAGGCTCTACCACCGCACTTGAGGTATGTTACTTAGGCGAAGAGAATACTTTGCCGGTCATCATTGCAGCAGATTTGAATTCAAGGCAAGAAAAGTGCTTGGTGACTGTATTAAAGAGGTTCAAGTGAGCTATTGGGTGGACTATTGCAGATATTATTGGGATTCCCCCCGGTATTTTCTCTCACAAAATCCAACTCATGCCAGATCATAAGCCTAGTATTGAGCACCAGAGAAGATTAAATCCACCTATGCAAGAGGTAGTTAAAAAGGAGATAATAAAGTGGCTGGATGCAGGAGTCATCTATCCCATTGCAGATAGTAGTTGGGTATGTCTTGTGCAGTGTGTGCCTAAGAAGGGAGGTATGACTGTGGTTCCAAATGAAAAAAAATGAGCTTGTTCCAATGAGGCCCGTTACTAGATGGAGAGTTTGTATGGATTATCGAAAGTTGAATGCATGGACTGAAAAGGATCACTTTCCCATGTCATTCATGGACCAGATGTTGGATAGACTTGCAGGAAAGGGTTGGTATTATTTTCTTGATGGGTATTCTGGCTACAATCAAATTTCTATAGCTCCAGAAGACCAAGAGAAGACCACCTTCACTTGCCCATATGGGACTTTTGCTTTCAAACAGATGCTTTTTGGGTTGTGCAATGCTCCAGCAACTTTCCAGCGGTGTATGATGTCGATATTTTCAGATATGGTGGAGGATGCTATTGAGGTGTTCATGGATGATTTTTCAGTTGTAGGAGATTCTTTTGATCATTGTCTAGATCATTTGGTCGAGGTGCTTAAAAGATGTGAAGACTACAACTTGGTGCTGAATTGGGAGAAGTGTCACTTCATGGTGAAAGAAGGTATAGTGTTGGGTCATCGCATTTCAGAGAAAGGTATTGAGGTTGACAGAGCTAAAGTTGAGGTAATAGAAAAGCTTCCACCACCCATCTCTGTAAAAGGTGTGCGAAGTTTTCTTGGGCATGAAGGTTTTTATAGAAGATTCATCAAAGATTTCTCCAAAATTACACATCCGTTGTGCAAACTGCTCGAGAAGGAGTGTAAGTTCTATTTTGATGATGACTGTCTTAGAGCATTTGAAGAGTTGAAGAAAAAGTTGGTTACAGCACCAATCATTATTTCACCGGATTGGGGACAACCATTTGAGGTAATGTGCGATGCGAGTGGATTGGCGCTTGGTGTAGTATTGGGACAAAGAAGAGAAAATTCTTTACCCTATTTACTATGCCAGCAAAGCTCTGAATGTGGCTCAGAAGAACTATACGGTAACCGAACAAGAACTTCTTGCGGTGGTTTTTGCATTCAAGAAATTTTGATCGTACTTGCTTGGTACTAAGGTCATAGTACATACTGACCATTCTGAATTGAGGTATTTGATGGCAAAAAAGGATGCAAAATCGAGATTGATTAGATGGATATTACTGCTGCAAGAGTTTGATTTTGTAGTAAAAGATAGAAAGGGGACCAAAAATCAAGTCGCCGATCACTTGTCCAGATTAGAGGAAGAGGCTATGCTAAAGCTTGGAGATAGGGCTGAAATCAATGATGCTTTTCCAGATGAAAAGATGTTGGCTGCTTCTCATGATTTGATTCCTTGGTTCACCGACTTTGCTAATTATTTGGCAAGCGATATTGTGCCCCCCGATTTGTCTTTTCACCAAAGAAAAAAGTTTATGCATGATGTGAAGAGATTCTTTTAGGATGAACCTTATTTGTATCGTAGTTGTACTGATGGGATTATTCGTCGATGTGTGCCTGAGGTTGAGATGTTGAGTGTACTTGAAGCATGTCATTCATCACCTGTTGGTAGGCATCATAGTGGTATTCGGACTACACATAAGATTCTGCAATGTGGGTACTATTGGCCTACCATTCACCAAGATGCTCATGACTTTGCCAAGTCTTGTGATCGTCGCCAAAGAGAAGGAGGGATTTCAAAGAGGCAAGAGCTCCCAATGAATCTTATATTGGTGATAGAGTTGTTTGATGTATGGGGCATTGATTTTATGGGTCCATTTGTGAGTTCATATGGAATGAAGTATATTCTTGTTGCGGTTGATTATGTATCAAAGTGGGTGGAAGCAGTTGCACTCTCCAACAATGAAGGTAAAAGTTTCACCGCATTCTTGAAAAAGAATATCTTCTCCAGATTTGGTACACCGAGGGCCATAATTAGCAATGGAGGTTCTCACTTTTGTAATAAGTTATTCAAGGTACTACTTGAGAAATATGGTGTCCGTCACAATGTAGCCACTCCTTACCATCCACAGACTAGCGGTCAAGTTGAAGTATCCAACAGAGAGATCAAACAGATATTGGCAAAGACTGTGAATGCTAATAGAATGGATTGGTCAAGGAAGCTTGACGATGCTCTATGGGCATATTGCACTGCATACAAGACCCCCATAGGTATGTCTCCTTACCAATTTGTGTATGGGAAGTCTTGTCATTTACCAGTAGAGCTAGAGCATAAGGCTATGTGGGCAATGAAGAAGTTAAATTTGGATTGGAGCGCCGCATCTAACCAAAGGATGAATGACTTGAATATGCTCGATGAGTTTCGCCTGCAAGCTTATGAAAGTTCAACCTTGTACAAAGAGAAGATGAAGAGGTATCATGACCAAAGAATTGAAAAGCGAGAATTTGTGGTTGGTGATCGTGTGCTACTATTCAACTCTAGGCTGTGCCTGTTTTCAGGCAAACTCAAGTCCAAGTGGACCAAGCCATTTTTGCTCACTAAAGTGCTCTCACATGGAGCGGTTGAGCTTGAAAAAAGGGATGGAACAAGGTTCATGGTGAACGGGCAAAGGATCAAGATCTATCTGGGCAATGCTGAAACTATGCAAGAAGTGATTGAGGCCTACAATCTTGATGAAATTTGAGTAACCAAGACCCCTGCGTCGTGCCGCGACGTTAAATCAAGTGCTGCTTGGGAGGCAACCCAAGACGTACAATCTAGCCAACGATAGGGTTCTATTTTCCAATTAGTAGTTTAGTTTTCTCTGATTACTTGCATCTTTGTATTAATTTAGTTCTTAGTGTTGGCTAGAATTAGTATAGGGTCCATGTCTAAAAAGTGTCCGGAAAATGAAAAATAAATAAATAAATAATAGCCTATTGGTTGTTACATGTGCAGGTACACCACGAAATAAATCTACAGAAAATGGTCTGGTGCAGAGGTCTACGGATCCCATCGACGGTCCATCGATTGATCCACGGACCGTCAATAGTGTCCGTAGATCCCAAGTAAGCCCCTAAATTTTTCTAAGTGTAATAGTGATCTACGTTCCTGATCTACGGACCGTAGATATACTCACAGACCGTAGACGGGGTCTCGTGAGTCCAAACCCTAAGGCTGACTGACCCGACCCGAACCCCTCTATTTAAAAGCCCCATGTTTTAAACCATACCCCATTCCCTCCATTACTTCCAAAACCATTTCCCCCATCCCTTAAACTCCCTAAATCACTCTATAACTCTCATATCATACACTCCCTTCCATAAATTCCCAAAATCCCTTCCATTTCAATTACTACCCATTCCATATTCCACCCAATAAGGTCCAGTGTTCGGTTAGTAGCGAAGCGGTAATTCATTGGTCTTGCTAAGTAGTGTCGTCACACAATCACCCCACTCCTCGTTGCTTGTAAGGTAATGGACTTTCCCCTCACTTTGAATTTCGATTCATAGCTTGAATATAGAAAGTCGGGAGTTGGGTCTTAACCTCGGGTTATTATTATATGTAATTGCATGATAAATTTAAAATTTACAATACCCTTGGAATGATAGATAGTTAATATGTAGTTTTATTATATGTGATTGTAAGCCTAGATGTAAGTTTCGACTTAGGGTTTCAAAACTTGTCTAAATTGTGTGGTAAAATAACCGGTCGGAATCGTAAGAATGAAGAACTAGCATAATTGAGTGTTGAAATGCATGATGAGGCTTTGTAATGTTGAAAAATAGGGCCATATATGTCTGATTAGTGAGATAGGGCTAAAAACTTGGCACAGATGGCATCCATGACACCCCGTCTACAGACCGTATATCCATCTATGAACCGTAGATGAGGTTCGTCACTGGATGCACACATAAGAAAATCACTAAGTGTGAAACCACGGACGTGGACTACGGTCCGTAGATCAATCTACGGACCATTCTGCACATCCGTGGTTTCCATCTGCAACCTATATTATTGGTTCCCTGATCCACGGCAGAGTTCCACGGACCATAGATCAGTCTACGGACCATAGGTACCCTCCGTGGATGACTACTGTAGCCTGTGTCTGGAAAAAAATTTGGGACTTTGTTACTGTTCGTTTATAGTTTTTCACTTTTTCTTAGTATAGTTTTTGTTAGTTTTGGGCACTAATATCGTTCCCGCAAGTACAATGGCACCCAAAAAGATGGTCACCTACTCAAAAAGGGGAAAGTTCAAATTTGTTGCTCCTAGTTTCCAGTTGATTGATGAGGACACAGACACCGACACTGATCTAGCATATGTGCCTCTCAACACTAGGCCTTCTCGCGCCAGAGGCACCCCCGGAAGGTGCTTCCCGACATAGTCACTGTCTCCCAGTCTTATGAGGAGCACACACTGATCGGGTAACCAACTGGGGCTGCTTCTAGTTCAGAGGGGTCTATGTCCGGGTTCGAGTCTGCCCATGCTTCAGGCTTCGAGTTTGCCCAATCTTCACGATCCGAGTCTGCCCATGCTACAGGGTCCAATGCCAAATCATCCACCGGATCTGGAGAGAATGACCAAGCAACCTCATCTGACGAGGCCACTAGCTCAGAGTCCATACCCGCACCACAGAATGATGACCCCACTCCTGTAGCCGGCGAGCTAAATAAGTGGTGTGTCGAGGGCCAATGGCAAATTTATCGGGATGCTAAGATGGTCAACGACAAACAGAAGATGGCCCGCCTAATCACAGAAGAGCACAGAGTCCTCACGGGGAGCTTGCATACTGTTCCAGACATTCATCGGCTGTTCAACCTTCATAAGTGTGACTGGATGGCTCGAGACCCAGGGACGTATAGCGAGGAGATTATGCGGGAGTTCTATGCTTTCTATGCCGCCACTCTCCGCGATTCCATTTCTAAGCGGTCGAAGCCCCTAGCTCAGGCTCCGCTCACTTCCACTTTGGTTCGAGGATGCCCAGTGGACATTTCACCTGCCATGATCAGACGTGTTCTCTATGGTCCTACCGCGGGTCACTCTTGGTCTCTCAATACACCGGAGTTTGACTACAGATGGGACATCGTACGGAGTGGCGCTTTCCAGAGGAATGCTGAGCAGCGAGAGGCTATTATACTTTGGTTGGCCAGGTACATTACTGCAAATGGCGAGCGTGCGGAATGGGTCGCAGCTCCACGGTTGGGCATCCGAAAGGCTACATTAAATTTTGTGGCTAAGTTCTTCTGGCTTCTGGTGCGTAACAGAGTGTCGCTGACAAAAGGTGATAATCAAGTCACGTGGGATAGAGTAGTCATGGTTGCGGCATTGGTAGCAGGAGTGGAGATCGACTTTGCCCGCATGTTGCTGGCAGAGATTTACGAGAGGGCATTCAGGACCTCCACTACTTACCCCTTTTCATGTCTAATTTTTCATTTGTACAGAGACTCTGAAGTGTCGATTTGGCATTGTGACAGGCTAGTCCACCCTACAGGGGCATTGGACATCGGCCTTATTCGAGATGAGGCAAATGTGGTAGCACCTCGCAGAGAGCCTTAGGTTGAGGTACCTCCCTTGGGTGCCGATCTTGCAGAGACAGTGGGGCTGGCAAAGGGTGATGACCTCAGCGTCCTCGGTCACACCGACATTGTCTCGGGCTCCTCCTCTCAGGCAGCTAGCATGGCTCCTAGCTCTTCCCGGTCCACACCGCAGTTAGGCACTACTATTGTCCCCTTGGCCAGAGTACAGAAGTTAGAGACTCAGATGGCCACACTGCTACATCACATCCAGCCTTGGATGCAAAAGTCGATAGCCGAGTCTGAGGCTAGAATGGAGCGTAGGATGGAGGGGATGATGGACCAGAAGGTCCAGGCTGTTAATAAGCGTCTAGATGCCTTTGAATTGAGAGTCCTCGAGCGATCAGCACCGGCCATAAATCTAGCTGCTTTGCAGGCTGACTTAGCCAACCTCCGGACTGACATTAATGCCATTCTTGCTACACCTTCAGTTGAGCCTCAGGTTGCCCCTACTGCACTGGCTGATGATACAGTGCTAGATGCTCTGTTCAGTGGGACTGCTGAGAAGGGACTTGCACTTACACATGCCAAAGGCAAGCGGCACCGCTCTCATTGCACTAAGGAGGAGAAAGCCCTCAAGAGATAGCATAGGCTGGAAAAGGAGGCTAAGAGGTCGTTGATAGTAGATGAAGAGTTGTACTAGCAGAGAGAGCGTGAGAGAGTTGCAGAGGCGTCGAGCTCTGCCCCAGTTGTAGCGGCCCAGCCTATTTTGGGGGACGTGGTGCGCACCACTGATGGTGCGGAGAGATTGATAGAGAGCACTATTGAGGGTGCTACGCTTGTTGATGTGGCCACTACTAAGGGTGCCCCCACTGGTGTTCCAGCGGGTTCCGGGAAATCGGATCCCCCTGCTTGTTGATGATTCGTCGGCGCTTTACGCCACAGGTTTGCTTCACCCAATCCATTTTCTTTTAATATTTCTATATGCGTTGGGGACAACTGTATCTATTTTTGTTGGGGGTGGGGTAAATGGATTGTGAGTGATAGGGTGAAATCTGAATAACCCAACTCATGAATCCTCCCTTGGGGTTTTCTTGCCTGTGTTCTTTTTCCCCAAAGGATTGTTTAATTTTTGTTGAACCGGCATGTCTTAGGATTGTATGTGTAGAAGCATGATACAGAATGAAGCATGATAGCTTATGAAAAATGATACCCATCAGATTTTTGGGATGTATGCTAGAAGTTGTAAGCTACGATTAGTTGATTGTGTTGGCTCTGAGTATGACATAATAACGAATCAAATCGATGGCATAACTTGAACTGGGTAATCTGATAATCTGATAATGAAACTATGTGCCAAGAGTGGGTAAGAATCGTTAAGTGTTTAAATGGTTTTGTGCAAAACTAGAACTTGCCCGGTTAGTCCTGCTAAGACAATTCAATCTAGAGGTTAGGAAGTGATCATAGGCCATTGTTCTGAAAAGTCCGCAAATTGCCTTGAAGGATTCAACCAAATGAAATAACTGTTCCCTTTGATCCAACTTTGAGCCTAAAAATAAACCATTTCTTTCTAAAACCCCGAACTCACCTTTCTATAATCTACTATGTTGGCCCCGATCCCTCCTTGGACATGTGCACTTCGACTTAGGCCAAAAGCCTAAGTTGAGGGTGGCTAATGTAAAAAGTAACTTCAATCTTGGCCCTGACCCGACATCAGGTATTGTGCACCTCAACTAATGGAAAATCTATAAGTTGAGAGTGGCTATGAAAGAGAATACTGAAAGAAAATTGGGTATGAAAAGAGTGATGAAAAAAAAAAGGAGAAAATGGGAGGAAAGGATGTGACTTGTTGAAAGCTAAAAAAAAAGAAAATAAAGGGGAGCTACAAAGCCTAAAGTCACATCTGTGGGTAAAGAAAAGGGAAAGAAGGTGAAGCGATAGTATGACAAAAATAGGGCAAAAAGAGGTTAAAAGCCCAAGTGTAATGTCAAGGAGGGCAGAAAGTCACTAAGCAGTACCCAAATGTACCACACCTGACCCTGAGCCTACGTTACAAGCCAATAAAATCCTATAGTGATCCTAGAGTTTGGTTTGGAGAGTCTAAGCAGTGAAAATAAGGACAAGCGTATAGCATAAAGCACTAACTGTATTTGAAATTACTTCTGAGTGTGAGTGTTGAATAAATCCTTGTACCATAAATGACATTCAAGTTTTGTGAAAAGGGGATTTCGTTTGAAGTAAGGGCACTAGTTCCATTGTCGGAAAGTTGGTGCCGAGAGAGAGTGAGAAGGTGTCTATTGTGTGTCAGTTGGTTGATCTGTGTCATGGTTGGATCTGCATGGATTAGCTTGTCGAGTCTAAGAGAACGAAGTTGCATCTGAAAAGTGAGGGGGGTAGAGAGCCATGTGATTGCTTGGGCCTGAAAAGCCTGCTTCTATACAAGTGTCGTTTAGAGTCGTAGTGCATCGTTTGAGGACAAACAACGAATTTAAGTCGAGGGTGTTGATATACCGTGAGTTTACGGTATTTCTAATACATTTCACTTATAAGTTGTGTGTGTCTAGGGCCTTTGTGTATTGTGTTTTATTGTATTTTTTAAGGAAAGATGTTCAGACGCAGAAGTATGGAGACAGCTGAGCAAAATGCAGAAAAAGGGCACTCACGGAGGCGGTCTACGGACCGTAGGTCCATTGACGGTCCGTAGGTGATGACCGTAGATCAACAGGCGAGGCATAGATGACAAATCAGGGAAATCTGACCAAGTGTGGAACCACGATGTCCATTGACGGTCCGTAGATTGATCTACGAACCGTACTAATCGATCCGTAGAATGAGATTGCGAGAGTTCCAGTACCTGATTTTTGAAGATTCTAAGTATGGAGCTACGGGGGGATTGACGGACCGTAGATCGATCTACAGTCCGTACTACAAGTTCCTTATTTGCTTCAGAGAGGCTGATTTTTGGGAGCTGAAATATTTTCTAAGTCCTGGCTGACGGAAGGGACTTACGGACCGTAGATCCATCGACGGTCCGTAAGTCAGTCTTGTGGAACGAAGACGCGTGCCTGAACAAACTTTCCTTAATTTGTTTCCTTTTTAAATTAGGATTTGTTTTCTATAAATAGGGCATGTAAACCTCGTTTTTAGGGGGGAGACATTATTTTTTTAGTTTTACTTTGTGACTTTGGAGATTTAGTTGCAACTATATCAATTATTGATTTTCTAAGTTCGTTTGGAAGATTTTGGCTTCGCAATTCAAGTTGAATTTCTGGGTTTATTATTCTCTTTACGTAAATTCATGATTTCTTCATCTAAAACTATGAATTGTGTTCTTGCTAATATGGGTAACTAAATCCACAACTAGGGTTGTGGAAACCATGAGCAATTAACAAAGTATGAATAGTAAATAAGCAATTCTTGAATAGTGTTTTGCATGCATTGATAATTCTTTCATTTAGAAGTCTTTTTAACGATGGCCAACGTTAGAACTCGCCTTGTTGCTACTTGCCAGATCAAGGAGGTATTCAACAAGAAAAGAATTATCAGCATAGATTTAGTGTGATACTATCTAATAGGCTAGTGTCGATTGGTGCGAAGTAATAACTAAGCCAAACATCGATTATGATGTCTAATATGAGGTAAAGGTAAGGGTTAGTAAATTATACACACGTAGCCGGATCAAGGTGCGGGGTGAAATTCTCTAGATGCCGAATCAAGGATTTAGAGATACCTAACTTATCACTTTGCATGTAATACACTAGAAAAGGATTGTTGTTACTAGGATTACTGCGTTATGAGCTTGTGGGGAACACGTATACCCTAGTTATTTCTCTCATCTTGATAACAACCAAAAATTGAGTTTTGGTTGATTACTGATTATTTATTAAATTCTTATTATTTATTTCATATAACCAAACCCCCCTTTAATTATCTATTTATGAAAGTAATTTGACTAATTGGATATAATTGTTGGTTAAAGTAAAGTCTAAACCATTTTCCTCGTGGGATCGACCCCAACCTACAAGTTGGGTTCTTTACTTGATAACGATTGCCTATACTTCTGTAGGGAGGTGTAATTTGAGCATATCAGCCTTCATCTTATTGTGATGCAGATGCAGGTAACCAGGATCAGCATCCAGCGCCTCGTTGATCCAGTTTGAGCACTCAAAATCTTGTGATAAGCCTTCTTGCTTCTGGAGGATCCCTTTTATTGCTTTCAGTTTTATTATTAGATCATTAGGATGTCGTGAGTCTGTCCCGACATCCATCTCAGTTGTTTAGAGGCTTCATAGACAGACAGTCAATTAGTTAAATTCATTTGTCACTACTTTATTATCGGCTTAGGTTTTTAAGACTTGAGGTTGCCATATTGGCTAAGTTTGAATGGTTATTTTTAAAGACATTCTAAGTTATTTCATAAGTTCCTTTTTAGACTATTTCTTGTTTTTAAGTCTTCCGCTGAGTAAGTAAGTCAGGCCAAGTGTTCGCTTTGGGCCAGCAATGGTTCTCGAGTGCCAACTATGTTCAGGGTGTAGGCAAGGGGCGTGACATATAAATTGCAACAGTTGCAAGACTTCAATGCATTCAGTTTCTCACTGAAGCAAGAAACTAAGTTTCCACAATTTCTAATTACCAATTGCATGGCAAGCCCTTGACGCATCTCTTTACATTTCATCCAATGTACATTACTAATAAGTGATAATTGTAATTAGAGATGCCATACTTGCTCATAGACAACTCTAGAAACATTACCACTAATTTTAAAAAAAAAGACAATTAATTGCAAACTTGAACACCTTCCCCTTCTCCTCCTCCTTAGTCCGGGCTCTGGACCGGCTAATTTAACAGGCAGAGTTACAAGGGTTCCCTAAACACAAAATGTAGCAACAAATAAATCAACACTACTACAAAAGAAACCACAAGGAAAACTACTATTGTTACCGAAACAATGTGAGATCATATAGAACTAACAAAATAATCTTCAAATAAATGTATTCAAACATAAACACAAAGAAAAGAGTCGAGGAACAACTTGGAAATGAAGACAGGGAGGAACAGACTGGGAAGTGACCTCCAAGGTCTACTAGAGAAGCCTTTTTGTCCCTCAAAGTTGAGATGTATGTGGCATAATGCATATGGATAAAACAAACATGGTAATTTTGTTAAGTGAGGAACCAAAATACTAAACTAATGGGTAAAATAAATTTAAAATCCTAATTTTGAAGGGCATCAAGACACTCTTTATACAAAAATATACCGGCAATTCTATCGAGATTGCGAGATATATGGCATGGTAAATTTTATATGTAATGATGCAAAAACTGTGTTCCAAAACTGCTTGATTGAAGCATGTGTTCCGTTAGACACATAATATAACACAATCATCGTGCAACACAGAGAAGATAAAGACCCTACATGTGGAATAGTGCTTCAAAATTGCACTATAAATGCTGCCCAAGATTTGAGCAGTGTCAACACTTAATTTGGTCGACCATGGGGCAAGTTCTCTCAAACTGTGATAATGAAAAGTTATATCAATAAATTGATAGACGGATTGAATGGATTGAGTCTGCAAATAAATTTGTTGCTCCTCACCAACTATATTGTCTCGAGTACAAAAATACGCGTGACATGGACATCTGTATTGAATTTTACTGCCAGGCGTCTCATAAATGGTGATAAGTGGATTTCCACAAACATTCCACGTTATTTAAATTTTTCTTTAAACAACATTAAGAATTGTGTTCTTACTAGTTTTCAAATTACAAAAATAGCTAGTAATATGTATCTGTCTTGTTTCTTTAAATGATTAATATAAATATCTGATTTAGTTAATTATTTCATTTTCTTACAATTAAAAATTCTCAATGAAATATTGAATCTTTCATTCATCTCGTATTCACTAATTATCAATGAAGAAACACCAAGGGAACTGGACCCAATTTGAAGACCATTTGCATTTCTGTTGGGCTAAGCTCAACCTCGTCCGAGTCAGCCCATTTTTTGAGGAACGGGTGTAAGGGAAGCAAATATACAGATTTAAGGAAGCTAGTATATACAGGTGTGAAAAAGTGATATACGTGATGACTAATGATATACATTGCCACAATAAGCCCAAAGGACTAAGCAAGAAATGGGCTAAAAGCCCATGATTATTTAATAGCTGCAGACATTCAAATTTAATGTTTTGGACCTAATGGTCCACAAATAATATGGACAGCAGGTAATCTAGTCGTTGCAATATTTGCTGGGGGAACTTTCGCATATAGCTATTCAAAAATTATTTAATTATGCTTCATAGCTATAGTTTGTTAATTACGATTAGCAGCTACATGTTATTGGGAGGAGAGTGGCAAGCAGGATTGGGAGAGGGAGGAGAGAGACAAGCAAGATAGGGCAGAGAGTGGGGGAGAGGTGAATTGTATATACATATCGTTAGATAATTGTATATATGTAACTGGTACACAAATGTATTTGTATATCTGGCGAGCGACATTGGAAAAGGGAGGAGAGGGGCAAGCGAGAGAGGGAAATAATTTGTCTAATTCGGATCTCATTTGTGTAATTTGCGAGTACGTTTGTATAATTTGCGTGCTTTTGTATAATTGAGTAATTCGAAGTCTGGAATTATACAAATATGATAAAACTCAAAATAACGAATTGATACAAACATAAACATATGAACTTTAAACAGTTATACAAAATAATTATATAAATTATATTATACAAAATCCGCAAATTACATGTTTATACAAACTTTAAAAAGTTATACAAAAAAAGATTGAATGTATATGGTGATAAAACTGAAAAACCAAAGAAAATCATCATCATATACAAATGCAAACCATCGTATACAAATACAAATCAAACGAAGAATTGTTAGTTGCGAATTATACAAATGTGGCGAATTATACAAACGTGACTAATTATACAAACTCGAAGTCAACCCACGTAATCAATGGTTGATGTTAGTTGCGAGTGGTAATTGTAGCAAACTATATCTATGATAACTAATTAAGTAGTATAAATTTGCTTAATAGCGTAATTTTCCCTATTTGTTATTGTTAGATTCTTATTAACTTAGTCGAATTCCCAAAAGGAAAGAACTACTTTCTTTTGTGTTGATTTACTTCACTAACAAATTCGTTTATCAACACTTGTCTATTTTTCATCACTTAATCAACTATTTTGGTTAAGTTTAACTCATTCTTTAAAGGGATAAGGGTCTGAAGAATACCCCAACTTTGGTCGAATTTGTTGTTACAATACTAAACTTTCATAAGGACCTATTACCTCCCTAGACTATTTAATACCATATTTTTTACCCCTGAACTATTTAATCGTATATTTTAAAGGTATATATGTGACCACGTGGACACATTACTATTTATAATTTTTCATTATTTTTTATGTCCACGTGGGAAAATATATATGTTTAAAATACAATATTAAATTGTCTAAGAAGGTAATAGGTCCTCATGAAAGTTTAGTATCGCAACAACAAATTCGACCAAAGTTGGGGTATTTTTCAGACCCTTATCCCTTCTTTAAATCAACTGTTTTAAGTTAGTTTTCCTCAAACCAATCAAATGCCTTTATTTAAATCAATTTTTACAAGTTGGTCAAACATTTTGAGTGAAATTGCCGGATAACCACATGTTAGTGGATACTTTTTCAGTTCCTACAATTAAACCAAGAGATAAGTATTAGCACTCTCCCATGTATTTGGGATCCCAGATACATGCGAATTCACTCCATATACATACAAATACATGTATCTAGTGTGATTCGCATATATGTATGATACATACGAATCTCGCTCACCTCTTCGCCTATTTTTGTGTAGATGGTAGCAAAATTACATGTGTCTAAGAGCAAAATACGGTAGGAAACTCTTAATTAATGGTAAGATACATAATATTTTTAAAATATAGATAATAATAGTATAAATGATAGTGAAGTATGTCCAATTATGTAGTTTTCCCAATAAATTATGCTTATAATTAATTTCTAAGCTTCTTATTTAATAATATAAAATTATTACTTTGTTATAGACTAGTTACTTTTAAATAAAAGTACCAATTACATCAACCAATTTGTAAAATTAGTTGATTTTTAAGAAAAGATGGATGTTTAAGTCAAATATAATTATTTTAAATTGTTTCAAATTGAAAAGGCTTAAAATTAATTAAGCTATGGAGTCAAAATTGGGTGTTCAGCAATGTTTCATACGGAAAAATTAGGAAACTTTCCAGTATATCTACTTTCCAATATGCATTTTTCCAGTGAATTGTTTGGTGAAAAATGAATCTAAAAATCATGTTCTATAGCACAAATATCCCATCGATTCACAGTGAAAAAACCTTTTATTTATAATAGGGTTACATAACCAACTTCAACAGAAGTATGTACCACAGACTAATATGATTTTCCAAAGTTGATTAACACTTACTTTGAACACTGAAATTTTTTCCTCAAATTTAGATCTATTTTTTTTTTAATTTGAGGCCAACTTCTTAAGAATTTGCCAACAAGGGTGAGCCGATGGATAACACAATATTGAAGAAAATTATTCAAAATCGCCAAAGGATTCATCTTAGTTAATTAAAATAATTGTTAATGACCACAATAATAATAAGAAAACATGTACACAAACAGTTAAATAAGACAATTGGACTTCAACTCATATTCAATTATTTTATGGCTGAGAATCTATTTGGACTTCTACTCATATTCAATTATAATAAATAAATCATAACTTACAATTTCTAACTTATGTCGTTTTAGCTTATTTTGACTCATAATTCAATCATTTGCTTATATTGCTACTTTGTTAAGATCCCTTTGACTAAATATTAGCTTCCCCTTTCATAAACTTGACAGTGGTTTATAGAAGAAAAGACATATTTTGGGCTTCAACTCAATGGATTTCCATCAGAAAAATAGAGATAGTCCGGCAGACTCGAACAGTAGCATCACATGTATAATAATAATGAGAAGAAAATAAGAATATTATAATCAACATGAATGATGAATATGGAGGCAAAAGAAATAAAAAAAAAAGACAAATAATTAGTAAAAAAATGACTTTTTTATTGCATTCAACGCCTCTCTATGTATCTAAATTCGAGTGAAACTACTATGTGTTTTTGAAAGCTATTTCATTCAATTTCTACAGCTCATTTCATTCAACTCCTTCGGTGTTGATTTTAAAGCTAGGATAGCGAGATTGTAAAGAATTTTCAAATTCTCTCAAAATTTATTTTTAAATGATTCGAGGCTTGATATAAATTCAATGTGTAAATTCATATAACTCACGAGCTCTCTAAGTAATGGTCCAAATGCTACAAAAACCAAGAAAATGAAAATGACATTTGGCTTTCTAAGGAAGGAGAAGTAAAAATGACATTCTTTTTTTAATTAATTTCCAATATTATTAATTAGATATATTTTGTCTTTAATTTCAATACGATCATAGATCAAATCATTTCAACTAGTACTGTCACGACCCGATTTATCAAGTCATGATGGCACCTACTATAACCCACCAGCAGGTAAGCCAACCCGTAACCCGGAACAACAAATAATGGGTCTGAGGGTAGAAATTAAACAAAAGTAGGAAAATAACAATATAAACAGGCGGAACCAACCCAAAACATATATACAAATAAAGATCCTCCCTTAACCGGGAAGTCACCAAGTCTGAGCTACTACAAAATGAGTACAAGTCCCAAAACTAGACAACAGAAACTGGACTGTCTCGAAAGGAAAGAGACAAGTCTATATATACAGATGGAGACTGAAATAGTACAAAACGCTGTGTGCTCACCCCCGTCTCCGAATAAGTCTACTCCAAGCTCGATCAACGCTGGCTACTAGTGCTCGGACCTACATTACAAAATAGATGCAGAGCGTAGCATGAGTACCAAAACAACAGGTACCCAGTAGGCATCATAGGCCGACTGAGCAAGATAAGCAAAAGTAAACTGAAATGCAAATAAAGGGTCACATCAAGTGCAAAAGAGTAGTAAATGGGGGGTATGTACACGAGCGTACGGGCAACAAAGACAAGTAATCTAACTAACTCCGCCGGGCTCCCATAAACCCGACGGGTACGCTCGTGCACAATAAAAGAAACCACCGCACGGACCCCATAAGCCCCAGCGAGATGCATCGGCAAATAAAGTAAAATAATGGAACTAGAAGGTCTATCACAATATTACTAATTTTCGGACTTTTAAGCGAACCAGTTCCCAATCATATTCCGGGATCTCATTACGTCTCGGACTTTAATCGGAATCTCTCCAACCTCCAAAACCTCATCCTGACGATAAGAATAATCAAGACTAACCGAAGCCGAGGAATTGGGAATACACCACGTGCAAGTTTGGACCACGGACTCGAACCGGGTACTGTGGCTAATGAGTCAACCTATATGGGGTGGACCAGGGACTCGAACCGGGTGTTGTAGCCAATGGGCGGTCACGGGTGGGCTGGACCACGGACTCTAACCAGGGTACTATAGCCAAAACCGGATCACAGTAATTTGGACCACGGACTCGAACCAAGATGCTTGTAGCTAAGCACGGACATAAGTAAGCTGGACCACGGACTCTAACCTGCACGTAGCTACCGAAAAGGGGGCATTATGGATACAAGGTCATAAGTTGAGTTACCGACTATCGACTCAAGTCTCGCTATATCGTCTACAAGGAGGCGACCGTCCGAAACGGCGTCGGAAAAAGTTCTACCGCCCAACGACATCCGAAATCTCGCAAGTCTATGGCAACACTAGTCTAAGCCTAGACTAAGGCCAAACATACTTCAAATCAATATTATCATATACACCACAAGATATGGATATTCAATAATATCAAGAGACATGTTGTCATAATCCAACACTTTCCCGAAATAAGGTCTAAGGCAGGAACTATAGAAATTTAGCATGCTCAACACCCAAACCCCTCCATACTCAAGCAAATCAATAAACAAATGCCTAAACATGCTCAATCTCACGAGAGAAAGCCATAGCCTACCTGAAAGCCGGCCACGCGTGCTCCAACTCACGGTACCCAGATCTTTTCCCCTCCGAACGGTCTCCGAACGCTTCCCCACTAACAAAAGGTTAATCACCTCGTCATTACGAATATATTGACACTAAAATTGTATTTTTCGGAGACGGACCCAAAATCGGGTCTAAAACGGGATTGTGGGGCCCACAATTGGAATCTCAAAATCGAATCCGTGGAAACGTTCCAAATACCTTACTAAACTAATACCCCAAAATTTTAGCACAAACAGATACCTAAAACACAAGTAAATCAGCCACAACAATTAAAATGCGCAGCCCCTTCATCACAAATTTCTGGAAAACGAGACCCTTTCAACCCAAACAGATTATACCACAACGATCCTTGCGAAAAACTCTACAAGTTAGCCTCAAGAATGACTCAAAACGGACCTAAGATGATCAAGATCTCACATTTCAAAATTCAACAACAATTCAATCCGAAAGTCATCCTAGCAGTGGCTAAATTCGATTCCTTACCTCAAACGAAATCTCCTCTCGCGTTTCCGAGATCACCGCTAGATTCCCCACGAAATTCTCTTGAAGTTAGCCTCTTGAAGCACCTAATTTGGACTCAAAATGAAGGAGAAATCTTATGTTGAAGTTGAGGAAAAAAACTTGGACGAACTTGTTCTTAAATCTGGAATTCCAGCTGCTGCCACGTGGCGTCACGTGGCTCTGCCACGTCACCGCCGCGTCAAAATTCTACAACCCTTCAAACTTAAATTTCGATGTTTCGGACTCGTTCGGAATCGGAAAAATACAAACCATATATGGAATCTAATTGGAAACGATATTTCGGACTCAACGGTGAAGGAAGAATTTCCATTTGGAGATTGCTTCGATGAAAAGTGGGTCCCACACCCAGTATCGTTTGAGCCAGATTCCACAACTGCCATCTAAAGCCTCGGGAAGCGAACGAAGGGTCGTTCTACACCAAAATCGATCTTCCGAAGCTAATCTAGCTGTCAGAATTTTCATCTGAGCACGACTCCCAAGAATGTTGACCAAAGTCAACTTTTCAAGTTATAAAAATCTCCAAAACAGGGAAACGGGCCTAAAACCCAAACGAACGACCAGGCGACCGAACGGTCAGTGCCAGCAAGTCATAAATGACTTGGGGTCGCTACAGGAATGCTCTATACGAGGGAAAGAATTTTTTAATTTAAAAATGACCTGAAGGGTCATTACAAGTACAATCTATGATGTCTTTTCACTGAAGTAACATAATTAAGTTTTCTAACAGAAAAATTGCAAAACTTTCACCCTAATAACGCAAAAATCACTACTACTGAAAAATCATTTTTCGATCGATCGGTGATGTATAATCAAGGGCGGACCCACATGGGTTCCAGGCGGTTCACCCGAACTCCCTCGGCAAAAAATTACACTGCATATATAAGGTAAATTTTCTGTATCTATGTGGATATATATATATATATATATATATATATATATATATATATATATATATTTTGAACCCCCTCAATGACAGAGAAACTGATAGTCCAGCGGCAGGTCCCCTTGAAATTAAGCTTCACGTCAAGGGTTCGAATCCCTCTGGTAGTGCTTTATTTTTTCCTTTCTTAGTTTCAGCCTTTTTTTCTTCTAAGTTACAGTTCCATTTTTCACTTTTTTTTTTATTTTTTATTTTATAAAATTCCTGGTTTTAAACCCAAAAAAATTCAAGGGTCCACCACTAAACCTCTATACTACTACTTCCTTGAAAATTTGTTTATTGACTTATTTATGTGTTTATACTTTTATTTTTCGAACCCCTGAACAAAAATTTTGGATCCACTACTATGTATAATGTCATAATTATGTGATCATCGATCTATTTAAAGTTGGAATAACTATAATTAAATCACTACACTAACTATTTCTCAAGAATATTATGTACAATGTCAGAAATTAAGAAATAAAATCGTCAATTTATGATTTAGTATACTATGAATAATACACCTAAAGATCATCATCTCATGATAATGTTTCGACAATTAAGGACCATCACCCTTATCTAATATTTTATATTGTTTTAGTAAATAACACTTTAGATAACTCTATGGCTTGTATTTTACTAGAATTAAAGAAAATATTTAAACACAACCTCTATATTTGTATGATTGAGTTGATGTAGCTGGGGCGCTGGTGGAGGTCCTAGCCATGCTAAATTAGTTGTACTATTAGTAGCTAAGCTAGAAAAAAGACAATTAAAAAGGGGAGGGGGGGGGGGGGGAGTATCTTCGATTTTATTATTGTTGTTGTCTACTTTGCTTTGATTATCATATTATTGATTATTGCTACTACAATTTTCTCCATTTTATTCTATATGGCCTTCGACTTCATTTTATTTTTTTTACAAATAATTTTGTTATTCTCAACTTGAGTCAAAGGTCTATTAGAAACAATCTTCTTAAACCTAGTAGTACAGAAGAAAAGATACCACTTTATCTTCTTTTCGCCCCCATAGTTTTGATATTTTAATTTTCATGTGACCAATAATTTTCTTTAGCCAGTTTTGACATTTACTTTCATGTGACCAATAATAGTTTTCTTCTTGGCTAGAAACAAATGCATATTAGGTAATTTTATATATATCAATGTTATTAGTATTTTATTTAGTATTTGGGATTGAGTGTTATTTAGACACTTCACTAGCAATAGGGTCAATTGAGCTAATTGAAAGCAACAAGTAACAAATTAATTAAATCATGGCTGCTATCGATGACCAAAGTTTAATTTGAGCTTTCAAATCCTTAGCAACGTTATACTAATTAATTAGAATTTCCCTATGAAATATGGCTATAAAAATTAAAAATTGAAAGTTGAAACTATATAATATAGTAAATTGTTATTCACTTACTATTATAAGTTTACCTATTATTATTAGATAGATAAGAGAAAATGTTGATAAATGGGAAACAAGCTTCGTAGGAATGAACTAGTAATAGAATAGGGGAATAACTATAGCACCAATGTTTTATACATAGAATTGTAGATAAATGTAAAGTATATATTATTACCTTAAATTTAAATTTTATGCGAAATTAATGTAGTATATCTATATGTCTGTTTAAATTTAAATTATACACTTAACTTTTAACGAAAACACTACTTATAAGAGTTTTTTTTTCAAATGAATAATGATTATTCATGTCTTGAACGTCATCAAATTACCGTTCACTCAGGTCTTAACCGTGTCTAAATATTCTTCCTTAGTAACAAACTAATATATATATATATATATATCGTTTGTCATTTTCACTTGGAAATCATGAACTTTTTTACCAATTTTTATATCAAAGTTGTGTCACATGATTGTGACTATCAATAATATAACATACCCTTTTTAAAGTATGATGATAATAATTCACCTATATATAGGTAAAATAAATTGAAGTCTTCATGATAGACATTTACTAATATATATGTATTCTTATTCTTTAGCTAAAATACTACTTTAAAGTATGATGATAATAATTCACCTATATATAGGTAAAATAAATTGAAGTGTTCATGATAAACATTTACTAATATATATGTATTCTTATTCTTTAGCTAGAACGCTACATTTTGGATAGGGTAATGTTGCTCCCGATTGCACATGCAAATATACGAGATCGCACAAGTAATATAGTGGCTCTTAAAAGAACCGGATTATCGAACCCAAAGGACTTGTCAAATAATTATTCTTACTAAATTATATTGATTTTAATTATTTATTTAAGGAGAGGATTTCAAAAGATAAATATATTAACTAAACTAAAAATAAAGATAAAATAACTAAAAAGTAATTAACTAAGAAAAGATAGATGTCTACACAATCAATGAATGAATCGATCTAGGATTATAATTTAACTAACAATCATGTTTAGCATCAATTTCATCAACTTATTTGATTATCTAGTTATTGATTCACAGGGTTAAATGTATGATCATGGTCTCCCGACCTCTAATCGCCTACGATAAATGACAACCTAACAACATCGTTGAGCGGGGATAGTTTGGACCAAATACCGAGCATTACGATTTCTTCATGTATAGTGACCAAACATGATTTCTAGGTATATCTCTATCCTAGATACAGATTAATCCTAATTATTAAGAGAAAATCATGCTCCTTACATTCCACGTTCTATCCTCTTATTCCTCTCCCGAGCTCAATTCGGATAATATGTTTATTTCAATGGTGATCAAGCGTCAAAATAGTAATCACAAGAATATAAGAACAACTAATATGATAAACAAATAACACCAAATCAAAATCACTAAACAATCATATTGTAAGTAAATATAATCCAAGAACGAGAAGTTTAACTCCACATAGACATAGAGCAATTACAATGAATCGTTCAAAGAAAAGAAGTAAAATAAATAAAAGAGAAAGAAAAGATAAAAACCCTAAATCAAAAGTTATTTTCTACATTCATCCATCTCCCTCAATAATTATTCTTATGAACTATTTATAGATATAAAAAAAAAAACCTGAATAAAATAATTAAGTCCAAAACAAATTGGGAACCCAAAATCTTCACCGAGTTGGATTCCTGCGTAAACAGTGCTTTGTACACCACCGCAAATTGGTAATTCTTGAGATGCTGCCACGTGGCACAACTCCTATGTGGTGCAGTTCTTTACTTTCTCGCCAACTTCTGCATATATAAATATTAAAAAACTATTTACTTTAATCTATTAAGGTGTCTACTTGATTTCCTTCTTCAATCTCCTATTTTTAATTATTTTTAGCTCCAAACTTCTTTATTTTTCCACCAATTTAATCCTACAAATAAAATATTTTTTTTAGCATAATTCATAAAATCCAAGCTCAAAAAGGATAGATATAAATACTAAATGTGAGGCAAATAATAATTAAAAATATGTATTTTGGACTCACATCAACACCCCACACTTAAACTTTTGTTCGTCCTCGAGCAAACTTTAAAGCTCGTCTCAAAAAATCATTGCTACAAACACTTAGGCCATATACAAATTTCAAAACATCAAGTATACTTCTCAATCATTATGCAAGATTTACAAATAAACAACAAACCTCTAACCTCCTAACCTCAAGGAAGGACCCTGAACTTATCAAATTTAAGTTTGCTCACTTACTCTCATCAAAAAAAGCTAATAAAATCGCCTATCTATCATGAAACAAGTGCCCTCACAAAAAGAAATAGTTTACACACTCAATTCAAAAGATTGAATATAAATTAAGGACTTAGCATCAAACAACTAACACTCAGAAATAAAATTCACATGTATGCACAAAAAATAAAAGACATTCGGTTCAAAGGGACTATCCTCAAGAAAAGAACTGAAAACAAAAGTCAAGGAACTCATCCTAAAAAGAAAGACTCAATGAAACAGTAAAAACTAGAAATGCATTCCTTCACCCCCACAGTCCCCTGTGCAACAACATAAGTTAATGAGTAAAAGAAAGAATATATTTTTTTGGGTTGGGTTAAGTGTGCTCCTACTCATGAAAAAGAACTTTTTTTTTATGATTTTTTTTGTATCAGGTCTACGATGCGGACTGGATACGGACTGCACTGCCTGAAATTTTTATTTTTTTTTTGTTTTTTTTAAAACTATATTAAACAAATCTAACGCACAAAAATATGCGGAAGAATTCACACTCCACACTTGAAAAGATGCTATGTCCCCAAAACATCAATTAAAATTTTAAAACAAAGGTTAGGAAAACTCTCTGGGGCCTCTAGGCATAGCTAGTAGCATGTTCTCTTTATTTTCATCAAGGGTCGTCACCCCACACTTGAGCTCAAACGTGCTCCTTAACTCCAAATTTTGGATACTCAACTTCTCCAAAACCTGTAAAAACTTCACAAAAAAATGGCACTTAGAAGAAAAAAAAAGTTACACTATAAATTGGGTTGCTTCCCAATAAGCACCTAATTTAACATCACGGCACAACACAAGTAAGTTCACCACTTTTCTTTCCACTTTGAACTTATGAATTGCACCCCTAACTTTACATCTATTTTTTTGCTCCTCTCAAGGGGTGGTGGTATAAAGATAAAACCAAGTAATATATGTCGCATCTTGCACTTCTTGGCCCTTATGTGAGGAATATTCATTTGTCTACGTGGGCTATAAAACTTTAAGATGTAGTGGACTTGTTCCTCATCTATACAGTTCTCCATTAGTTCAGATGACTTGAATGATACATCAGCATCTAAACATAATGTTGAAAAGTGATTTGAATGGGATCCAATATGTCCCTCTTCCAAACTTACACCAATTGCAACATGCTCAATATTATACTCTTTCCCAAATATGGCATCTTCAAGAAAAGTCTGATTGCATTGCATCTCCTTCCATTTTAGATCCTCAATTTGACTTCTGAGTGCCTTTTCAGTATTACAAAACTCATAATTGAATTGTTGAGCATCAAACGCAGCAACCTTTGCATTCAATTCATTGCTTAAGTTCTGAGTATGGAAGAAAAACATATTAACATCTTGAAAGTGCTTCATTTTTCTATCTATAAGGCGTGACATCACATATATGATTCTCCTACAACGCTCTTCAGATTCCTCTATTAATTTCCTGCAATATTTCATACTATCAAAGGAACAAAGATTATTAGCATCATCATGAGAGAGTTTTGGAGTAGGGTAGCAACATATGATGCAATCGACCCACAACCCCCTACAAAATTCAGATGATAGAGATGGTGCACACAATTCTCCCTCGGAAATATAATTACATTGTTGCCAAAAGTGAGCTCCTTTGCAATAAGGACAAGGTCTTATCGCTTGTGAATAATCTTCATTCCCGTTCATCCCACGAAAAGTATTAATTAGTAGAGAAAAAAAATATGTATCAAAATAAATAAACAAATAAAAAGAAAAAAGTATAACCTAGAAGAATAGTTAATTTCTAAGTCCCCAGCAGGGGCGCCAAAAACTTATAGCTCCCGATTGCACACACAAATATACGCGGTCACACAAGTAATATAGTGGCTCTTAAAAGAACCAGATTATCGAACCCAAAGAAATTGTCAAATAATTATTCTTACTAAATTATATTATTTCTAATTATTTATTTAAGGAGAGGATTTCAAAAGATGAATTTATTAACTAAACTAAAAATAAAGATAAAATAATGAAAAAGCAATTACCTAAGAAAAGATAGATGTCTACACAATCAATGAATGAATCGATTTAGGATTATAATTTAACTAACAATCAAGTTTAGCATCAATTTCATCAACTTATTTGATTATCTAGTTATTGATTCACAGGGTTAAATGCATGATCATGGTCTCCCGACCTCTAATCGCCTACGATAAATGACAACCTAACTACATCGTTGAGCAGTGATAGATTGGACCAAGTACCGAGCATTACAATTTCTTCATGTATAGTGACCAAACATGGTTTCTAGGTATATCCCTATCCTAGATACAAATTAACCCTGATTATTAAGAGAAAATCATGCTCCTTATATTTCACGTTCTATCCTCTTATTCCTCTCCCGAGTTCAATTTGGACAATATGTTTATTTCAATGGTGATCAAGCATCAAAATAAATCACAAAAATATAAGAACAACTAATATGATAAACAAATCATGCTGAATCAAAATCACTAAACAATCATATTGTAAGTAAATATAATCCAAGAACGAGAAGTTTAACTCCACATAGACATAGAGCAATTACAACGAATCATTCAAAGAAAAGAAGTAAAATAAATAAAAGAGAAAGAAAAGATAAAATCCTAAATCAAAAGTTATCTTCTACATTCATCCTCCTCCATCAATAATTATTCTTATGGACTATTTATAGATATTAAAAAACCCTGAATAAAATAATTGAATCCAAAACAATTTGGAAACCCAAAACCTTAACGGAGTTTTTTTTTTTTTCTCCAATCTTAACGGAGTTGAATTCCTGCGTAAACAGTGCTTCGTCCACCGCCGCAAATTGGGAATTCTTGAGATGCTGCCACGTGGCACAACTCCTATGTGGTGCAACTCTTTACTTTCTCGCCAATTTCTGCATATATAAATATTAATAAAATATTCACTTTAATTCATTAGTCTGTCTGCTTGATTTCCTTCTTCAATCTTCTATTTTTAATTATTTTTAGCTCCAAACTTCTTTATTTTTCCACTAATTTAATTCAACAAATAAAATATACTTTTTAGCACAATTCATAAAATCCAGGCTCAAAAAGGACAGATATAAATACTAAATGTGAGATAAATAATGATTAAAAATATGTATTTTGACCTCACATCAGGTAACGTATAATGACTCACTCCAACTTGTATTTTGTTTGGATATTTGCTCTTCAACTAATCTATTTTTTGAGTTATCCAACAACTCAATTCTCGAATGGGTGCAAAATTTGAAATTAAAGTGCAAGTAAATAGTTTTTTTTTTAAAATTATTAATATTAAAAGTGATACTATAAAAAAGATGAAAAGTTATGGAGTAAATTAACAAATCGTATTGACATGAGGGGTTAAAAAAGCAACGAGTTCAATTAAAAATATAGGATGCAATGAAAGCCACGTTACTACAAGTATAATGGACACAAGTATTAACGCACTATTATCTTTTTGATTCTTTGATGATTCGAACCTACAACTTTAAGATCGTATGGTGCTTTACATCTTAGCAACTTGGCTTAGAAAGGAGAAAGATTACGGAATTGTACTAAAAAAACTCTTAAACTTTTTTATCCATAATAAGCTACCTAAAGGTTAATATGACTTTGCGCATCAAGCAGTCCTCGTCAGTGACAGAGACAAAAGTTTTTATTAAGTAATTCAAAATATAAAAATTTAAATACGAAACGATTACAAGAGGATAAACCGAAGGTGAATACAAAAGGTAAGACTAATGCTCTAATTTACACTTTCATGATGTCATTTATAACATGTAATTCCTTCTCATTTTCCCTTCTCCGTCTAGTTTCTTAAAAAAATTCTTGCGCGCTGTAGGTAAAAAATAACTTAGAAGAAAAAAAAACAAAAAATAATATCTTCTTGATATCTTTAAAAAAGTCACTAATTTCGAAAAATATTACAAAAGGTAAAATATCATTTAAAAAGAAATGAAGAAAGTACAAGATTGTATCTTCACAAAAGGTAATTTTCATAAAAGTCACAAGTTGATTCCCTCCAAATAAGAAAAGATAATAAGAAGAAAACATTACCATAACTAAGCTAAGGATTAAAATGTTACTACAATTATATATTACCTAAGTAAGTAATTGTACAAATGAAGAAAAAATCAATTCAATGAAGATGACATTTAGTTGTCCAAAAGAGCCTTTAAAAATGACATTTTACAATAAAAACATGCAAGAAAAAGTATAGCTTTACTACAATATAAAGGAGGGGGGTTTTGTTAAGCTTGAACAATACTACAATATTAAGAAAAAGAAAGAGTAGAACTCTCCCACTACCAAGAAGAATTGTTGCATACTTGTCACCTTCAGTGACTCAAAAAATTTCACTTCTTTTTCGTTCATCATCTTTGCAATGGCTATGGATGATTTTTGCGCTATCCTTCTTCCATATCTCTAGACTGTAGCTGTAATTCTTGTCCGTAAACTCATCAACTATTTTAATTTTTTTTAATGCAGGGAATATAATGACGTTGTTTATCTCTGCAACTATAGTTGTATGTGTTCAAAGTTAACTGATAACAGAAACACCTTATAACACGATTGTTTCTAAAGATGGAACCAGAAATTTCAACACAATTGTTGGAGCAATATTGGTGGGCCCTGATCACAGTGTCAAGTCATTCTTCATAAAAATTAAAAAAGGCACGTATCAGGAATATATTACATTTGATAAAAAGAAGACTAATATATTCTTGATTGGAGAAGGGAGGATACTACGATAATAACGATAACAGAAGTTTTGTCGATGGCAACCGAACCTATGACACCGCAACTATCGTAAGCCCCTCTCTATATATATAGATAAGTTTTATTAATTTTGATGAATTATAATTGTTTCTTCTTATTTAATTTGCAGGGTCGCTGGCAATGGCTTAATAGCCCAAGACATAACTTTTAGGAATAATGTCGGACCCATAAAACATCAAGCTGTGGCATTAGGAGTTGATGCAGATTTGGTGTCCTTTTATAAATGTCGCTTTGACGGGTATCAAGACACCTTGTATGTGAAAAGGCAACGTCAGTTCTACCGCGATAGTGAAATCTATGGCACCATAGATTTTATATGTGGTGACGCAACAGCCATGTTCCAAAATTGCTTGATTGAAGCTCGCACTCCAATGGCGAGGCAATATAACACAATCACAGCATAACATAGAGAGCTTGAGTCCTTACCAACTGGAATAGTGCTTCAAAACTGCACCATAAAGGCTACCTGCGATTTGAAGAAATTGAACAACGTCACGACATTTTTAGGTAGGCCATGGGGTATATTTTCTAGGACTGTGATAATTAAAAGTTATATTGATAACTTGATAGATCCTAAAGGATGGGTTGAGTGGATTGGATCGGCAAATAAATCCGTTGTTAATTGCCGGCCATATTATCTGGAGTATAAGAATAGAGGGCCGGGTGTTGTCACGAAAGGACGTGTGACATGGGCATCCGTCACTACGGATCCTAATATTGCATCAGATTTCACGATTAGAAACTTTATAAGCGGTGACCAGTGAATTTCCACCAATATCCCTCATTACCTAGATTTATCTTGAACAACTATTACGTTGTATTGTATTCCCAGTATTTATTATCAGATTATGAAAATAGTACTACTATGTACGTACCTTGTTTCTTTCAAATGAATATGATTATCTGATTCGTCTTCAAGTAATTCATTGTTGCCATTGTCCGACTAATCGGAACATACTTACAGAAACATAGTGTCAAAACTTATATATTCATATTATTTCAAGTTAAAAAAAAATTAAATTTTAAAATCTCAAAAATATTGTTAGTGATCACAATAATAAGAAGACAATTTGACTTCAGCCTATATTCGATCATTTTGGGGATGAAACTGTTGTAATCTGCAGGTATATGTTTAGGGCTTTAGCCCAAATTCTGCTTCTGCTGCTGCTTTATTACGGCCCCTTTAACTAAATATTAGCTGAACTTGGCAGGCACTTTAGTGGGAAAAAAAAAGACGTATATTGGGCTTGTATATGCATCAGAAAAGTAGTGAGAGTCCAGCGGAATCGAACAGCAGTATAACATGTAAAAATAACAAAGAGCAGAAAATTAGTATCTGTAAGAGAGATTAGCCTACTGAATTTAACATTCAATGTAAATTTAAGGAAATTGTTCATCACTTATTTTCAAAAGTATTGCTACTAGTAATCTTATTCATAAGGTAACTAACTCTTGGTGGAATGAAATTCATAGCAGATGATAAATAAAACTAGCTACCGAAATCTACTTTATTGAACTCTTAAATCCTTAATTAAACTCAACCTGTGTTCTCGAATATGAGCACATCACATTAGTGAATCAGCATACATTCAAGGAAGATCAAACAGAGGATAAATTTGAGCGAGCATTGAACACAAACCAAAGTTGTCATAAAGGTAACAACAAAGAAACGAAGTCCATCTCAGAAAAGTAAATCAACTAAATAAAGCGAAGATACAACTCAGATTTTAATCAATCATAATCAGCGAGATAGGCATCTGAACAATCACCCTATTTAATTGTTTCTCATTCGGGGGAAAAAAAAAACTTAGAAGTAAAAATATATTGTACCTTTATATTCATTTCTGGAAAATTTCAAATACTTGGAACACACTATGTAAGCATAAGAATGTATTCTACTTGTTAAGTTGAACACAGATGGGAGCTCGATGACTAAGACTAACAAAGCAGGGGGTGGAGGTATTTTAAGGGACCATCAAAGCAACTTGATAATGGCCTTTACTATGTCTATGATCTTTCACTTGGCTGAAACACACACGACACTTTTTGGTCTCAAATGGTGCAAGGAAAAACAAAATAGGCCCTATTATCTTAGAAATGGACTCAAAGAAATGGCATATGTAAACACTAGATTGATGAGATTCAAAATAATCTGAAGAACCTCAATGCTACCGTTGTCCACTGTTTTAGGAAAGTCAATACTAGTGCTGACTCCTTGGCAAAATATGGCGCCATAGAAGACTCATCTATGATTTTCACTAACTCTTCCCAAATGCCTTCGATGACTCAGGGAAATTATCTGAATGGTATGACAAACTTTAGAATCAGAAGCAAAAGAAAAGGAATAGGCTGAGGTCTGTGAGCTTCTGAGGATTCTAAAGTTGTTAAAATTCTTCTATGGTCATACTTCATAGTACCTTTTTGTGGGCTTCGGGACAAGGGCAACCCCCTTATTGCTTGTATCATGTATCTGCTATTTTGCTTCCTGAGGTTAAGGTTTTAAGTCCCCTCATGTAATCGGTTTAATTGATATATAAGATAGATAACTTTATTTAAGAAATGTACCTAATCTTGAAACACTACAAATAGCTCTAAGACAGTAGCTTGAAAACACGTATAAAGGAGAGTATTAACTTACAGAAAGACCAAAAAAAATGACAATGAAGGCAGGTTTGAAATGACAACAAAATGCTTGTTCTTCTCCATTACATTTGAAGATCAAAAGAGATATATATGTAGAGATAGTGCAACACTTATCTATAAGATTTAGCTACCATTGACATATATATGTAGTTGAACTATGTTGATTAAGATGTACTGTGACCCTTATATGATAAAGAACTCACTGTTTATAGCTAGAGCAAGCAGATTTCAATACGAGAATACCAAATAATCTCATTAGAATGACTCAGGGGATAACAAAGAGCAACGTAAATCAGAAATTTAACTTAAAACGGCAAAATAAATTCTAAATGACTGTCACACAACTCATTTTATGCATTATAGCAGGAATTTATCACTCAAACCAATAGAGTCCTATGGGCTTAAAAAACAAATTATTAAAACACTTCAAATGGAAAACAAGTAAGGCTTAAATACAAGAAGAAACTTTTGTCATTTTAGGTAAACATATACCATTTGAAACAAAATTTAATAGCAAAAGGAAGCAAACTTTCCAGAAAAGTAACACTTAAACAAGAACACATGGCTATGGCTTCGGCACAAGAATATTCGATCGTTTGAATCAAAACTTCAGCTTTTCAAATAAACTAGGGATGAAATTAAGTTGTAGCAATTGCAAGAATAGACGACTTTGGGTGGCCAGCGGTGTTGAATTAACAGACAATGCCACATAACCAAATAAAGAAATATCACATACATATATGGTCTTCTAGATTATGTAAGACTGGTCATTTGGTTAAAAGAACAAATAATTAAAGAGAGGTTGGGTAGCTCGCAAGACTTCTCCTCTGAAGGAAATCGCTTTACAGCTAGAGCACCCTTATAATGACCCTCAGAAGATCAACAATCAATCTTATATCTAACGCTGACCTTCCCCCAATCCGCCTTGAGCCCAATATTAAAGCTAAGGCACGTGCTACTAGATAGCCTCTTCAGAACTAGCATGTAATAATATTTTCACATTATGACATAGGTTTGACTTTTTGCCTATAAAAGTGACCTTTCAGTAGAGGTAATAGTGTCGAGATCTCTCCCTGTAAATATTACAAGTTCCATCTTTTAGTGTTTCAATGGAAGAGGACTTTCAAGCAATTTCACTCTTGTATTATATCCCAACTTTATTTGTTTGGCCAGAAGAAAAGAAACTTGAACTATATTAATCCACTTGCCTTGAACTCCTTTTCACAAATTTTATTGTTAATCAAAATAATAATATTTTCAGTAAACAGTTTTGCATTATTTGTTCGTGGGGACAGGCACCTGTGGTATTATTTTGATCTATTTTTCTAACTCTTTGTTGAATCACCAGAGTCTGTCCTCTAAAGAATTTCTACCATGTCTAGGACCTAACACGATGGTCTATCTTCCAATGCAAGCATTATGAGTGTGTCCCGTTGGAATGAAAGTTAACCAGTATAGAGTCTATTGTCCCTGGGTGGTTCATCAACTATTCAAACCTCGTCACTTGGGTACTCAAAATCGTAATTGATTTACTTCACTCGGCTGAAATACGTTGTGCCTTAGGACTTTGCCCAAATTATGAGGGAGTCATCTGAATAGCAAAGAAAGATAGTATGGAATCTTAGATGAAAGCAACACAACTTTAGAATCACACCCGACATTCTGAAAAAAATCTTATAGCGACATCGTTATTAGGCCCTTAACATGTCATTAGGCATGAGAAATGAACTCAACGTAACAGAAAACCTCGCAATGGGGCATAGTTATTGAACAAGTCTTTGATCGGCATAGAACATATAGTTCAACACTTAGCGGCAAACTGGTAAATTTCACGTACCATGTTATTCTCGGTACTTATAGCTATCGGGAACACTATGACAACAATTGTTTATACTCATAAAACATTGAACCCAGATGCTCAACCAATTCAGAACATGCTTATTATTAGCAAACAAATTCGAAAGTAAACAGTTGTCTATGCAGAAACGAAAACTGAGGTAAAATAAAAGAGAAGGAAATGCCAATTACCTTTTGTTGAGCAGCAAGCTGGGACGACGAGCTTGACAGGAAGATGGAGAAATTTGAACCAACTCCCTATTTTGAGGAGAAAATCCCCAATGGATAAGGGGGAATGGGCCGGGTAGAAAGAAAATAAATCATGCTTTCCATTAGCAGTGGCAAAATCAAGCCCAACCCGATCCAATCTAACTAGGTTTCAGTTGGTGCCCATTTTTGTTAGCTAAATCTATCTCAACTTAACATATTTCAACTCATTAAAAATTAGGTACCCAAAATTATTTTTGAGAAATCTTATCAAAATATTATTAAAAAACTTTTTAAATTTTTTAGGGCAAATTACAGAAATACACACATTTTGTTTCACTTATTTCCATTATCCCCTATTACTTTTAAAAATCTCAAAAATCTCTTATATCTTTAATGTATTGCCAAACGAGCTAAGGGTGGTTCATCTCTATTGAAAGATACCATACGGGGTTTTCTTCAAAAAGAACTTGTTTCGGATACCACCAATTATCCTACACCAAGACCAGATATCTTCTACTTTTTTAGAATTACATGCTTTTTTTTTTTTTAATTTTTGGACAACTTTTTTGTGTTTAAGTATTTTCATGATATATAATACCATATGTTTTCTTCCAATTAGATATCATCTACATATGAATTCTTGTTTGACTATTATATTTCGGGATACTAGTAATATATCATACCATTTGGATTCACTATTTTAAAAAAATATCGGTGTGTATCCAAATTGTACAATTAATGGATGAAATGTGTGTGAAATTTGATTAATATGTGTATCGAATTTAATGTTTGATGGTTGGATATTGTATTAATTATGATATAATATTGGTATACAAATGATATGCATTGTGTGGTTATATGAAATTGATTTATTGTTGGTATAATATGTGTGATATAAGCTGAAGTTCGTGTTGGAATGAAACTTGAATAAGATTGGTATAAAGTTTGTTATATATTTACACTATCTTATATATTAATCTAGAACACATTTTATTTTCAAGTATATTAAATCTGTATGAATAATTAATGAATCGCGTATATGAAATCTGGAATTTGAAATCTGTACAAATATTTATATGTTATACATTTATACTCAAATCTTTCATATATTGCGGTAACTTCTCACGAAATCATTGTTTTGTCAATATAAAACATAATAAAAAAACAAAAAATATAGTGACATTAAACCCCTACCAAAAAACAGAAACTTACCAAGAAAATCACTAATATTACAGTTTCACAACAACTAATACGTATTATGAACAAAACGTATTGTTTATACAAAAAACCATATCACATTTAATATAGTAACGATGTACAAAAACAAAATCACAAAATGTGATTTACAGTTTCATTTTTTTTTTCATTTCACTGAAATCCAAATACAAATAGTAAACAATTAAAAATACTAACATGAAGGATCCCATCTTCCGCCATGTTTAATTAATATTGATACGTAGTTGTCCATCACAAAAAAAATAGGATTTTTCAAACAAAAAAAAAACTTCAATTAGTCACCAGTGACAAAATTTCTGGAAGAAAATTGAAGAGAGAGAAACGTGAAAGAAAAATGGATAAAATCAGATTTTTGAATTAATTTTAACAATTAGAGTGAATTAAAGAAACTGAATATTCTTAATTAGTTTGAGATTCCTTAATTCATGCTAATTAATAATTATCTTAAATTAATTCAAATTTAATTGACACCCCTATTCCGTTTTTTTTTTCATTTTTTCCTTATTAATTACATATTATTAATTAATAATAAAAAACCATAAATAGATTAATCATTTATTAAATAAATGGAAATTGATTTTTAAAATTAGATTTTTGAATTAATTTTAACAAATTAGAGTGAATTAAGGAAACTGAATATTTAATAGTTTATCCCTTATTTCATGTTAATCATTAATTATCTACAATAAATTCAATGGCCCACAATTTCAGTTTTTATATTAATATATGAAATTTACACTATTTCAACTCATTAAAAATTGGGTTGATAGGTAACCCAAATTTTTTTTTGAGAAATCTTGTCAAAATATTATTAAAAAACTTTTTAAAAATTTTATGTAAATACACACATTTTGCTTATATCTTTAATATTAACATATTAATGTATCCGATTTAAGTATTTAATGTATCTGAGCTACATATTAACGTATTCGAGCTAGTTTTTAATGTATTCGAGACAATATTTAATGTATCCGAGCTACATATTAATGTATCCAAGCTTCAATTATTGTATCCGGTTTTTTTTTAATTTTTAAGGGATTAATGTAATTAGAAACTTATTAGGGATATATTGTAATTTCATATTAAAACAATGGGATTTATGTAATTTACCCAAAAATTTATACGTTATATATAGTTATCATAAAGAAAAAAAAAATTATTAGGTACTAAAAGCTTATAAATTAACAAATTAAGTTATTAAAAGTCTAAAACTTAGTAAAAATTGGGCAGGTTGGGTTATGACCCGTTACTAACCAGTTTTCACTCAATTCATTCTCGCCCAAACAAATTTGGATTGGATTGGGTCTTGACCCATTTTCAACCGCTCAAATTAAACCCAATGCCACCTATAATTTCCATTAACATCACTCCCGGATACATCATTCCCCTCTCAGATACATCCCTCCCCATATCGGATACATCCGTGAGCTATATATATCCGCAGATTTCCTGAATAGTAATGTATCGCGACTTATGTATCCACATGTCTGCTGATATATTCTAAATTCTTTAATTTTAAGGAATTTTTTTAATTTTGAAAAGAATAGGGATGAAACTTAATTAGCTCTTAATACTATAAGATTTATAAATTTTTTTACACAAAACAAACCATGCTTTCTTAATTTTAATAAGATAAAATAATTTTGTTGTCATAGACTAGTTATTTTTGAAATAAAAGTATCAATTATTGACATTCAATTTTGGTCAGCTACGATGTTGATTAATTGTTAAGTTTCTTCAATTTCAAACAATTTAAAATAATTAGCTTTATAAAGAAAAAATAAAAAAAAATCAAGTTATTTCAAAGTTATTTTTTTACAAATATTTGAAAAGAAATTATCTTAAAAGATAGTGTTTTACTTAAATATTTTCAGAAGTTGATTGTGTAAATAATATAAAAGAAGAAACTAATTTAATTTTCAGTTAAAACAATATCTTCTTTTGGGAATTAATCAGGAACATAGAGAGAGAGAGTATATACCAATAAATTTTGTATATTGTCATATAAAAATAATAAGATTATAATTAGGCATTAGCATAAAGAATGAAAAAGAGGTAACAAAAAAATAGGAACGGGGGGGGGGGGGGGGGGAACAATAACTGGCAAAATAAACCTTAGCATAAATCATAATGACTCGTGACAACATATAAGTTAAATGAAAATGTTGATTACATATTAATTTGTGAATTGGTTCATCAAACTCACGGTTAAATTAATAAAATTCATTGAATCATCATCTTTTGATTTTATTGAAGATATTCTGACTGATGGTTCATTAAATGTTTCTTCACAAGTGTCTGGAGCACTCGCAACACCAGCAATAGAACTTCTTGCTCCAGGAAAATCAATTGCATTGAAATCTTTAATTGTTGTTTCAGCATTATCTATCGAAAGATCATAAGTTTCCTTACAAACTTGAAGGCATTGTATGAGAACGGATTCTTTTGCTTGCTCTAGTAGACTTACATTTCATTATAAATACTTTTTGTCTTTCTTAAACATTGTTGAAGTAGAATACATATCAAACCTTTTTTATCAGCAGAAGAGCTCTTAGGGTCTGATCTAAGAGCGTCGATGCAAACTTTGAAGTATCTAGATGTTCGACAAACATCCTCTATCAAATCTCCCGACAAATAAGTTACAAGAGAAAGAAAGAGCATGAACACCACTATTAATGCTTTCAAGGAATTCATCTTCACTGGTGCATATATTTTTTGAGTCATACACGAGTTGTTTTTATAGCTAGAATACAATATTCATATTTATTTCTTTTCCATAAAAGATTATTAAATATTATTAGGTCAAGATTGTGGTAATTTTATCATTTCCTTTTGAAATAAACTAGGCATGCAAATAGTCTAATGTTAATTCACTCTAAATATGATTTTCAATCAATTTTTTTCTTAATATGACAAATATAATATGGAAAAGAAACTGAAAGTTATCAATTATGCTTTGTGAAAGGAAAAAAAAATAGAATTGCCAATATTTCGGACGCTTAAGTAGTTATATTAAAACAATTTTTCAAAAAATAAAAGTAAATCCAATTTCTAAATTCAATTTTGTAGTCTAAAAAGAACGAAAATAAAAAATGGTCATACAAAGAAGGTTACAAGGAAATTTCGTTGGAGGTATCTACTAGAAAACAAGAAAATACTTCGCTATTAGCAATTTATCAAAATCAGATTTAAGATGTTAGTGAAATAATGATTATATCTCAAAAATAATAATATTAATCATATTATTTATTATATTCTATCTATAATTAGTAATTTTCCATAACTTCTTCGTTAGTCCTTATTTTGATATCAATTAAGACTGATCATTTTAATTTCATTGCCTTAATAAGCTTTCTGTCAGGCCCCGAGCCTACACCCTGGATGTGGCTGGCACTCGAAGACCATTGTTGACCTCAAGAGAACCCAGTGGCGGAGCCACATGAAGTTGAGGGGTGTCCGACACCCCTTCGTCAGAAAATTACATTGTGTAGTTAGATTAAAAATATTTTTTTATGTATATATATTACATATTGACACTCCTTGACTTCTACGTGATTTTACTTCTTTATATTTTGACACCCCTTTGTCAAACTTCTGGCTCCGCCATTGAGAGAACCCTTGGCCTGGCTTACTTAACTCAGTGGAAGACTTAAACATAAGAAAATATAACTCATGCATAACTTGAGAAATAATAGTTTAGCCAAAATGACAACTCAGTCTTTAAACAACGTCTGAATGACAATGTAAAGACAATTGAATTACTAACTGTCTATAAAACTTCTAAACAACTAATATGGATGTTGGGACAAACCCCACAACATCCTAATGAACTAAACTAGAAAGTGAATAAAAGAGTCATCCGAAATGCAAGGAGGCTCACCACTGACCTTGAGTGTTCAATTGGATCAACAAGGCGCTGGATGTTGATCCTGGTTACCTACGTCTGCATCATAAGACGATGCAAGCCAACTGGCATCAGTACATTGAATGTATGAGTATGCGAGTTGGAATGCTAAACAACAACTTAAGCTTGAAAAGAGTAAGAAGGAACACTTACCTTGGCTCTATACAACTCATGAATAACTGAACTCAATATAAAGCAATAAGACGTATGCAATATATATATATATATATATATATATATAGCTTGTAAAATAGAAAAAACAATTTAGTTCATTAAAGATAAAGCAATAACAAACTCAACTTTACTTATATATAAAAGTAATATAACTTTTGTGGGAGATTCTCTAACCGACAACCACCACTATGAGCCTAAGTGGTGATACAACGTCTTGCTCACGTTGCCAAAACTGTCATATACTTTGCCGTCATATAGAACGCTTAACTTAGTGGATTCACTAGTCTATACTAAAAGCATCTTAAGGAGTCATCTAAAAAGTATGATTCTTTACTACCCGTGATGGCTACATGGTTTATGGAGACTTGAGTTAATATGAACTCGCATCCCCATATCGGTGATCAATACTACTCCCAAAATATTCTTAGCTCATATGTTTGTAAAAACAAAACTCTTTCTTTGAATTGAGGTAATTACTCAAAACTTAGCTTAAAAGCTCTCTTGAAATCGATGTTCCCCTTTCTTGCTCAAATGTGAAAACATTTATAAACTTCTTTGGGAATACTTAGTTCCCTAATAGCTTTTTGAGAAATGAACTCCACTCTTTACTCTTTGCTTAACTTGAAAACTTGAGTCTTAAAATAAATTTAAAACATTGTTAAAGACTCTTGAAAACTTTAAGAAACTTTGCTTTGACTTGCTTCTTAACTTTTAGACTTAACTTCATTAACTTTTGATCTTAACTTTCCTTGAATTGGATTATGGATTCAAGGTTCATGATCTCATGTTTATGGATAATTTCGTGATGTTTAGATGTACCTTAGAGTGTTGGAATCAACTAGAAAACATAGGTACATCGCTTAGGAACAAGTACAAAAATATGGAGGAGGAATGGGATGCACTAGCGCCCTTGGCGCTCTGAGAGGTGTGGGGCGCAGGCCCCAAACCTCAGAGAACATGCTGGGGTGTGCTGGCTGGCACGGCGCCCCAAGGGTAAAACTTCAAAAACCCTTTTGGGGCGCGCTGGCTGGCGCGACTCCCCACCCTTTCCCCAGGTGAACTCCGACTTTTCTCCTTCGTTTTTCAGCTTTAAACCCTCCAATCTTCCCTAGTTCTTTTCTCAAACACTTAGGGTCATTAGTACTCTCAACTTACAACAGTTCTAACTCGAAAATCCACCCAGAAACACGAATCAAATCAACAAGAAACTTCAACAACACAACCAATCAAGAACTTGACGATATCCTTCAAGGACTTCACTTTTTAACATGTAAACAACCCAAAATCGCTGAATTGAAACAAGTTGGTGTGTGGGTGAACTAACCCATCACTAAAATATCTCACATACCTTAATAGGGATGACCCCCGACGAATTCCACTCCAAACGCTTGACGTTCTTGGCGAAATCTAGGCATTTCTCCCTTTCTTTCTTCTTTTCTCTTTTCTCCAAGCCCTAAGCGTGAATTTAATTTTTCTATTCTAACAAAAATAAGTTTTTACCCTAATAAATCCCTAAAAATGAATTAGGAAATAAATTAGAGAAAAGACTACTTTGCCCTTCCTTAATTCTGGATTGGGACTTTCCTCAATCCAATAGCCCAACTTCCGAAAGGTATATCTCACTCATATGATGTTGAAATCGAGCAAACTTGGCGGCGTTGGAAAGATCTCTCCAAGGGATTTCCAACCATATCAATATCTGCTCCTAAATCATCCTGGTCTAGGAGTTATGGCCGTTTGAAAATGGAAAAAACTCACTTTTTTAACTTAGACAAAAATTTCCAGATTTCCTTATTCTTTCCAAAAATCAATATTTTCATATTTTAAACTATTTATAGTCATTTCTAGGTGCGAGATGTTACACTTTCCCTAATAAGTAATGGTCCAAATGTTACTAAAACAAAAAACAAAAAAATGACATTTGGTTTTCTAGGAAAGGAGCAGTAAAAATGACATTCTTTTTTTAATTAATTTCCAATATTATTAATTAGATATATTTTGTATCTTATATTTTAACACGATCATGGAGCAAATTATTTCAACTAGTACAATCTATAATTTCTTTTCACTAAAATAACATAATTATGTTTTCTAACAGAAAAATTGTACAATTTTCACCCTAGTAACACAAAAATCACTATTATTAAAAAATCCATCTTTCGATCGATTGGTGATGTATAATGTCATTATGATCGTCGATCTATTAAAAGTTGAAATAACTAAAGTTAAATCAGTACACTAACTATTTTTCAAGAGTATTATATACAATGTCAAAGAAATTAATAAATAAAATTGTCAATTTTATGGTTCAATAGACTATGATAGTATACCTAAAGATTATCATCTCAATGTTAATGTATCGACAATAAAGGATTATCACCCTTATCTCATATTTTATATTGTTTTAGTGAATAACACTTTGAATAGTTGTATGACATGTATTTTAGTAAGATTAAAGAAAATATTTAAACACAACCTATATATTTGTATGGAAACTTTATCAACAAAATAAGAAAATCGAGATTGAAAAACCTAACTTTTATTGTCCCTTTTAACATTTAACGTCTTATTTTTTTACTTACCCCGTCTAGGTTTTTTTACATTTAGGATATGGAATGATATATATTTTCTATTAGTTTCCTGTTATCTTCAATTTTATTATTGTTATTGTCTAATTTGTTTTGATTATCATATTATTGATTATTGATAGTGCAATTTTCTCCATTTTATTCTATATGAGTTCCACTTCTTTCCTTTTTTTCATTTTTAAAAATGATTTTGTTATTCTTAAACTTGAGTCAAAGGTCTAAGCAATCTCCTTACCTTTATATTAGGAAAATTTACAGAAATCCCACATTTTAGTTTACTTATTACCATTATCCCCTATAAGTTTTACAAATATCCAAAATCCCTCATTTTCGCTCATCAGATTAGTGTATCTCGCGCATCAGATTAATGTATCAGCGCTTATATTATTGTATCTCACGCATCAGATTAGTGTATCATGTATAAAATGTAATGTATCTTACTTAATGATTAATGTATCAACACTTATATTATTGTATCTGTTTGAGTGATTTCTGTAATTATAAACTTTTAAGGGATAGATTGTAATTTTACCTTAAAAGTATGTGATTTATGTAATTTACCCTTTATATTATCCGGATCAACTCCTTAAATGATCAAAATTGCTCAAATGATAATTAAAGAATTATTTAAACCTAGTAGTACAAAAGAAAAGAGATCATTTTACCATCCCCCCCCCCCCGCATTTTTGGTATTTTAACTTTTATGTGACCAATAGTTTTCCTTAGCCGGTTTTGACTTTTACTTTCATGTGATCAATAATAGTTTTCTTCATGACTAAAAACAAATGCATAGTGGGTAATTTTATATAGATATCAATGTTATTAATGTTTTATTTAGTAATTGGGATTGAGTGTTATTTAGACACCTTTCTAGAAATAGGGTCAATTGAAGTAATTGAAAGCAACAAGTAACAAATTAATTAAATCTTAGTTGCTATCATGACCAAAGTTCAATTTGAGCATTCACTTCTTTAGCAACACTACTAATTAATTAGAAATTTTCTTTGAAATATGACCATAGAAGTTGAAAGTAGAAACAATATAATAAAATAAAATGTTATCCACTTACTATTCTAAGTTTACCTATTATTATTATTATTATTATTATTGTTATTGTTATTGTTATAATAATAATAATAATAATAATAATAATAATATTTCTCTTAGAAAACTCTGGAATATTATTTCTCAAAATAATTATTAGGGTTTGTATGTTAAAGTCATTGGTGAACATATTTGTTCTCTAGATAAGAAGTTAGACAATCTAACTCATCTGATTATTCAAATTGATGACAAGTCAAAATCAGCAAAACAAGTCTCTGAACAGGCTTCTACGTCCAAACAGCCTAATGTCCCTATTCAAAGACCTCCTGAGATTCAGGATTTTATTCTTAGACCTCTTCATGATCTTGAAAGCCTTTTAAATAAAAAGTTTTCGGAATTTGGTGCAAGTGCGAAACCAATTAGCCTCGCTGAAGATTTTGCAGATGAAATGGAAGCTACTTTCGATTTCAAGACACAAGTGGAAATGCAAGTTAATAAACTTCATGGTTATCCAAAGAAGAATAGTGGTAATACGTATGCTAGAAAACCTAGTATGCAAACTTACTATTATCCCAGACCAACTCCTCAAGATGTTTTAATAGAGGAAAGAGATTGGAATCAAACTAACACCTCTTATAGTGGAAGCCAGATTTATGAATGGAATCTCGATGGATTGACGGATAGACAGTTAACTATTTTAGTTCATAGGATGCTTATGTATGCTACCATTTGCAAGAGCGTTAATAACACTGACAGGACTATTTGCAAGATGATTATTGGAGTTTTACGAGTCAATTAAGAGGTTGGTGGGATAATTATATGACCTCGATGCAAAGGCAAAGAAATCATAAATGCTAAGGTCAGAAATGCCAAGGAGTTGATAACTTAGGATTTGCTTTAGTTAAAAATAGAGAAGACGCTGTTTATACTTTAGTCTTAACCATCCTAGAACATTTTAGTGGTAGATTTACCAATCAATACGAAACCATTAGATCTTTACTAAATGGTCTTAGATGTAGACATTTAGGTGAGTTTAGATGGTATAAGGACACTTATTTAAGTCGGGTAATGGAACTTCCCGAAAATGGCTTAGAATTCTGGAAAGCCAAATTTATTGATGGTTTACCTTCTTTATTTGCAGAAAGAGTGAAAAAGACTCTTAGAGATCCGCAAGGAATTATTCCCTATAATAATTTTACCTATGGAAAGCTTATTAGAGCTTGTACGCAAGAAGACATAAATTTGTGTAATGAGTTAAAACTCTCAAGACAGCTAAAGATGGATAAGCTTAGAGAAAAGTCTCAATTGGGAGATTTTTGTACTCAGTTCGGTTTGCCAGATGCTTCTAAAGGCACTAACCGAGAAACTTCTAAATCAGAATCTGATAGATCTCATCATAAGAAAAGAAAATCTAGAAGAAGGACTAGAGAAGAAAGAGATGAGCGTAGGGCTCATCGTAAATCTCATAGATTTACTAGGAATAGGTCAAGACGAAATCTTGATAAGATTAAGTGTTATAAATGTGGAAAATTTGGGCATATAGCTCCAAATTGTAAGCTAGAAAAGCTTAAGACTATAGAACTTGATGATGATATTCAAGAGAAGATTTATAGTTTTTTATATACTTCTGGTTCCGAATCAGATTATGATGATTCTGAAGAAAGTTATGCAACAGAGGATGAGCAACCTGAGTCATCAAGTAAGGTTCAACAAGATTCGAATGATGCTTGCAAATGTCAGGGTGATAGTTGTCACTGCGAACATGATGAATTCTACAAGCTACAATCTCAGTTCGAGGACATGAATATGTTTACTATCACCTTTGTATTAATGTGATAGAACTTCTAAAAGAAGTTACCGATAATACTCTTCGTGAAAAGATCATTCAATTGGTTGCTGGTAAAACTAACTCTTCATCTAATATTCCTAATGATAAAAAGGTTAAAGATGAGTTTAATTGTTCTGCTCCTTACTCCTTTTCTGAAGTTCATAATAGACTCTCTTCTAAACAAACCATGATTATTCGCGATACCTCTTTTGATGATTTAAAAAGAGAAATTGAACATTTGAAGGAAGAAATTAAATTTCTTAAACAAAATCATATTATTTGTGATCACCGTCATACTCAAATTGAGTCTGTCAATAGCAAAGGAAAAAATAAGGTTGATGATTCTACTGCTGAAGAAAATACTCTTGCCAACACTTTGAATATTGATCCAAAACAAAATATGTTTTTAGGAATGATGCAAATTGTTATAGCTCATAAATGGTATGTTAAATGTGCTATATTAATTGATAATTCTTTTTCTATAACTAATATTGCTATGATTGATAGTGGTGCTGATGTGAGTTGCATTCAAGAAGGTCTAGTTCCTACTAAATATTTTGAGAAAATAACAACTCATATGGTTAAATCTACATCCGGTCATGCTTTAGATATAAAGTATAAATTATCTAATACTCGTATTTGCCAAAATAAAGTTTGTATTCCTCACTTCTTTTTCTTAGTAAGTTATACCCTCCTATTATTCTAGGAACTCCTTTTATAAATGCAATTTATCCTTTTACTAATATAAATGCTAAAGGATTTTCTGCCACTTATAAAAATCAAGATATTAGTTATACTTTTATCACTGAGCCTATTTCTAGAGATATTAATGCTCTAATTGAAATGAAACAAAAACATGTTGATTATTTACAACTTGAAATATTTAGTATGAATATATTCGATACTTTAAAATCTACTAAAGTACAGGAAAAGATTAAACTCATTTCGAAAGAATGGCCATTGATATTTGTGCCGATCATCCTAGTGCCTTTTGGAATCGGAAAAAGCATATTGTAACTCTTCCATATGAAGATGATTTCTCTGAGGAAAATATCCCTACCAAATCACGTCCTTGTCAGATGAATACCGAATTGGTTGAATTCTGCAAAAAGGAAATTGATAATTTATTACAAAAAGGTTTGATAAAGCCTTCCAAATCACCTTGGTCATGTACTGCTTTTTATGTTAATAACGCAGCAGAAAAAGAACGAGGTGTTCCCAGGTTAGTTATAAATTATAAACCTTTAAATAAATTTTTAAAATGGATTAGGTATCCTATTCCAAACAAAAGGGATTTATTATCAAGATTATATGATGCTAATATCTTTTCAAAATTTGATTTAAAATCTGGATATTGGCAAATTTAAATATTTAAAGACCATTCTTATAGAACGACATTTAATGTTCCGTTTGGACAATACAAATGGAATGTAATGCCCTTTGGTTTAAAAAATGCTCCCTCGAAATTTCAAAAGATTATGAATGATATTTTTAATCCTTATTTGGAATTCATCATATTTTATATTGATGATATTTTGGTATACTCAAAGACCCTTGAAATGCATATTAAGCATCTAGACATTTTCAAGAAAATAGTTATTCAAAATGGTTTGGTCATATCTAAACCTAAAATGAGTCTTTTTCAAACAGAAGTTAGATTTTTGGGTCATTTGATTTGTCAAGGAAAAATGACTCCTATTCAGCGATCTATTGAATTCGCATCAAAATTCCCTGATATTATTACAGACAGGACGCAATTGCAGCGGTTTCTGGGAAGTTTAAATTACATTTCCCCCTTTTACAAAAATTTGTCTCGAGATTTAGCTCCGTTATACGACAGGCTAAAAAAGGATCATAAGAAGCCTTGGACTAATAGTCTCAGAGATCTTGTAAAGACTATTAAAGAAAGAGTTAAATCTTTGCCTTGTTTAACCCTTGTAAATCCTGCTTGGCAAAAGATCGTTGAGACAGATGCGTCCAATATGGGTTATGGTGGAATATTAAAACAAATTAACCCGCATGATAAAAATGAATACCTTATTCGGTTTCATTCAGGAAAATGGAGCGATGCTCAGAAAAAATATGCAACGGTAGCTCATGAAATGTTAACTATTGTTAAATGTGTTTTAAAATTTCAGGATGATCTTTACAATCAGAAATTTGTGATAAAAATTGATGCTCAATCAGTCAAATATATGTTTGATAAAGATTTTAAACATGATGCCTCAAAATTAATATTTGCTAGGTGGCAGGCACAATTAGCCCCTTTTGATTTCGAAATTCATTATAAAAAAGGAAGTGATAATTCCCTCCCAGACTTCTTATCAAGAGAATATCTTTCTTCTGATAAGTTTTCTTGACTTCTTTCCTGATAGAGATTTGGTTACAATTTTAAATGTAGCTCCTCTTAATAGAGATTTAAAGGAACTCATTTTATGGAAAATTATAAATGGAATGGTGATAGATATCGTAAATAATTACTTGACTGAACAAGAGCTTTATGAAAGATTTTATTGTGATGAAGTTTATAACCTCTTGAATGATTAAAACTAAATGCTATGTTTGCATGATGGATCCTCCTTGGATAACCAAGGCTGGAGGAAAAGGCAATTATACTCGCGGAAGGGGAAGATCATCCCCATCCCCAAGTTCATCAAGATTATCATACGGATCTTCATCATCTAGTACTCCAATTATACAAAAGGGAGGAATGAGTTTATATAACTTAAACTCTAGAGCACAAGAAAGAGCTTCATCATCAATACATCTGGAAGATATTCCAGAAAGTGATCCATTATATGCTAAACTACAGGAGTTTATAACTCAAAAACAAGGTGATTCTTTTGCTTCAATTGCCAAAGAAGAAGTTGATGATATCAAAACATATGAAAAAGCAGAAAAAAGAGAAATGATATTTCTCTTAGAAAACTCTGACATACAGAGAAGAGAAGAACCTTGGAAGATATTCCAGAGGTATTTAGTTAATGGGCTTTATTTTCCGGGTGAGTCATACAAAACTCGGAAATATTATGAGACTCTGCTGATAAGCACAAGTGTTGAATTTCAACATTTTTCAGGATATAATACAAGTGAGAATGTTTATAACTTCTCTAAAATGTTGAAATTCAACACCTGTGCTTATCAGCAGAGAAGTTATAAACATTCTCACTTGTATTATATCCTGAAAAATGTTGAAATTCAACATCTTGATCTACTTAATAAGTGGACTATTCCTAAAATATCTCCTAGAATCATATATCAAATGGGTACTTTTGAGAAACTTGGTCTCAAACAGGTGGTTAAAACCACAGAAGAAACTATCACTATTGATAGTGATAATCAGACTTTTAGATTATTATCTGATAATGATAAAGCCCCTTATAGGGATATTTATCGATTTATGCATATTGGCTTAGTTCAGGTGGCATTTAAGCCCCTTACTTAAAGTAAAGTCCCTTTCAAGCATAGAAATATAATTATGAACATGTTTACACATAAACCAAGGAACAAATGCACTTAAACGATTTATTCCTGAATCAATAAGATCTTTATAAAATTCTTCTTGAAAATCATGTTGCTCAACTTTAGTAAAGTTATTGAAAAACCATTTTCTAAAAAGTTTCCATTTTTTTCGCCTAAAATCTTTAGCGATACGAGCTCTTGCCGGAGATCCCAGACTAAAATCGATAATCTTGTCAGTTATAGGGAAACAAACTTAACCTGTTATTCCATCTGGAAAATTCATTTCAAATTCAGTTATATCTAAATTAGAACTAGCTCTATGGATAGGTTTACCTATATTATCTTTATCAATTTTTATATTATCACATCTATAAGTTTCTCTAATTTGAGAGGTGGATGCACGAGAAGGAACCTGAACAATATAATCAATAGGAGATATATAAGGAGAGTGAGATCTACTGATTCGAGAAGACATGCTGCGATTAGCAATAAGCATGTTAGTTGGTTCATGAAATCTAATTTTAACAGTCCCATCATTCAACTGTTCAATTTCAGAAACCTCAGTATTAATATTATTTTGAGGTTGGGTAGCATTCTCAATAACCCATTCCTGTGGAAAATCAATTTCTTCCCACTTGATAGGTCTTCTAGTGACTACCTTAGATTTATCAAAATTAGTTTCTATTAAAATAGTTTCATTTTTGAAATCAATTATTTTACACATAGGATTTAAAGTATGCAATAATTTATAATAAATTCTATAACATATGCAAACAACTTCAAGTGCTGTGCAAATAATCATAACCATGAAGTTTAACATTTAACATAAGAGAACTTAAAGAATTCTCATCCTGCAAAGAGATTTGTAAATTAGGATAAGCATTAAAATAGACTGGTCCATACGCTAGACTAGTCTGAATTGTCCCTATAAGAGACTTCTTCCAATTATGATTTCTACCATCACGTAAAGCTGCAATAAAACTTTCAGGTAGACCTCGCAAAGAAAGGGGCATAAATGCCACCTGAACTAAGCCAATATGCATAAATCGATAAATATCCCTATAAGGGGCTATGTCATTATCATATAATAATCTAAAAGTCTGATTATCACTATCAATAGTGATAGTTTCTTCTGTGGTTTTAACCACCTGTTTGAGACCAAGTTTATCAAAAGTACGCATTTGATATATGATTCTAGGAGATTTTTTAGGAATAGTCCATTTATTAAGTAGATCAAGATGTTGAGGTATATCATATTCTTCTTTTCTACTGTTTTTAACAGTAGACTTTTTCTTTATGATATTCATAAGAAAGACTGTGTTGAACTATAACACCTATAGTTACTAAAAGCCCATGGCTCTGATACCATTTTCACTCTGGATCGCACAGTGTTAAGACTGTTAGGAACCTTTAATCATATAGTCTTAGCCTGGCAACAGTGTATGAAAGTCCCTACTATCCGGGTCTGCGCTTCACATGGGTAATCTAATGGATTTCTTCGGCGACCTTTCCATATACTGGCTTGGTTAGACTATGTTTTGACCTTAGTCTTTACTGATTAATCTACCATTATATAGACACAACGCCATTTCCTATAGTAATCCTAGTATGCTATAGTTCAACACAAATAGTTTAGCCCATCACTGGGCTTATGAACATAAAGAAATTTATCGAAAATAAGAGAATGAATAGTACTTTCGGACAAAGATCTTCAAGCCAAATTGCAAACTTTTATTTCAATACTAAGGAAAATATTACAAAGAGAATAGGAATTTAAAATAGAGAGAGGGGGTTTTCTCAAGCCTTTATATTCTCATCGTCTATCAATATTGACGAGTATGATGGTGGATTATTATCCAACTCTTTCTTGGATTTCATAAAATCCATAAACTCCTTGTACATCGGGTGGTTTATATCAATTCCACTGGCTCTACTCGATGAAGCAGTTGAATGACTAACATTGAATGATGTTAGTGTTCTGATTAAAGATTGTTAACTTTAATGCTTTTTCAAAATTATTTGAAAACGACACTGCTTTAATAACAGCTCAGCATGTTAATGTTATGATTAAACAAAATAATTATGCCAATATCTATATGAGCATATTAGGAGATCATATTATATCTTTACATGAGAAAGTTGATAAATTTCTAGCTCTTTTACCTACTAAGGTAGAAGGAAAAGAGAAAGTTGCTCATAGCAGCTTACAACCTCCGCCTGATATTGAAGACTTCAAAATAAAGGACTACTCAGAACTTGAGAGTTGTTTAGAAAAAAAGTTCAAGGGTGGTGGAGTGCAGCCCATAGATGCTGAAAACTTTATTGAAGGAGAACCTAGCAATAAAAAAGAATTATATGATAGTCTTAATAAGATATTAGAAAAATATGCTAGGAAACCTGTCCAAAGGATGTTTTATTATCCTAGACCCACTCCTCAAGATGTTCTACTTGAAGAACATGAACATATTATAACTAATAGTTATAATGGAAAAGAAATCTATGAATGGAACATAGATGGTTATACAGATAGACAAATTTATACAACTGTGCATAGAATGCTAATGTATAGTACGATCTGTAAGACCAACAAGAATAGTGATAAGACTATTGCTGATATGATAACAGCTGGTTTTACGGGCTAATTGAAAGAATGGTGGGATAATTATCTCAACCAAGAACAAAGAGATAGAGTTATTTTGGCAATAAAACAAGAAAGGGATCAAGTTACTCAGAACGCAGTTTATACACTAGTTCTGAATATTATCGAACATTTTTCAGGAACATGGTCAGATAATAGTGAGACCATTAGAACCCTTCTTCAAAACTTGAGATGTAAAACCCTACATCGTTCAGATACTACAAGGATGTTTTTCTATGTAGAGTCATGAAATTACCAGAGTATAATAGCACTCATTGGAAATTCAAATTTATAGATGGATTACCAACTTTATTTGCAGAAAGAGTCAGGAAAGCCATTAGAGGAGATAATCATAGTATTAATTATGACGATTATACTTATGGCAAACTTATAAGTGCTTGTGTACAGGAAGGTTTATCCTTATGTAATGAAATCAAGTTGAATCAACAGATTAAGCGATATCGCTTAAATGAAAGGAAACAATTAGGAGAATTCTGTGAACAATTCGCATTCGATATTCCTAAACAAAAGTCAAAGGACTTGGACTATTCTCATAAAAAGAAGAAATCTTCTAAAAAGGATTATGAGAAATGGAAAAAGAAAAAGATAGAGAAGAAGCTTAGAAGAGCAGAAGAAGGTAAAGGAGACTCTTCTAAGAGGAAGAAGAGATATCGTCAGAAATTTAATAAATCTGATACTTGTCACAAATATGGACGGTATGGCCATTATGCCAAAGATTGCAGAGTCAGGGAAAAAATTAAGAACCTTGACATAGAAGATAATCTGAAGGATTCTCTTTATAAGATTATGCTTAATTCTGACTCTGAATCAGGTTCAGAATATAGCAACCAAGAAGATTCTTCAACAAGCGAAGATCTCAAAGCCCTTCAGCAGAAAGATTATTTGACCTCTGAAGACGATTGTTCACCATGCCAACAAGGCATGACATGTGAAAAGGATGAAGAAGACGATCTTTATAAGATCTATGAACAATTCAAAGAATTAAGTCTAAATGTCATTGATAATGACAAAGTCACTGAGCTACTTCAAACTATCAAAGATCCGGAAATTAAAACTCAAATTATTGATAAGATCAATGATTCCAAGGAAGAAAATCATACTGCTGAAATGGATCATATTCCTAAAGAAATTCCAACAAAAAAAGGCTCATATACTATGGCCGAGGTTAAAAACCTTTTACTGGAAAGGAGGAAAAATACAAGCTCCCCTACAACAATCAGTGATCTAAAAGAAGAGATTAATAATCTCAAAGAAGACATCACTCGCCTTAAAGAGAAGAATGTTGTCATAGAGGTAAGGCTTGATGCTATACAGGCACTCCAAAATTTGGATAACGCCTCTGAATCATCTTCTTCTATGGAAGGATAAAATGATAGTCTTGATTTTATAAAAAACCTTTATTCAAAAAATGATAAAACAGATTTTTTATATAGTCTTAAAGCTTTTACTTCCAAAAGTTTTATACTAAAATTACTTTGCTAATAGATTATAATTATAAAAAAGAATTTATTGCTCTTATTGATAGCGTAGCTGATTTAAACTGTATTCAAGAAGGTCTTATACCTTCAAGATATTTTCATAAAACTATCCATAGTCTTAGATCGGCTATTGGTAGTAAGATGAATATTGAGTTTAAACTTCCAAAAGCTTTTATTTGTAAAGGAAAAAGTTGTGTTCCTCAAAGCTTTGTTTTAGTAAAAAATATTACAAACCAAATTATTTTGGGAGTACCTTTTATAAATGATATTTTCCCGCTTATTTATTGGGATAATAATAAAATTATTGGAACATGGAATGACAAACCTTTTATACTGAAATTTGTCACCAAACCATTTACTAGAATGATAAATGATCTTACTGCAAAATTATTAATTTCAAAAAACAATCAAGTTAATTTTATAAAACAAGAGATCAACAGTATTGAAGTTGATTAGATTTTGCAGAATCCTAAATTACAAGAAAAGATTGCTATTTTAAAGAACCAATTCTCCATTCATATTTGCGGAGATCATCCTAATGCTTTCTAGAACAGGAAGAAGCATGTAGTCAGCCTCCCTTATGAGGAAAGCTTTGTTGAAGATACTATTCCTACTAAAGCAAGACCTTGCTAGATGAATGCGGATTATCTGGAACTATGCAAGAAGGAAAATTGACTCCTTACTTCAGAAAGGTCTTGTAAGGCATTCTAAATCTCCTTGGTCTTGTACAACGTTTTATGTTAATAAACATGCAGAACAAGAAAGAGGAGCACCTAGATTAGTCATCAATTATAAACCGCTTAATAAGACACTTAAGTGGATCAGGTATCCTATTCCTAATAAGAAGGATTTGCTAGACAGAGTATATAATGCTATTATATTTTCTAAATTCGATTTAAAATCAGGATATTGGCAGATTCAGATATCAGAATCTGATAGGTTTAAAACCGCTTTTAATGTCCCTATGGGTCAATATGAATGGAATGTTATGCCTTTTGGCCTAAAAAAAACCCCATCCGAATTTCAAAAAATTATGAATGATATATTCTTACCTTATACTAATTTCATAATTGTTTATATAGATGATATCTTAGTATTTTCTAAAAATATAGAAACTCATTTTAAACATTTAGAGTTATTTAAAAAAATTATAATGCAAAATGGTTTAGTTATTTCTCAACCTAAGATGGCTTTATTTCAAATTAATGTCCGATTCTTGGGTCACAATATTGAAAGAGGTAACATCAGTCCTATTAATAGGAGTATAGAGTTTGCTTCTAAATTTCCTGATGTTATTACTGATAAAACTCAATTGCAGCGATTCCTTGGAAGTCTTAACTATGTGGCTCCTTTTATAAAGGATTTGGCCAAGGATACGGCTATTATTTATGATAGATTAAAAAAGAATCCTAAGGCTTGGTCAAACGACCACACGGAAGCTATTAAAAGGATTAAAGAAAAGGTTAAAAACCTTCCTTGTCTCACTTTAGCAAATCCAAATTGGGAAAAATCCGTAGAAACTGATGCTTCAGATATAGGGTATGGTGGAGTCCTCACACAATATTGCCCTGATACTAAACGACATTATATAGTTCAGTTCTATTCTGGTAAATGGAATCCAGCTCAGAAAAATTATGTGACTATAGCTAAAGAAATCTTGGCTATAGTAAAATGTGTTCTTAAGTTTCTAGGTGATCTTTATAATCAGAAGTTTTTGATAAAAACTGACTGTCAAGCAGCCAAGTTTATGTTTAACAAAGATTGTAAACATGATGTTTCTAAACAGATGTTTGCTAGATGGCAAGCTCTTTTAGCACCTTTCGATTTTGAAATACAGTATAAGAAGGGTGAAGATAATAGTCTACCTGATTTTCTTACTAGAGAATATTTAAATTAATAACAATTATTCTTCTTTTCAGGATGAGACCAGCGTGGCCCCTCCCTCCAGGAGAGGAAGAGGAAGAAGCAATTCAGGAAGAGGAGGTCATATCCTCGCTCAGCAAGGTAGCAGAACACTAACATCATTCAATGTTAGTCATTCAACTGCTTCATCGAGTGGAGCCAGTGGAATTGATATAAACCACCCGATGTACAAGGAGTTTATGGATTTTATGAAATCCAAGAAAGAGTTGGATAATAATCCACCATCATACTCGTCAATATTGATAGACGATGAGAATATAGGGGTTTTTGATATGAATGATAAAAAGGAAGTTATACTTCTTTTAGAAGACAGTGACATCAAATGGAGAAATGAGCCATGGCAAGTAATGGTCAGGTATTTGGATACAGTATCTTATACTACTACTGTTTACAAATACAGAATGCATTATGAGATGATACTCTCATCTACAGGGTGCGAGTTCCAGCACTTCTATCCGGCTAACACGAAGAAAGTTTATAACTTTTCAAAATTGATTATAAAAAAGATTATAGCAATTTAAGAATGGGGTATGAGTACCTTGAAAGAATTGGATTATATCCACCCAGAGCAAAAGGTTGCAGTTAAATATAATTACTGGGATTATATTGATGGATTTAATAAAGTCCTATTGTATGAAAATGCTAATAGAAAGCATTCATGGTTCATTAAGATATGTTCTAACATATTTGAAAAGCATGTTCCTAACTGGTTTTGCAAATGGTGGACTCATATGGTCCTTCAGTAAAAATCTTACCAGAATCATACAGAAAGTTATATTTGGAATGGGTAGATATATCTCCAAAATTAATAAAGATGCAGGAAGAAGATATATTTTTTGAAGGCATGTCTGTAATGTACTTTTTTATGGAATTTTCAATTCCTTGGATCATGAAATGGTCAATAGAAGTCAATAATACTTCAGAAGGATTTCCATGTTTATAGAGAACATTTTATACTAAGTCCTGGAGTAAATTACTTCAGAAAAATCCTGAAGGAAAATTACATAGCCAGGAGATCATTGATTTAATAAATGTTACGATTAGTAAGTATTATGATACTGCTCATATGGAACCTCAAGTTATGGAAGATTTAAGTCCATTCAAAAAGATTACCAGGAAACTTCAAATGAAGAAAGGACTTATTTCTAAGTCAGAAGCCATAGCAATGTATATGGAGGAAGTCAAGAAAGACTTAATAAAAAATCTTGATTTTGATATCAAAGATGATATTTCTATGGTATCCGCCAGTCATACCAACGAAGAAGAGGATGCATGCATTGCTGGAGAAGGACAGCAAGATATTGATGATGAAGAAGATCTTGAGACTATTCTCAAGCGCTATCAACAACAACTAGAAGAATCCTCTAGTGCAAGCACAACTGGCAAAGGGAAAGAAAAAGTATAATATTCTTTTCTTGTCATAAAGACGGATGAGCCACATGTCATAAAGAGGCCAAAACTTAAAAGCAACTTTTATAAAGTAATAGCCAAAAGCATTGTCGGCCACAATAAAGTTAAGACCATGTGAAGGCCATAAGGGTTTGTCGGTCTTATCGTTTGCTTATTAACCATTGTAAAAGTTGTGGGCCACTCTTTTAATTTTGCTTGGTTTTGACACCTCTATATAAGAGGAAGTTTGTATTAGTTAGAGACCAGGCTTGAGAAAATCCCCTCTCTCTCTTTTAAATTCATATTTCTCTTTGTAATATTTTCCTTAGTATTGAAATAAAAGTTTGCAATTTGGCTTAAAGATCTTTGTCCGAAGGTACTATTCATTCTCTTATTTCCTATAAATTTATTTATGTTCATAAGCCCAGTGATGGGCTAAACTATTTGTGTTGAACTATAGCATACTATGATTACTATAGGAAATGGCGTTGTGTCTATATAATGACAGATTAATCAGTAAAGACTAAGGTCAAAACATAGTCTAACTAGGCCAATTTATGGAAGGTCGTCGAAGAAATCCGTTGGATTACCCATGTGAAGGGCGGACCCGGATAGTAGGGACTTTCATACACTGTTGCTAGGCTAAGACTATATGATTAAAGGTTCCTAACAGTCTTAACACTGTGTGATCCGGAGTGAAAATGGTATCAGAGCCATGGACTTTTAGTAACTATAGGTGTTATAGTTCAACACAGTCTTTCTTATGAATATCATAAAGAAAAAGTCTACTGTTAAAAACAGTATAAAAGAAGAATATGATATACCTCAACATCTTGATCTATTTAATAAGTGGACTATTCCTAAAATATCTCCTACAATCATATATTAAATGGGTACTTTTGAGAAACTTGGTCTCAAACAGGTGGTTAAAACCACAGAAGAAACTATCACTATTGATAGTGATAATCAGACTTTTAGATTATTATCTGACCATCTCCTTGAAAAATGTTCGATAATATTCAGAACTAGTGTACAAACTGCGTTCTAAGTAACTTGATCCCCTTCTTGTTTTACTGCCAAAAGAACTTTATCTCTTTGTTCTTGGTTGAGATAATTATTCCACCATCCTTTTAATTGGCCCGTAAAACCAGCTGTTATCATATCAGCAATTATCTCAACCAAGAACAAAGAGATAGAGTTCTTTTGGCAGTAAAACAAGAAGGGGATCAAGTTACTCAGAACGCAGTTTATACACTAGTTCTGAATGTTATCGAACATTTTTCAGGGAGATGGTCAGATAATAGTGAGACCATTAGAACCCTTCTTCAAAACTTGAGATGTAAAACCCTACATCGTTCAGATACTACAAGGATGTTTTCCTATGTAGAGTCATGGAATTACCAGAGTGTAATAGCACTCATTGAAAATCCAAATTTATAAATGGATTACCAACTTTTTTTGCAGAAGCATGCATTGCTGGAGAAGGACAGCAAGATGTTGATGATGAAGAAATAGATCTTGAGACTATTCTCAAGCGCTATCAACAACAACCAGAAGAATCCTCTAGTGCAAGCACAACTGGCAAAGGGAAAGAAAAAGTATAATATTCTTTTCTTGTCATAAAGACGAACGAGCCACATGTCATAAAGAGGCCAAAACTTAAAAGCTACTTTTATAAAGTAATAGCCGAAAGCATTGTCGGCCACAGTAAAGTTAAGACCATGTGAAGGCCATAAGGGTTTGTCGGTCTTATCGTTTGCTTATTGGCCATTGTAAAAGTTGTGGGCCACTCTTTTAATTTTGCTTGGTTTTGACACCTCTATATAAGAGGAAGTTTGTATTAGTTAGAGACCAGGCTTGAGAAAACCCCCTCTCTCTCTTTTAAATTCCTATTTCTCTTTGAAATATTTTCCTTAGTATTGAAATAAAAGTTTGCAATTTGGCTTGAAGATCTTTGTTCGAAGGTACTATTCATTCTCTTATTTTCTATAAATTTCTTTATGTTCATAAGCCCAGTGATGGGCTAAACTATTTGTGTTGAACTATAGCATACTAGGATTACTATAGGAAATGACGTTGTGTCTATATAATGACAGATTAATCAGTAAAGAATAAGGTCAAAACATAGTCTAACCAGGCCAATTTATGGAAGGTCGCCGAAGAAATCCGTTGGATTACCCATGTGAAGGGTGGACCCGGGCGGACCCGGATAGTAGGGACTTTCATACACTGTTGCCAGGCTAAGACTATGTGATTAAAGGTTCCTAACAGTCTTAACACTGTGCGATCCGGAGTGAAAATGGTATCAGAGCCATGGACTTTTAGTAACTATAGGTGTTATAGTTCAACACAGTCTTTCTTATGAATATCATAAAGAAAATGTCTACTGTTAAAAACAGTAGAAAAGAAGATTATGATATACCTCAACATCTTGATCTACTTAATTAGTGGACTATTCCTAAAATATCTCCTAGAATCATATATCAAATGGGTACTTTTGAGAAACTTGGTCTCAAACAGGTGGTTAAAGCCACAGAAGAAACTATCACTATTGATAGTGATAATCAGACTTTTAGATTATTATATGATAATGATATAGCCCCTTATAGGGATATTTATCTATTTATGCATATTGGCTTAGTTCAGGTGGCATTTAAGCCCCTTACTTTGCGAGGTCTACCTGAAAGTTTTATTGCAGCTTTACGTGACGGTAGAAATCATAATTGGAAGAAGTCTCTCATAGGGACAATTCAGACTAGTCTAGCGTATGGACCAGTCTATTTTAATGCTTATCCTAATTTACAAATCTCTTTGCAGGATGAGAATTCTTTAAGTTCTCTTATGTTAAATGTTAAACTTCATGGTTATGATTATTTGCCTGGCACTGAAGTTGTTTGCATATGTTATAGAATTTATTATAAATTATTGCATACTTTAAATCCTATGTGTAAAATAATTGATTTCAAAAATGAAACTATTTTAATAGAAACTAATTTTGATAAATCTAAGGTAGTCACTAGAAGACCTATCAAGTGGGAAGAAATTGATTTTCCACAGGAATGGATTATTGAGAATGCTACCCAACCTCAAAATAATATTAATACTGAGGTTTCTGAAATTGAACAGTTTAATGATGGGACTTTTAAAATTAGATTTCATGAACCAACTAACATGCTTAGTGATAATCGCAGCATGTCTTCTCGAATCAGTAGATCTAACTCTTCTTATATATCTCCTATTGATTATATTGTTCAGGTTCCTTCTCGTGCATCCACCTCTCAAATTAGAGAAACTTATAGATGTGGTAATATAAATATTGATAAAGATAATATAGTTAAACCTATCCGTAGAGTTAGTTCTGATTTAGATATAACTGAATGTGAAATGAATTTTCCAGATGAAATAACAGGTTAAGTTTGTTTCCCTATGACTGACAGGATTATTGATTGTAGTCCGGGATCTTCGGCAAGAGCTCGTATCGCTAAAGATTTTAGGCGAAAAAAATGGAAACTTTTTAGAAAATGGTTTTTCAATAACTTTACTAAAGTTGAGCAACATGATTTTCAAGAAGAATTTTATAAAGATCTTATTGATTCAGGAATAAATCATTTAATTGCATTTGTTCCTTGGTTTATGTGTAAACATGTTCATAATTATATTTCTATGCTTGAAAGGGACTTTACTTTAAGTAATGGAGAAATTACTAAATTTGTTTTCCCTACTCAATAGTCTTTTCAAATTAAAAAGAATGATAAGATTGTTAACTTTAATGTTTTTTCAAAATTATTTGAAAACAACACTGCTTTAATAACAGCTCAGCATGTTAATGTTATGATTAAACAAAATAATTATGCCAATAACTATATGACCATATTTGGAGATCATATTATATCTTTATATGAGAAAGCTAATAAACTTCTAGCTCTTTTACCTACTAAGGTAGAAGGAAAAGAGAAAGTTGCTCATAGCAGCTTACAACCTCCGCCTGATATTGAAGACTTCAAAATAAAGGACTACTCAGAACTTGAGAGTTTTTTAGGAAAAAAAGCTCAAGAGTGGTGGAGTGCAGCCCATAGATGCTGAAAACTTTATTGAAGGAGAACCTAGCAATAAAAAAGAATTCTATGATAGTCTTAATAAGATATCAGAAAAATATTCTAGGAAACCTGTCCAAAGGATGTTTTATTATCCTAGACCCACTCCTCAAGATGTTCTACTTGAAGAACATGAACATATTATAACTAATAGTTATAATGGAAAAGAAATCTATGAATGGAACATAAATGGTTATACAGATAGAAAACTTTGTACAACTGTGCATAGAATGCTAATGTACAGTACGATCTGTAAGACCAACAAGAATAGTGATAAGACTATTGCTGATATGATAACAGCTGGTTTTACGGGCCAATTGAGAGGATGGTGGGATAATTATCTCAACCAAGAACAAAGAGATAGAGTTCTTTTGGCAGTAAAACAAAAAGGGGATCAAGTTACTCAGAACGCAGTTTATACACTAGTTCTGAATATTATCGAACATTTTTCAGGGAGATGGTCAGATAATAGTAAGACCATTAGAACCCTTCTTCAAAACTTGAGATGTAAAACCCTCACATCGTTCAGATACTACAAGGATGTTTTCCTATGTAGAGTCATGGAATTACCAGAGTGTAATAGCACTCATTGGAAATCCAAATTTATAGATGGATTACCAACTTTATTTGTAGAAAGAGTCAGGAAAGTCATTAGAGGAGATAATCATAGTATTAATTATGACGATTATACTTATGGCAAACTTATAAGTGCTTGTGTACAGGAAGGTTTATCCTTATGTAATGAAATCAAGTTGAATCAACAGATTAAGCGACATCGCTTAAATGAAAGGAAACAATTAGGCGAATTTTGTGAACAATTTGCATTCGATATTCCTAAACAAAAGTCAAAGGACTTGGACTATTCTCATAAAAAGAAGAAATCTTCTAAAAAGGATTATGAGAAATGGAAAAAGAAAAAGATAGAGAAGAAGCTTAGAAGAGCAGAAGAAGGTAAAGGAGACTCTTCTAAGCGGAAGAAAAAGTATCGTCAGAATTTTAATAAATCTGATACTTGTCACAAATGTGGAAGGTATGGCCATTATGCCAAAGATTACAGAGTCAGGGAAAAAATTAAGAACCTTGACATAGAAGATAATCTGAAGGATTCTCTTTATAAGATTATGCTTAATTCTGACTCTGAATCAGGTTCAGAATATAGCAGCCAAGAAGATTCTTCAACAAGCGAAGATCTCAAAGCCCTTTAGCAAGAAGATTATTTGACCTCTGAAGACGATTGTTCACCATGCCAACAAGGCATGACATGTGAAAAGGATGAAGAAGACGATCTTTATAAGATCTATGAACAATTCAAAGAATTAAGTCTTAATGTCACTGATAATGACAAAGTCATTGAGCTACTTTAAACTGTCAAAGATTCAGAAATTAGAGCTCAAATTATTGATAAGATCAGTGATTCCAAGGAAGAAAATCATATTGCTGAAATGGATCATATTCCTAAAGAAATTCCAACAAAAGAAGGCTCATATACTATGGCCGAGGTTAAAAACCTCTTACAGGAAAGGAGGTAAAAGACAAGCTCCCCTACAACAATCAGTGATCTAAAAGAAGAGATTAATAATCTCAAAGAAGACATCACTCACCTTAAAGAGAAGAATGTTGTCATAGAGGTAAGGCTTGATGCTATACAGGCACTCCAAAATTTGGATAACGCCTCTGAATCATTTTCTCCTTCCTTAGAAGAAGATGATTCAATTAGAGGAGACAATCATAGTATTAATTATAGGAGAAAGTTTATCAACTTTAAGTTTGCCATGAGCATATTAGAAGATCATATTATATCTTTACATGAGAAAGTTGATAAACTTCTAGCTTCTTTACCTTAGTAGGTAAAAGAGCTAGAAGTTTATCAACTTTCTCATGTAAAGATATAATATGATCTCCTAATATGCTCATATAGATATTGACATAATTATTTTGTTTAATCATAACATTAACATGCTGAGCTATTATTAAAGCAGTGTCGTTTTCAAATTTTTTTGAAAAAGCATTAAAGTTAACAATCTTATCATTCTTATTAATTTGAAAAGACTGTTGAGGAGGGAAAACAGATTTAGTAATTTCTCCATTACTTAAAGTAAAGTTCCTTTCAAGCATAGAAATATAATTATGAACATGTTTACACATAAACCAAGGAACAAATGCAATTAAACGATTTATTCCTGAATCAATAAGATCTTTATAAAATTCTTCTTGAAAATCATGTTGCTCAACATTAGTAAAGTTATTGAAAAACCATTTTCTAAAAAGTTTCCATTTTTTTCGCCTAAAATCTTTAGCGATACGAGCTCTTGCCGGAGATCCCGGACTAAAATCGATAATCTTGTCAGTCATAGGTAAACAAACTTAACGTGTTATTCCATCTGGAAAATTCATTTCAGATTCAGTTATATCTAAATCAGAACTAACTCTACGGATAGGTTTAACTATATTATCTTTATCAATTTTTATATTATCACATCTATAAGTTTCTCTAATTTGAGAGGTGGATGCACGAGAAGGAACATGAACAATATAATCAATAGGAGATATATAAGAAGAGTTAGATCTACTGATTCGAGAAGACATGCTGCGATTATCAATAAGCATGTTAGTTGGTTCATGAAATCTAATTTTAACAGTCCCATCATTTAACTGTTCAATTTCAGAAACCTCAATATTAATATTATTTTGAGGTTGGGTAGCATTCTCAATAACTCATTCCTGTGGAAAATCAATTTCTTCCCACTTGATAGGTCTTCTAGTGACTACCTTAGATTTATCAAAATTAGTTTCTATTAAAATAGTTTCATTTTTTAAATCAATTATTTTACACATAGGATTTAAAGTATGCAATAATTTATAATAAATTCTATAACATATGCAAACAACTTCAGTGTTGGGCAAATAATCATAACCATGAAGTTTAACATTTAACATAAGAGAACTTAAAGAATTCTCATCCTGCAAAGAGATTTGTAAATTAGGATAAGCATTAAAATAGACTGGTCCATACGCTAGACTAGTCTGAATTGTCTCTATAAGAGACTTCTTCCAATTATGATTTCTACCATCACGTAAAGCTGCAATAAAACTTTCAGGTAGACCTCGCAAAGTAAGGGGCATAAATGCCACCTGAACTAAGCCAATATGCATAAATCGATAAATATCCCTATAAGGGGCTATATCATTATCATATAATAATCTAAAAGTCTGATTATCACTATCAATAGTGATAGTTTCTTCTGTGGTTTTAACCATCTTTTTGAGACCAAATTTCTCAAAAGTACGCATTTGATATATGATTCTAGGAGATATTTTAGGAATAGTCCACTTATTAAGTAGATCAAGATGTTGAGGTATATCATATTCTTCTTTTCTACTATTTTTAACAATAGACTTTTTCTTTATGATATTCATAAGAAAGACTGTGTTGAACTATAACACCTATAGTTACTAAAAGTCCATGGCTTTGATACCATTTTCACTCCGGATCGCACAGTGTTAAGACTGTTAAGAACCTTTAATCACATAGTCTTAGCCTGGCAACAGTGTATGAAAGTCCCTAATATCCGGGTCTGCCCTTCACATGGGTAATCCAACGAATTTCTTTAGCGACCTTCCATAAACTGGCCTGGTTAGACTATGTTTTGACCTTAGTCTTTACTGATTAATCTGTCATTATTATTATTATTATTATTATTATTATTTTTATTTTTATTATTATTAGATAAGAGAGTACGTTGATAAATCGAAAACAATAATGATAATTCATGTCCGAAACATCATCAAATTACCATCCACTCAGGTTTCATCCGTGTCTAAATATTCTTTCTTATATATATATATACATATATATATAAACAATAATGATAATTCATGTCCGGAACATCATCAAATTACCATCCACTCAGGTTTCATCCGTGTCTAAATATTCTTTCTTATATATATATATATATATATATATATATAGAGAGAGAGAGAGAGGGGGGCGGTGATAGTTAGTTATGGAGCATAATTAAGTTTATTATAGTGTCTATTTACAAAAAATATCCATTAGTATTTCAATATGGATAAAATAGCTATTTTAAAGTTAATTTTTTACTATATATATAACTATGTTATTTTTAATTTAGACGGGCTAAAAAGAAAAATAAATCGTATAAATTGAGATGCTCTTGGGTAAACTATTAAACTAATAAGAGTTGTATCATCTAGCTTCAATTAAAAATGAAACTTGCATTTTACAAAATCAATAGAAATGATTTTCTAATTTGATTATTTCTTAGACTGGTGAATTGTATCAAATCCACTTTCGACTTTAAAGCAAACAGTTACCTTATAAAACTTTTTTTCTTACTTTAATTTAAGTTTAGCACATTAGATTCAATAATATATTAATTTACATAATATCTTGAATGAGGGAGAAGAAAGGCAAGAATTTCACGCTTCATGTTATACCCTTGAGTATCTGCTTGTAATTGTCATGCTTAAACTGGAAGCTACCTTTGATACAACTGTCTTGATAGGATTGTTGGAGGAAGCTTGGTTAATCTTCACCTTGTACTCAACATCCGCGAACTGCATTCAAAGACCATTTAAATGGCAGATGCCAAAACTCTGAAACATATATCAACAATTTGATTCTTTGAAACATTTCTGAGAAAAATATTGAATGTTGATGACAATTAGTGATATATAATATTGACTAATGGAGGGTAATTATCCTCTCTCTGCTCTCTCTCTCTATCTCTTTGATTTCTCTAGCGGCTCAGGCGAAGCTCCAACCAGCGCCGGTCAGCGAGCAGTCGCAAAACCTGCCGGCAACCGGGTGACGCATCCGATCCGGCAAGCGAAGGCTGTGCCGGCCAGAAACTTTGCGACAACCAGCTCCGACCGGCGAACGACGAGCCTTTTCCTCTGTTCTCCCTCGCTCCAGCGAGGACGAGAACAACAACCAGGAGCTCCGGCGAGCAACCAACTCCGGCGAAGGCAAGGCAATCTCCGGCGATCTGTTTGTCGCCGGAGACCAACCAGATCTGGCCGGAAAATTGCCTCGCCCAAAGACCAGGTTCTATCGGTCCTTTCTCCTTCTCCTCCTTGCGCTGAGTCTGTCTTTCTTTTTTGGGCCCTTTTTTTGCAGATTTGTGTTCTTATTCTTTACTTTGAATCCCTTACTGTTAGCTAGCTTATTCTTACTTGATAGGTAGCTTATTCTTACTTGATAGGTAACTACACCCACCTTGCAATAATTGGAAGAATATAGGAGTAGATTTTAAGGTTAATTGATTGTGCATTGTGCATTACACTTTGATTATCTGGATTTTTTATTTTTTGGCTGTTTCTGAGTGGCATTTTAAGTGTATCCCTGTGTAGATTTTACATTAGATTCAGTATCTTTCTAGTGGATTTGGTTCCTGATGGTGGTATTGAGTCATGTCTTCGGTTGAGGCCGAGGAAGAGGGAAAGTAGGGGTAAGAGGGTTACGGGTTCCCATAATCTGAGGGTAGGATCATGGAACATAGGTTCGTTGACGGGAAAGTCCATAGAGCTAGTGAAAATTCTCAAGAAGAGAAAGATAAATATAGCTTGTGTCCAGGAGACTAGGTGGGTAGGTGCCAAGGCTCGGGTTGTAGACGGGTTTAAGTTGTGGTACTTAGGGGGCTCAAGGGATAGAAATGGAGTAGGTATTTTAGTGGACGGGGATTTGAGGGAGCAAGTGGTGGAGGTTAGGAGGATCAATGATAGGTTGATGATGGTTAAGCTAGTCATTGGAGGATGTACTTTGAGTGTTATTAGTGCGTATGCACCTCAAGTGGGCTTGGACGAGGAGGCCAAGAAGCTCTTTTATGAGGATTTGAATGAGGTAGTTAGAGGGATACCGAACACCGAGAAAATTGTCATTGGTGGAGATTTTAATGGCCATATTGGGGCAACTTCTAATGGATTTGATGATTGTCACGACCCGAGAGTACCCCCTAGTCGTAACATGGCGTATTCGACCCTGAAGGGGTCTTATACGAGCCACATAGTCATTCATTGCATTCAATAATGAAAATAGTACGGAATAAAAAAAAAACTTATTTACATCCACACATTTAAACTTCATTAAAACAACTTTAAAAAACACACGGCGGAAGTCTAAGTCTCACATGGCCATCTTAGACACAAATCACAAAACATAAGTAGGGACACGGCCCTTTACAATCAAAAGAAGTCTATTACATGAACAAAAGAACTTAAAAGTCTTATCCTCGAATCCATGAGGACATACCAAGTCTTGGAGGAAAGCAATCCAACACTTCAAACTAGCTAGGAGGGATCACTTGCCGGAACCTACACTTATAGTAAAAATAGGAAGAATATGGGTTAGTACACAAAATGTACTAAGTATGATGACCATGTAAAACATGCTTTAAAAGGGACATTTTGGTTAGAAATCATGCATTATGCCACTTTTTGAGTACCATGAATAGTTGCATAAAAGACATACAATACAAGCATAAACATCAAGTAAGTCATAATATTACCTTTAAACAATTTCAACATGAAAACCTTTACCTTGGACCTTCACCTCAAGAAACCCTTATGCTATACCTCGTGCAATGTATGGATGGCGTCCCATACCACCATCCATACTAAGGCACCACATTTAGGTCACTTAAAGTAACTTATCATTCCTTTCTTTCACCTTTGGACCATATTCATACATAAGAGGTATATCATTAATTAAGACATGACAAGGGAAAAATAACTCGTAATATAACCCAAGTATAGCATGCATCTCATATTAAACATTTGAGAGCCAACATTCTTTAATAACCTCATTTAGGCCACAATTGTATCACATACATTAGGATTTAGAGAAACTCACTATGACCCTCTCCAAGCCTACTTGTGCAATGTATAGGTAGCATCCCATACTACTACCTACACTTTGTAGAACCTATCAAGAAACCATAATGAAATCTCGCATGATGGGAAGTAAGCGTTTAACCGACATAGACCATGAGAGCTTGTCATGGAATCCGGTGTCATAAGTCCCCACACCGTAAAGAGGTGGTCTACTTGCCTAAGGAAGACCGGTATATAGCTTAATGGATCCACTAGCTACCTATGCGGGCACATAGTTTATGGGATAAGGTAGACGATCATTGAAACTCATGCCTAACTATTGGGGGAGTTTCCATCTAACCAAATCCACTCGGTGCTTAGCCAACATTCCCATAGAATAGTTCGTTACATTGACATTATCACATATGAGAGGTGCCATTGGCTTACCAACTCCAAATTACATTTATTAACACGTGAAATGGTGCTTTAAGCCTACCGTTTCAAGGTTCATTTAGGAAAGCTCATTAACTCCTCTTGAAAGGGTGCCATGGGCCTACCGGTTCAAGTTTCATCATTAACCTTCATAGAAAGGTGCCATAGGCCTACCGATTCCAAGGTTCATTATAAGCTCGTGTGGAAGGGTGCCACTAGCCTACCGATCCAAGAATTCAACAATCAACAATATAATCATTTATACAAGAAAATGATGCATAAGCCCTACCAATTCAAGGTATACTTTATATTGAAGAATCCTTCATATTCTATCATCAACATTCATGAGTGTCAAATTGAGAAATAATCTTTCAATAGCAACACCTTTACGTTCATAACATGATCACATTATCTTCATTGAATTCTCATTCATATAATGTCATGATAACACTCCAATTTCTCATACTATGCTTTTAAGGCCCTAAGCCTCACATACCTATTCACCAACAATACACCATAAAATAAGCATGGGTAATGACATACTTCAACAATCTAAAGACCTTTAAACAAGTTTGATTCATATACATTCATTATCTAGCAACCCACTTCATAAAGGCATAAACTAGGAATAAAGAGAAATCATGGGTTCACGGAGTATTTTCATCTTAAATCGTCAATACAACAACAATATAACCATAAAGTACCATTAGAAACCTTTTAAAACCATTTGGTGGAAGAACCCATGAGATTGAGTGAAAACCTAGATTTTTCATACTTTGAAATAACATTGGATTTGGCTCCTTGAATGGAAATTTAGACGAGGATCAAGACCACCATACCTTTGCTATGATCTCCCACGAAATTTGATGAAGAAAGCCTTGAATCCAAAGCCCTAGCTCCCACTTCTTCTTATTCTTAATGGAGGATTGTAGAGAGGGAAATGTTTTAGGGAATGGGAATTGAACTAATGGTATCTAGGAAATAATATAAGTCCTTTGGAAGAATGGTCCAACACTTAGAAAAAAAAAAAAATGAGGCGGGTGAACAGTAACCACGCCTACTGGAAATTGCCTTTTCCTGCCGAACAAATTTTACGAAAATGGGCATAACTTCTTCGTCCGAACTCCGAATGAGATGAAACGAAGTGCGTTAGGTAGCTAACTCAAAGGGCTTTCCATGGATATATTATTGGCCACCCAAATAATTTGTGTGCTAGGATATATGACCCTCCAAAGTAGACCCTCGAAAAAGGCTTCACTTGGAAATTTTGGATTTTGATACGGTTGCTCTAAAATTTGGGTTAGACCCATTTCCCACTCAATTTGACCCCCTAAACAAGAATATGAAGTTGGATTTTCGAAAAACGAAACGGATCTTTTTATATACAGCTAAACAAGTTTCCGGGTTGTTACAATGATGTCCATGGAGGCTTTGGTTTTGGGGAGAGGAATGGGGGTGGAACTTCGCTTCTAGATATTGCTAAAGCTTTTGAGTTGGTGATTGCTAACTCATGCTTTCCGAAGAAGGAGAACTACCTGGTTACCTTTCGTAGCTCGGTAGCTAAGACTCAGATAGATTACTTTCTCCTTAGGAAGGGTGATAGAGGTCTCTGTAAGGACTGCAAGGTTATCCCAAGTGAAAATCTTACTACCCAACACAAGCTTTTGGTGAAGGACCTGGAAATCAAGAGGGCTAGGAGGAAGAAGATTGCATCTGATCGACTGAGGATTAAATAGGGTGGCTTGACCCCTGCCCTCTCTCGGGAGATGGGTGAGAAGTTGATTGGGATGGGGGCTTGGAGTGGTAGCGGGGATGCGGACGCCATGTGGAATAAAGCAGCTAATTGCATTAGGGAAGTTGCTTCAAAGGTCTTAGGGGTATCAAGGGGTAACTTTGGAGGCCATAAAGGAGATTGGTGGTGGAATGGGGAAGTCCAAGGAAAAGTGGAAGTGAAGAAGGCTGCTTACACTGAGTGGGTGGAATGCGTAGACGAGAAAGTGAAGCGGGAGCTTAAGAAAGTTTATAAAATGACAAAGGCAGAAGCTAAGTTAGCAGTTACGAAGGCTAAGACGACAGCTTTCGAACACTTGTATGACGAGTTGGGGGACAAAGGTGGGGATAAGAAGTTGTATAGGCTCGCAAAAGCAAGAGAGAGAAAGGCTCATGACTTGGAACAAGTGAAATGTATCAAGGATGAGGAAGACAAAGTATTGGTGGATGAAATCTCCATCAAGCAGAGGTGGCAAAGATACTTTCACAAACTTTTAAATGAAGAAGGGGGCGGAGACATTGTGTTGAATGATTTGGCGCACTATGAAGGACTTCAGGACTTTGGATACTGTAGGTGTTTTAGGATCGAGGAGGTTATATGTGCTATTAGTAGGATGAGCAGGGGAAGAGCGACCGGACCCGATGAGATTCCGGTGGATTTTTGGAAAAGCACGGACAAGGCAGGTATAGAGTGGTTAACCAGGCTGTTTAATGTTATTTTTAAGACAGCAAAGATGCCTGATGAATGGAGGTGGAGTACAATGGTTCCGTTGTATAAAAACAAAGGCGATATCCAGAACTGTAACAACTACAGGGGTAGCAAATTGCTAAGCCATACTATGAAGATTTGGGAGAGAGTGGTGGAGATAAGGGTGAGAAGAGGGGTGTCCATCTCGGAGAATCAGTTTGGATTCATGCCGAGACGATCGACTACCGAAGCCATTCATCTTATGCGAAAACTGGTAGAAAAATATAGAAAAAGGAGGAGAGACCTTCACATAGTGTTCATTGACCTTGAAAAGGCCTATGACAAAGTACCGAAGAATGTCCTCTGGAGGTGCTTGGAGGCTAGAGGTGTACCGATGATTTATATTAGGGCGATAAAAGACATGTACGGTGGAGCCAAGACTCGAGTTAGAACGGTTGGAGGAGACTCGGAACATTTCCCAGTTGAGATGGGGCTGTATCAGGGATCTATTCTTAGCCCTTTTTTTTATTTGCTTTGGTGATGGATGAGTTGACGCGGTCTATTCAGGAGGAGGTCCCATGGTGTATGTTATTTGCGGATGACATAGTACTGATTGATGAAATGTGGGACAAAGTTAATACGAGGTTGGAGGTGTGGAGACAAGCGTTGCAGTCCAAAGGGTTCAGGTTGAGTAGGACCAAAACAGAATATTTGAGGTGCAAATTCAGTGATGTGGTGGAGGAGGCAGATGTGGAAGTGAGACTTGCCACACAGATCATTCTTAAGAGAGAAAGTTTTAAGTATCTTGGGTCTGTAATCCAAGGAAGTGGTGACATCGATGATGATGTCACACATCGCATTGGGGTTGCTTGGATCGAATAGAGGCTTGCTTCTGGAGTCTTGTGTGGCAAGAAAATCCCATCTAGACTTAAAGGTAAGTTCTACAGAGTGGTAGTTAGACCGGCCTTGTTGTATGGAGCGGAGTGTTGGACAATCAAGAACGCACATGTCCAAAAAATGCATGTTGCGGAGATGAGGACGTTGAGATGGATGTGTGGGCACACTAGGAGCGATAAGATTAGGAACGAGGTTATCCGAGAGAAGGTGGGAGTGGCCTCTGTAGTGGACAAGCTGAGGGAAGCGAGACTGAGATGGTTTGGACATGTGAAGAGACGGGGCGCAAACGCCCCAGTGTGGAGGTGCGAGGGGTTGGTTATAGAGGGTACGCGGAGGGGTAGGGGTAGGCCTAAGAAGTATTGGGGAGAGGTGATTAGACAGGACTTGGCTCAGCTTCACCTTGCCGAGGACATGACTCTAGATAGGAAGGAGTGGAGGTCGCGTATTAAGGTTGAAGGTTAGTAGGGCTAGCGTGTTGTTTTTCCTTGCGAGGGTTTGGGCTGATAGCGTGTGTAGTAGTCCTAGTCTTGCACGTGGTGTTCTTGTCTGTGATACCTATAGCCTTTTGTTATTTATCGAGCCTCACTTCCCACAATATTTCATTGATGTTATTATCTCCTTGGTTGATTTTTCACTATTTTTCCTATTGGATGTTATGTTTTATACACTGTTCCCCTCCCCTTCTACTTGGATGTGATTGTACTCGAGCTGAGGGTCTCTTGAAAACAGCCTCTCTACCTCCACGAGGTAGTGGTAAGGTCTGCGTACACTATACCCTCCCCAGACCCCACCTAGTGGGATTTCACTTGGTATGTTGTTGTAGTTGTTGTTGGAGGGTAATTATCGATAGTGATTAGTGGATGTCATAATGGTTGGTGGTGATGATTGCAAATAATGGCTAATAGTACTGATGACCATTGATAAAGCAATGATTACCCATGACCTCTATTGATAAGACAACCAGTAAATACCCATATGTCACATAAATGTTAAGAAAAGTAAAGACTAATGACTATTCCGTGGAATTTATGTGTACGTAGGATTTATTATAAGCGGTGTTATCATTTAAAAAAGAGAACATATAAACAAATTATAAGGAAGAATAACCCATTTTTTAACGTTAGTGTTTTAGATTTAGCGTGATTAAAAACCCGTTTTGCGTGCAGTCCTGATTAATGTTAAATGATCCTTGCAAAACGGTGAATGTGAACGTTGGGTATGTGCAAGCTAAGTTACCAATATATATACGTAGTAACAGAATGACCAACAATATAAGAGTAAAAACAGGAATCCAAGTGATCGTTTATCTGTTAAGCATGCTCCACATCATACCAGGTTCTTTTCTGCTCCACAACAACCGATTTACAATCCTCCCAACTTCTCACCACTTTTGGAGATCAAATCCACTTATATGGAACTGAATTCGTGTATTTTAGCAGAAAAAAATATTCCCTTTTAATTCTAATGCTATCAAAGTAGCTACAAGTGCTTGAGAGAAAAGAGGAACAAAGCTGGACCAATAGTTACTCCAACGCAACATCTTGAGGCTGATAACTCTTGGTCGGCAAATTTAGACAACTGGAGCTTAGAAGAACAGAAATACCCCATTCAGAGTTATCTGGAAATTGAACAACTGGAGCTTAAAAAGAGAAATACCCCCTCAAATTATCTCGCAAATTTGAACCGGAGCTCAAAGAAAACAGAAATACCCCATTCAAAGTGGCCATATTTAGAAAAGAAATACCATGACAAACGAAGCCAAACTATCCTAGCTACTTCAAGATGCTAATACCTTCCTCAACTTCAAAAAAATAGTACACTCACATCCGTAGTGCTTGTTTTTATAGGTAAGAGATCCAAATGAGAAAATACAACAAACGTTGTAAAAAACAGGAGTCTAACATTATCAAAACCATTGTAAAAAACTAGAACTGATCGCTTTTCAGAAACTCCCTAATCTCATCCCTTCTCATGCTAGCTACATGAACCTACCTAACTAATTGGTTGGATAACATAATATCACTGCCAACTAATACTTGTGTTTATGGTAGATAGCACATTAAAATTCCACTACTCTAGCACCTGTACTCCATTTAAAGCTTATGGGTAGATAAGGAAAACCAGAAGACTTGGGAGGGAAATGAGTCAATCCCCTAACAACATGGAATATAGAGAGCAACATTTACTAGGGAAGGCTCAGAAACTTCTACTGAATAGTGTTCCCGAGGAGAAGATGCAAGAAAAGATGATCTGTTGCAGGTACCAGAGATGAGGTTTATAACATTGCCTCGGGTAGAACCAGAAAGAGATTGGCATAACCTAAACAGGAAGTCCTTGGATGCCTCGAGAAACAAACAAAAGTGAGAATCCACAGCAAATTCAAACTTCAAAATAAAATTGCAAAACCCAGAAAGAGATTCCCCGAGCCATAAGCTCATCCTTCAGGTCTCATTTCCACAGCACAGGAGGCCAAGCATTCTGCAGACACTCTTTACTGCAACTCACAAATCTGCTCATACTCCATACCTACCTAGCAAAATCAGAAAACTTACGGATACAACTGCACCAACAAATCCGAACCTACCAAATTCTGTAAATATCCAAAAATCATCAATTGTCTCTGGTTACACAAAACTAGTTGCGTTGATATAAATAACATAAAGAGTGTACATGACTTGTTACACAAAAGATGAGCCATGTTTTTTACTTGATCTGCTCTAGATTCAATATTTGACTGTTTAAATGGCAATATTTTATGGCAAAAGCAGTGTGCGGTTTACACAATGGCTAACAGTCTGAAGTAACTCCGTAAATGATTGAATATCTGAACACAATACACATGTTCCAAAAAAATATATTAACAATAGGGGAGAGATCTCCAAAAATAAACAGAGGAGAGATCAGTAGAGAGATGTAAGACAAGATTGCATAACTCCCTAGCCAGTAAAAAATTGCAGTGCAAGCGCAAGCACCAAAATGGCAAAGGAACAGGGTGCAAAACCAAAGGACACACTGAAACAAAACTTCGAAATTACCAAGTTTGATCCCCTCACGATCACCATGTTTATCTACGAACAAGCATCCAAACAAACAAAATCAAGAGGCATGATAAGCATAAGAGCAGTAAGAACACCAAAGTAGAGGCGCTCTTAGGGCCATAAGAAGATCTAAAGATGAGTTTGGGTACTTTTCATGTGTAAATGAAAATCAGGAGTCTCATCATTTGAATCATCCAAAAAAATAAAGCATCTAGACTAAAAAACTTTATGGCAGCAGAGTACAACACACACTAGTGTAAAATATTATCATCGTTTAGAACTTCCACATAACAGTAGTTTTGACAAAGAGAAGGGACTCATTGATTAGGAAGAAAACTTGAAGTTCATGCACTGGAAAACACATGGTTACATGCACAAAAAGAACATAAACCCGTACACGCAGGAGAGATCACTAGAGATGCCAAACAAGATAAAATTGCAAAACACCTTTTTCTTACTACCTGGTAATATCCAATATCCAGATTGCAATGCAAGCACCAAAATGGCAAGAAACATGGTCCACAGGGTATGCACACCAAAACCAAACTACAAAGTATCCAATTATTGTCCTCTTACTACCACCACGTGGCCTACAGACATTCATCCTGTCAATTTTGCTAAATGAGTTCTCTCAAATGAGACTTCTTCCATTAAATAGAAAGAATTCTGATTTACACGCCTAAAAATCTTCTATATATCCCTAAATATATGTTATTCCTAATTGTAATATCTCTGAAAATATGCTACATTAATCTATGTTATCTCCTATCATCATTACACAAATATTTAGAGTTATAACATAGATATGTACAGATATTTAGAATCTGTCCAACCATACTAACATGGAGTCCTTGGATGCCTTGAGAAACTAACAAAAGTGCGAATTCACAGCAAATTCAAACTTCAAAATAAAATTGCAAAACCCAAAAAGAGATTCCCTGCGCCATAAGCTCATCCTTCAGGCCTCACTTCCACAGCATAGGAGGCTAAGCATTCTGCAGACACTCTTTTCTGCAACTCACAGATCTCTCATACTCCATACCTATATAGAAAAATCAGAAAACTTACGGATACAACTGCACCAAGAAAACCAGACCTACCAAATTCTGTAAAAGTCCAAAAATCATCAACCGTCTCTGGTAACATAAAACTAGTTGCGTTGATATAAATAACATAAAGAGTGTACATGACTTGTTACACAAAAGATGAGCCATGTTTTTTACTTTGTCTGTTCTAGATTCAATATTTGACTGTTCAAATGGCAATGTTTTATGGCAAAAACAGTGTGCGGTTTACACAATGGCTAACAAGTTGAAGCAACTCCGTAAATGAATGAATATCTGAACATAATACACATGTTCCAAAAACAATATTAACAATAGGGGAGAGATCTCCAAAAATAAACAGAGGAGAGATCAGTAAAGAGATGCAAGACAAGATTGTATAACGCCCTTGCCAGTGCCTAGTGATATCCAAATTGCAGTGCAAGCACAAGTACCAAAATGGCGAAGGAACAGGGTGCACAACCAAAGGACACACTGAAACCAAACTTTGAAATTACCCAATCTGATCCCCTCATGATCACCATGTTGATCTACAAACAAGCATCCAAACAAACAAAATCAAGAGGCATGACAAGGATAAGAGCAGCTAGAACACCAAAGTAGACTAGTGTAAAATATTATCATCATTCAGAACTTCCACATAACAGTAGTTTTGACAAAGAGAAGGGACTCATTGATTAGGAAGAAAACTTGAAGTTCATGCACTGGAAAACCCATGGTTACATGCACAAAAAGAACATAAAGCCGTACCACGCAGGAGAGATCACTAGAGATGCCAAACAAGATAAGATTGCAAAGCACCTTTTTCTTACTACCTGGTGATATCCAATATCCAGATTGTAATGCAAGCACCAAAATGGAAAGAAACATGGTCCACAGGGTATGCACACCAAAACCAAACTACAAAGTATCCAATTATTGTCCTCTTACTACCACCACGTTGCCTACAGACATTCATCAAACCAAACTAAATCAACTGGTAGGCTAAACAAAATCAGAGAAGGTAAGTAGCAAGATCACGAAAAGAATAGGAGTGCTTTACAGGGTCATCAAAAGAACACTGTTGAATTTGAATACACTTATCATGTCTTGTCCATAACCATGGAAATCCTCACTAGTTGGATAACCAAAGAACATAAGCATCTGGATTATTAAGAAACAAATATGGAAACAAAAGACACACTAAACAGTGTTCTGACAAGAGAGAAGGGAGCCACTCTGATTAGGGAGGCACCATGGTCATATGTAACTCTAGAAACATTTCTATTAATTAAAAAGAATAGACAACTAATTTCATACTTACACACCTTCCCTCCTCCTTGGTCCAGGCTTGGGACTGGCAAATTTAACAGGCGGAGTTACAAGGGTTCCCTAAACACAAAATGTAGCATCAATTAAACCAACACTACTACAAAATCAATTCTATCATACAACTCAACATACATCTCATACCATGAAGTTGCATTTGCGAACTCCACAATTCCATAGCAACTTCAACAACTAAAAGTATATATAATATCCAAAAAGTAGATTCTCCATTTCTAAAGCAACGAAGTATTTGCACAAAGAGATAATAATATGTACCCTGATATAAACTTTTTGCACCAGTAACATCGCTATACACATGGAATCTTGATCCTTCCCTATTTTTGCATCTGCCAAATTTCAAGATGCTTCATCAAGTGTTTCTTCCAGAATTAAACTTCCATTAGTCCATGTTTTGAGAAAAAATATTTCCTCGCTTCCCGAAACTCAAGCTTTATCACATCCAAGATACTAATCCGCAAATTCTAATCCCAAACCAAAAGAGACCAAATAAGCATGTGAGATAAGCCAAAGAAAGAGAGACCCAACTGATCATAACAACCAAAAACAGAAAGCTACTTCACACCTATACTAGTTAAAATATTACCCATTGACCACCTATATTCAATAACTGCATTTCATACATGTGAGAGGAGACAATTATTTTGAGAACATTCCGTTCTTACTCATAATTAAGACTCAAATCACCAACACAGCCGCCTTAATAGAACACTCATCCTCCCATACACTGCAAAGTGCACATAGATTAATAAATTACTAGACATTCTAGGAGAAAGCACATTAGATAGTACTGAGTGACTAGAACACTCGAGCATAGTTGAACATACCCCCACTTAGAATAACCAGAAGAACTTGTAATGTTAATCCAAAATAGACGTTAAAATACTTTCAACATGCAAAGATGACTAGAACACTCGAGCATAGTTGAACACACCCCCACTTAGAATAACCAGAAGAACTTGTAATGTTAATCTAAAACAGACGTTAAAATACTTTCAACATGCAAAGATGACTAGAACACTCGAGCATAGTTGAACACACCCCCACTTAGAATAACCAGAACTTGTAATGTTAATCCAAAATAGACGTTAAAATACTTTCAACATGCAAAGATGACTAGAACACTCGAGCATAGTTGAACACACCCCCACTTAGAATAACCAGTAGAACTTGTAATGTTAATCCAAAATAGACGTTAAAATACTTTCAACATGCAAAGATGACTAGAACACTCGAGCATAGTTGAACACCCCCCCCACTTAGAATAACCAGAAGAACTTGTAATGTTAATCCAAAATAGACGTTAAAATACTTTCAACATGCAAAGATGAGTAGAACATATCAATGTAAAAACAGGAATCCAAGTGATCATACTAGGACCTTTTTCTGTTTAACATACTCCACAGCATACTAGGACCTTTTCTATTTAACATGATCCATAACAACCGATTTATCATCTTCCCAACTTCTCTCCACTTTAGGAGAGCAAATTCGCTTATATGGAACCGACTTTGTGTATTTTATCCAAAAAAAAAGTCCTTTAGTCCTAGCGCTATCAAAATAGCTACAAGAACTTGAGAGAAAAGAGGAAGAAAGCTGGACTCGCAGTTACTCCAAAGCAACATCTTTGAGATGATAATTCTTGACGGCTAATTCAGACAACTGGAGCTTAGAGGAAGTACCACATTCAGAGTTATCCGGCGATACTGGAAAACTAGAGCTTAAAGAGAAATACCCCACTTAAATTATTTGGCACATTTAGGCAAATTTGGACAACTGGAACTTAGAGAAACCAGAAATAACCATTCAGTGGCCATATTTAAAAAAGAAATACCACGATGCTAATACCTTCCTTAACTTCAAAAATAGCACACTCACATCTGTAGTGCTGTTTTACAGGTAAGAGATCAAATCAGCAAACACAACAAATGCTCTAAATACAGGAGTCGCATATTAATAACCACTGTAAATGACTATAACAGACTGCTTCTCAGTAACACCTTGATATCGTTCCTTCTCATACTTGGTGCATGAACCCATCTAACTAATTGGGTGGATAACACAACATCACTGTCCAAATAAGACTTGTTCATGGTAGATAACATATAAAATTCCACTACTCTAGCACTTGTACTCCATTTAAAGCTTATAGGTAGAGAAAGACAACCAGAAGACTTCGGAGGAGACCACTTCATGATTTTGTACAAGTCAATCACCTAACAACATGGAATATAGAGAGCAACATCTACAAGGGAAGGCTTAAAAACTTCTACTGAATAGTGTTCCAGAGGAGAAGATGCAAGTAAAAAGATAATTTATTGCAGGTATCAGATATGAGGTTTACTTCGTTATAAAGATTATTGACATCCAAAAACAGAAACTGCATAGTGTATGCCCTTACCGTCATTGCTTCGGGTAGAACCAGAAAGGAATTGGCATAACCTAATCAGGAAGTCCTTGGATGCCTCAAGAAACCAACAAAAGTGAGAATTTACAGCCAAGTCAAACTTCAAAATAAATCTGCAAACCCAGAAAATGATATCATTCACCAGAAGATCACCCTTCAGGTCTCACTTCCTGCACAGGAGGCCAAGTATTCTGCCAGACGTTCTTTTCTGCAACTGACAGATCTGCTCATATTTCATACCTATATGGCAAAATTAGAAAACTTATGGATACAACACAGCACCAATGAATCCAGACCTATCCAATTCAGTAAATAACCAAAAATTGTCAACCGTCACTGGTAACACAAGACTAGTTGCATTATGGCAAAAACCTAAAAAAATAACATCCTTGACCCCTCCTTCCAAACTTCCAATAGCCACAACCAAGGAGCAGAAACCTGCATAAGAAAAAAACCATCCTTGATTAGTTGCAGTGCAAGCACCTAAACGACCACCTTACTGAACACTAAGCTTTTAAATTTCCAAATATAATCCTCCAATACTGTTCACTATGTGTTATATACATCCTTCCAACAAACAGAACTCAAATTGGTGTGATGAGCAAAAAGAAAATGGAAGCAAAGAAGTTAAGCAACAAGAACACAAAAGATAGATGATGGACAAATCCAGAACTTAGCGAGTACTTACCAGAAATCCACACCATAAGATAACTCATCAATTGGATCATCCCAATACATTAGCATCTGGACTAAAAGCTGAAAATGCACTTGTGGAGAGAGTTATCATAATTGAGAACTTCCGCTTAGCAGCACTTCCGCCAACGAGATAAGGGGATCTCTATGATTAGGGAAGAAAAATTAATCGAAGAGTAGGTACTAATACAATGCCTGAACTAAGGAAAACTTCCAACGCTAAGACAAACAAGGCTGCTCCATGAATGGTAGACTTCACTGGTCTTGAAAGACCCAATGACAGCAAGCACAAAAAGAAGGGAACAATTAGAGTTGAAGCTGTGAAACCCATGCAACATAGGTGAGATCACTAGAGGTGCCAGACAAGATTGTGTAACTCCCTTGCCAGTGCCTGGTGATATCCAAATTTTAGTGCAAGCACAAGCACCAAAATGGCACAGAAACAGGGTGTACAAGGGAAGGACACACAGTGAGACCAAACTTCGAAATTACCAAATCTGATCCCCTCATGGTCACCATGTGGTCTACAAACAAGCATCCAAACAAACAAAATCAAGTGGCAAGATAAACATAAGAAAATAGAACCAGGAGAAGATAAGTAGCACGAACAACGAAGTAGGAGGAGCTCCTCGGACCATAAGAAGATACAAAATTGAGCTTGGGTACTTCTCAAGTGTCTATAAGAATCAGAGATATCATCATCAATTGGATAAATCCAAGAAAAAGCATCTAGACTAAAAACTTCATGGCAGCAGAGTGAAAAATATTATCATTCTTGAGAACTTCCACACAACAAGAGAAAAGGGACCTTTTGATTAGGAAGAAATCTGAGTTGAAGTTCATGCTGTGGAAGACCCAACCATTACATGCACAAGAAGAACGTAACAGGTAAGTGGAAGAATACCATGCAGGAGAGATCACTAGAGATGGCAAACAAGATGAGATTGCAAAGTGCCCTGTTCATGATGCCTGGTGATATCCAATAAACAGATTGCAGTGCAAGCACCAAAATGGAAAGAAACATGGTCCACAGAGGGATGCACACCCAAACCAGACTATAAAATCTCCAAAGATATCAGAGAAGGTAATTAGCGAGAACACGAGAAGTACAGGAATGCGTTACAGGGCCATCAGAAGAACATGATTGAGTTTGAATACACTTATCAAGTGTTGTCCATAACCATGGGGATCTCATCAGTTGGATCACCAAAGAACATAAGCATCTGGATTATTACAAACAAATATCACAACAAAATACACACTAGTGAAACAGTGTTGACAAGAGAGAAGTGAACCATTCTGATTAGGGAAGAAAACTGAATTGAAGATCTCAATCATTAGAGCATCAAATAATAAACCTCAACACTAAATTGACAGATCATGCCACTCCATGAAAAGAAGAATTTATCGCTCTGTAAGACCTTACACAGCAGCTGCAAGCACAGAAAGAATGGAACAGTTCAAGTGCAAATCTGGCGAAGACCATACCACCACGGAATTCACTACAAATGCCAGACAAAATTGAGAACCACCTTTTTTCAAAGCTTGATAATCTCCTGATTGAAGTTCAAGCACCAATATGGCCAAGAAACAGGGTGTAGAGAAATGCACACAGGCCACCAAACTTCAAAATCTTCCAAGTTTATTCCTCTCAACTGTCATGACACATCCACATTCAACAAACAAGATCAAGCTAGCGTAATACAAGAAAAATGAAGCAGAGAAGATAAGCAGCAAGAACACCAAAAGAGAGGACCATTTTATGAGGTTTTCAAAAGATCCAAAATTTAGTACTTCGCAGGCGTCCATCTATAACCCATCAACCATCAGGAATCTCATCAATTGGATCATCGAAGAAAATAAGCATTCGGACTAAACACTAAAAATGGCAGTAGAATACAACACACACTAACGAAAAAAAACTATTTTAGTTGAAAATGTCAGAAGTCATAAAATCCTGAACCACGGAAATCTCGTTATAAATGGACAAAGAAAGTTGCTCCATGAAAAAAATAGTTCATTGCTCTATAAGCCCAATAGCTGCAAGCGCACAAAAACAAGGGTACAATCAAGTCCAAAACTGACGAAACCCATACCATCTAAGAAATCACTAGAGACGCCATATGGAAAAGATTTAAAACTCCCTTTTTGTTGAAGCCCTGACCAATATATCAAAATTGCAGTGTAGGAACCAAAAACACCAAGAGGGTACAGAGATACCATACTGGATATCAACCTTTAAAATCTCCAAATCTTAACCTCTATTATTGTCACCATATAGTCTACACATCCATCCAAACAAAAAAAACAAGTTGTGATAACCGAAATATCTGTGTAGCTAGAAGATCAGATGTAGAGGAGCATTAATGGCGCTGTCTAAGGAAAAGATCCAAAATTGGCTGAGTACTTATCAAGTGTCCATAGCCATAGGAGACCGTATCAATTGGATCATCAAAGACATAGTGTCTGGGTTAAAAACTTCACGGCAGCAGAACAACAACACACACTAGTGAAAAATATTATCTTAGTCAAACACGTCCACTCCATGGAAAGAATAATTTACTGCCCTGTAACCATGGTTGCATTAACAGAAAGAAGGGAACAGTCAAGTGCAAATCCGACGAACCCCAAATCACCCAAGTAATCACTAGAGATGCCATAGACGAGACTGAAAAACCCTTCTGTCGAATCCCGAACAATATCCAGATTGTTGTGCAAGCACCAAAAAGACCAAAAGATGGCAGAGGATCACATGTTGGTAAACCAAGTTGAGATTTGCAAAAAATTGAACATCCATAACAGTGTCACCACATGGTCTACTACACATCCATCCAACCAAAACAAACTAGTGTGGTAACGAAAAATATGTGGAAGCAGAGAAGATAAATAAGTAGCTAGAGAATAAAAGTAAAAAAGTATTTTACTCCACTATCAAATAAGATCTAGAATTGGCCGAGTACTTATCAAGGGTCCATAAGCCATAGAAGACCTCATCAATTGGATGATCGAAAAACATAAAGTAAACTTCATGACAGTAGAATACAACACAAACCGGTGCAAAATAATGTCCTAGTTGAGAAACTTCCATACAACACTAGTTTTGATAAAGACAAAGGGCCACTAGGGAAGAAAATTGAATCGAAAATCTCCATACTTATAAAAGACTTGACTAAAGAAACCTCAACGCAAACCGACAATGCATGGCCGCTCCGTGAAAAGAAGAAATCATTATCCTGGGTAATGGCTGCAAGAACAGAAAGAAGGGAACAGTTTAGAGCAAACCTGACAAACCCCAAACCACCTAATTAATCACTAGAGATGCCATAGACAAGACTGAAAACCCCCTTTTGTCAAAGCCCAGAAAACATCCAGATTGCAATGCAAGCACCAAAAAGACCAAAAGGAGGCAAAGTATCGCATATTGGTAAGCTTTGAAATTTCCAAATCTGAACGTCCATAACAGTGTCACCACATGTTCTACACATCAAGACAACCAAAAGAACTAGTGATATAACGAAAAAAATGAGAGCAGTTTGATAAGTAGCTAAAAGAACAAAAGTTTAGAAGTATTTTACGCCACTATCTAAAGATTTAGAGTTGGTCAAGTACTTATCAGGTATCCATAGCCATAAGAGTAAGAGACCTCATCACCATCAGAGGCCTTATCGATTGTATCACCATAAGAACATAAGCATCTGAACTAAGAACTCCATGGCAGCAAATACAACACACTTTGGTGAAAATAATGTCCTAATTGAGAAACTACCATAAAACAGTAGTTATGACAAAGACAAAGGAGTCAATAGGGAAGAAAATTTGAAATTTATCTGTACTCATAGAAGACTGATTAGCGAAACCTCAACACATATGGACAAATAAGTACCTCCGTGAAAAGAAGAATTCAGTGCTTTGTAAAAACCAATGGTTGCAAGCAAAGGAATGAAGGGAAGAGTTACATGAAAAGCTGACAAAACCTACTAGAAAAAGCCACAGACAAGATTGAAAAAAATCCTCTCTCGAAGCCTGATATTACTCAGATTGCAATGCAAGCACAAAAATGGCAAAGAAACAAAATCGAAAAACCCCTTTATCGAAGCCTGATGATACTCAAATTGCAGTGCAAGCACAAAAATGGCAAGGAAACAGTGTGCACAGGAACGGACACCGGGCATCAACCTTCAAAAAATTTCAAATCTAGTCCTCTCAACTTGCATCCATCCAATAAACAAAATCAAGCTGAGGTGATGCAAGAAAAAGGAAGCAGAGAGAACTCCAAAAGAGGGGGTCTAACAGGGACCCACTTGATCGAGCTGTCAATAAACCCATGATTGAGTTTCGAGTATTTATCAGGTGTCAATAAGACCATATACCCATCAACCACCGGGAATCTCATCAATTGGATCATCGAGGAACATACACATCCAGAGTGAGTGCAGGAAAAACTATCTTAGCTTGGCAAGTTCCATACAACAGCAACTTTTGACAAAAAGAGGAAGGACCACTCTGATTTGGGAGAAAAACCGAAATGAGTATCTCAATACTAACAATTATCTGAACTAAAGAAACCTCAACATAAATGGCCAAGCAAAGGCCCTCCATGAAAAAAAATTAATTCACTACTCAGTAAGACCCAACTACAAGCACAAAAAGAAGGAACCAGTTAAGTGCAAAGCTGACAGAACCCGTATCACCTAGGAAATCACAAGAGATGCAAGAGGACTAAGAACCCCATTTTGGTTGAAGCCTAACAATATCCATCTTGGAGTACAAGGACCAAGAAGACCAATAAACAAGGTGCCCAGGAATGCATACCGGATACAATCCTTAGAAGTTTCCCATATCATCTAAGAAATCAAAAGAGATGCAATAGACACGATTAAGAACCCCCATTTTGGATGAAGCCTAACAATATCCATCTTGGAGTGCAAGGACCAAGAAGACCAACAAGGAGCACAGTAATGCATACCAGATACAATCCTTAGAAGTTCCCAAAACTACTACTCTGTTACTGTCACCGTGTGGTCTACATTCATTCACCAATGAACACAAATCAAGCTGGCGTGATAACAAAGGGAAAATGGTGAGATGATAAGTAGCTGAAAAGCATTTTACAGCACTATCAAAGATCCAAAATTGACATTATCCAGTGCTTATAACACCATAAAAGATACCAGGATCATCAAAGAACACGAGCATTTGAACTAACAACTAAAACTAACTGGCAGCAGAACACACTATACACACTTGTGAAAAGAATAATCACAGTTGAGAACTTCTATTTCGTACCAGTTTTGAGCAAAGCTTTGAGAGACTGAACACTCCAAAATATCCAGTCACAGACTTGGGAACTGCCGCATCTTTCCCAACCACAAACACCACAACAAGACACTTGTTCCTGTGGAACTACTTGCACCTAGATGCCCATCTATGTATTCTTGACCAAACCAAATAACAAGGTAAAAGAAGTTGATGCAAGGAGACACATGATTAGCATCATAATTAGCATTAAAGATGGAAGTCAAGATGTCAAATCCAAACTGATATAGAAGATCCAAGTAGGCAATGCCTGGGGAGCCAAATTTCCAATTCTACTCGTTTTCTGATTCAAAATGATTTAACAAAAAGAAATTGCTAAGTTTCAGAGTGTGACAAAACACACGAATTCTCATAACAAAAACTGCAGGTAACAGTAACAGCAAGCGTCATTACCCATACGTGATCAAATAAACAACAATAACAAATTAATAAATTAGCCAAAAAATAGAACTAATTGCAAACTAAAAAGGTCAAGAACTCCCCAAACCCCTAATGTTCCTTCTCTCAAGAGATGATCAAAGAGTTAAGAAGATTCGAAAGTAGATAACGTGAGATTTATATAATTCTGAGATGGCCAAGAAATCAAAAACCAAACGCGTATGCTACTACAGACACATCAAAAAGGACTTTTCGAAGTGTGGAATCCCAGAATGGAATCATTGCAGAAGCGATCACTCCCCAAAGGAAGGGATCAGCTCATCTTCCGAAGAGAATCAATCATATACAATAATTACCCATTATCTTAATCAATCAGTAATTACCCATATCTTAATCAACAATAATTACCCATATCTTAATCAAACTATAATCACCCATTATCTTGATCAAACAATAATTACCCATATCTTAATCAAACATTATTACCCATTATCTTAATCAACAATAGTCAACAATAACTACCCACTATCTTGATCAAACAATAATTACCAAGTATCTTGATCAACAATAGTTACTAGATCAACCAGTAATTAGCCAGTATCAGCAATAATGATAAGGCACAATAATTACCCATAATCTTGATCATACCATAATTACCCATTATCTTGATCAACAATAATTACCTAGAATTTTGATCATACAAATAATTACCTGTATCTTGATCATACAATAATTACCCAGAATCTTGATCATACACTAATTAGCCAGTATCTTGATCAACAATAACAATAATTAGGCCTCAAAATGTATACGAAATAACACCAAATCCCCAAATCCCTAACATTCCTTCTCTAAAGAGATGATCAAAGAGTTCCAAAGATTCGAAAGTAGATAATGTGAGATTTATATAATTCTGAGATGGCCAAGAAATCAAAAACCAAACACATAGGCTACTACATACACATCAACAATAACGATAAGGCACAATATCTATATTATTACCCACATCTTTATCAAACAATATCTACCCACTATCTTGATCAAACAATATCTACCCAGTATCTTGATCAACAATAGTTACCCAGATCAAACGAAAATTAGCAAGTATCAACAATAGCAATAAGGCAACAATAATGACCCATATCAACAATTACGATAAGGCACAATAATTACCCAGAATCTTGATCATACAATAACTACCTGTATCTTTATCATATAATAATCACCTAGAATTTTTATCACACACTAATTACCCAATATCTTGATCAACAATAACAATAAGGCCGAAATAACACCAAATCATAAGTGACGTGGGATAGAACAATTGGATGTTATGTTTTATACACGGTTCCCCTCTCCTTTTACTTGGATGTGGTGTACTTGAGCTGAGGGTCTCTCGGAAATAGCCTCTCTACCTCCACGAGATAGTGGTAAGGTCTGCGTACACTCTACCCTCCTCAGACCCCACCTAGTGAGATTTCACTGGGTATGTTGTTGTTGTTGTTGTTGTTATATACATAGGGTTGAAGGGAATAAGAGGTTACAAAGGCGGCCAAGTTGGGTCGGTGTCTAATTTATTAAGTAAAAATTATATAAAGCACATAGTATAATAAACAAATTACTTCATGTCCCTACTCTTTCATAAATTACAAATTTCCCTTCTTCTTTCTTTGTTGCAGATACTTTAATATGCAGTCAGATACTTTAATTAAGAAGCTGTAATTAGCAGGTTAGTGCGTTAAAAAAGGGATTTTAATAGTTTTATGCGTTAATTAAGGGATTTAAAAATTAACTGCCACAATTCAAGCATACGTTTATTGCATCTACAAATCGTTCAATCTTAAAACACTACTGAACTAAAATTTTGAATTTCAAATTTTGAAATTTTTATTTCTTGTTTTACAAAAAGCTCTGGAAATTCCAACAATTTTTTTTTTGGTGAAGATTTGTAATGAATATTTCCATCTTGTTAAGACATTCAGGTATATGGGAAAGTGATGTTAGGTACGAGCGATACAAAATTGATGGTATAGTGGTTGGAGAAAATATTTCATTGGTTAATCTCAAATCAGCAATTGCAGCAGAATTGAACGTTGATGAATCAAAAAAAATATAGAGATCAGATATGTTGTAGAAGGTAATTCATGTCCATTGTGTATTTGGAATGATATGGGGGTGAAATTGTACATAGAGGTGAAGAAACATAAGGTAGAATTTGGTATGTATCCACTATGCATTGATACATCAGATAGAAGTGATGAAGATATACATTTAATGCAACAACAGTTGTAATTGTGTGTGTTGAAGGTGGAAAAAGGGACGCAAAGGCTCTAAGCATTGTTGAATCGAAAATTTGTGATTCTTATGACATACCAAAAATGGAGGAGGAAAATTATATATCAGATACAAATGTTTCTAATGTGGAAGTGAAGCAATTGTACAAGGATAAGGCAACTCTAATGGCTGTTATGGAAAAATATAAAATTAAGTATAACTTCAATTTTACAGTTAAGAGATCTGATAGCAAAAGGTATGTGATACTTCAATCTTATAAAATTGTTGATTTTTAAAAATTTATTTGATATCATGTTGATCATGATACACAAATAACGTGTGTATGGTCCACTTGTAGTTGTTAGGTATTATAAGGGTTTCTGCTTGACACTTCAATAATTAAGAAGGATTATTGAAATAATGTTAATAATTGAATTTTGAATGTGCTATCTGATTTGTATATCAAATATATAAAATGGGTCGTCATTGAACTGTGTGCAGATTACAATTTAACTAAAAGTCTTTGTAATAATGTATGTTGTACTGTTATTTTATTGCAGCTACGTATTAGTATGTCATTCAGATGCTTGTTGTTGGGAATTAAAGGCGTCCGTTAGGAAAAATACGAACATATTCAAAGTGATATACTTGAATAGTGAACATACATGTCCATTGAGGGATACGGTATTAAGTAAGGTACAAGCTACTGTTGGGTTTCTTAGTGGTGTGACAACTCCAAAGTTAGTGAATCATAAAAGAAAACATACTCCAAATGATACAATTGAGGATGTGAGGGCACTATATGGAGTTGAAATTTCTTACCAACAAGCATGGCGTGCAAAAGAACGTGCATTGGAGATGATTAGGGTAAACCTGCAGACGGATACAAACAGATGCCAAAATACATATATATGCTGAACATTATGTATCCAAATTCATATATACGTATGCACAAGTCGAAAAAAAATGAGTTTATGTATCTCTTCATATCATTAAGGCCAATGATGAGAGGGTTTGAGTTCTGTAGGCCTATTGTTGTTGTTGATGCTTCACATCTTAGCGGATCTTATCAAGGGACATTTGTATCGGCAAGTACACTCGATGGGGCAGATATGACATGTTGTTTATTAATTTGATTTTTCAAGATAGTAATATAACATCATGGAACAATCATATATAAAGAATCGTAATGTTATGTGTTTCAATCTGAAGGTTGTATATTGCCGTTAGCTTATGGAATTTTAGACACGGAAAATGATTGTTCATGGACATGGTTCTTCCAACACTTTAAAAAAGTATTTGGTGAGAGAGAACAAATATGTGTTGTATCAGATTGAAATGAAAGCATATTGAAGAGTGTAAGTATTGTTTATCCAAATATTCCTCATTTCGCATACATATGGCACCTCTGGAAAAATGTGTGTACATACTACAAGAGAAGCAGAATCATACTAAGTGATATTTTCTATTCGATGGCAAAGGCTTATCGGAAAGATGATTTTGAAAAATTAATGGCTAAAGTGGAAAAAATAGATGGTAGAGTTAAGAAGTATCCTCAAAATGCTGGGTATGAAAGGTGGGCTAGATCTCATGCAACTGTGAACAGGGGGAGGATGATGACTTCGAACATAGCAGAATGTATCAATGGTTGCCTTGTTGATGCACAACAATTACCTATTATAGACTTTCTGGAAGAAGTTAGAATTCTATTTGGTACTTGGAATTGCAAAATCGAGAAATAGCATCTTATACGAAGGAAACATTAGGGGGAAGATTTGAAGAAATATTTATTATAAACGCGTCCCAATGTGTGAAAATGAAGGTACATATTTGTATTATCAATTTTTATGTTTCTAGCTTTACTTCTCGTTATATTGTTAAGTATACCAATTACAAATTCGTTTGATGTATCTGTAATTTTTAAACATTTGCAGGTAGTTGCATCTTGTGAATATATCTTTGTAGTGTATGAAGGTGCGATAAGATACATTGTATGTCTTGAGAGAAAAACTTGTTCATGTGGTAGATTTCAACATGACGAGATACTGTGTGCGCACACAATGGCTGTTTTGAAGAAGAAGAATATTAAAGATGTACATCCTTACTGCTCTGATTACTATAAACATGATGCATTAACAAACACGTATGCACTTCCAATAGAACCAATGCCAGACAAAAGTGATTGGATAGCTCCAAAATCTGTTTTGGAAGAAGTAGTCTTGCCACCAAGATACAAAAAAATGCCTGGAAGGCCAAGAAAAAAGAGGAAGAAAAATCTAGATGAAAAGATTATCACAAACACGAACTGTTGCGGACAATGTGGACGGGAAGGTCACAATAGAAGAACATGTACTTTCTTCCCAAAAGATTCTTAATGGTTACTATTTTATGATGCAATAAATGAATAATGTTATGTTTTGGCAACATTATGTGATTGTCAATTTATTATAAAAATTAGATTGGTATACTATGTGCTTTTTATAATTTTTACATCGATTAATAGTGCCAAATAGCTGTGATGTGTGCCAAAGTTAATAGAGAGAGCATTTAAAAAAGGTATCATTTGAAGCAATTATATATCATATACATAATATATTCTTCTAAATTTTGTATCTACTAATAATAAAGTATCAGAAGTTGTATTTTTTACCAGTATTATATATCATATACATAAAATTTTGATATTTATGGACGAAATTTGAGTTTTCATGCACAAAATAGTTTTCTGGAAATTAAGTATAAGATATTTAAAAAGTTAGATTGATTTTAGTATAAAGTTTGTATATGATACTTGATATCTTTGAAACTTTGTCATGAAATGATAAAACTGTATCAATTTGAAATGTTTTAGGCACCTATGTATCATATACCTAATATTTATGTAAGTAAAAAATATTTAGTATCATCTTATAAAATATAAATTGTACAGTGTTGTGTGAACAATAATTATGTCATTTTAAGATACTTTAATTTTTGTATCCTATACTTAATATGAGTGATGAAATTTTGTATCGGATTCACTATAGTAAAATCTGCATTGACATGTATAATACTTATAATATAGAAAAATTATTAAGGTATTAAAATGCAGTGAAAAGCAATTTAGAAGTGACATAAAAAGTGTGAAAATAAATGCTCTTCAAAAATAGAATAATTAATTACTTAGAAATATAATGTAGACCTAGAGAGGAATACTACAAAACACTTAATGTATCTTCAAAACAGTAAAACTTCACATCTTTACGGTAAGTCAGTCAATAAACAACTACTCTACATTAAACAATTCATCATCTGCCAATAGAATGGAAGCAGCCTTTAGCCTTATAGGATCATCATTCTCGCTAACGTATCCAGCATTGGCCTTATCGGTACCATATTTCCATAATAGTGTTACATATCTTGAGCGAAGATATTCACTTTGAAAAGGAATCGATGGGACCTTGATTTCATCGCTTAGAAATTTAGCAAAAGAAGCAACATATGTTCCGCAGTCGCTGCAAACATAGAGAAGATACATAATAAATTGAATGAAATGTATAAATAAAGTTGGGTGGATTAAATACTGACAGGCTATCGCTATTTTGTTGCATAATGCATCGAGCAAATTCCACTTCAAACGGATGTTGTGGACCCATCAATTCACCAGTTTTGTTGTCTTTGTATGCATCCAATGTTGCCCAATCAATTCTGTCGATTTTATCAAAGAATCCACTATCATGAAGGTAGTTAGGTAGAATGATAGACAACTGTTTTATCTCATCAGATTGACTTTTGTTCCTTGTTCCCAAACTTGAGTCATAAACTCGGATTAACCAGTTCCTTAAAACAATCACAGCCAACACCTAATGAAATTCTTCGTCACAGTTGATCGGAATATATACCTCATCTACTAGATGTCATGGTAAAGCAGCAGGGACAAAAAAACCATTGATGACGTCTTTGATGGACCTTTCATATAAAGATACAACATCAGCTCGGGCAATGTGTTGTTGTGTACCGAGAGTATCATCCACATGACTGCAATAGTACCTTTTGTACGCATTTTTTATATAGGTATTGAACAAGCAGTTGCATGTAGTGTATCTGTATTGATCCATGTTTCTTAGTTTTGACTTCTTGCGCAGATAGTAAAAAATTACATCTATGTGCTGCAAAATTAAAGAAAAAAAGAACACAATACATAAAACAACAATATATGATAAAAAGTATATGATACATGTAACAATTATACAACACAATTAGTAATCTGGTTTTTTTGAGTTACACATGTTAATTGTGTATCGTATACATAATTGTATTGTATATTGTACCTGATCAGTCCAACATTTTTTTGGCTATGACATAGTATAAAATCAGTTCTTGTCCAAAGGAAATGCGAAAACAAAATCCATATAATCAAAGCCAAATAGAGCATTTTTGCCTCTATATTTATCCTCTGAAGGTTTCCTATGAGAATGATTATAGCAACATAAAAATAAGCTAATACAAAATAATATTATAGAAATAATATAAAATGAAAACTTACTTATTCGAATATGCTTTGCTAAAAAGATACATTAATAAAAAAAACTTACTTTTTTGCATGTATTTTGAGGAGTCCTTTTTGTATCCACTGGGAGTACTCTTGCATTAAAAGTGACGAAACTTAGTAGGTGATGCCACATCCTTCAAATGGAGTATATGGGAGAATTTCATCGTCTATTTTCCCCTTGCCCTTATTGCTGGATCCAAAAGTATTCACATAAGGAGACTGCAAAATCTTTGAAGGGATTCTGTTACATGGAGCTGGAGTCTTTGTATCAATATTGTGTGCAGATTCTTTAATTGGAAGTTGGGTGGGTAGCTGACTATCAAATAGAAAATTATCATTGTTGGTTAGCTGTGGAGGAATGATTACACTCAGTGGTGCAACATTAATTGGCTCGTTTGGAAGTCTGTAGACAATTGCAACTATGACTGTTTCAGTGCCAGATGAAATAGATGTCACTTTGGAAGAATCCTACATGATATCAGTAAATTATAAGAAAATAGTACAATTTTTATATGCAACTATTGACATTTGCATTAAACAATTTATAATCAGACAGATGTATCAACAATTACTGGAATTGAAGCATGTCTTTTGGAGTCTTGTTTAATTGAATCAGCAACAAGTTTATCACAGCTCAATACCTTTGTGTGCAATTGTGTGGCCTTATGTACTGCATCGTCCTATAAACAGAATATTACACAGCATTTCAATTTAATTTCAAAAATAATTAATTATAACAATTCAAAAGCTCTTAACTTACCACTTCCTTATTATGAACAAACTCTTCTATCGAAAAATTAATATGGTGTATTGTGGGTATAGCATTTGTTGAATCTTCCATAGTCTGATCCTTAATGGATGTCTCATCAATCTATGTTTGTAAACGCATATATTAAGATGCAATTATAAAGTATCTGTTACTAGTGATTCAAAAAATATATATAGTGTCAACCGAGATTTAAGTGTTTACTGTACACTAATGATACATAAAAAGACAATGATTATTTCATTAAATGAATTAAAATTAATAATGTATCAGTCATTTGTAAATTGTACATTGTTAATAATTTTAATGAAATTAACTAATAATTGAAAGTCATTCAGTTATATAATTAAATTCAAGTATCATATGCATACCTTTGCAACATTTTCTTCGTTAACATGTCATTGTTCAACCTCCACATCATTTGCATCAACATCATGATCAACAGTTGCAAAATCCTTAATGGATGGCTCTTCAATCTATGTTTGTAAAACAAAATATAAGGAAGGAATTATAAAGTATATGTAAATTTAAGTATCATATGCATACCTTTGCAACATTTTCTTCATTAACAAGTCGTTGTTCAACCTCCACAGCAGATGCATCACCATCGTGATCAACAGTTGCAAAATCCATGTGTATAGGTGAAATGGGTTGTTGGAATAATTGATTAGAAGCAGATTCTAGATCAACATTACCTTTGTCTACTGAATCATCCACTATATGTGGCATAGAAATGCCACCAATGTCCTTCATGAAGAAAAAAATGAGTATAACACAAAACTAAAAAGATAATCTAAAAAGTAAAAATACTACCTTATCACTTTTTTTATCTTTCGCGGCAACTGCTTTCATTAACTCAGAATGATTTTTTATAATTAACGCCTCAAGAGCTCCAATTTTTTGATCAACCTGGATTCAAATTAAGCATAGTAAGTGAGATTATAAATAACAATGAAAATGTTTAAATGACATAGTTATGTTTACTTACATAAGACTTAATGTGACCCTTCAGATCCTCGAGTCTTGCATTGTCCGATGATGTTCTTCAGGGAACTGTATTAAGATGAACACCATATACATTATCAAACTTTAGGGGTTGTGAAATCAGAGTTTGAAATGGCTGATTCTTTTGCACGTCTAGTGTTATTTTTGGCACATTATTCTTTGTTGGATGTGCAACCTTTCTTCTCTTGGGGGGTGGGGTGGATCCTGTGGTAGAAACATGTGTGCATCTCCTTAACAGTTGCTCTGGAGGTTTTGATGAAAACTCTTCAAAACCAGAAACATCGTCTGGTTGCACCTCTTCCTGATTAGTAACTGATGTGGCTCGTTGATTTGGAGGTACATGACTATTATTTGGTAAATCAAGTGATTCGAGTTCCTCTTGAGTTGGCTGCATGTTAGAAAAATCATTCTATAGAAACAAAAATTAAAACATTGTTAGAACTATTTAAATAATGTATTACAAATAAAACAATAAAGTAAAAAATGATGCTATATACTAATTACCTCAGTAAAGATGTTTTCCATAAACATCTCGTATTTAGGCTTTGCACCCACAACTTTCCAATTGCATACTCTTGGTATACCATTTCCTTCTCTAACAGTTATCTAGTTATGCATTGCCGACGCACATTCATATACCCAGATATTAAGTGCGTATGGAAATCCATTCAACCGATACATTTGTTTGTCTGGTTTGTACTCTTTCCTAAATGATTTCATTAACTTCGTGAAGGCAAGTTGTCCCCACGAAAACTGTTTATAGCTTCCATCTTCTATCATAAAGAAATCTTCTATAGGAATTGGTGCATCACCGAGTTGGGAGAAATTAAACGTATGATTGAAATACAATATAGTCATCTGAAGAGCATCATCACTGCTGTCCCAAATACCCAACTCAAAACGATCTATCAACCGTCCTTTGTTTATGTTATAATTTGGACCAGGAAAGTATCGTTGAACCAACCTACTGATTTTTGAAATCGGATATGTAAAATCTTTAACATTTCCAGTACACTTGAGACCAGTAATAATTGCAAATTCTCTAATAGAAAATTGCAATACATTTCCTTTAGCATGCAGAATATGGATTTCTTTGTCTAAATTATCATGTTCAACCTCTAGAAGATATAAATATTTGGTAATTTGTCCTTGGTAGTGGCACTTGGGGATATTAAGGTACTAGCCAAATATGGTATCCTTAAACATGTTCATACCTTCATCCTTTATTGACAATTCTAAGTTTTCTTTAAAATTAAAATTGTAAGTAGGACCAAACTTTAGAGGTTGCTTTGGAATATGTTTAATCACATATTTCATATTCTGCAATTACAGAAAGATAAATGATGTTGATCAATAACTAAATCGATAAATGATGCATACATAACTAAAAGGGAAATATCATAATTAATTCAAAATATTATGTTTCAGATCATTTTATACTTAGTATGCTAAAATTGCATGACTGATACAAAAATCATATTACTTATGTATATACATTGGCTTCTATTTAAACATGATACAAAATGTTAACTAACATATATGTTAAATTCTATTTCCGCATCATTCATGTGCATATCTACAAATATGATACATTGTACAACAAATAACCTCTATATCATACAACGAATTGAACGCCTATCTTAAATACAAATCTCAGCACACAAAACTTGCCTTAAACTAGTGTTTCATCTACAAATGTAAAACAAATACTTATTTTTGTATCATCTACGTATATGAATCACAAGTAACAAATACTTTATTTCAGCAATGAAATCTTAATATCAGCAATTGATAAAATATCAGTGTTTTTGGGTAGAAAATCAACTTTTCAGTATATACCAAGATACTTTATTTTTCAACAATGAAACCTTACTACCAACAATTGACAAAATATCGGTGTTTCTGGGTAGAAACTAAACATTTCATTATATACCAAGATACTTTATTTTTCAACAATGTGTTTCATCAACAAATGTAAAATTTATACTCAATATCAACATCAGATAAAATATCAGTGTTTTCGATAAAAAAACTCCAGATTTCAATATATACAATAAAACTATATTTTTCAACTATATCTTTCATCTACAAATTTAAAAGTTAACTCAAACCCAAGCAATCGGTGTTTCTAGGTTAAAACTACATATTACAATATACACTATATACGTTTATTTTTCAACAATGTTTAAAATTAAAAGCAAAAGAAAGACATACCATGGGTAGTGTTGGTCGGAAAATGGAAGGGGCAACCTTTCTACCCCTTTTCTTTTTAGTTTTTGCATCCTTTTCTTTAGATGATGACCCCACTTTCGTTTTCGATTTTCTTTTGGAAGAAGTTCGATTCGCCATTAATGTCGTTGCATGCAAGCTTTTAGAGCTCTGTTCATTCAAGTTGGGGTGTTCAGATTCAAAAATTTGCTCATTGTTAGGTGTTATTAATTGGGAAATCCCAATATTAAAAGATGGATGATCCATTGTGACAAATAATCCAAAATCGATTGAAACAAAAAATTGATTTTGAAAGAAAAATGAAGAAGAAGAATAATACCTATTTTGAACTTTGAGACTGTTGAATCGTTTGAGAATCCAATTGCTTTGAAAGCGGTAACTGATTTGGTAGTGGGAGAGATTATAGGCGAGATTTTGGGGGTGAGGAAGATGGGTTTGGTTTCTTTCATAATAAAGTATCCGGAAAAGAGGAATTGGGGAAAAGTAGGGATTTTTGGATTTTTATGAAAGAGAAGGGATTAATTGATAATAGGTAAACATATGTAGTGTACCTTAGTAATTTTGCCTAATTAAATTACTTAAGCCCACAACCTATATTCAAATGTGGCCCAATTTTCCCAAATCTGAAATTGAAGGAAAAATCACACCATATACACATTTAAGAGACAATATTACGAGTTTTAAACCTACTCTTAAAAAATTCCTATTTATAACAGTTTAATTACGGGTTATAACATATCCATTAAATTTAACTTTATTTAAAAATCAATTAAAATTTATTTTATTAAATGATTAATCTTTTTGTATTATTAATTATTTAATTATATTGATTGCAGTTCCTTTTATATAATTAATAGGTGAGAGAAATAATATTAATGAGAGAGAATCAATTTGTAATTATCTATTACACCTTTTAAGGGATTTTTCAACTTATTCAAATAACTTTTATTTATTAATGACTATTGGGGCCTTTAATTTTTAAAGAATAAATAAATTTATCACCATATATTTTAACATGCAATTTTCTCTCTTTATTTAATCTTTTTTTTTTTTTTTTTTGCTTTTCTTGATTTTTTTTTTAATGTTAAATTTTGATATTGTTTTTTTTTAAATATGATTTCTTTAAAATTAAGAATTCTATATTTTGAAAATTTGATTTCGTTTTTTATTTTAATTAATCTAAAACTTGATTTCTTGAGAAAAAAACCCGTTTTACTTAAGTTTTGAACTTGTTTTTGGTGTGTTTTTCTATATCCAAAATACTGCTTTATTGGTTAAATAAGTATATTTAATTCTGAAATTTGTTGATATACATAGATAATATGAGATCATAAAATCTTTAATAAGGATTTCTTAAGTTTTAGCTTAAATATGATTAAAAAAATCACACTTGAATACGGAGTATAAATTGAAGAAAGAGGAAAATATAGAACTTGTATTAATTATTGCAGTTTAGACTTTTAATTACATGTTTTGATTTTTGGGTGATATATATTTCTTTTGCTACAATTTCTGACAACAATATATAATATGCATTGTTTTACAACCAGATTTATTCTTCCCTGATTTATACCCGTTGGATACTAATTTTATACATTTTTATTTTTTGTCTTTATTCTAAAATTTCAAGTTGGATACCAAGTGTATAGAAATTGGATAAAACATTAACTTGTTTTAGATTGTCTAATTTGATTGAAATATCAGTTACATTTTGGTTTTTTCATTTTCAAGTGGGATATCTGTTGGATATCAATTGAAATATAACATTAACTTGTTTAGGTTGTCTAATTTGATTGAAATCTCAACCACATGTTGATTTTTCAATTTAACAATGGGATATCAATTCAATACTAAATTTATACAAATTGGATACAATATTGACTAGTTTTACGTTGGCTATTTCAGTTGAAATCTCAATTACATGTTTTTTTTTTCAATTCTACCACTAGGACATTAGTTGGATATCAAATGTATACCAATTTCATACTAAGATTTGACTTAATTTTTCGAGTCAATATCAATCGCATACAAGCATTACCTATTTTTTTTAGTATACATTTGAAAAACACTGAATACACAAATGATTAACTAGCACACATAATAAATATTCTGAAATTATAATTCATTAACTTAAACGACAAAATAAATCAAAACATGAGTTTGCCACAATGAAACAATCAAATCAAAATCAAAATAAATTATGTCTTTTTTCAGAAGGGTAATTTGAACATGTCTTCCTATTGTGTTCCTCCTGACGACATGTACTGCACATAATCTTAGACCTCTTGAATTTCACATCAGCAAACCATTTACAAGTTGTGGTCTCCCTATAGTTTTTTTTTTAACCAGGCGACAATAATTTCTGCTCCGACACTTTTTGAATTGCATATTTTTCTGTTTCATCATAAATTATTGTGTCAATATTATATCATACAATAGTACAAATAACTTTTATACATATGCTATATCAATATACAAATTTCATACCATTTTTATGCTTACAAAATTCATACAAAAGTAAAAATACATATGTTATTTTAAAACAATTTCATATGTTATTACAGAATACAAAAGTAAAAACACATATGTTATATCAATATACAAATTTCATACAATTCTTATTCACATTTTTTACCTATTTCATGCCAAAAGTTATCAATTATTCATATCAGGATCATGCCACTAGAATACCAAAATAATTCCAACTTAGAAATATTAATTGTCATTTCTTTAATAAACAGTATACCAAATTCATTACATTATTATTCTCAAATTCATTACAATATAATGCCAAAAAAAAAAATCCAATCAAACCAAAAATCGTACCAAAACATTATCAATTGTCATACATGCTTGGTAGTATAATATACAAATTCCAAAGAAAAAATTATCTATTTTTTAACCAAAAATATACCCAAAAAAAATGCGTGAGACAACTAATGAACAAATTCAATGTTCATACCAAAATATAACATTATACATATTTTAAAAATGGTCATAATTCAAATTGTTATACACAACAAAAAATCTGAAATCAATATACAAATTTCATATAATTATTATGCACATTTTTCATACCTATTTCATGCCAAACCTATTTCATGACATAAGTCGTCACTTTTTCACAGCAGAATCATGCCACTATAGTACCAAAATAATACCACTTTTAACTATTAATTGTCATTTATTAGAAAAATAGTATACGAAATTCATTCAAATATAATTCTAAAATCGTACCAACATGGTATAACCAATATACCAAATTCAAATAAATTTTATGTAATTTTTTAACCAGAAACATACAAAAAAATGAATGTTCAAACAAAAATCTATACCAATTTCAAATAAATTTTATGTAATTTCAAGAGTGAATATTCACACCAAAAACATCATAATTAAATCTATTATTCCCAAACAAAATCTGAATTTTTTTTAGAATCACTATTCATATATTTTTTAAAACGTTTGGTTTGTATTACAATACAAATAAAAAATCGCAAAGAACACTAACTTGAAGGATCCCATCTACCACCATGTTTTATTAATACTAATAAGAAGCCGTCCAGAAAATAAAGATTATTGAATAAAAACGAATATGAATTAGATGAGAGTGACAAGATTTCTTGAAAAAAATCGAAGAGAGAGAAACGTGGAAGAAAATGGATGAAATAAATTTTTTTAATTAATTTTAACAAATTAGAGTGAAATAAGGAAATTAAATACTCTTAATTAGTTTGAATTTCCTTAATTTATGCTAATTAGTAATTATCTTCAATCAATTCAAATTTAATTAACACACTTATTTCCATTTTTTTACCTTTTTTTCAAAAACGAATTGTTTTATCTTTTTATTTTTTTCAAAAACAAATTTTTACAATTATTTAAAAAAAGCTTTTTTTTTAAGAAACTGTTACAACCTGAAATTTTTTATTGTTACAACCTAAAAGTTTAATTCTACTGTTATAACTTGAAAATATTAGTCTAATATATGTCATATATGAAATTTTCACAAACTAAAATCCCTAAACTTTTGAGTCGACACTCGACACTTGACACTCAACTTACTCTCAAGGCTCAGGCAGCCGTTGTTCAGTGCTCAGGCTAGGCAGTCTATGGGTAAAGTTGATCATAAGTGGCATGAACATGAACAAAAAAACAAGAGTTCACATATACAGAGGTCATATGAGGTCAGGAGAAGAAGTCAGTGCAATGAACCTGGAAGGTTAATAAGGCTTCCTGATTCACTTGCAAAACTCAAAGGTATTAGAGGCAACGGTGGAGCCAGCCTTCTGTCATGGGGCTTCGACCCCATTCGGCGAAAATTTTTACTATTTATTTATACATTGTTAAAATGATTTTTATGCATATATAATAAATGTTGAACCCTCTTTGATTAGTTCTTGTGTTTAGTTCTTCAGATATTGAATCTCCTTATTAAAAATCCTAGATCCGCCACTGACCAGAGGTTTGGATTTGATGCAAAAGATACATTGGTGATAAACGAAGAAGGAGCGGAAATTGACTCTGTTGAAGTCATAAAGGATAACGATAAGCTTTATATACAATGGTATCAATTTGTAAAAAAAAGTCTTTCAAAGTCATCAATTTTTGAACTTTTCTTGAACTGTCTAAACATTTGCAAAGCAGTACAATTGGATATGACTTGTAAGAACCTAAGAGTTTGAAGAAATTAAACAATTGAATTTTGAAAACGTATCACTATTTATTAAATTTGGCTAAACTGAAAATTGAATCGCACTAAATCAATTTGAATTTATGATAATCTAACCAAATCGAATTTATTTCAATTTGGTTGGTTTCAAATTTTTACCAAATCAAAAATTACAAATCGAATCGAACCAACTGAACTTCCAGCCCTACTTATACCTCCTTACATTGATAGTTCGCTAAATAATTGCAATAAAGGCCTCAACTAATAATTTTGCTTAATTGATACTGTACAAATATATATATATATATATATATATATATATATATATATATATATATATATATATATACACATTATCAAGGATTTCACCAACAACAACTAGATAAGCCTGAGTTTCAACATTAACCTCTGGTGTGTTGACATCCAACTGCAAAGAAAAGCTTGACCCAGACATTGCAGAAATCCTTGATTCTTCCTCACTTATATTATGACAATCATTGTCAAATATACTTGAATCAAGAATATGATGACCCCATCAACGAGTTGTGGCTATGTGTTTACGACCCATTTGAAAATAGTTTAAGGAATCGACCAAAAGTCATAAGAAACAAAGTTAAAAATTGAAAAAAATAATCAAAATTAAGATTATTGTAACCAAAAATGAATATAATGAAATGGATTAAAGGAAGAACTACAACAAGGTGGCAATTTTTATTTTTTGAAACTGAAATTGTTGGAAGAGAATCACCAAGAATACGGACAAAGCATTTTGTATGTAAGAGTCTCTTTAGTTAAACAATGTAATTAAGTCTCCTTAAGTCTAAATTAATGATGAAAGAGGTTGGACTTGGATGGGGAAATTGGACCTAAACTCAAGGGGGACAGGAGTTGTAATATATTGTTTGTTGAATCAGTTTCACTTGAGTTATGAAACTGTAAATTATTTTGTATTTTGAGGCCCATTTATGTAGTTTCCTCTTAAATCTATTTAAAGTAAAAATAAGTTTGTTATTTTAATTCTTTAAACTTTAAATAACATATAATTCAATTCACTTTTAAGTTATAAATTGTTTTGAATAAGATTTTCTTTGGATAAATATAAATTATTTTATTTAAGTAACTATTATGTTATAAATTGACTTAAGTTTGTAAATAAAAAAATATACTCAAATATTAAAAAAAATCTCTCTCTATATATATAAAGGAGAATATAAAAATGTTGATGTGGCATGCTTCTAAGGTCAGCATTCACATTCATCCTTTTTTTGATATTTTATTCTACTAGGTAAATTATCCGTGCTTTGCATGGGATTGAACTATTTTACTAAGCTTACGTATGGCCATTCGGTAATATTGTATTTTCGATACATACACTACTTTGTCAAGAACATTTTATCTTAAGGTAAAACATTCTTCTGAAATCTTAAAGTGCAATATTTTTTTAAATTTTCGTTTTTGCTATACAAATATTATGAGTCATAGAGAGATTTTAAGTATAAGAAAGAAGTCTAAGAAAATCTCCATGGAAATAGTTGGTCAAAAGTAATGAAATTTTCTAAATTCCAAGAAGTTATAAAGAACAACATCACACATTAAAGAAGAGACCAAAAAGCCTTGAACAACAACACTCCCAAGTAAAGTGAAACATCATGTCCATACAAGAACATAATTAACTAAATTCAAATGGAGGACCTTCGACTCCTTTCTTATGAGAACCTCCATCAATCTCTTTTTTATTATAGTATGTTGTATTATGTATATGTTAAAAATGACCATAAAATTGTGAGTCTCATAAATGTATTTCCTCATTGTCTCAGAATAGTCATTACTATTGCCAAGATTGAGAAGTGAAGAAATAGGGGAAAAACTTTTACTTGGAGAGTCTTGGAAGGAACTGATTATAAATCAAGTTTTTTTTATGAGCTTTTTTTTTAGCCTTTGTATTTGTGTTTTTCTTCATTATCTGCTGGAAAAAAATCAGTAATTTTCTTCAACAGAGATAATAATATGTATACCTCAATCCATACAAAATGTTTGTACCTAAGAAAAAACAATCAAAATGATATACTAACTGTGGCAAGCAAGAGAGCAATCTGTTTGGTTCTTTTAACAAACATCATCATTGGTTCCATATTAATAATCACATATTTATTGTTGTATGCTATCAAATATAACACAAGCCACAAGCAATTTTTCCAAAAAGTATATGAAGAAAACCTGTAAAAGGGATAAAAGAGAAGATAAATTTTCAATCATCCTCACTGGAATTTTTAACAAAGTTAAAAAAAAAGTTACAAAAATAGCAAAAAGAAATTGCAAGGGATACATGAATCACTATGACTTACGGTAAAAGATTAAGCTTCATAAAATAGGAGGAAGAAAGCTTTGAGAAATGGAACACACTTCATAAGAAGCTTAATAAATGTATATGTATTTGACTATCTTATTGCAAAAAAAAGGGTCTCCATGAGTATGATTTGGTACATTTGTTTGAAGATCGGGTATTCTCCCAAATATTCTATGGCTAATTCTTTCAATTCTTTGTTGGGAACCACTTGAAGATCCTTGTCGAATATATTTTTGCTCTTCTAAAGGTCTCCTTTGGTTGATACGACGTCTTTGAAAGGAAAAGAATCAAAGAAAAATTGGACTACGAATATATATATCATCATAACTCATTTTTAAGGTGTGTTTGAAATGCTTGACATACGTCATTTTAATAGAATTTTTTTTGTGTAGGTTAACACTAAACGAAAAAAAAATATTTTGAGTTAAATATTAATGATAATATTATTTCAATGAATAGTTGCCATGAAAAATAATAGAAATTAGAACCGAAAAACTCTATTCTAAACATGCAATGAAAGGTATTGCTAATCCTCATTAATTAGTGAGTGGTTTGATAAAACTTTTGTAAACTAAAGATGATAATAATTTCCAAGATTTACAGGCAGAAGTGATGCAAAGTTGAATTTTATCCCAATAAATACTTTTTGATACAAGAACATAACCAGTGAAATTTCATCAAGCAGGGTCTGGGAAAAGTAGAGTATAAGGAGACCTTAACACTATCTCGGGAGGTAGCTAAATGATTTTTTGATATAAAATTAATATTAAGATAATTTTAGTAAATGGATCTCACAAGTGTTGACGAAAATTCATCCCAAGAATTTTTTTTTCTAATAACCAATAGAACAATAAAACTATTTGATAAAAATTGTATTTTTGCCAAACAAATCTCCCCTTACCAAAGACACACACACACATATACATATTTATTAGAGTAGAACTTTTCTTGTATTTTGATGTTATAGTATTTTTATATAAACCTATTTTTAAGAGTATAGAGGTTATTCAATTGTAGTTTACCATTTGTTTTATTAAAAGAAAAGACAAAATTACAAATCATAACACTATTTTCTCCTAGTTTACATAATTTTATTTTACAGTTTCATTAATTTGCTTTTGAAATTTTACAATGGTTAGTTTATTTTTATCATTTATAAGCATGGTTACATAGCGTCTTTAATTAGAGAGTCAAATAAATATTTTTTTCAATTTTCTTCTTTGCAAATTTTGTTAGTATAACACTATCAATTACTTTCAAAATATTAAATACTTTTTAATAGATATAACTAATGTGTTTATGAAGAGTAAAGATTCCATAGTCATATGATATACCAATAAGTAATATGTAGTCATTATTTATTTTAAAATTAAAATGCAATCTTCCAAAATCCAAATTTCATATGTAATATAGTTATGATAGTGTTTTGGAATTGAAGTTGTGCACAAACAAAACATTAAGTTCCTTGAAAAGGATGAAAGAGAAGTAAGGGATAATGAGAAAAAACTTCAAAAAAGTACTTTGGTGTGAGAATAGTCATCATCGTGTATCATATAATTGTAATTAATTGCTAGTTTTAATTCTATCATTTGACTGTTTACTTTTTTACTCCATTTAATATTAACATTATTATGACAACAACAAAAAATCATATAAATTTTATGCTTGATCTCTTGGAGAAGAAAAGATTTCTTTGGAGAATTTTGTAAATAAATGTATTCTGTAAAAAGTTATTTGTGAATCTGCAGTAGTTGAATTTACATAGAGTCTGTACTAACAAATACTTATAACAATAACTTTACAGAAACATAGACAAAAAAGTTTAAAATATATACTCAAAAACAACAATTAATATCATAATCATAAGTTAATGACGGTAAAAAAACATACTAGGATCTGTAACAATAGAATGAAACAGAAAGGAAAAATCGAGTCCACCGAATGCACAATGTCTCTTTAAGAAAATCATTCCCCTCAGTACCCAAGGTTTAAAGAAATATATCCTCTCAGGATGAAACAATTTTATTCACCAGTGTAATGATACAAAATAATAGTGTCAGTGAGCCACTAAACAGGATCAAAGTACACAAAAATTTAATTGTGCAGAAGAAGAAGAAGAAGAAGTTCAGAATCAAATATTTAATTGTACAGAAGAAGAAGAAGAAGAAGAAGTAGTTCAAAATTTTCGTTGTTTTAAAATGAGAGAAAACCCTTTTATTTATAGAAAACAAAGGGTAGTGTGAACAAATGCTTATCGTGCCTTACTGATACGCTCAAATTACACCTCCCTAAAGAAACATAAGCGATCGTTATCAAGTAAAGAACCCAACTTGTAGGTTGGGGTCGATCCCACGAGGAAAATGGTTTAAACTTTACTTTAACCAACAATTATATTCAATTAGTCAAATTACTTCCAAAAACAAGTAATAAAAGGGGGGGGGGTGGGGGGGGGGGGTGGGGTTGTAGAACAAATTGTAAGAATTCAATAAATAATCAGTAATCAAAAGTCAATTTTGGTTGCTATTAAGATGAGTTAAATAACTAGGGTAACTGTGTTCCCCACAAGCTCATAACGCAATAACCCTAGTAATAGCAATCCTTTCTTAGTGTACTACATGCAAAATAATAAGCTAGGTATCTCTAAATCCTTGGTCTGGCATCTAGAGAATTTCACCCCGCACCTTGGTCTGGCTACGTGAGTGTACTTTACCAACCCTTACCTTTGCCTCATATTAGACATCATAATCGATGTTTGGCTTAGTTATTACTTAGCACCAATCAACACTAGCCTATTAGATAGTATCACACTAAATCTATGTTGATAATTCTTTTCTTGTTGATTACCTCCTTGGTCCGGCAAGTAGCAATAATGCGAGTTCTAACGTTTGCAACCGCTAAAAAAACTTCTAAACGAAAGAATTATCAATGCATGCACCACAGTATTCAAGAATTGCTTATTTACTATTCATACTTTGTTAATTGCTCATGGTTCCCACAACCCTAGTTGTGGAGTTAAGTTACCCATAATCATATGACTACAATTCATTGTTTTAGATGAAAGAATTATAAACTTACGTAACAAGAGTAATAAACCCAGAAATTCAACTTGAATTGCAACTCCAAAATCTTCAAAACGATCTGAGGAAATTAATAATTGCTAAAGTTGCAAGTTAATCTCCCAAGTCAAGAACTAGAATAGAATAATAATGTCTAACCCCCAAAAACAAGGTTTACATGCCCTATTTATAGAAAACAAGTCCTAAATAAAAAGGGATACAAAAATGAGGAAAGTCTTTCACAGGTACGCGTCTTCATTCCACGAGACTGACTCACGGACCGTCAACAGATCTACGGTCCGTGAGTCCCTTCCGTCAGCCAAGACTCAGAAAATATTTCAGCTTCCAAAAATCAGCTTCTCTGAAGCAAATGACGAAACTGCAGTATGGATCGTAGATCGATCTACAGTCCGTCAATCCCCTTTCGTAGCTCCACACTTGGAATCTTCAAAAATCAAGTACTAGAACCCTCGCAGTATCAATCTACGGATCAACAATACGGTCCGTAGATCAATCTACGGACCGTCAATGGGCATTGTGGTTCCACACTTGGTCAGATTTCCCTGATTTGCCTTTCATGCCTTGGCTGCTGATCTACGACTACCATCTACAAAACATCAATGGACCTACAGTTCGTAGATGCCCTTTTTTGTATTTCTGTCAGCTGTCTCTTTAATTTCGCGCCTGAACATCTTTCCTGCAAAATATGATAAAAATACATGAAAACTAATACAAAAAGGCCCTAGACACACACAACTTGTAAGTGAAAGGTATTAGAAATACCATAAACTCACGGTATATCAGTTAGCAGAAAGGTCACAACTCTTCGAAAAAGTCATAACCTTTCATAAATGTTACAACATTTCATAAAAGTCGCAACTCTTCATAAAAGTCGCAACTTTTCAATAAAATTCAAAACTTTTCATGAGAGGGGAAGACTAATTTTGGAAATAAATAAATTAAAAGAGAATCCTTGTTTGTGGTGGCGCCATGTAGGCGGGCCTAGAGTTCCCTTTTATATATATATATATATATATATATATATATATATATATATATATATGATATATGATTTTTTCCTATCCAATTAATGTAAAATATCTAAAAATTAAATAGTCGAATGTTACCTATAAACTGAAAAGACTCATAAATTATGTCATTTAACACCTAGAAAGCCCAAAAGTCATCATTTGAAATATAAGAAGGAATCGCACTGTTGGCTCATCCAATGCATTATGTCGATTTTTGTGTTGTTCTGGAGTTGCACCATGGTCGACAGGTAAATTTTTATTTTATTTTTTTCAAATCTAATCTAATTGAAAATCTAAATCTAAAATAGTTATAAAAATGTGAACTAAGAAATTGGACTTGGAACTTCTTGTACTAAGAAATTCTAGAAATTAGATATGAACTTGAATTTTTGTAGGATTTTAGAACTTTAATTAGGTTGTGAACTTTAAAAATCTTGAATTATTGTAGGATTTTAGAACTTTAGAAATTTTGAATTATTGTGGGATTTTAGAACTTTAAGTTGTGAACTTTAGAACTCTTGAATTATTGTAGGATTTTAAACTTTAGGTTGTGAACTTTAGAAATTTTGAATTATTGTAGGATTTTAAAACTTCAGGTTGTAAACTTTAGAAATCTTGAATTATTATAGGATTTTAGAACTTAAAGGTGTGAACATTAGAGAACTTGATTTTTTGTAGGATTTTAGAACTTCATAAGGTTGTGAACATTACAAATCTTGAATTTTTGTAGGATTTTAGAACTTTAAGTTGTGAACCTTAGAGAACTTGATTTTTGTAGGATTTTAGAACTTTAGGTTGTGAAACGTTAGAAATCTTGAATTATTCTAGAACTTTAGAACTTTAAGTTGTGAATTTTATAGAACTTGAATTTTTGTAGGATTTTAGAACTTTAGGTTGTGAACTTTAGAGAACTTGAATTTTTGTAGGGTTTTAGAACTTTAGGTTGTGAAGTTTAGAAATTTTGAATCATTGTAAGATTTTAGAAATTTAGGTTGTGAACTTTAGAAATCTTGAATAATTGTGGGATTTTAGAACTTTAAGTTGTGAACTTTTGAAATCTTGAACTATTGTAGGATTTTAAACTTTAGGTTGTAAACTTTAGAAATCTTGAATTATTGTAGGATTTTAGAACTTTAAAAGATTGTAAACGTTAACAATCTTGAATTATTGTAGGATTTTAGAACTTTAGGTTGTGAACTTTAGAAATCTTGAATTTTTATAGGATTTTAGAACTTTAGGCTGTGAAACGTTAGAAATCTTGAATTATTGTAGGATTTTAGAACTTTAAGTTGTGAAATTTAGAGAACTTGAATTTTTGTAGGATTTTAGAACTATAGGTTGTGAAACGTTAGAAATCTTGTATTATTGTAGAATTTTAGAACTTTAAGTTATGAATGTTAGAAAACTTGAATTTTTGTAGGATTTTAGAACTTTAAGTTGTGAACTTTAGAGAACTTGAATTATTGTGGGATTTTAGAACTTTAGGTTGTGAACTTTAGAAATCTTGAATTATTTTAAGATTTCAGAACTTTAGGTTGTGAGCTTTAGAAATCTTGAATTATTGTGGGATTTTAGAACTTTAAGTTGTGAACTTTAGAAATTTTGAATTATTGTAGGATTTTAAACTTTAGGTTGTGAACTCTTGATTTATAGAATTTATGAACTAAGTATTAGGTTGAACTTTAGAAATCTTGATAAAATATAGTCTTTATGAACTATTTGTAATTTTAAAACGATTTTTTTGTAATTTTGAAACGAATTTTGAAAGACTTTATAAGTCTTTAAATTGTGATTTAGATATTTTTGAATGTTAATTTAAGTTTGTTGTTTTATATTTTGTGTAGCTTCTTTATAATGTTTTGTGTTTGATTGGAGCTGAACTGAATTGAATTGCTTTTGCAGGTGGGCAGTAGAAACTGGCAGTTTCTGCTGTAAAAAAATTGCATAAAAAGTGATGGACAGGGTGGTTTTGTCCATAGCTCTTTTGGATTTTTTTTTAAAATCCCAGAAAAGCGACGGACAGGGTCCTTTAGTCTGTCGCTTTTTTTAATTTTATTTTTTCAAAACCCAAAAAAGCGACGAACAGGGTCTTGTAGTTCGTCGCTTTTCTAGATTTTTCAAATTTTATTTCCAAAAAAGCGACGGACGACGTCTCATTGTCCGTCGCTTTTCAAGATTTTAAAAAACTTAAAAACTAGTTAAGCGACGGACTTCGTCTCTTTTTTAAAATTTTAAAAAATAAATAAAAATAAAAAAAGCGACAGACAACGTCACATTTTTCAAAATATATATTATTTTTTTAAAAGTGAGCCAGTCCATCGCTTTTGGAAAAGCGTCGAGCCAAAAATCGACGAGATTGACTGCGTCGCTTTTGGCCAAAAAGGCGAAGCAATCCGTCGCTTTTTTCCGTCTTTTTTTGGCAATTTTTTAGTAGTGTAATTTCTTTGGACAAAAACATTGTTACTTGAATGTAATTTATTCTATTTATCCTATTTTTAATTATTGTTTTGGTGATTTATTAATATGTTATTTTGACTAATAATAATATTTTTGGTCTCCACGGGACGCTAAGTTTTATAGAATGACTTTCTTGGTGCAAAATGCAAATATTGAAGTATCAACCATCTATTTTATGTTTCACACTTTTGCCACCATTGTAAATTCTTAAGTTAATCTCAACCATCGTCAGAAATTCATTAAAAATTGTAGGTTCATAAATTACGAGTTTTACTTTATTAGATCATATGTATCAATAAAATTCTCTAAAAGAACTTATATATAATGGCATTGGCGGAGGAGCGACAAGAAAATAGAAAAATATGTAATTTTTTTAATATAAAAAATGGAGAAATTAGAAATTTTACTACTAAGAATGGTGTTCCATCTTGAATATTTAATGAATCGCAAGAGGAGGGAGCATACTCAACCTCATTATGGGTGCTTTTGAATTTGAAGACTAAAAGGGGTTGTTTGGTGTATTACAATTCCTCTACATGCGAAATTCGGGGAAGGAATGAACCACAAGAGTTTATTGCATGTGGTTTGTCTTACATTTCTACAAGAGGCTATTTTTATGACTTGAAACTGTGAAAATTTGCAATTCATAAATATTTATAATTAGTCAAATATTTAGGTATTAAAAAGAATACTTATTCATAAATCCAGTAAAGCTTTTCATAACCGCGCGAAGCGCGAATACGTTTACTAGTTCATATATAAATTACATGACTTTGGTATGAGATCAAATACCCAAAATAAACAAATCAATGGAAGGGCTTAAAAGTTTCTTTATTGCACAAAGAATACAACTCAAGAACATCAAAGTCTCAATCTATTAGGAAAAAAATCATACTGAAATAAACATGTTTGGCGTGTGGGTGAACAAACCCAACGCTATGTGAACTCACATAACTCGTAGGGATCACCCCTTGACGAAATCCACAAGCGATTCTTGAAGAACTTGATGATTCTTGCTCCTTCTCCTCCTTTCTCTTCTTCTTTTCTCTTTTCTAAAACCCTAACTCAATATCGTAAACGTGTAAACTGAATCCTATCAGTTTAGACTCCAATTAATTACCAAAAACGAAATTAATTCATGGGGTATGGAAAAGACCATAATGCCCTTCTAAAATCCGGGCGATACTTTCATTATTTGAACAGCCCAACTTCAAATGGGCATATCTCACTCATATGAACTCAGAATCACGCAAACTCAGCGGCGTTGGAAAGATTATTCCTAGATCTTTCCTATGATATCTGGAAACACACCTAAATCATCCTGATCTAGGAGTTATGGTTGTTTGAAGTTAACCAAAATCCATCTTATCATACTTGGTTAATTTTCCATATTTTTTTATTCTTTCCAAAAATGACTATTTCCAATTTTTAACTTCTTTCTAGTTCTTTCAGTTACAGGGTTTACAGTATCTCCCCCTTGGGAACATTCATCCTCGAATGAGCTTACTCTTAGTAGGCTAAGGGTGTAACATCTAACATTCAGCTCAAACACCCAACAACAATGCAAATACAACATGCAATCTCATAAGTTAAAGAGTACTAAGAAGAGAATTAGTATCTTGGTATGAAATTTCTCCGGATTCGAAGAGATGTGGATATATATTCTTCATATCTTCCTAACCTTCCCAAGTAGCTCTCTCAACAAATTGATTCCTCCAAATGACTTTGATTGATACTACTTCCTTAGTCCTCAACTTGCAAACTTGGCAATCTAGAATCTGAACTGGAATCTCCTCATAAGATAAGCTATCATTGATGCTAATATCTTCAGTTGGTATGATCAATGAAGGATCACTCATGCACTTCTTCAACATAGAGATGTGAAAGATCGGATGAACTGCGGCTAACTCTTATGGTAGCTCCAACTCATAAGCTACATTACCTACCCTTTTTGATATTCTGTAAGGGCTAATATACCGGGACTAAGCTTCCTCTTCTTATCAAATCTCATAACACCTTTCATGGGTGAACTTTCAAGTATACCCAATCATCTACTTCAAACTCTAACTCTCTTCTCCTAACATCAGTGTAGGATTTCTGACGACTCTGTGCCGTTTTCAACCTCTCTTGAATCACTTTCACCTTCTCTATAGCTTGATGAACTAAATCTGGTCCTATCAACCCTGCTTCACCAACTTCAAACCATCCAATAGGAGATCTGCATATTCTCCCATAAAGAGCTTCATAAGGAGCCATTTGGATGCTAGAGTGATAATTGTTGTTGTAAGCAAATTCAATAAGAGGTAGGTGATCATCCCAATTACCTTTGAAATCAATCAAGCAAGCCCTCAACATATCCTCTAAGGCCTGAATAGTGCGCTCTGCTTGCCCATCTGTCTGAGGGTGAAAGGCAGTACTTAAGTTCACCTTTGAACCCAAGCCTTTTTGGAATGACTTTCGAAACTGTGCAATAAATTGCGCCCCTCTATCTAAAATAATTGAGACCGGAACTCCATGAAGTCTAACCACTTCTTGAAGATACAACTTGGCATAGTCCTCTGCTGTATGGGTGGTCTTTACTGGCAAAAGGTGGGCTAATTTTGTCATCCTATCGACAATCACCCAAATAGAATCGTGTTGCCTGCGAGACCTTGGTAAACCTGCGATGAAATCCATATTAATCATCTCTCACTTCCATTCCGAAAGTTCTATATTCTGAGCCATACCACCGGGCCTTTGGTGCTCTACTTTAACTTATTGGCAATTCGAAAACTTAGCAACATATTCTGCAATGCCCTTCTTCATACTACTCCACCAATACACTTCTCTCAAATCACGATACATCTTTGTGAAACCCGGATGAATGGAATATCTAGAGCTATGAGCTTCCTCAATGATCCTCTCTTAGAGTTCATCCACCCTTGGTACACACAATAATCTTCCTTGATACCTCAACACGTCATATCCCCCTTGTTCAAAAGCTAATACTTTTTGCTTATGAACATTTGCCTTCAATTCAAGCAAAATAGGATCTTGGTCTATGTCACGCCCCAGATTCAAGGGCACAACTGTCTCCTAATGCTAGAACTCAGTCTCGAGTCGACCCTGCTGAACCATTTGCTACTAGCGCATGACAGCCACAAACAGTCAAGAAAATAAATAAGTATATCTCGGCTTAAAATTAAGCCCTCGGCCGGCAAGGCCCCTGTCAACTGATTTATAAAAGAAACAGCTACTCCCAGGAAATCATATAAATAAATAGCCAACTAGCACAGAAGTCCTGATTGGGCCGTCGAGGCCACCATGATATCTATACCAAAACTAAAAGCAGGTATATATCAATATAATACATCAAACAACTCACAAGCTTTCGCAAACCAACAACATAGGCCAGTATGGCCATAACGTAGCTATAAACCCCACACACTAGTCTGCAAGCCTCTAAGAGTAGTAAAGATTGGTAGGACAGGGCCCAGCCTACCCATGAGAATATATACAACAAAAGGTAACAAACCTCTTAACTCTGGCAGTTTCGGAGGAAAGGGGCTGACCAATCGGATAAAAGTCAATCCTGCTGCTAAGGAGGAATACTCGATCGTTTGTTAGGACCTTTTTCGCTAAATTCATGTGGTCTAACGACTTTAACTCATAACTCCCTCGATACTTGATCTTAGGTTCGTAATTTGCCTCAAAACCTTCAAATATATTCAAACCTTTGCTGTCCCAACACTAAAGTGTGATATGCTATGCAATCGATAAAACAAATTATACCACGATGATGAGCCCAACGCGTAGAACAACTTTCGTCAAGGACTTAGGTCGAGAAAATCTATACTTCACTTAATCCTAGAAATGGGTTTCTCTAATTTCTCTGGTTTTTAGCTTAAAAATGGAGAAAAGGGTCGAAGGAGAATATATATGTAACATTCCACCGACTTAGGGCCCCACCTCACGTGCCTGCTTGTGCAGTTCCACGAAAATGCAAATATCTCTCTATTATGAAGTCGTATGAACGAACGGTTTGATGCGTTGGAAACTAGACTCGTAGACCTTCGATTTTATACCTCACGGGGACCATAAATCTTAATAGATTGGGAGAAAACGTCCGAGACATTTCACTCAAATTTCAAACAAATCTTTAAAAAGGAATTTACGGTAACTTTCGCCAACTTTTATTTTGCCACTTACCTAACTTCAAAACTTTAGATACAACACTTGAACACTTAAAATAGCACATAACACATCATTTTTAATTTATTACTCACCCTCCTTGTCTTTCCACGAAGATACGAGTTAGACGTTTTGAAAAGTCGGGGTGTTACATCCTTCCCCCCTTAGAAACATTCATCCTCAAATGAAAAATCAGAGTCACGATGTTCAGTCCTTAGGAGTTGCCAAAATTTAGGTAGTGTATCCTTTGTAAATGTCACTATCAAGGAACCTGAAATGCAAAATTTCTAACCTAGGCGTCTCACATGACAACATAAATAGCTAAGCGTTATAGCTCCACCACAACAGTGAGAGCAGATATACAACAACAACCACAATAATAATAAGCAATAGTATATATATATATATGTATCTTACCTTACTGCCCTAATATAAACTGATATGACATCACCCTGGGGTATGAAACAAGTGAGGATATTTGGACCTCATGCCATCCTCAGCTTCCCAGGTCACCTCTTCTCTATTTTTATTCCTCCACAATACTTTAACCGAAGCCACCTCTTTGGTCCTCAATTTACGGACCTGCCGATCTAATATAGCAACTAGAGTTTCCTCATAGGACAACTCCTCTATGATTTGAACATCCTCAACTGGGATAACCCGAGAAGGGTCTCTTACACACTTCTGTAGCATCGATACATGGAAAACTGGATGAACATATTTTAGCCCCGAAGGCAATTCTAACTCATAAGTCACTCGTCCTACCCTACGAAGGATCCGATATGGCCCAATGAATCTTGGACTAAGCTTTTCCTTTTTGCCAAATCGCATAACACCCTTCATAGGTGAGACTTTTAAGAATACCTAGTCATCGACACAAAACTCTAAGTCTCTTCGTCGCACATCTGAGTATGACTTCTGTCGACTTTGAGTTGGTAGCAATCTCTCCCGTATGAGCTTGACCTGCTCCATTGTTTGCTGTACTAAGTCGGGTCCAATCAACCCTGACTCACCTACCTAGAACCATTCAATAGGGGATCTACATTTTTGCCCATACAAAGCCTCATAAGGTGCCATCCCGATGCTGGAATGATAATTATTATTGTATGTGAATTCTATAAAAGGTAAGTGGTCATCCCAACTCCCCTTGAAGTCTAGCGCGCACGCCTGTAACATATTTTTGAGGGTGAAAGGCAGTACTAAGATTAACCTGTGTCCCCAGTCCTTTCTGGAAGGACTTCCAGAAGTTGGCGGTGAATTGTGCTCCTCTATCAGATATAATAGATAATAGGACACCATGTAGCCTAACAATCTCCACAGTATAGAGCCCTGCATAGTCTTTGGCCGTAAAAGTAGCCCTGATTGGTAAGAAGTGGGTTGATTTTGTTAGTCTATCAACAATTACCTAAATAGAGTCAAACTTGCGACGCGATCGAGGTAACCCTGTAATAAAATCCATATTAATTGCTTCCCACCTCCACAAAGGAGTGGCTATCTCCTGAACTAGCCCAGCGGGCTTTTGGTGCTCAACCTTCACCTGTTGGCAGTTAGGACACTGTGCCATAAACTCAGCAACGTCCTTCTTCATCCCGTGCCACCAATAGATCTCCTTAATATCATGGTACATCTTCGTCGAACAAGGGTGAATAGAATAACGGGAATGATGTGCCTCTTCCATAATTCAATGTCGAAGCCCTGCAACATTTAGAACACACAATCGACCGCTATATCTGAGGACTCCATCTTCTGCTATATCAAATGCTAAAAACTGTGGATCCTGAGCCTTGGCTCTAAGCTAGGATCCTCTTATTGTCGTGACTTTACTTCTACAACTAGAGATGATACGGTTGTGTCCTGAATTGTTACCCCACTATCTTCTGCCTATAACAATCTGACTCCCAAGCTAGCTAACTGATGCAGATCCCACTTCTCAACATCTAGATATGATAAACTACCCATAGATCTTCGACTGAGGGCATCAGCTACCACATTCGCCTTTCCTGGATGATATAAAATATTCACGTCGTAGTCTTTCAGTAACTCAAGCCATCGACATTGTCACAGATTTAACTCTTTCTGTCTAAAGATATATTAAAGCCTTTTATGATCGGTGAAAATGTCAACATGAATGCCATACAAATAGTGTCTTTAGACCTTTAGTGCATGCACAACTACATCCAACTCTAAGTCGTGGGTCAGATAGTTCTTCTCATGTTTTCTCAACTGCCTTGAAGCATACGCGATAACCTTACCATGTTGCATTAGAACACATCCTAACCCAACACCAGAAGCATCACAATACACCGCATAGCCTTCTGAACTGTCTGGCAATGCAAGAACTGGTGTTGATGTCAATATGTCCTTTAGCTCCTAGAAACTGTGCTCGCAAGCCTCAGTCCACTGGAACTTAGCTGCTTTTTTAGTCAACTTCATTAATGGGCCTGAAATTGAAGAAAATCCCTCTACAAACCTTCTGTAGTACCTAGCTAACCCTAACAAACTACGAACCTCAGTCGGAGTCATGGGTCTGGGCCAAGTCTTTACGGCCTCAATCTTTTGTGTATCAATCGCAATGCCTATATCTGATACAATATGGTCTAAGAAAGCTATAGAGTCTAACCAGAACTCACACTTAGAAAACATTGCATAAAGTTCTCGGTCTTGAAGAGCCTGAAGGACTGCTCGCATATGATTTTCATGTTCATCTTTTAAACGTGAATACACAAAATATCATCAATAAATACAATCACAAACAAGTCTAGATACGGCCTAAATATACTATTCATCAGGTCTATGAACACTGCTGAGGCATTAGTTAATCCAAAAGACATCACTAAGAACTCAAAGTGTCTATATCTAGTTCTAAAAGCTGTCTTTGGAACGTCTTTCTCCCGAACTCATATCTAGTGGTACCCTGATCTTAAATCAATCTTTGAGAAACACTTAGCATTTTGTAATTGATCAAACAAGTCATTTATCCTCGGAAGGGGATACTTATTCTTTATAGTTGCCTTATTCAACTGTCGATAATTGATGAACATCCTCAGTGAGCCATCTTTCTTTCTCACAAATAATACTGGTGCACCCCATGGTGAAGCACTAGGCCTGATAAAGCCTTTATCAAGCAAATCATTCAGCTGATTCTTCAACTCATTTAGCTCAGCAGGAGCCATTCTATAAGGAGGGATAGATATGGGTTGTGTATCTGGTAGCATATCGATAGCAAAATCAAATTCTCGTTCTAGAGGGATACCAGGTAGTTCGTTTGGAAATAGATCTAGAAACTCATTAACTATCAGAATAGACTGAAGAGTCGGTGGTTCTGCATTTATATTATGAACGCGAACAAGATGATAAATACAACCCTTGGTAATCATCCTCCTCGCCTTAAGATAGGAAATAAACCTACCTTTCGACGTTGATGTATCGCCTTTCCATTCTAGAACTGCCTCTCCTGGAATATGGAATTTAACAATCTTTGTCTGTCACTCAACATTAGCATAACAAGATGCTAACTAGTCCATACCCATAATGACGTCAAAATCAACCATCTCTAATTCTACCAGGTCTACAGAGGTCTGACGGTCGATAATTTCTACCATGCAACCTCGATAGACTCTCTTGGCAATAGTAGACTTACCAACTGGTGTAGATACAATAAAAGGTCAATCTAATGACTCTGCTACTATACATAACATCCCCTCAATAAATGGAGTAACATAAGACAAAGTAGATCCAGATCTATCAAAGCATAAATACAATGGGAGCAAACAATCAATGTACCCTTCACAACATCTGGTGATGACTCTAAGTCTTGTCGGCCGGTTAATGAATATGTACGATTCCGTCCACTACCAGAACTAGATGCTCCCTCTCTGCCTCCGCCGCTACCCCTACGTGCTGAAGTATGGGATCCATGCCCTGTAGACTGTGCTGATGAGAAGGAACCTACTGTTGACCTGGTCGACTGACCTATACCACCCTAACCTATGGTAGGGCAGTTTCTCCACCCATGCCCCTCCTTTCCACAAGAATAACAACTTGTGGAACCCTATCTGCACCTCCCAAAATGCATCCTACCGCAAGTAATGCAACGCGGTGGGGATGTCCTAGCCTGGCTTGAACCCCTCTATTGTTGCAACCTTATGCTCGTGAACCCTCACCTGAGCCTGACTATTCCTGACAATCAAATCTACTCCCTAAAACTGTTGTGGTGGAGGTCTAGGTGGCCTAATAAAATATCAGGGTCTAGGACTACCCTGAAAATCTCCATGCGAACCAGCGGGCCTAGCCCTCTTTTGTCTCTCTCTCGACCCTCTCACTCATATACTGTAGATATCGACGATCCTCTATGCCCTGTGCGAAGGCCTGAATCCACGAGATATCCATATTATCATTTAGCGCAGCGGTAGAACAAGCCTCGATATAGTCTGAGTCAAGCCCTCCCACAAATCTACGCACCCTGTCATGCATCATATCAATAAATGTTGGTGCATATCTAGCCAATGAATCAAATCTCAGCCCGTACTCTCGGACACTCATGCCACCCTGTCAGAGGTTCAGAAACTGGTCTACTTGGTCATCCCTAATCTCTCGAGGTAAATAGTGATCTATGAAAGCTTCTGTAAAGCTATCCCAAGTAGGTAGAGATGTATCTTTTTCTCTAGATCTCTCCCAACTTTCATACCACAATACTGCAACATCACGCAATCGAAATGCTGCTAACTCAACTGACTTAGTCGCTGAGGCATGCATGACTCGGAAGATCCTATGAAGCTGATCAACAAAGTTTTGAGGGTCTTCTCTGCGATTTGTCCCTGTAAACTATGGAGGATTCAAGGTAAGAAATTCATGAACTCTCGAACTTTCAGGCCCTTCAGAAGGTCTGGCAATATCTGGCGCAACTGGTTGGCACTATGCAGCTACTAACTGTGCTAACATATATACTGCACTCTTGAAATCTTGATCAGGTGGAATAGGAGGAACTAGAGGTGGTACTGATGGTGGATCTGAAAGTCATGTAGCCCTCAGAGGCTCCTGAAGCTATGGAGAAGCTATAAGGGGCTGAGAAGATGTCTCCCCCTGGGTCTCAATAATGGGCTACCTCCACCTGTGGTACCCTGCCGGTACCCTCGCTTGCAGTTGTATCTAGCCCCCGGATAGTTGTGGTCTGTCTAGTGTCAGTCATCTCTATCTGCATACAAGTACAATTATAAGTCGGAAACCTCAACCCTTAAGACATCGCTCTATAGCACGAGGTGAGCAAAAGAAGGATAGTCATTCTAACATGCACGGTAGCTTCTTGCTTATCGAATATGGTGCACAACACATTTATAAACAAGACTCTACTAGACATGGCTTGCAGACTCCCTAGGATATGACGTTGCTCTGATACCAAGTTTGTCACGCCCCAGATTCAAGGGCGCAACTGGCTCCTAATGCCAGAACTCAGGCTCGAGCCGACCCTGCTGAACCATTTGCTACTAGTGCATGGCAGCCACAAACAGTCAAGAAAATAAATAAGTATATCTCGGCTTAAAATTAAACCCTCGGCCGACAAGGCCCCTGTCAACTGATCTATAAAAGAAATGGCTACTCCCAGGAAATCATATAAACAAATAGCCAACTAGTACAGAAGTCCTGATTAGGCCGTCGAGGCCACCATGATATCCATACCAAAACTAAAAGCAGGTATATATCAATACAAAACATCAAACAGCTCACAAGCTTTCACAAACCAACAACATAGGCCAGCATGGCCATAATGTAGCTATAAACCCCACACACTAGTCTACAAGCATCTAAGAGTAGTAAAGATTGGTGGGACAGGCCCCAGCCTACCCATGAGAATATATACAACAAAAGGTAACAAACCTCCCAACTCTGGCAGTTCCGGAGGAAAGGGGCTGACCAACTGGATAAAAGTCAATCCTGCTGCTGAGGAGGTCTACTCGATCGTCTCTCAGGACCTTTTTCGCTAAATTCACGTGGCCTAACGACTTTAACTCATAACTCCCTCGATACTCGATCTTAGGTTCGTAATTCACCTTAAAACCTTCAAATATATTCAAACCCTTGCTGTCCCAACACTAAAGTGTGATATGCTATGCAATCGATAAAACAAATTATACCACGATGATGAGCCCAATGCGTAGAACAACTTTCGTCAAGGACTTAAGTCGAGAAAATCTATACTTCACTTGATCCTAGAAATGGGTTTCTCTAATCTCTATGGTTTTTAGCTTAAAAATGGAGAAAAGGGTCGAAGGAGAATATATATGTAACATTCCACCGATTTAGGGGCCCACCTCACGTGCCTGCTTACGCAGTCCCACAAAAATGCAAATATCTCTCTATTCTGAAGCTGTATGAACGAACGGTTTGATGCGTTGGAAACTAGACTCGTAGACCTTAGATTTCATAGCTCGTGGGGGACCATAAATCTTAATAGATTGGGAGAAAACGTCCGAGACATTTCACTCAAATCTCAGACAAATCTTTAAAAAGGAATTTACGGTAACTTTCGCCAACTTTTATTTTTCCACTTACCTAACTTCAAAACTTGAGATACAACACTTGAACACTTAAAATAGCACATAACACATCATTTTTAATTTATTACTCACCCTCCTTGTCTTTCCACGAAGATACGAGTTAATTTAGACGTTTGAAAAGTCGAGGTGTTACAGTCTTGCTTCTTTTTTACTTCTGACACTACTGATAATTCAGCCCCATTCATCACCACTACTCCTACTTCTAGGGAATCCATTAGTCAAACTCCTAACCGTGCAAGTCTCTGCACATCTTTTGCTAACTCTCTCTTTTCTTCCTCAACATGGGCGGTACCACTCATTGACAACCTACTTAACGCATCAGCAATAATATTACCCTTACCTAGGTGGTAAAGAATACTCATGTCATAATCCTGAAGTAATTCCAACCACCTCATTTGTCTGAGATTAAACTCTTTCTGAGTGAACATATATTGAAGGCTCTTATGCTCAGTGAATACATCAACATGAACACCATACAAATAATGACGCCATATTTTCAAAGCAAACACTATAAAAACCAACTCTAAATCATGGGTTAGGTAATTCTTCTCATGAACTTTCAACTGTCCGGAGGCATAAGCTATAACCTTGTCATTCTACATTAACACACAACCCAAACCAACTCTAGACGCATTATAATAGATAACAAAGCCTTACGTACCTTCTAGTAAGGTCAATATTGGGGAAGTAGTCAACCTCTTTTTAATTCCTGAAAGTTTTTCTCACAAGCGTCAGACCATTGAAATTTCATAATTTTCTGAGTCAACTTGGTCAAAGGAGATGAAATAAACGAGAACCCCTCTACGAACCTTCTATAATAGCCAACCAAACCCAAGAAACTCCTAATATCAGTTGGAGATGTGGGTCTAGGCCAATTCTGCACTACCTTAATTTTCTGGGTATCAACTTTAATTCCCTCTCCAGCCACAATGTGGCTTAAGAATGCCACAGTCGCAAGCCAAAACTCACACTAAGAGAACTTGGCATACAACTATCTATCTCTTAGAGTCTGGAGAATTATTCTGAGATGACTAGCATGATCTTCTTCATTCCTTGAATAGATTAATATGTCATCAATGAAGACGATAACAAACATATCTAAATAAGGTTTGAATACTCTATTCCTAAGGTCTATGAATGCGCACTAATCAAACAAAAGGACATAACCAGGAACTCATAATGACCATAACGAGTTCTGAAAGCTGTCTTTGGAATATCACATTCCTTTACTCTTAACTGATGGTAGCCAGATCTGAGGTCTATCTTAGAGAAACAAGTGCCACCCTAAAGTAGCTAATCATAAGATCATCAATTCTTGGAAGAGGATGCTTATTTTTTATAGTAACCTTGTTCAACTGACGATATCTATACACATCATAAGGGAACCATCCTTCTTCTTCACAAACAAGATCGGAGTGCCCTAAGGTGAGACATTTGGTCGAATAAAGCCCTTATCAAGGAGGTCTCTCAACTATTCTTTAAGCTCTTTCAACTCTGCTAGAGCCATTCTATATGGTAGAATAGATATATGATGAGTATCTGGAAAAAGGTCTATACCAAAGTCTATCTCTCTCTCAGGAGGGACTCCGGGAAGATCATCTGGAAAACTTGTGGAAACTCTTTTACTACTGTACTGACTGAATATGAGGTATCTCAACACTAGAGTCATTAACTCGTACTAAGTGATAGACACACCTCTTGGAAACTAACTTTCTTGCCTTAAGGTATGAAATAAAATGACCCTTAGGCACTGCTGAACTGCTTTTCCACTTTATGACTGGTTCACTGGAAACTGGAACTTGACTACTCGAGTTCTACAATCTATTGATGTATAACATGCATGAAGCTAGTCCATACCTAAAATGCCATCAAAATCTACCATATGTAACTCAACTACGTCAGCCATGGTACTATTGTGATTGACGGAAATGGGACAATCATGATAGACTTTCACTGCTATAATAGACTCACCAACAGGTGTAGAAACACTGAAGGGCTCACTAAGTTGCTCAGGAAGAACATTAAAATTCATGACAACATACGGAGTTACAAAGGATAAACTTGCTTTTGGGTCTAGCAAAGCATAAACATTAAAGTTAAAGACTTGGATCAGACCAGTGAAAACATCTGGCGAATCCTCTTGCTCTCAGTGACTAGTGATGGCATAAAGATAGTTTGATACTCCACTTGCCCCTGAAGTAGCTCCTCTAGATGCAACTCTGTCTTGTGGGCCAACTAATGAAGACTGGGCTCTATTGCACCCATTACCATTACCCTGCTTGTTCTTTGGACACTCTCGCATAAAATGAACATTCTGGCCATACTTGAAACATCCAATGGAGCAATCACGACACTTCCCTGAGTGGTTCCTACCACACTTAGCACATGCAGGAATCTTAGTACCCCCTTGTGCCATACTACCTTGCGACTGTGCAGGTCTAACTCTGAAATTCGGGGAATTCTGACTATTGTACTCACATTTGTTTCTTGGTGCAGGTGCACCAGCAGATGATAGAGAAGGTCCTTTCTGCTTATGTTGGAAAGAAGACCGGTTTGCATTACTCTTTTTCTGCCTGGATTCATTCCCTGATGCCTTAGCCCCCTTATTCGTAAACTCTTCACTATCCCTCATCTTATCCTCCTCAAGTTGTTACACATGGATCATCAACCTTGGTATGTCCATGTCACTTATTAGCATGGTTGCCTTACCTTCCTTACTTGACAGACGAGACAACCCAGCAACATACAGATTCATCATACTCATCATATCCGCAACCATCTCCGGAGCATAGCGGGAAAGTTGGGTGAACTTCAGACCATACTCATAAATGCTCAAAGAATCCTGCTTAAGTGTAAGAAACTCTCTTATCTTTGCCTCTCTTAGCTCACGAGGAAAGAAGCGTCCCATGAAGGCATTTTCAAACATAGCCCAGCTCACAATCAGTTACGCGCAAGCACGAGTTAGAAAGAAACTTTATAGAGATGAATCTATCGCACGAAATGAGTAAGAAAGAAGTGAGATAATTTCCTAAATATTGCAGCCTCTTAATTATAGATGTGGTGCGCTTCACACCGATAACTAGGACTCTATAGACACGGCTTCATAGACTCCCTAGGACTCTTGAACTATGTGCTCTGATACTAAGTTTTTCACGCTCTGAGCCTACACCTTGGGCAGGACTGGCACTCGAGAACCATTGCTGGCCCCAAGCGAACCCTTGGCCTGGCTTACTTACTCAGCGAAAAACTGTTCCGCTTAAACATAAGAAAAAGAATTTAAATACAAAATAACTCAACAGTCTCAAAACTAAACTCAAAATGCTTCAGAAATCAACATTTAACTTAGCAAAAGTGGCAACTTAAATCTGAACATAAGTCAATAACAAGATATTGACGAATGAACTAACATCTGACTATATATATATGAAGTCTCTAACAACAGAGATGGATGTCGGGACGAGACCCACGACATCCTAATGAACTATCTACTGAAAGTAATAAAAAAGGATCCTCCGAAAAGCAATGAGGCTCACCACAAGACTCTGGTGCTCAACTGGATCAACGATGCGCTGGATGCTGATTTTGGTTACATGTGTCTGCATCACAAGAAGATGCAGGCCAAATGACATCAGTACATTGAATGTACGAGTATGCGAGAGGAATTCTAAAGCAAGACATAAGATTGAAAGGAACTGAAGAACTTACCTGGCTCAACTCAACTCAACTGATTTCATTATAAAGCACTGTAAATAAATGCAGTATAAAGAAAAGCTTTAAAACATGGTTTTCAACTCTGTCTATTTAGAAATACAATAATAACTCTGTATGTATACAAAGATATAATATGAACTCTGTTTGTATATGTAAATACAAATATTTCTGGTGTATATAAAAATACAAAATACTGTTATGAGAGTTTCTCTAACCGACAACCATCACTTAATAACTATCGTGATGATATATCGTCTTGCCCACACTGCCAGAACTGTCCTATACTTTGTCATCGTATAAAACGCCTTAACTAAGTGGATCCACTAGTCTCTGCTAAAAAACACTAAGGAATCATCTAAAAGTATGACCCTTTTCTATCCATGATGGCTACATGGTTTATGGCGGCTTGAAGTTCTCTGAACTCTCCCCCATATTGGTGCTCAATACTACTCCCAAAATATACTAGCTCTTTATGTTTAAAAACATAACTTCTTTCTGTGATTTGAGATCATTTCTCAAAACTTAGCTCAAAGGCTATCTTGGAAATCTCAGTTTCCTCTCTTGCTTAATTGTGAAAGCATTTACTCTTTTCGCGTGGATGAACGAACCCAATGTTATGTGAACTCACATACCTCGTAAGGATCACCCCTTGATGAAATTCACAAGTGATTCTTGAAGAACTTGACGATTCTTGCTCCTTCTCCTTTCTCTTCTTCTTTTCTCTTTTCTAAAATCCTAACTCAATATCGTAAAAAAGTAAACTGAATCCTATCAGTTTAAACCCCAATTAATTACCAAAAAAAGAAATTAATTCATGGGGTATGGAAAAGACCATAATGCCCTTCTAAAATCCGGGCTAGACTTTCCTTATTTGAACAACCCAACTTCAAATGGGCATATCTCACTCATATAAACTCGGAATCGCGCAGACTCAATGGCATTGGAAATATTATTCCAAGATATTTCCTACGATATCTAGAAACACACCTAACTCATCCTGAGCTAGGATTTATGGTCGTTTGGAGTTGACCAAAAACCCAACTTAACATACTTAGCAAATTTTCCAGATTTTTATATTCTTTCCAAAAATGACTATTTCCAATTTTTAACTTCTTTCTAGTTACGGGGTGTTACACAAATACTAAAAAAAACTAGTATTTGGGCCAAATCTCATTATTTGAAAACTTGTAATAATTCAAATTCTACACCAAACTTTTATCTGTTACAAGAACACCTTCTATAGTAGTTGTTTGCATTGTTTACATAATTTTTTACGTGAACATAAAAGTAGTAATGGAATATTCGCTAAATATGAAAGTGATTATATGATTGTTAATGAAAATGATAACAATCCGCTTAGGGTAACAAAGGTATGTGCCATATGCATACCCATTCTACTAGGACCACCAATAAAGTCTAGCCACATTCTTTCAACCTATTCTTGACTAAGTGGCATACCTTGATTTTCTTCTGGCTGAGTTTGGTGTAAATCATTAAAGCTTGAAGATATCGATTCTGAATTGAACAGTATTAATATTAAAATATAAATTTAGAAAATAAGTAAATGTTATTTTAAATTAGAGGCTTACATAGGTCAATTGAGCTCGCAGCTCAACCCACATTTCTGGATCTTCGGTATTCTTCTTCTTTCCTATATGTGTTTCCTTGAATGCTTCAGCCTGAGTTACCGACCTTCTAGTTGCTTTTCCTACATATAAAACTAATTAAGTTATAATCAAGAGTAATTAAATACTAAAACCTAAAAAATGTATAAAAACTTAAGAAAAATGATACATACCAATTTCCTCCTTACATTTCCTTGACTCTGAGCTTCACTTGTGTATAGAGAACCACCCTTAGTAAATAATATATCCTTCTTACCGATCTTTCTCATATGCTTAAACCTTGGATCATTCGCTCTATGCCCAAGTAACTTTTTCCGATCCTCAGATAGAATCCATTGAGGTTTCTTATCCTTTTTACGAGCTTTCATCAACAAACCAGTAACTTCAGGAATTTAGCATTGAAGATAAGGACAGAACATGCCCAACTTTCTTGTGAAAGTTTGCACAAATTTTGATCTCATCTCTCTGGACGCCAAGCACATTTTTTTGCAATGACAAGATAATTTTTTTATTAATAAGTATTATTGAAGACAAGTATTTAAATAGTGCTAAAGCAATAAACTTTAATATACCCTAAACTCCAAAAAAAATTGTCTCTTGAGATTGCCTGACATCTTGCCCCAAGTCGAAAAAGCATCTCTATAAAGATCGTTGATTGTCTGAGAAATGATCCCCACAACATCATCTGGATTAAAATTATAATACAAAATTTAAACACTTAAAGGTTAAAACAAAGACAATTATGAGATAATCATATAATTATGATAGTTTACTTTTAAAAAATCTTGCATATAGCTATCAGACTCGATAACAAGTCTATTATGCATATTCCTCACGCTAACTTGTGTAAGGACCTTACCAGGTGTAGCTGACTGATTTGTGGTAGGAGTGTTAGGCTCAAAACCATTACCTTGAAGGCGAAGACTGGACATACCAAGTTGTGAAGTAGATGATGATGAAGGTTGTGAATTTGTAGGGGTGCGAGTAACTGTGCAAGAGACACTAGACATCTGTCGGTCAGCCTCTGGAGGAAAAACAATATATCCATGTGGGGTAGCATACCCTAATGTGGGCATCATCACAGGTACCTAGAGGGGCGGCAGAGTATATTCTAATGGTGTATGCATATAGGCTGATGAAGGATGAATATGTGAATACACTTGACTGTAAGACTCGGTCTGCCTAGAATAGCAATGTATCAGAATGTCTCTTGGTGGGAGATATGTTGCGGAGTCTGATCTTATATGTATCCCTGTCATTCACCTACTATGTATTCCTTAGTGAATAAATCAACAAGATTATCACTTGAACGGATCTGTTGAACTTCTATCTCACCATTTTTTTGAAGGTAATGTTTGAAAAAAAAAACTTTGATGAAATGTGCTTTGTCCAATCTCCTTTGATGTATCCTTCTTTTAATTGAGCTATATATGCAACATTATCTTCGTACATTGTGGTTGGTATATTCTTTTTCAAAGAAAATTCACATATTTCCTCAATATGGTGGGTCATTTATCTTAACCAAGTGCACTCTCGACTTGTTTCGTGGATGACTATTATTTCTACATGATTTAAAGAAGTGGCTACCAACGTTTGCTTCATTGATTGCCAAGATATTGTTGTGCCTCCACATGTAAACAAATAGCCTATTTGAGACCGAGCTTTATGCAAATCAGATAAATATCCTGCATTTGTGTAACCAATCAGTTCTAACTTGTATTCATTGCATGTTCATGGTCCCCGAAGATATCTAAGTATGTGTTTAACACCATTCTAATGTTTTTTTGTTGGGGAGGAACTGAGTCCTCCCAGTAAAGTCACTCCAAAATAGATATATGGTCAAGTATTGTTAGCAAGGTAAATTAGTTCTCCAATTGCACTAAAATAGGGAGTTTCATCACCAAGAAGTTTTTCATCCTTCTCTTGAGGTCGAAATGGATTTGTATTGATGTCAAGTGATCTTACCACCATTGGGGTATTCAATGGATGTGATTTATTCATGTAAAATCACCTTAAAATCTTTTCTTTATATGTTGATTGATAGACAAGTATTTCATTTGGAAAATTCTCAATCTGTAGGCCAAGACAAAAAATTTCTGAACGAGATCTTTCATTTCAAATTTCCTTTTCAGACACTCAACGGCTTCCAAAAGCCCTTTATGAGTGCCAATAATGTTCAAGTCATCAATGTATATGGCTATTATAACAAATTCAAATTTCGACCATTTTATGAAAATACAAGGTCAAATTGGGTCATTTTTATATCCTTCCTTTAGCAAATATTCACTAAGACAATTGTAACACATCCTTCTTGACTGTTTCAATTCATATAAAGACTTTTGAAGCTTAATTGAACACGTTTTTGTTGAACTTTTGTATGCTTCAGGCACCTTGAATTCTTTAGGAATTTTCATAAAAATGTTGTGGTCCAATGAGCCATTATAGATATAGGTCGTGACAACGTCCATCACGCGCATTTCAAGCGTTTTTTATGAACTGCCAGATTTATTAGATATCTGAAGGTGATTGCATCCACCACAGGAGAATATGTCTCCATATAATCAATGTCAAGTCTTCGAGAAAAACCTTGAGCCACAAGTCGGGCTTTATATCTCATTACTTAACCTTTTTCACTTCTCTTTCACAGAAAAACACATTTGTACCCTATTGGCTTGATAGATTCAATAGTTTGATTATTAGTCCGAAAACTTCACATTTTTTTGTTAAAGCCAATTCTACTTAAATTGTGTCCTTCCATTTTGGTTAATCATTTCTTTGTCTACATTCGTCGACAGATTTTTGCTCAAAATCTTCATCTTGTTGCATTATTTCAACAATAACATTATAAGCAAAAATGTTGTCAATCACAACATTATTTTGGTTCTACCTCTTTCTCGTCGAGACACAATTCATTGAAATTTCTCTATACTCATTACTTTCAGAAATTTGAACCTCCTCGGAGGTTTCATCATATGTTATGACTTGGGTCTCTTCTTGAGAAGTTCCTTTCACATCATGATCATCTTGATCATTTATTCCTTTTCTCTTTTGAGGATTCTTATTATTGGAACCAATTGGTCTATCACGCTTCAAATGTGGTCTAGACTCATTTGCTTTAACAATTTGTTCCGTCGGGAAATCAACTCGAACTGGAGCATTAGCAGTTGGAATATGTGATCTAGTAATTTTTGGAAGATTCGTAAAAGCATATGGTAGTTGATTCGCAATATTCTATATATAAATTATTTTTTGAACTTCTTGCTCACATTGATTTGTTCAAGGATCCAGATGAGATAGTCATGATAAATTCCCATCTATCTCTCCTCCCAAGTGCTTATGTTCTACAGTCATAGGCTCCAAATATTTTACGATTGAAGGAGATTCATACCCAACATATATCCCCAACCTTCTTTGGGGCCCATCTTTGTGCGTTATGGTGGAGCAATCGTAACATATACCTCACATCCAAAAATTCTAAGATGAGAAATATTTGGCTCTTGACCAAAAGCCAATTGTAATGGAGGAGAATTCATGATGATTGGTCGGCCTTATGCGCTCAAATGTTGCTGCATGCAAAATAACATGTCCTACATAGACACAGAAAAGTTTGTTCTCATTAGCAATAGTCTAGCTATAAATTGAAGACGTTTAATCATTGACTCTGCTAAACCGTTCTGAGTATGAACATGAGCAACTAGATGTTCAACTGTTATTCCACTATACAATAATCATTAAATTCCTGAGATGTAAGCTCATCAGTATTATCTAAATGAATTGTCTTTATTGCGTAGTCTAAAAAATGTACTTTTAATCTTATTATTTGAGCCCACAATCTCGCAAAAGCCATGTTGCAAGTTGATAATAAGCACACATGTGACCATCTTGTAGAAGCATCTATCAAGACCATATAATATTTAAATGGTCCACAGGCAGAGTAGATTGGCTCACATATATCACCCTGTATACGTTCTAAAAACGTAGGGGATTCAATTCCAAACTTGATTGTTGATGGTTTAATGATAAGCTTTCCTTGAGAACAAGCAGCACAGGAGAATTCCTTTGACCGAAGGACATTTAGGCTTTTTAAAGTGTGTTAATGTAAGTTCTCAATTATTTTGTGCAACTTATGAAAATCGGAATGGCCCAATCAGTCATGCCAAATGATAAAATCATTAAAATTAGTAAACCTTTTGTTTACTATGGTATGTGATTCAACTCTCTTATACTTGTATAGTATAACCCAGAAGAAAGTCCAGGTAATTTTTTCATGCACAATTTTCTTCTTTGTATTAATTGTATTAATGTAAAGGTACTCAACCTTTCCTTCATTAGCAGTCTCAACATGATAGCCATTTTGACGAATAATTTTGAAACTTAATATAAGTTTCTTTGAGAATTACTACAATATAATGCATTATCAATGGGTAATATTGTCCCTCTAGGTAGTAATAAAGTCGTTCTTCCAATGCCCTCAATTAAATTTGTACTACCTGGTTTATGTTAAGATATGCCATTTTCATAACTAAATTAGAAATATTTTTTTTCTCTTAATATAGTATATGTTGTAGCACTATCAGGCAAACATCTCCATTACTCATCGGGAATCAAATTGAAAACCGGAGATATCTATTAATTTTTATAAAAATGAAAATACATCAAAAAAACTACGAAACAAAACTAACAACAAAAATTTAAATACTTCAACATAAAAAAAACATATATAAAAATAGCAATGAAATAAATTCCCTAGCTAAAAGATCAAACTTCAGTTTCAATCTCCAAAGATGTCATCAACTTCCATATGAGTTGTTGACATCCCGTTAAGGCGCAACGTCACGGTGACTTAAGAAATTAATTAAAAATTAATTATAAAGGGAGTCACCACCTAGTTTTTGGAAAACTAGAAAACCAATTAATAAATTAACTTAAAAGAGTGTCTACGAAACCAATAGATTCTAGGTAAAGGGTTCAAGTTATTCCGAAGGCAAGGTATAAGGCATCCTTCGAAATCCACAACTATGAGTCCCGACTGAATTCTTCTTTCCAAATTGAGGAAGAGATAAAAACAATATACAAGTATAATAAATATGTGATATACACAAATAATAAAATAAAACAATAATATAAGAAATGACCTAAGGTTTGCATAACGTCAATAATATACACAATAATGAATAAAGAATTTAATTCGAACTTCATCCGAATAGCTTCAACGTAAAGCAACTCTGGGTACCTATAAAGACACTTAGTAAAAGTGTTAGTAATAAATAAATATGGATAAAATTGAATGAATCAAATAATAACTTAAGAATAAAAATCTGTCTTATGAAAATGGGAGGCCTTGAAAATTGACGGTAATTTCTTCATCGGCCAATTTTAGCATACAAAAAATATAAACCTAAATTAAATTTCTGTCTTTTAAAATGGGGAGGCCTCTAAAATCGACAGAGAGAATTTTCATTGGTCATTTTTAACATTATTACTCAAATAAGTTTAATAATATGATAAGAAATAAAATAATAACAAAATCATCATTCTAACATTAAACAATAGCAAAACTACAATAAATTACGATGAAAAGATTACCAAAATAAACTAAAGACAATATAAAAATCAATAAGTAAACATAATAATTACTTGAGTGCTAACTAAATTTAATATGCCAACAGTAATAAAATAATCAAATAGATAACCTAGGACAATAACAAAATAAATTAAACAAAGTACCTTTAGTAGATAAGAGCAAATAGTAAATACTTTTCAAATTAATTTTATTTTTTTAGTTGCATTGACATATCCAAAAGAATAAAAATATATTTTACTCTTATGTAGAAAGGAGACTTCAAAAGGACTAAAACTGCAACTTTTCATTGTACTAAAGGCAGTACTAATTGTACATTTTATAAAGGACCAACACTGCATCTTTGTATTGTACTAATGGTAGTACTAATTGTACATCAATAAACACACTTTCTCTACAAGTTTCTTCCTATATCTGACAAATTTCTAACCCTAATTTCTCTCCTCCTTGGTAAAGTCGCTCTATTCTCTCAACTCTTCCTTCTACTTCTCGCCTCTTCAATGGCGAATCCACCTCCTTCTTAGTTTTCCCTCTTTCTGTACACACTTTAAATCTCTCTCTCAAGCTTTGCTGAAGATCTCTCTTTGTTTCGGATAGTTTGGGAGGACGAACAAGGAAAAAATTGTAATTTTAAGTTTACTCTATCTGCACTATGTATAACACGTGTTTGGCCTTCAATTACCATCTCTCGATCATTCTAGAAATTGATAAATTTCTCTTTCTATCTACAAGCAATCACTCCATCTCTTCCTCTTTCGAAAGTAATTTTCCTGGGTTTGTATGATTAATTTCTCTTTATTTCTACAAGCAATCACTCCATCTCTTCCTCTTTCGAAGGTAATTTTCCTGGGTTTGTATGATTAATTTCTCTTTATTTCTGCAATAAATCTCTCCATCTCTTCCTCTTTCGAAGGTAATTTTCCTGGGTTTGTATTGTTCCTCCATCTCAATACATTTTTTTCCTGATTGAATGTTAAATTTTTCATGTGTTTTCTTCTTCTTCTCTGGATTCAATTTCTCTGTTTTTAGAAGACTTTTTCCATGCCTCTGTATTGTTCCTAATCTAATTCTTTTGCAGGGGTTAATATTTGGAGAAGTTTTGGCAAATGAATTACATATTTCACTACTTCTCTATGCTATGGCACTTTGCGCACTCAAGGTATTCCATAATATGCTTGATAGCACTAACAATATTTTGTTATGTTTCTTTCTTCATAGATTTTTCACTATATTTCTATATATATTGTGCAATCACTTGAAGATGCCTCATCATGATAAATTAGAGAGATATAATTCCTTTGATTACAATATGTCTACTAGAAGTTTTATACGCATGTTAGCAGTTGTTCCTAATTTTCACATGCATTATGTCTTTTTGATGTATTTTGTGTTGATTAACAACTAATTTGAGGCAGATAATGCACCTAATGTATTTGATAATATGTTTGTAAGAGATGGAATCTAAACTTTTATATTCTGTCGATTTTGAAATGAAACATGTAAATCAATTATAGTGTGCATTTTTCAGGTTCTTAATTAGCCAAGATCTGTTCATGAACTTTTTAAATACTCAAGTAAAGCCATTATACTCATGTAAAAATGTATTATCTTTCAAATGTTGCAGTACACCTAATATGAATCCTAATATATTTGGAATCTACAATGATACTTCAAAATAAAGCTCACATCTATATTACTGTCTTTTACGATAAGACCATAGAAGAATCACACAACAACAGTCAAAGTACGAATAACCGATTGAAGTAATATCATGTTTTTGATGCCTTTTTTAATAACTATCACTTGTGAAAAATATACTCCAGTATCAGATCTTAATGGATGGAGAAGCAGGTGATAGCAGAATACTTTGAATAAAAATACTATTTCTACAGTTTTTCATTATTTTCTTCATTTTAAATCTCCACACCCCAAAAAGTCCTACTATCAACCTAAGGAGTTAAGTTATATAGCATGTTGTATAGGTTATAGCATTAGTTTCAAAGTTAATAAAGTTATTTTTTTCATAACTTGATAATGCAAAATGAATATTTCTATGCACATGCCAACACAATACATAGGAGATGAAGGAAGAAAATAAGTGCACTGAGGAGAACATGAAGAGTCTCAATTGGGATTAACATAATTCATAAGCCATCTCTGTTGTTTCTTGACAAACTTATATCTAATCTTCATTATCAAGTGCTTTTAACATTGTTAAAAGAGTGAAATATGTTTCTAGAAGTGGTAGCATAGTCCTCATGACCATCCACTAACAGATTGCACATGGCTGGTCTGGGAGGTGCAAAGTCCGCTTTTCTTTGTGCAATAGTTGGGAGAATTGCAGTAGCCTTGTAACAAAGGTTGATCCGCTTTCTTGATTTTCAATTAATGTGACTTTTTCAGTTATGTGTATTGCTATGTTCTTTTTTCATATAAAAGTCAGTGATTTATCTACCTTTTTTTTTTTTCAAAAAATAAAATAAGAAATTGCTTACTTTTGTTCAAAAAGTTGATAGGAATGTGGTCCCTTAAAGTTCTTCAGATTCTCTTTTGCTATCATAGTTATTGCTTCGTTTGTACTAGATCGTGTGATACTAGAATAAGGATTCTCAAATGACCTGACAAGCTACTTATGAGATATGAGTATTCCGAATCTTTTCGTGGGCAAGTTTCCTCAATTGCCTCTTTCCCTTCTTACTGTGTAATCTTGAGTTTAAAGTTATCTAAGACTTACATTTTTAGATTGTAATTGAGGATTCTCATAATAGTTCTTGAGATTCTCTTTTGCTAATTTAGGAGAATGACAACAAATACATATGTTTCCTCTGTATTCCTCAGTTCAGTAGTATTATTAAGTAGTCGTGTGTTCTCTTATTTTTAATGTATATTACTCTTTGTTGCTTCCCTGCTTCAACTCTTGCTCTTTTGCTGACATATTTTTCTAGCAGATCTGCTTCAGAAACTCTTCTTTTGAGTCGAGGGTCTATAGGAAACCATCTCTAAACCCCCACAAAGATAGGGATAAGGTTTGCATCCTAACCTCCCATAGCTCACTTGTGGAATAACAATGGATATGTTGTTGTATTTATCATATTTCTTCATGAGTAGATTGCGGTCATTTTATGTAGAAAAATGCAACAATATGCATTTTAAAAACTAATTGTGATTATCCTCTTTCTTCATGTTTATACTTGGCAAAATGTTGTATCTTGAAGGTTGTTTTTTTATGTTCAAACATTACATCATTTAAATTGTCTTTGTTTAGTCCGTCTATGTTGATAATAACTTTTAGGCTGATAATTATTGCCTGTGCATCAAATGAAAAACTGGAAACCTTAGTAAATTTATAAAATTGACATCTTTACATATTTGGAGTGTTATTTGGATATGTTTCAATAAGTTTTGCTAGCGGGTTGTGCCATTTAAGCATTCAGGTCTGCCAACTGATTTTTTTTTATTATTCTAAGATCCTTTGCAGATTTAAATGACATGCATCCATTTTGGCTCTTTGACAAGGATTCTCGGCTTGCAATAAAATAAAAAATTGTTTAAAGCAAAGCAATATTAGGCCAAAAGGAGAATGGTTATGGATGATTTATATAGTTGCCTCTAATTTTGTTCTTGATTGAAGCTTAGTTGGGTCCTTTTCATTTTCAAATTTTTTAACAGATTGAAGGATGATTTATATTATAAATCGACTTTAACGGCTCTTTGGGCTTACAACCCAGGAAGCAATCTTCATGAAACGGGGATAATAATATGTTATATTCTTTTTAGTAATACGAAATTTAACAATGACATTTTAATAACCATCATATTTAGACAAATTGTTCATTGAGCAGAAGAATGTTGTTATGATATAATAGTTTAAAGTGCATGGTCTGTTTGATAATGTATTTGAATAGTATATATATATATATATATATATATATATATATATATATGCCAACAACCCGAGTACGAACACAACTCTAAAATGTTGTACCAATAGCATTAAACATTGTACTACACCATTTGAGTCATATTCCCTAGAAAATAAACACATGTACTACATGTGTCTACCTCCTCTATTTTTCAATAATTTTGCTTTGGTTCTTTTTCTACTTTTTCTATTTTTCATTTTTGTCTTTCTCACTCTTGGAGGAGAAGGAGAAGGAGAAGAAGAGACTTAGAAATGGAGGTATTACATTTTTAGAGAGAAAGAGCTTGATGGAAATCAGAGGAGAGTGATTCGAGTCCGAGCTGATGCATCGATTTGGTGATGAAATTTCATATTTGACTAGGGAAATTCAAGGTAATTTTTCATTCTAATCGTTTTTCGCCGAAGGGGGCTTGGATGAACTCCCGACCGTAAGTCGGCTGCATGCGTGATTGTTTCGATTTTGTGTTTTATATGCGGTATAGTTATATATTCTTGCTTGTGATTCCATTTGGTATTTACATTCTACGCATTTTTTATTATACATTTTGTAGTTCTTTGAGATTTGGGATTCTCACACTAATTATCAACGATTTTGTGTTTTATATGCATTTCATTTATATATTCTTGCTCGTGATTGTTCTTTTGCTCGATTGGTGTTTACTTTTATTGTCTTCATTATGCATTTTGTAGTTGTTGAGACTTGGGATTCCCACATTAATTGCTACTTTGCTTTTGTGTTTTATATCCAATTCAGTTATATATTTGGCAAATACATATTGTACCAAAAGTACTGTAAATGGTACATTATCTTGGCCCCATTTGTGATATATATTTGACCTATATTATTAACAAGTGTATTGCTTTTTATGTTTTAAGAAACACGCGTGCTATTTACTATCTCTGTTCGTCTTCCTCATTGGAACATTAACAAAAACCTACACGGTCTCTTTCATTCCCTCTTTCTTTTCCACTTTTATTTCCTTTCAGTTTCTATTTATTAATAAAATTGATTTCATGTTTATACATGTTTTTGATGAGTTAAGCATGAGGATTTCAACATTAATCTCTTCAGCATTGAATACATTTACTTTAGGAAAATCTACCAAATATAGGAGAACTCACTACACTGTTGACTGCCATTAGTAGCTTTTTCAATGTGAGGACTCACTATACTAAGTATAATTGGAGAAGTAGAATGTATATGTCTATTTGTTCAATTTTATACAAGTTTAAGTGTGCACAACTAAAGTTGAAGGGCATAAATATCAGCTGAGACCAAGTTGAAGGGTATATTCATGTATTATGCCTATTTAAATTGTTTTCTTGAAAGCTACATATAATGAGTTCTTCCATATCATGGTCATTTGATTTATTAGAATACCTTACATGTAGATGATTAGTAATTGTGATTTTAGGAACATCCAACATGATGACATTTACATAGAGAAACTAGCACAATGGTTAACGGCTATAAATACCAACTTGAATTTCTTGATTTTCAATCCTCCTTGATCTTACATTGGACTCCATAATTACATAGTTGAGCATGATCTAGCTAAGGATGATTGCGGATGAGCCTTAAAAGGCCGAATTGCTAATTATGAAAGTTGGAGTCTCATAATCTCTTTGGGAATTAAGAGTTATCTGATGGCCTTTTCATTGTAATTAAGAAGGTAGAATGGATGTGCAAGATGTGCAAGATGATAGCAGTTAAATAAATTATTCACAGTAGTGTATGTTATCATGTGCTTTGAGTCTTAAGTGTTAGATATAGACTCTTTTTGGTGCTTCTGCTTTGTCTTTTGTGGTTTCTCGACCATGTAATTATATCTTTTAGTGTTTGAAGTCTGCTATAAAACATAGCAGGTTAATCTTACACTAAAGAAAGTTGAACTGTTTCATTCTCAGTAGTTCATCACCATATGTATTGCAGATATATTTAATTTCCTATTTCTTTAAGTTTGTAATTATAAGTGAAGTGGGATTATATAAAATATATTTATTATATATATGTTGCTATGATTCAATCAATGACATTTATAACGTAATTAGCCTATTTTAGTTTATTTTTAGCCTTATTTAGAAATGAAAGTTCGGTGTAGGAACATAGCTATTAAAATTTGTACTATTTGTTGCATTGCAAGTACCTTTTGGTGCCATCTGATGATTCACTCTATTCATGACACATGTGCAAGTATCACACATGTCTTCCCTTTGATTACTCATAATTCACTTTGCCTTAATTTCATCGCCATGGCTGCGGAGCTTTCTTTTGGAGTTCACCGATGTCTCTTGTGTTTACAACCTTCTTTTTTTCTCAACCGTGAGTTTTCAACTATTCTTTCCCAAAGTTTTTTTCGGTGGATGCATGTTTTAAATTTATACTCTTTATTTTCTTTTTCCTCTAAATTTGAACACTATATTGCTACAAACTATTTGTGTTCTATTATATTTTTCACACAACTTAACAATCTGTCCTAACGTATTTGATGCTCTAAGATTGCAGGTATGGGAAAAGTAAGTAAAATCGAAAAGATAAATGACTTGCCAGCATTTAACGACTTCATTACAATTCATTTAACTCGAATAGTATGAATTACACTCTTTTTAAATCTTATTGTTTGAGATATTTGATGCACAAAGTGTTTGTTGTTGTGCCAGAAACAACTATATCACATTTAGTCTTTTTTTGCCTTATGACTAATGTTATTTTACAATATACTCATCTGTCATTATGTACATTATTTATTCTATTGGATAGTATTGATAAAAAAAATTATTTATGGGACATGTGTATTTTTGTTAGAAAAATATTGCCTCATTTTCGCACTCCTTATTTTGAAAAATATGAAATTTATAGGTATCCGGGATTATTCCAATGGACATTTGGTGCTCTTTTCAATTTGTTAACTTACGGGTAAAGAAATGTGTCATCTTATTTTCAGTTGTTTTGATAAAAGAAGGGGTTATACCTGATGATGCACTTGACTCTTTAATTCTTACAGAGTCTAATAAAGAAGTTTTGGTATTGTAATTTATCTCTTGATTCATATTATTAGTATGGTTATTGCAGTTAGTAAAATAGTAATTTTTATATCGTATTGCTTTTATGATTTTTTTTATAAGCCTTACATTTCCCTCTTTATCTGAATATTCGGTCATGTTGATCCCGACTCCTGAGTCTGAAAGAGGCCTTCAAGCCTTACATGTTTAATTTTTTTTAAAAAAACGAATCCTGAGTCTGAAATAGTACTAAGTCTATATTAGACACTAATGCAACTAATAACATGTAAAGTCGAGAAATTTGGGTTAGAGCATGATTTTGTGACAATTGAAGGTAGTTGGCTGTACTATTGAACTTGGTAATTGGTTAGAGTAATGCTTAGTTTGTATTTGATGTTAAACTTTGGCCCTTTGAATGAAGATGCATTTGTCCCAATCCCCCAATTCAGATTGGAACTGGTAACATGAGAATTTTAAGTCCTTTGCTCACTCTTTCATGGTTGACACATATTAACAAGCATGGAGCTTCTGGTCATTCCCATTTTGTTTTCTTAAATTACTCCTATTCTTATTTCTCTATCTCTCTCTCTCTCTCATACATAAAATAAAAAAACCATTTTTCTCCTTTTGTGGGCCTCTAAATTTCATCAGTTTCTTCATTTGCTGAACATTTTTAGAGTTGCTATCTTTTTCCATCTTGGTGTGGTCCCTCAATTTATTGTTTCCCCATTTAAGTTGGTTTGTCTTGAGAAAGAGTTTAATAGGTGAAATTATCAATTTTTTCAGGAAGGATGTTATATGCATTGATTGCAATCAAATTTGTTTGTTTTGTTGTTAGTCTTTATATTAAATTGCTTATTTTAAGGACGACAAAGTATTCTTACAACTAAAAAGGGAAAATGAAGGGTTGAACTGGGCTATTTGAGGAGAACTAATATGATGATATCATGGATCTTTGGGAGCTTTCAGGTTCTCGAGCATGTTTACTGCAATTATAATTTGGCAATGGTGCCAACTCGATCTTTATAATCTTGAGCTATAAGTTGTGAAATTCAGATAATATTTAGCAGTATTAATCACTAACTTAAGCTGTGAAAAACAAAGCCAGAGGAATAATCACTAAACTCCAGTTTTGGTAATCAGCACTTGATGGAGTTGCATATTGATCATCATATATCCGACTTCCTATAAACCTTGCAAAGTGCGGTACTATCTTTTGATTCTATATATGAATGTTCCTTTGAATGTATCATTCAACTATTTTTTGTAATGTAGGAATTCTTTAACCACTTGATTTTACCGGTATGCTACCATCAAAACAAATTATGCATGACAACATGTGGAGGTAGCTTCTCTTCTTATCATTGTAAGAAATCTAGATAAGTATGTTCTGGTCTATTTGATTAGTGAGAAGATGTACTTCAAATGTTGCCCCTGCTCTTCTTTTTGAAAATGTATGTCCATGATCGTGATGAGGGTGTGAAGAACTTAGCATCTGTTTATCCAAACAAATAATTTTATGTAGTTCCTTTTACTGGAATCTATAATGCCATGTAAATGTGACTCTTCCAAAAAAAATGCTCAATGCTTTTTAGAAACGTAGGATCTAATCGAATGTTTCTTTGTTTGAAGGATATTAAGCTCTTATGTACTCAATGTACCTATCGAAAGAAAATATCACACATTTTGACAAAGGGCAGGACTCGGTTAGAGAATGCATTGTCTTATTTGTCATTGCTCAAGAGAATACATAACAAGAATGGTACTCTACTTTTAGGAAAATTTTCTTTGGATAGATTTAAAAATTCTACCTAAAATAAGAAAATAAAGGAACTGATTGCTTCCATATCATTAACATTCTTACATATTTGTAATTTTTTTGCACTTATAATGGCTTGGCTTCTTCAATTACTTGTCAAATATGTGTTTTTTTTTTGGTTTCCCACACGGTGTCCGGAGCCCACATTAGAGCTCCGACTAAATCTGGATCGCGCAATGCAGGGCCCATTCGAGGGTGGCGCTCCCAACAAAATTTTCTTCATACCCTGGGATCTATAAGTTCAGTTTTTTTTTTAAATCCAATGTGACTACCGTTTTATTAATTTTTTGTGTTGCTTCTTCTTTTTCAAAAATTTCTACATACATCCAATTATTTTTCAAATCTCAAAAACGATGTATAAGGTTCAGTTAAAGAGGCCGAATTCACTCTTAATTCTAAATTTTCAGGTATGAAGTTCGCACTCCGTCATTCCCTTCTTCAAGTAGACAATGCAGAGAGGTAGAAGGCATAGAAGTGTCAAGAGAAATGGTTACGGCAAGGCTGGGCTTAATTCATTTGATATGATTTAGACTTTTTGGTTGGCATAAAATCAGCAGTGATATCATTACTTCTATTTACTCAACTGGATTCTTATGAAGTAAAATGAGTGATGATATGTATAATTCAGAACATAAAACATGTTCTCTTGCAAGCACCAAATCTACATTCACTGAAGTCATGCACACAATTAAATGAGCGAAGGGATAAGCAATTGGCTGTGAAAGTTGGTTTGCTATGTTATGTTGTATGGTTTTTATACAACGTCGGTGGATTGTGCAAGAAAGACTGATGTACCAGCTTTCTAGAGAGAGAAGTTTGAGTTGATCTAGCTAAGAAGCTTGAGGAATTTGGAAGACCTATGTAGTAAAAGTTGTTGGGAAGCACAACAAGACACTACTATTTGGCTTGTACCACTTGTGCATAATTATTTTAAAAAGATTTGTATGTCTTTCCCTAACATTTCACATATATGATTTCCACTCGCATCAATTATACCAATCATATAAGCTTATGCAGTTTTAACTGTATGTTTTTCATATGCAAAGCATTCACTATATGAAATGTTAAGTGTTGGGCCCATGCTAGCACAGGCCATCCCTATCTAGTACACATATATAATGGAGAAGGAGAGATACAACTTGTATTAGTTGTGTGAAGTTATTTTTTATTGCAATTATTTGGGAAAAGAGTCTGAAAAATACTTCAATTTTGGCCAAAATTACTATTACGATATCAAATTTTATAGAGGACCTTTTACCCCCCTGCACTATTTAATAGTGTATTTTAAAAGTATATACGTACCCACGTGGACACATTATTATTTATAATGATGCAATATTTATGATGTCCACGTGGGCACATATATACCTTTAAAATACACTATTAAATAGTGTATGAGGGATAAATGGTCTTTTCCAAAGTTCGATATTGTTACAGTAATTTCAATCAAAGTTTGAACATATATCAGATATTTTTTCCAATTATATTCTCATTTACGGGGCCGACTCTTTATTTTTATTTCTTTGCCTTTTGTTTCTCTTTCATGGTCTTCTCTTCTTCTTTTTCTTGTCAGCTTTTCTTCTTTTTTTGAAAAATTAAATATTTGACCAATTCAATTACTCCTTCAATTTTATAATATAACTAAAAATATATTTTATTTTTTATGGTTAAATAATTACCTAAGATATTTATAGTCAAATTTAAATACGGATATAATACGTATTCATATCGTATGATTAAATCATTTTTCATTTATCGTATTTTAAAATTTCCATCTTCCTAATTCAGATCCATTTAAACATAAAAATTATTTACTTTTTTAAAATAATTTTTTTTAACTCACTTTTCATTTTTGAAATTGTATTAAAGTACATTCAAACATGAACATTATTTTGAATATTTTTTGTAAAAATCATTTCGAATATCTATAAATTTAATTATATTTGTAATTAGATATTCAAATTTTCTGACAAAAAATATTTCAGAAAATTTTCTTTTTGCCAATTCCTAATATTGAGAGATATAATTTTGATAAAATCTTCAATTTAAAAGAAAAAGAAGAAGAAAAACATTTGAAGTTGAAGAAGAATGATGTCCGAATTTTTTTTTCTTTTGGATATGATGACGATCTTAAAGAATAGTGGACCCCATAATTCACTTTATTTAATTACAGAAATCTCACATTTTAGTTTACTTATTATCATTATTCCCTATAAGTTTTACAAATCTCCAAAACCCCTCATTTTCGCGCATCAGATTAGTGTATCAGCGCTTATATTATTATATCTCGCACATCAGATTAATGTATCAACGCTTATATTATTATATCTCGCGCATGTATCAGCGCTTATATTATTGTATTTCGAGCATCAGATTAATATGTCAACGCTTATATTATTGTATCCGTTTGAGAAATTTCTGTAATTATAAACTTTTAAGAAATAGATTGTAATTTTGCCTTAAAAATATGTGATTTTTGTAATTTGCTCATTATATTATTTAGTATAATGTTATTGGGTCATGTCAATTTTAAATTATATTTCTCTTTCTTCCTAATTTTTGGAGCTTTTAAAATCAAAGAATGGACTCACTATTCAAGTGTCAAAAAATTAATGGAGTCTCACACAACTTTAATTTGTTGTTCTCTACCATACTAAAATTTTTCTAACAAACTACATATATAACTTTTTTTTTAACAACCTACATATATAACAACCTTAACCCAACAAACCAATGGATAAAATAATAAAGAAAGCAATCATCAACCTAAAATAAAAAAAGGAACCGAAACAGTAAATTCAAATTATTCAAAAATGTAAAAAATAACCCATTCAACAGTAAACTATCAAAATAAATACAAGAGTGTAAAGATGTGTCACACATATATTGTGAAGAGGAAAGAAGTGTCACTGGGTTTTGCCGGATTTGTTCACTGGAGTTCAAAGTTGCTGTCCATCGGAGCTTTGATGGATTTTTTTTGAGACTTTTGGCTCGCCTGAGCTTCAGCGGAGTACCTACAAAACAAACAAAAACGAAAACAAAAATTGAAAAAAGAAAAGGGAAAATGGGAGGAAATGGATCTTCCTTGTTGGTTCTGGTTTGCTCCGGTTCATCGAAGCTTGAAGCTCCTCGCCGGAGTGGAATAGTGGAGGTCGGAATAGTGGTTTGCTGGTGGTTTTGGTTGGAGTTAATGGAGGTCGGCGGAGTTGACTTCGTTCGGTGTCTACTGAGATTGAACTTGTGGGTCGAAAGTTGCTGGAAAAGAAGTTGTTTGGGACCGGAAAAGAGTTTTGGGTGGAGTGGCGGTGTTCGAGGAATAATGGGGGTTTTGGGTGTGAGCTTGTTACTGAAAAATTATGAGCACTAAAAGAAATTTCTAAAGAATAAAAAATATGAAAATTACATCAATTATTTAAAATCTTATCCATCACTAATAACTTAATGATCAAGAAATTGTTTAAATAGAAAATTGAAATTCGCTTAAGTACAATACTATTATCTTAAAACCATAGGCTAAAAACACTAGTTAATAAAATATATGTGTATGAAATTTTATTCATATTTGAATGAATTTCTAGACTTTGCAAAACATCAAAATGAATATTAAAAAATATAACGAATATAACCAATGACATGTAAAAAATGTAATTTAATAGAAAAATGATTTAATAAAAAATAAATAAATAAATAAATATTTAAACGTATCAACCTGTTGTGACAAAAAATAATGTAATCGATAAAAATCCTAATATTTTAAGAAATAAGGATAATTATTAATAAATTGTATTAAAATTTCAAAACACGCATTTTGAACTATTTAATGAATAAAATACTTAAAAGTATTGACTTTAAAAATATCATACCAAAAATTTGGTGTCAACATGACTAATATCACTAAGGTCATCACAAACATCATCCTTTGAAATTAAATTTGGTTCAACATCCTTATCATATATTTGAGATGTTCTCGCCTTATCATCATCTTTAACGGTCAAATGTGATTCTGCTCGAGCATTGTTAGAGGAGACACCACCTTTATTTCCTTTTTTTTGAAGGAATTTTGGTAGAGTCTGACAAAATGCTCAGGTGTCCAACATTCACTCTTCCAATGGTCTTTCATGCCACAACGATGACAATTACTTATGAGAGGTTATTTTGAGAACTCATCTTGTTCTCCCTTTTATTATGACCACCACCTCGACTATTGTTGTATCGTCTCTTGTCTTTTCCACGTCCCCACACTTTATTATAGCCTCAATAATCCTCTCTTTTTATTTAAGATTGATCACGTGCTTCTACCACATTTGCTCTCTTTAGATGGTCATACCTTCCCTTTAAATCAGTCCACAATTCAAGTGAGTCTTTTACCGCTAGATATTCAATCGCCAGGCTCTCATCAAGATGATGACGAAGGAAAATCATAGCATTCGCCTTATCTTGACTTGATGCTTCATTCCCTTGAGTAATGGTGGCATCAAGACCTTTTGCAACTAAGTGAATCTCAGCATCGAGTACCTATGATAAGTAATTTTTTCTGAAAATATCCAGTGCCACAAACTCAAGTTTGGATAAATTCGACATGATGAGATTATAAGAAGAATAGGTGTATTAAATAAGAATATTTATATAATACCTTTACAAATAGTAACTTTGTGCTAATAACGTTTTATAAAAGAAAGCTCAGAATAATATAATATAATAAGAAAAAGACAAGAAGTATCGATGGAAGAGAGAACTTTTCTTATATCCAAGTGTGTTATAAATGGTGAATGACATCTCTATTTATAGTGTTGAGATATCACCCCAAAGGTCACCTTGTTAAATGTCTAAACTTGTAGAGTTATCCACAAATGTTCACATCACCTTGGAGACATACATACATGAATTCAAGTAATTCATGAATAAATTAAATGGACAATCCATTATTCAATGGATCTATAACACTCACATATTTGTGATAGTTATAAATCATTTCATTAAGAATGAACTAGAAATTTTAAGTTAAATTGTTTGTAAATTAAGAAATCAAAAAGAAAAATGTGTCACATAAATTCAGACAAAAAAATATGCTTATTAAAAAAGTGATTGGTTCATAAAATTGATCAATCTGTGTCACATAAAATGGGACAAAAGAAGTAACATGTATTATTTGATTCAAAAACTACGTAAAAAGTATTGTAAATCTCAATAATTAACAACATTTAATTGGCTCTTGAAATTCTATTTATGCTACATACATTGGGACAAGGAAAGTAACATATATTATTTAAAAATTACGTAAAAGGTATTATAAATTATAATAATTAACAACTTAAAATATTTAAAAATCATATTAAAATTTAATTGACTCTTGAAATTCTATCTAGATCACATAAAGCGAGATTAAAAAAATAACAGTTATTGGACCCGTGCTAGCACCAATACTTGTGTCTAGTATAGAATATAAATACAGATTAATAGTTCATAAATTTTTGTTTTTTTTGGTGATGACACATGACACATTTTTTCTCTACATCATATTATATATAGAATATAAATGAAGATTAATTGTCACGCCCCGAAGCTACCCCCAGGGTGTAAACACGGGACTTAAGATCACGAGGGACCCCAAGCTAATCCTAAGTTGACATATCACAAGCATACTAGATAAACTGAAGTAAGAAAATACTGTGCGGAAGTTTAAAACATCATATACTAAAATGATGGGAATACCCATTACTATCTGAATAAATAGACTGTGAGTTTAATTACAATTGAAAGATCAAACTCCAAAGCTAAAACTGAATCTAACTATGTTTGAAATAAAGCCTCTAACTGACTAGAGATGTTGGGACATGCCCCAACTAAATCTAGCAAAAATTGAAACTAAAGACTAAAAGTAGAAAGATAATCATGACAATCATCCTGGAAGAATGATGACTCACCAATGCTACTGAACTGGAGATCGGGAACCGTTTTATGCGTGATTTGAATGCTGAGGATCTGAACCTACATAACGAGAAGATGTAGCGCAAAGTATGCGTTAGTACTTGAAAGGTACTGAGCATGCAGGACAGAATAAATCTGAATAATGTACATAACTGAACAAAGCATACTGAGCAATGATATAAGATGAACATGATACTATATTGAAAATGATAAACATGAACTAAATTGAATGCAATAACCAAGTTTAAAACATGCTGAATATAAATACTGAATTGTAACTGATAACATGGTTAATGCACTAGAATTTGACTGTGGTAGTTACTTATAACCGACATAAAACCATGTGAGCTAAACGTGAAATCTGATGTATACGCCCTATCGAGAGGACTCAATATACCTTGCTAGAGGTATAGAGGCATAATTGGCGTTATCACTAAACTGATGCCCACATATGGGAGTTATAACCTACGGGGACACGTAGTTCTGAGACTATGAGGGTGACTAATCCTAGTCCAACTCGGTATAAAGCCTACTCCCAACTAAATATGTGAAAATTATAACATAATTGAAGTAAACTGGATAGCTCAATAATTTGACATGCAAATATGAAAATATAATATTTATTTCTAATAATGAAACATTCGAAGAGTGAGGCATGTATATCTGTTTATCTGTCCTAGCTAATGTAATTCATGAACTAAAAGAACTACATAACTATGGTTCTGAATTTATGCTATAATCTACGCAAAAGCATTATTGACACATGATAATCATAGTATTTTGCTAAAATTCTAGAAACTCTAGGTCTAGATAGTATGGAGGAAATCAAGAATCTGACTAAATTCTAAGGACCTAATGGGTGAAAGGAACCCACTAGTGAAATCTCACTTACCTGGTGACGAAATTCACGGAGAAATATTTCAATTTTGGGGCTAGAACTGAAGAAAACCTTGTTGCTGTTGTTGAGGAAACTGGCACCTTTTTCTCCATCGTTTGCTCTAAGTTTGAATGATTTAGGTGAATGATCGATTAGGGCAAGTTCTGATTAAGTTACTAAGCTAAAACTGACCAAAACAATGTAGTTTAGGGGTTAAACGACGTAGTTTAGCTGTCCAACACATAGGAAAAAAGACCTAAAGGACCCTATTTAAAAATCTGACGCAGCTGACCACGACCCCTCTGACGGACCGTCAAAGGGACCACAGACCGTCAATCTGGTTGTGGTCCTTGGTCCAATAGATGTTGGTTTTTGGGACAAGCTTCCATGGGCGCCACCACGGTCCGTCGTCGGGACCACGGCCCGTGAAGGGTCCCGTGGTCTGACGTCTAGGCCTGGTGGACTCTGCTTGGCTCCCACGAGTGTCAGTACAGCCCGTGAGGTGGTCCACAACCCGTGAAGGGCTTCGTGGTCCACCTCTATTGGGAGGGTGTTGAGTTCACGAGCAGGTCAACGGACTGTGGTCCCTTTCACGGTCCGTGAACCTTGTCGTGGTTCACTGGTTCTGATGTTTTTCTGTTGCATTTTCTAAGTCTGGTTTCTGAGGTGTTACATTAATAATTAATTTTTTTTATTGTTGAAACATGACACTTTTTTTCTCTCATATAATATTATTATTATATATAGAATATTAATACAAATTAATAATTCATAAATTATGTTTTTTTTTGTGGTGCTGACACACGACATTTTTTCTCCTATTATATGTAGAATATAGATAATGATTAATAATTCATAAATTATATTTTTTTTTTTGTGCTGACATGTGACACCTTTTTCCTCTCCTATTATATAAAGATATAAATAGATAATTAGTAAATTATGTTTTTTTGTGATGCTTACAAGTGACACTTTTTTCCTCTTCTATTATACGTAGATATAAATAATTCATAAAATATATTTTTATGTGGTGTTGACATGTGACATATTTTTCCTCTCATATATATATTAATAATTCATATATTATATTTTTATTGTACTACTGACACGTGATACTTTTTTATTGATCTATTATATATAGCTATAAAACTTCATAAATTATATTTTTGTGAGGCTGGCACATGACAGCTTTTTTTCTCTCATATTATATATTATATTATAGGCTTAAGTCATAGGCAACCCCTTAAAGTTGTTAACATAATTCACTTAGACACCTCAATTAAAACGTGTACCTATTGAACACCTCTGGGACTTCGAATTGATACTATTTGAGCATTTTTAGCCTATGTGACATTTTAAGTGTGATTCACATCTGATGAGCACATGAAAACATGTAATTAGAATTTTGTTTTTAAAAAATAATCTCTTTCTTCTTCCTTGTGAATGTCGCATCACTTTCTCTGACAGCCACCATTGTTGATGTTATCATACACCTCTCCTCCTTCCATTCTCTTTCTCTAGCTACTTCATCTCCTTTATCTTAGTGATCATTTTTTTTTTAAAATTGTCATTATTGCTTCCATCACATTCATTTCTTCCTCCTCTTTTGAGCAACCACCACCACCTCTGTCATTAACACCGCTGCTTGGTTGTTTTTTCGTCAGATCTAGAATTGCTTGATCATATTTTTTTCTTCAGATCTAAAAATGAATCTTTATTGATTTATGGAAGTATCTTTTTTTTTTTAATTTAATAATCTGCTATTCATACAAAAGAAGAAGAAAAAAGATTAATTGTTGACTTTTCTTTTCTAGAATTGAATTTTTTTCATTGAGATAGCTCAATCCCACCATTTTTTACTTTTCTTCAACTTTTTTCCGAACCTGAAACAAAGAGGATATAAGTGAAAAAATTGAAGAAGGATTTGGTTTGTGAGAATGTGATGGTAATGACGATAATAGTGGATGTACGATGATATTTTGAAAAAAAAAAAAGTTGAAGAACTGATGGTGGGTGGACATTAATCTAAAAATAGTTTTTCCTTTTTTTGTCATAATCTTTTCATTGTTATTTTGACTCAAAATGCCACATGTACATCATTTATTTGTGAGTTTTCCACGTCACCACGAGTGTACCACACTCCTTTTATATTATTAGTTGATTGTAATGCTTAGATGATTTTAATTTAAGTTAATAGAAGTGTTCAATAGGTACATGTCATAGTTAAGGTGTCCAAACAAAATATGTGGATAACTTTAAGGGGTCTCGACTTAAGCCTATATTATATTTATTACTATTAAGAAATGGGAATAGAAACCAGGAGACCGTCAGCATGTATGTTTATTGGGATAAAAATTAAATTTGAGGATACTCATGTCATTTTACAATTTTTCACCTGCATGTTACTTTTGTGGACCCCAAATTATATTAAGGCCTCATCTGTTTGCACTTAATGAAGGTCTGAATCTTAATCATTCAAATTCAGTCCATTAAATGCGTTTAGTTTTTAGGTTTGACTCTTAATCATTCAGATTCATTAAGTCCATTTGTTTCTTTTTTTAAAAAGCCTCTGAATGGATCTAAAAAGATCTGAACGAATCAGATATGTAGGAGAGTCTTAACAACATTCATTATTTAATACGCTAGAAAAAAATCACATTGACTCTCTCTTTCTCATGATGCGACTTGCTCTCTCTCTGTACAAACTTTCTTCCTCTCTTTTCTCAATCAAACACCAATTTTTTCCTCTTGAACTAGTAAGTTTTCATAATCTTTACAAGTATTTTTTTTATATTAACAAATTTTTTTGGGTTGCATTGATTTTTGTCAAGAACTCTTGTTGTAATAATATTTTTGTGTGTTTATCAATAAAGATGTGAAAAAATAGTAGTCATGATTAAAAACAACAACTATATATACATATCTGAGGTCTCTTATTAGAATTTAATTTATTTAGGCCAAAAACATTGAAGGTTATAATACAATAGGAGTTCATGATTGGAGTCCAAGTTATACCTATATCTAGTTTCTGACAAAAATGATGGATCTCCTAATAATTCTTCATCCCAATCTCCAGTTTTGGTTGAAAGAAAAGTTTTGAGGAAGAAATTGATGAGAATATGAGTAATACTTTGGAGTTATTGATTAAAAAAATAGTGCACATAGCTTTGAAGAATGCAAAGAAAAAATTAGATAGACTTGGATGCGAAGAACCACAAGTTAGAGAATTGAATTAAGGTCATTCGAAAAAAATGGGAGTTCTTTAATTTTTCTGATGAGCTGAAATATATGTGAGTCGTTGATGATGTGAAATTCACTTTATTATTTTTCGACTAGTATCTATCATACTTATTGAACAATTTGATATTATATTATGCCTATGAATTTTTTTTTTCATGATATATTTTCTTATAAAAAGATGATTATGTTGAATTCTTAAAAGAAATCATGCTACAATAATTTTATATCGATATATAATTTTTATTTGCATATCATATAAAAAATATTTAATCAAATATAAACATTTTAAATATTATTTTTATTAAAAAGTAATATTTTTTATTGAAATGAAAATTTTATAATATTTTATTGATATAATGTTTAATTTCATATGCATATTCATATATTGAAAACAAACAATCTTGATTATTCAGTGTTTAGATCTAGAGACCACATCTTGATATTCAGATCTAGACATCCAGATCTTAATGAACATCTTAATATTCATATGTTTATTCAGATTCAGACGTCTAAATTTTAATGAAAACAAATGAGGCCTAAGTCTCACATATTCATACATAGTAAATACCTGGGTCCATTTGAGTAGAATTCTCTACATTGCCCCTACTTTATTCCTTCAACATATAACATACTTCTTGGTTATTTTATTTTTTATTAGAAGAGCTTAGTGAGATTCACATAAATGAAATAATAATATAACAAATTTAATACATTATATAATTATAATTAATAATAAGGATACATTAAATAACAAATTATTTTTTATTTTTCAAACAAATAAAAAAATATTACAACTTAATAATGCACTACAATAATTAAGAAAAAATGCCATAAAAAAACTTTGCCTACTTTTGTTTAAAAGACATTATTCCGAATATTTTTTGTTAAATATATAGCTAAATATTATTTCACTTTTATAAATTCAAATAAAATTATTATTTTTAAAAATACTAAGATTTTATATGGAAAAAATTAAAGTATAATTAATTAGTTTTCCTACTATTTTATTATTATTATTGATGAAGTATTATAGGTAAGTGTAACTTAAATAAATTATACCCAGTACATGCTACCTGTAACTAGTTATATATATAGAATATAAAAATAGTGATTAATCATATATATATATATATATATATATATATAAAAGAGAACCTAAGCCCGCCTACATGGCGCCACCACAAACAAGGATTCCTTTTTAATTTATTTATTTCCAAAATTAGCCTTCCCTTTCATGAAAAATTGTGACTGTTATTAAAAGTTGCGACTTTTATGAAAAATTGTGACTTTTATGAAGAGTTGCGACTTTTAAAAAAAGTTGACTTTTATGAAAAGTTGTGACTTTTATGAAGAGTTGCGACTTTTATTAAAAGTTGTTATTTTTATGAAAAGTTGTGACTTTTATGAAGAGTTGCGACTTTTATGAAAGGTTGTGACCTTTCCGAAAAGTTGTGACTTCTCCAAAGAGTTGTGACCTTTCCGGTAAGGCACAATAAGCATTTGTTCACACTACCCTTTGTTATCTATAAATAGAGGGGTTCCCTCTCATTTTAAAACAACGAAAATTCTGAACTTCTTCTTCTACACAATTAAATATTTGTGTACTTTGCTCATGTTGAGCGGCTCACTAACACTATTGTTTTTGTATCATTACACTGGTGAATAAAATCGTTTCATCCTAAGAGGATCTATTTCTTTAAACCTCGGGTACTAGAGGGGAATGATTTCCTTAAGGAAGCACTGTGCATTCAATGAACTCAATTTTTCCTTTCTGTTTCATTCTATGGTTATAGATCCTGGTATGTTTTTTTTACAATCATTAATTTACGCTTATGATATTCCCTCTCATTTTAAAACAACAAAAATTCTCAACTTCTTCTTCTTCTGCATAATTAAATATTTGATTCTGAACTTCTTTTTCTTCTTCTGCACAATTAAATATTTGATTCTGAACTTCTTTTTCTTCTTCTGCACAATTAAATATTTGTGTACTTTGCTCATGTTGAGTGGATCACTGACACTATTGTTTTTGTATCATTACACTGGTGAATAAAATCGTTTCATCCTGAGAGGATCTATTTCTTTAAACCTCGGATACTAGAGGGGAATGATTTCCTTAAGGAAACATTGTGCATTCAATGAGCTCGATTTTTCGTTTCTGTTTCATTCTATTGTTACAGATCTTGGTATGTTTTTTTACAGTCATTAATTTATGCTTATGATATTAATTGTTGTTTTTGAGTACATGTTTTAAACTTTGTTGTTTATATTTCTGTAAAGTTATTGTTATAAGTATTTGTGAGTACAAACTCTATGTAAATCCAACTACTGCAGATTCACAAATAACTTTTTACATAATACATTTCTTTACAGCATTCTCCAAAGATATCTTTTCTTCTCCAAGAGATCAAGCCTAGAAATTTATATGATTTTTTGTTGTTGTCCTAATAATGTTAATATTAACAGGAGTAAAAAAAACATAGAAACTCAAATGATAGAACTAAAACTAGCAATTAATTACAATTGTATGATACACAATAATGACTATTCTCTCGCACCAAAGTACTCTTTTAAACTTTTTTTCCCATTATCTCTTACTTCTCTTTCACCCTTTTCAAGGATCCTTAATGTTTTGTTCGTGAACAACTTCAATTCCCAAACACCATCATAACTATATTACATATAAAATTTGGATTTTGGAAGATTGAATTTTAATTTAAAACACATAATGACTATATATTACTTATTGGTATATCATATGATTATGGAACCTTTGCTCTTGATAAACACATTAGTTATATATATATATATATATATATATATATATATATATATATATATATATATATATATATATATATATTAAAAAATATTTAATTTTGAAAGTAATTTGATAGTGTTATACTAACGAAATTTGCAAAGAAGAAAATTGAGAAAAATATTTATTTGACTCTCTAACTAAAGACACTATGTAACCATGCATATAGATGATAAAACTAAACTAACCATTGTAAAATTTCAAAATCAAATTAATGAATCTGTAAAATGAAATTATGTAAACTAGGAGAAAATAGTGTTATGATTTGTAATTTTGCCTTTCCTTTTAATAAAACAAATGGTTAACTACAAATGAATAACCTCTATACTCTTGAAAATAGATTTATATAAAAATCCTATAACAACAAAATACAAGAAAAGTTCTATTCTAATAAATTATAAAGAAAAATAATCTAACCGCGTGAAGTGAGGGCCCATTTACTAGTAATTAATAAATGGCAAAATTACTAAAGTACACTACATATGTTTACCTGTTATCAATTAATCCCTTCTCTTTCATAAAAATCCCTACTTTTCCCCAATTCCTCTTTTCCGGATACTTTATTATGAAAGAAACCAAACCCATCTTCCTCACCCCCAAAATCTCGCCTATAATCTCTCACACTACCAAATCAGTTACCGCTTTCAAAGCAATTGGATTTTCAAACGATTCAACAGTCTCAAAGTTCAAAATAGGTATTATTCTTTTTCTTCATTTTTCTTTCAAAATCAATTTTTTGTTTCAATCGATTTTGGATTTTTGTCACAATAGATCATCCGTATTTTAATATTGGGATTTCCCAATTAATAACACCTAACAATGAACAAATTTTTGAATATGAACACCCCAACTTGAATGAACAGAGGTCTAAAAGCTTGCATATAACGGCATTAATGGCGAATCGAACTGCTTCCAAGAGAAAATCAAAAATGAAAGTGGGGTCATCATCTAAAGCAAAAGATGCAAAAACTAAAAAGAAAAGGGGTAGAAAGGTTGCCCCTCCCAATTTCCGACCAACACTACCCATGGTATGTCTTTCTTTTGCTTTTAATTTTAGACATTGTTGAAAAATAAACGTATATAGTGTATAATGTAATCTGTAGTTTTAACCTAGAAACACTGATTGTTTGGGTTTGAGTTTAACTTTTAAATTTGTAGATGAAAGATATGGTTGAAAAATATAGTTTTATTGTATATATTGAAATCTAGAGTTTTTTACCGAAAACACTGATGTTTTATCTGATGTTGATATTGAGTATAAATTTTACATTTATTGATGAAACACATTGTTGAAAAATAAAGCATCTTGGTATATAATGAAATGTTTAGTTTCTACCCAGAAACACCGATATTTTGTCAATTGTTGGTAGTAAGGATTCATTGTTGAAAAATAAAGTATCTTGGTATATATTGAAATGTTGATTTCTACCCAAAAACACTGATATTTTGCTGAAATAAAGTATCTGTTACTTGTGATTCATATACGTAGATGATACAAAAATAAGTATTTGTTTTACATTTGTAGATGAAACACTAGTTTAAGGCAAGTTTTATGTGCTGAGATTTGTATTTAAGATAGGCGTTCAATTCGTTGTATGATATAGAGGTTATTTGTTGTACAATGCATCATATTCGTAGATATGCACATGAATGATGCGAAAACAGAATTTAACATGTATGTTAGTTAACATTTTGTATCATGTTTAAATAGAAGCCAATGTATATACATAAGTAATATGATTTTCTGTATCAGTCATGCAATTTTGGCATACTAAGTATAAAATGATCTGAAACATAATATTTTGAATCAATTATGATATTTCCCTTTTAGTTATGTATGCATCATTTATCGATTTAGTTATTGATCAACATCATTTATTTTTCTGTAATTGCAGAATATGAAATATGTGATTAAACATATTTCAAAGCAACCTCTAAAGTTTGGTCCTACTTACAATTCTAATTTTAAAGAAAACTTAGAATTGTCAATAAAGGATGAAGGTATGAACATGTTTAAGGATACCATATTCGGCCAGTACCTTAATATCCCCAAGTGCCACTACCAAGGACAAATAATCAAATGTTTATATCTTCTAGAGGTTGAGCATGATAATTTAGACAAAGAAATCCATATTCGACATGCTAAAGGAAATGTATTGCAATTTTCTATTAGAGAATTTGCAATTATTACTGGTCTCAAGTGTACCGAAAATGTTAAAGATTTTATATATCCGATTTCAAAAATCAGTAGGCTGGTTCAGCGATACTTTCCTGGTCCAAATTATAACGTAAACAAAGGACGACTGGTAGATCGTTTTGAGTTGGGTATTTGGGACAGCAGTGATGATGTTTTTCAGATGGTTATATTGTACTTCATTCATACATTTGTTTTCTCCCAACTCGGTGATGCACCAATTCCTATTGAAGATTTCTTTATGGTAGAAGATGGCAGCTATAAACAGTTTCCATGGGGACAACTTGACTTCACGAAGTTAATGAAATCATTTAGGAAAGAGTACAAACCTGACAAACAAATGTATCGATTGAATGGATTTACATACGAACTTAATATCTGGGTATATGAATGTGCGTCGGCAATGCATAACGAGATAGCTGTTAGAGATGGAAATGGTATACCAAGAGTATGCAATTGGAAAGTTGTGGGTGCAAAGCCTAAATACGAGATGTTTATGGAAAACATCTTTACTGAGGTAATTAGTATATAGAATCTTTTGTTACTTTATTGTTTTATTTGTAATACATTATTTAAATAGTTCTAACGATGTTTTAATTTTTGTTTCTATATAATGATTGTTCTAACATGCAGCCAACTCAAGAGGAACTCGAATAACTTGATTTACCAAATAATAGTCATGTACCTCCAAATCGGTGAGCCACATCAATTGCTAATCAGGAAGAGGTGCAACCAGACGATGTTTCTAGTTTTGAAGAGTTTTCATCAAAAACCTCCAGAGCAACTGTTAAGGAGATGCACACGTGTTTCTACCACAGGATCCACCCCACCCCCTAAGAGAAGAAAGGTTGCACATCCAACAAAGAATAATGTGTCAAAGACAACACCAGACGTGCAAAAGAATGAGCCATTTCAAACTCCAATTTCACAACCCCTAAAGTTTGATAATATATCTGGTGTTCATCTTAATACAGTTCCCCGAAGAACATCATCGGACAATGCAAGACTCGAGGATCTAGAGGGTCACATTAAGTCTTATGTAAGTAAACATAACTATGTCATTTAAACATTTTCATTGTTCTTTATAATCTCACTTACTATGCTTAATTTGAATCCGGGTTGACCAAAAAATTGGAGCTCTTGAGGCGTTAATTATAAAAAATCATTCTGAGTTGATAAAAGCAGTTGCCGCGAAAGATAACAAAAGTGATAAGGTAGTATTTTTATTTTTTAGATTATCTTTTTAGTTTTGTGTTATACTCATTTTTTTCATCATGAAGGACATTGGTGGCATTTCTATGCCACATATAGTGGATGATTCAGTAGACAAAGGTAATGTTGATCTAGAATCTGCTTCTGATCAATTATTCCAACACCCCATTTCACCTATACACATGGATTTTGCAACTGTTGATCACGATGGTGATGCATCTGCTGTGGAGGTTGAACAACGACTTGTTAATGAAGAAAATGCTGCAAAGATATGCATATGATACTTAAATTTACATATACTTTATAACTCCTTCCTTATATTTTGTTTTACAAACATAGATTGAAGAGCCATCCATTAAGGATTTTGCAATCGTTGATCATGATGTTGATGCAAATGATGTGGAGGTTGAACAATGACATGTTAACGAAGAAAATGTTGCAAAGGTATGCATATGATACTTGAATTTAATTATATAACTTAATGACTTTCAATCATTAGTTAATTTCATTAAAATTATTAACAATGTATAATTTACAAATGACTGATACATTATTAATTTTAATTCATATAATGAAATAATCATTGTCTTTTTGTGTATCATTGGTGTACAGTAAACACTTAAATCTCAGTTGATGCTATATATTTTTTTTGAATCACTAGTAACAGATACTTAATAATTGCATCTTAATATATGCGTTTACAAACACAGATTGATGAGACATCCATTAAGGATCAGACTATGGAAGATTCAACAAATGTTATACCCACAATACACTATCGATAGAAGAGTTTGTTCATAATAAGGAAGTGGTAAGTTAAGAGCTTTTGAATTGTTATAATTAATTATTTTTGAAATTAAATCAAAATACTGTGTAATATTCTGTTTATTAGGAGGATGCAGTACATAAGCTCACACAATTGCACACAAAAGTATTGAGCTGTGATAAAGTTGTTGCTGATTCAATTAAACAAGACTTCAAAAGACATGCTTCAAATTCAGTAATTGTTGATACATCTGTCTGATTCTAAATTGTTTAATGCAAATGTCAACAGTTGCGTATAAAAATTGTACTATTTTCTTATAATTTACTGATATCATGTAGGATTCTTCCAAAGCGACATCTATTCCATCTGGCACTGAAACAGTCATAGATGCAATTGTTTACAAACTTCCAAACGAGCCAATTAATGTCGCACCACTGAGTGTAATCATTCCTCCACCACAGTTAACCAACAATGATGATTTTCTATCTGATAGTCAGCTACCCACCCAACTTCCAATCAAGGAATCTGCACACAATCTTGATACAAAGACTCCAGCTCCACGTAACAGAATCCCTTCAAAGATTTTGCAGTCTCCTTACGTGAATACTTTTGGATCCAGCGATAAGGGCAAGGGGAAAATAGACGATGACATTCGCCCATATACTCCATTTGAAGAATGTGGCATCACCTACCAAGTTTCATCACTTTTAATGCAAGAGTACTCCCAGTGGATATAAAAGGGACTCCTCAAAACACATGCAAACAAGTAAGTTTTTTTATTAATGTATCTTTTTAGCAAAGCATATTCGAATAAGTAAGTTTTCATTTTATATTATTTTTATACTATTATTTTGTATTAGCTTATTCTTATGTTGCTATAATCATTCTCATAGGAAACCTTCAGAGGATAAATATAGAGGCAAAAATGCTCTATTTGGCTTTGATTATATGGATTTTGTTGTCGCATTTCCTTTGGACAAAAATGTTAGGGTTTTGCCCTGATTTTCTTACCATAATTTAAGATTTATTTTTCCTTAAAGAAAAGACAAAACATTACCATAAATGTTTTTACTTTTCTTGAAAGGAAAATATAATATTCTTTCATATTTGGTTTATTCTCTCCTTTTAGGACTCTTTTTCTAGTAAGAAAAGGTTTTAGGACTCTATCAATATAGATTTGTTTCTTCTAACACAAACAATAACATCCACAATATAGTTGTTTAAGAGTCTTATTAATGAGGAGATTTATTCTCTCTAAAGTTTCAATGTTTTTCTTTATATTAGTTTTAATATAATAATATTTTGATTTTTAGTATAAGTTTTTGTTATCTGATTTATCAACTATATGATTTGTAAATTGTAAGCTTCCACATGACGCCCTAATCACCCTTCATAACCCAACAAAGAACTGGTTTTATACTATGTCACAGCCAAAAAAATGTTGGACTGATCAGGTACAATATACAATACAATTATGTATATGATACACAATTAACATGTGTAACTCAAAAAAAACAGATTACTAATTGTGTGGTATAATTTTTACATGTATCATATACTTTTATTCATATATTGTTGTTTTATGTATTGTCTTCTTTTTTTCTTTAATTTTGCAGCACATAGATGTAATTTTTTACTATCTACGCAAGAAGTCAAAACTAAGAAGCATGGATCAATACAGATACACTACATGCAACTGCTTGTTCAATACCTATATAAAAAATGCATACAAAAGGTACTATTACAGTCCTGCGGATGATACTCTCAGTACACAGCAACACATTGCCCGAGCTGATGTTGTATCTGTATATGAAAGGTCCATCAAAGACGTCATCAATGGTTTTTCTGTCCCTGCTGCTTTACCATGGAATCTAGTAGATGAGGTATATATTCCGATCAACTGTGAAGAAGAATTTCATTGGGTGTTGGCTGTGGTTGTTTTAAGAAACCGGTTAATCTGAGTTTATGACTCAAATTTGGGAACAAGGAACAAAAGTCAATCTGATGAGATAAAACAGTTGTCTATCATCCTGCCTAACTACCTTCATGGTAGCGGATTCTTTGATAAAACCGACAGAATTGATTGGGCAACATTGGATGCATACAAAGACAACAAAACTGGTTAATTGATGGGTCCACAACATCCGTTTGAAGTGGAATTTGCTCGAGGCATTATGCAACAAAATAGCGATAGCCTGTCAGTATTTAATCCACCTAGCTTTATTTACACATTTCATTCAATTTATAATGTATCTTCTTTATGTTTGCAGCGACTGCGGAACATATGTAGCTGCTTTTGTTGAATTTCTAAGCGATGAAATCAAGGTCTCATCGATTCCTTTTCAAAGTGAATATCTTCGCTCAAGATATGCAACATTGTTATGGAAATATGGTACCGACAAGGCCAATGCTGGATACGTTAGCGAGAATGATGATCCTATAAGGCTAAAGGTTGCTTCCATTCTATTGGCAGATGATGAATTGTTTATTGTAGAGTAGTTGTTTATTGACTGACTTACCGTAAAGATGTAAAGTTTTACTGTTTTGAAGATACATTAAGTGTTTTGTAGTATTCCTCTCCAGGTCTACATTATATCTCTAAGTAATTAATTATTCTATTTTTGAAGAGCATTTATTTTCACACTTTTATGTCGCTTCTAAATTAGTTTTCACTGCATTTTAATACCTTATTAATTTTTCTATATTATAAGTATTATACATGTCAATGCAGATTTTACTATAGTGAATCCGATACAAAATTTCATCACTCATATTAAGTATATGATACAAAAATTAAAGTATCTTAAAATGACATAATTATTGTTCACACAACACTGTACAATTTATATTTTATAAGATGATACTAAATAATTTTTACTTACATAAATATTAGGTATATGATACATAGGTGCCTAAAACATTTCAAATTGATACAGTTTTATCATTTCATGACAAAGTTTCAAAGATTTCAAGTATCATATACAAACTTTATATTAAAATCAATCTAACTTTTTAAATATCTTATACTTAATTTCCAGAGAATTATTTTGTGCATGAAAACTCAAATTTCGTCCATAAATATCGAAATTTTATGTATATGATATATAATATTGGTAAAAAATACAACTTCTGATACTCTATTATTAGTAGATAGAAAATTTAGAAGAATATATTATGTATATGATATATAATTGATTCAAATGATACCTTTTTTAAATGTTGTCTCTATTAACTTTGGCACACATCACAACTATTTGGTACTATTAATCGATGTAAAAATTATAAAAAACACCTAGTATACCAATCTAATTTTTATAATAAATTGACAATCACATAATGTTGCCAAAACATAACATTATTCATTTATTGAATCATAAAATAGTAACCATTAAGAATCTTTTGGGAAAAAAGTACATGTTCTTATATTGTGACCTTCCTGTCCACATTGTCCACAATAGTTTGTGTTTGTGGTAATCTTTTCATCTGGATTTTTCTTCCTCTTTTTTCTTGGCCTTCCAGGCATTTTTTTGTATCTTGGTGGCAAGACTACTTATTCCAAAACAGATTTTGGAGCTATCCAATCACTTTTGTCTGGCATTGATTCTATTGGAAGTGCATACGTGTTTATTAATGCATCATTTTTATAGTAATCAGAGCAGTAGTGATGTACATCTTTAATATTCTTCTTCTTCAAAGCAACCATTGCGTGCGCATAAGGTATCTCGTCATGTTGAAATCTACCACATGAACAAGTTTTTCTCTCAAGACATACAATGTATCTTATCGCACCTTCATACACTGCAAAGATATATTCAGAAGATGCAACTACCTGCAAATGTTTAAAAATTACAGATACATCAAACGAATTTGTAATTGGTATACTTAACAATATAACTTGAAGTAAAGCTAGAAACATAAAAATTGATAAAACAAATATGTACCTTCATTTTCACACATTTGGACGTGTTTATAATCAATATTTCTTCAAATCTTCTCCCTAATGTTTCCTTTGTATAAGATGTTATTTCTTGATTTTTGCAATTCCAAGTACCAAATAGAATTCTAACTTCTTCCAGAAAGTCTATAATAGGTAATTGTTGTGCATCAACAAGGCAACCATTGATACATTCTGCTATGTTCGAAGTCATCATCCTCCCCCTGTTCACAATTGCATGAGATCTAGCCCACCTTTCATACCCAGCATCTTGAAGATACTTCTTAACTCTGCTATCTATTTTTTCCACTTTAGCCATTAATTTTTCAAAATCATCTTTCCGATAAGCCTTTGCCATAGAATAGAAAATATCACTTAGTATGGTTATGCTTCTCTTGTAGTATGTACACACATTTTTCCAGAGGTGCCATATGCATGCGAAATGAGGAATATTTGGATAAACAATACTTACACTCTTCAATATGCTTTCATTTCGATCTGATACAACACACATTTGTTCTCTATCACCAAATACATTTTTAAAGTGTTGGAAGAACCATGTCCATGAACAATCATTTTCCGTGTCTACAATTCCATAAGCTAATGGCAATATACAACCTTCAGATTGAAAGACATAACATTACGATTCTTTATATATGATTGTTCCATGATGTTATATTACTATCTTGAAAAATCAAATTAATAAACAACATGTCATACCTGCCCCATCGAGTGTACTTGCCGATACAAATGTCCCTCGATAAGATCCGCTAAGATGTGAAGCATCAACGACAACAACAGGCCTACAGAACTCAAACCCTCTCATCATTGGCCTTAATGATATGAAGAGATATATAAACTCTCTTTTTTTCGACTTGTGCATACGTATATATGAATTTGGATACACAATGTTCAGCATATATATGTATTTTGGCATCTGTTTGTATCCGTCTGCAGGTTTACCCCAATCATCTCCAATGCACGTTCTTTTGCACGCCATGCTTGTTGGTAAGAAATTTCAACTCCATATAGTGCCCTAACATCCTCAATTATATCGTTTGGAGTATGTTTTCTTTTATGATTCACTAACTTTGGAGCTGTCACACTACTAAGAAACCCAACAGTAGCTTGTACCTTACTTAATACCCTATCCCTCAATGGAAATGTATGTTTACTATTGAAGTATCTCACTTTGAATAAGTCCGTATTTTTCCTAACGGACGCCTTCAATTCCCAACAACAAGCATCTGAATGACATACTAATACGTAGCTGCAATAAAATAACAGTACAACATACATTATTACAAAGACTTTTAGTTAAATTGTAATCTGCACACAGTTTAATGACGACTCATTTATATATTTGATATACAAATCAGATAGCACATTCAAAATTCAATTATTAACATTATTTCAATAATCCTTCTTAATTATTAAAGTGTCAAGCAGAAACCCTTATGATACCTAATAACTACAATTGCACCATACACACGTTATTTGTGTATCATGATCAACATGATATCAAATAAATCTTAAAAAATCAACAATTTTATAAGATTGAAGTATCACATACCTTTTGCTATCAGATCTCTTAACTCTAAAATTGAAGCTATGCTTAATTTTATATTTTTCCATAACAGCCATTAGAGTTGCCTTATCCTTGTACAATTGCTTCACTTCCACATTAGAAACATTTGTATCTGATATATAATTTTCCACCTCCATTTCTGGTATGTAATAAGAATCACAAATTTTCGATTCAACAATGCTTAGAGCCTTTGTGTCCCTTTTTCCACCTTCAACACACACAATTGCACCTGTTGTTGCATCAAAATTATGTATATCTTCATCACTTCTATCCGATGTATCAATGCATAGTGGATACATACCAAATTCTACCTCATGTTTCTTCACTTCTATGTACAATTTCACCCCCATATCATTCCGAATACACAATGGACATGAATTACCTTCTATAACATATCTAATCTCCATATTTTTTTTTTGATTCATCAACGTTCAATTCTGCTGCAATTGCTGATTTGAGATTAACCAACGAAATATTTTCCCCAACCACTATGCCATCAATTTTGTATCGCTCGTACCTAACATCACTTTCCCATATACCTGAATGCCTTAACAAGATGGAAATATTCATTACAAATCTTCACCAAAAAAAACGTTGAAATTTCCAAAGCTTTTTGTAAAACAAGAAATAAAAATTTCAAAATTTGAAATTCAAAATTTTAGTTCAGTAGTGTTTTAATATTGAACGATTTGCAGATGCAATAAACGTATACGTGAATTGTGGCAGTTAATTTTTAAATCCCTTAATTAACGCATAAAACTGTTAAAATCCCTTTTTTAACACACTAACCTAATAATTACAACTTCTAAATTAAAGTATCCGGCCGCATATTAAAGTATCCGCAACACAAAAAAAAAGAAGGGAAATTCGTAATTTATGAAAGAGTAGGGACAGGAAGTAATTTGTTTATTATACTATGTGCTTTATATAATTTTTACATTTAATTAAGGCCTGTATATTTTAGGATGTAAAGAGTATATATATAACTCTTGGGATACTGATCTCTTTGGTAAACTCGAACGTTTCTTAGGCCTAAAGGAAGAGGAGGATTCTCTCACTTGGATAGGCCGCACCAAGGTTGTTTTCTCTGTCAAAACAGCTTACAACTACTTAACGGATTTGGAACAGTTCAATAACCCATGACCATGGGAAGAGATATGGAAAGCAAGAGCTCCTTTTAAAGTGGTTTGCTTCACTTGACTTCTTGTTTGGAAAGCTTGTCTCACTCATGATAAACTTCAAAAAAGGGGTTCTAGGTGTTTTCTATGCCATCGGGAAGCTGAAACCAATGGGCATCTTTTCTTGCATTGTTCAATTACCAGACAACTATGGCAACTTTTTGCAGCGTTAGCTTTTGAACCACATCTTTTGGTCTTTCCAATCGACCTTTAAAGACCAAAAGACGAGAGCATACTTTGCCTTAAACTAAAGAGTAGTTAAATTACTTGTTACACTCCCACAGTAAGTCACAGTATTAGGGAGCTCCTACATCCAGTGTTGCATCTCACAGTTGTAACATTGTTCAACAAAGGAACATGAAGGGACTTATCAGCTAAACACTAACCTGCAACCACGATCGACCTCACAAACAAAAAGCAAACAGTTGAAAAGAGTATCAACTTACAATGGGTGATCAATCAAGACAGAAAAACACATTGATGATTCCTGAATAGGCACACGCCAGGCTTAACACAAATCCCTAGTTGAATGCAGTGTTGGAAACCATCTATAGACACCAATAAGGGAAACAATAATTCCGGTGTTAAGGCAGATCATAAGTAAATTGCAACAGCTCTAAGATTGCAATGCATTTAGTTGCCACAATTTGTAATTACCAATTGCATGACAAGTCCCTGATGCATCTCTTTACATTTCATCCAATGTACATTACTAATAAGTGATAATTGTAATTAGAGATGCCATAATTGCTCATAGCCGACTCCAGAAACATTTCTACTAATTAAAAAAAACAGACAATTAATTGCAAGCTTGAACACCTTCCCCTCCTCCTTAGTCCGGGCTTGGGACCGGCTGATTTAACAGGCGGAGTTACGAGGGTCACCTAAACACAAAATGTAGCAACAAATAAATCAACACTACTACAAAAGAAACCACAAGAACTGCCATTGGTGCCGAAACAATGTGAGATCATATAGAACTAACAAAATAATCTTCAAATAAATGTATTCAACCTAAACACAAAGAAAAGAGTCGAGGAACACAACTTGGAAATGAAGATAGGGAGGAACAGACTGGGAAGTGACCTCCAAGGTCTACCAGAGAAGCCTTTCTGTCCCTCAAAGTTAAGAGGTAAGGTCTTCTTACGTCCTTCCCTCCCAAACCCCACTTATGCGATCATTTTTGGAATTGCGCTGGGCCTGTTGTTGTTGTTGCTGTACAAAAAGACTCGGCAGTTAAGTAGACTTGGCACTGCCCTTCTACGAAAGAAGTGAGAGAAAATTACAAGTCATCGAAATTCTTTAAGTCGTGGTGCTAGAAAAGTCTATTCCATTATCTTGTAAAATTCTCACAACTTAAAATTGGAGAACCGAACAGACTCATAGTGCTGGTATATTGTTGCAAACCTCATTGAAGAAAAGACTATTAGAATACTATGGAGCATTCTCACAAATTAATTTGGACAAATAATGAAATTCTCCCACATATGATGTCACATGATAGACAACTTTTGGGCCCTGAAGAGCAAGACATGACTTCAAATGACAAGATACTACTTGAGAGATGCATCGCTGCTAAAAAGTAAAAATGTCAAAGACAACTATCGGCCCTGGCAAGTGCAAAACATGACTTCGAATGACAAGATATTACTTCATAGATGCATATCAGATGAAAAATAAAAATGTCATGGCTCCAACAGGTCCTAGTCTTTTTATGAGATTGCCCAAGGGTAATTGTGCAATGAAAGAAACACTGGACCACTACGTCAAAATCACTTCTATCTTAGAACTCAACATACATCTCATACCATGAAGAAGTTGCATTCGTGACATCCACAATTTCATAGCACCTTCAACAACAAAAAATATATATAATATCCAGAAAGCAGATTCTCCAGTTCTGGAACGACAAAGTATCTGCACATAGAGAGAGCAATATGTACCCTGAAATCAGTTTTTGCACCAGCTCCATCACTACACACATGGAATCAAGTGCTTCATCAAAATTTCGGGATGCTTCATCAAGTGCTTCTTCAGAGTTGAACTTTCATTAGTCCATGTTTTGAGAAAAAGTATCTCCTTGTTTTCCCTGAACTCCAGCTTTACTAAATCCAAGATACTAATTCCAAATCAAAAGAGACCAAATAAGCATGTGAGATGAGCCAAATAAAGAGATTCCCAACTCATCATAACAACCCAAAACAGAAAGCCACTTCACACCTATACTTTTTAGAATAGTACCTATATACCACTTATATTCAGTAACTGCATTTCATACATGTGAGACAGTGAGAGGAGACAATTATTCTGAGAACATCCAATTCTTACTCATAGTTCAAACTCTATCACCGACACTGCCGCTCTAATAGAACACGCATCCTGCAAGGTGCACATAGATTAATAATTACTACACATTGTAGGAGAAAAGCACATTAGATAGTACTAAGCGACTAGAACACTCAAGTGTAATTGAGCACCCACCCCCACAAAATAACAAGAACTTGTAATGTTAATCCAAAACAGATACTCAAGTACTTTCCAACATGCAAAAATGACTAGAACAGGTCAATGTAAAAACAGGAATCCAAGTGACCATACAGGACGTTATCTGTTTAACATGCTCCACAGCATACCAGGTCCTTTTCTGTTTAACATGCTCCACAACAACCGATTTACAATCCTCCCAACTTCTCACCACTTTTGGAGATCAAATCCACTTATATGGAACTGAATTCGTGTATTTTAGCAGAAAAAAATATTCCCTTTTAATTCTAATGCTATCAAAGTAGCTACAAGTGCTTGAGAGAAAAGAGGAACAAAGATGGACCAACAGTTACTCCAACGCAACATCTTGAGGCTGATAACTCTTGGCTGGCAAATTTAGACAACTGGAGCTTAGAAGAACAGAAATACCCCATTCAGAGTTATCTGGAAATTGAACAACTGGAGCTTAAAAAAGAGAAATACCCCCCTCAAATTATCTCGCAAATTTGAACTGGAGCTCAAAGAAAACAGAAATACCCCATTCAGTGGCCATATTTAGAAAAGAAATACCATGACAAACAGAAGCCAAACTATCCTAGCTACTTCAAGATGCTAATACCTTCCTCAACTTCAAAAAATAGTACACTCACATCTGTAGTGCTGTTTTTATAGGTAAGAGATCCAAATGAGCAAATACAACAAACGTTGTAAAAAACAGGAGTCTAACATTATCAAAACCATTGTAAAAGACTATAACTGATCGCTTTTCAGAAACTCCTTAATCTCATCCCTTCTCATGCTAGCTGCATGAACCTACCTAACTAATTGGTTGGATAACACAATATCACTGCCAACTAATACTTGTGTTTATGGTAGATAACACATTAAAATTCCACTACTCTAGCACCTGTACTCCATTTAAAGCTTATGGGTAGATAAGGAAAACCAGAAGACTTGGGAGGGAAATGAGTCAATCCCCTAACAACATGGAATATAGAGAGCAACATATACTAGGGAAGGCTCAGAAACTTCTACTGAATAGTGTTCCCGAGGAGAAGATGCAAGAAAAGATGATCTGCTGCAGGTACCAGAGATGAGGTTTACAGCATTGCCTCGGGTAGAACCAGAAAGAGATTGGCATAACCTAAACAGGAAGTCCTTGGATGCCTCGAGAAACAAACAAAAGTGAGAATCCACAGCAAATTCAAACTTCAAAATAAAATTGCAAAACCCAGAAAGAGATTCCCTGAGCCATAAGCTCATCCTTCAGGTCTCACTTCCACAGCACAGGAGGCCAAGCATTCTGCAGACACTCTTTTCTGCAACTCACAGATCTGCTCATACTCCATACCTACATAGCAAAATCAGAAAACTTACGGATACAACTGCACCAACAAATCCCGACCTACCAAATTCTGTAAATATCCAAAAATCATCAACCGTCTCTGGTAACACAAAACTAGTTGCGTTGATATAAATAACATAAAAGAGTGTACATGACTTGTTACACAAAAGATGAGCCATGTTTTTTACTTGATCTGCTCTAGATTCAATATTTGACTGTTCAAATGGCAATGTTTTATGGCAAAAACAGTGTGCGGTTTACACAATGGCTAACAGTCTGAAGCAACTCCGTAAATGATTGAATGGAGAGTTGCACTTGATGAATGAAGGCAAAGACAGCAGCACTTTTCAAAACTGTCTAAACTTGGTCTGGGTGGGGCTTCTTAGAAGATCCCCTTTTAACTTGTGCAACGTTCCTAATCACTCACCAATATAAGAAATCCAAGGAGCAAGGAACAATTTCTGAAATAAGAAATGAATTATAGCTGGTAATAGAACATGACGAGAACGAAGTAAAGAAACCATCAGTGACAGATTTGTGAAGTGACATTGGCTGAACAAATTATCGGTTAAGTAACATTTTAGGAAACATGCAATCAGTGAAGTGACATTTGACTAAACATATATCAAGAACACGGAGAATGACAGAACAACAGTTACCTATAATCAATGGCAATTTCAACCATATCAAGAAAATAGTACAAAGCTCATCTCAGAGGAGTATTTAGAACAAAATTCATAGAAAAAAATTCCCAACTTGCACAATGATCTGATATGTAATGGACTTACAAGGGTATCTCATGAGAAGATCTTCTACACAGAAAACAATAGTTACTTTTGTGATATAAATACATAAAGACTGTACATGACCTGTCACACAAAAGATGAGCCATGTTTTTTTACTTGATCTGTTCTAGATTCAAGGAATTGCTCTCTTTGTGCAAAGATTGTTCAAATGGCAATGCTTAATGGAGAAAAAAGGTGTGCAGGAGCTCCAAGTTTATATTAAAGTTTTACATAATAGCTAACACTCAGAAGCAACTCGTCAAATGATTGAATGTCTGAATATAATGCACATGTTCCAAAAAAAAAAAGATAGGGGAGAGATCTTCAAAAAAAAAAAAAAAAAGGAGGCTTCACTTACCTAACAATAATTAGTCTGACAATAGTAGTGACTATGGTGCAGATGCTGCACCCAATAAATGAACCAGAAATTGAATGAAAATGACCATGTACTGTAACCCACTAACTTGTAAAATTTTAATTTTAACGAATTACTAGAAGATCACCACTTTGAAAAGAGTGCGGTGAGAAAAGACAAAATACTGATTAGAGAAGAGAACCAAACTGAAAACCGAACACTTACAGGAGCTTGAACCAAACGAAACCTCAACATAAATCAACAAAGGCTGCTCCACAAAAAGGAGAGATTAGATCTTTAAGAACACAGCTACAAGCACAGAAAGAACAGTTGAATGCAAAGATTTAGAAACCCCCTTTCCCTCAAAGCCCTAACGATATCCAGATTGCAGTGCAAGCACCTAAACGACCAGCTTACTGAACACTAAGCTTTTAAATTTCCAAATCTACTCCTCCAATACACATACACTATGTGGTATATACATCCTTCCAACAGACAAAACTCAAACTGGTGTGATGAGCAAAAAGAAAATGGAAGCAGCGAAGATAAGCAGCAAGAACACAAAAGGTAGATGATGGAAAATCCAGAACTGAGCGAGTACTTACCAGAGATCCACACCATAAGATAACTCATCAGTTGGATCATCGCAAAACAAAAGCAACTGGACTAAAAGCTGGAATTGCACTTGTGGAGAGAGTTATCATGATTGAAAACTTCCGCTTAACAGCACTTCCGCCAACGAGATAAGGGGATCTCTATGACTAGGGAAGAAAACTTAATCAAAGAGCTAGGTACTAATACAAAGCCTGAACTAAGGAAAACTTCAACGCTTAGACAAACAAGGCTGCTCCATGAAAGGAAGACTTCACTGATCTTGAAAGACCCAACAGCAGCAAGCACAAAAAGAAGGGAACAGATAGAGTTGAAGCTGCGAAACCCATGCAACATAGGAGAGATCACTAGAGGTGCCAGACAAGATTGTGCAACTCCCTTGCCAGTGCCTGGTGATATCCAAATTGCAATGCAAGCACCAAAATGGCACAGAAACAGGGTGCACAAGGGAAGGACACACACTAAGACCAAACTTTGAAATTACCAAATCTGATCCCCTCATGGTTATCATGTGGTCTACAAACATGCATCCAAACAAACCAAATCAAGCGGGATAAGCATAAGAAAATAGAAACAGAGAAGATAAGTAGCACGAACACAGAAGTAGAAGGAGCTCCTCGGGCCATAAGAAGATATAAAATTGAGCTTGGGTACTTCTCAGGTGTCCATAACAATCAGGGATCTCATCATCATTTGGATAAATCCAAGAAAAAGCATCTAGACTAAAAACTTCATGGCAGCAGAGTACAACACACACAAGTGAAAAATATTATGATTCTTGAGAACTTTTATACAACCGTAGGTTTTGACAAAGAAAAAGGGACCTGCTGATTCGGAAGAAATCTGAGTTGAAGTTCATGCTCTGGAAGACCCAACCATCGCATGCACAAAAAGAACGTAACAGGTAAGTGGAAAATACCATGCAGGAGAGAACACTAGAGATGCCAAACAAGATAATATTGCAAAGTGCCCTGTTCTTGATGCCTGGTGATATCCAATAAACAGATTGCAGTGCAAGCACCAAAATGGCAAGAAACATGGTCCACAGAGGGATGCACACCCAAACCATACTATAAAATCTCCAAACGAAATCAGAGAAGGTAAGTAGCAAGAACACGAGAAGTACAGGGCCATCAAAAGAACATGATTGAGTTTGAATACACTTATCAAGTGTTGTCCATAACCATGGAGATCTCATCAGTTGGATCACCAAAGAACATAAGCATCTGGATTATTAAAAAAATAATATCACAACAAAATACACACTAGTGAAGCAGTGTTGACAAGAGAGAAGTGAACCATTCTGTTTAGGGAAGAAGATTGAATTGAAGATCTCAATCATTAAAGCATCAAACAATAAACCTCAACACTAAATTGACAGATCATGCCGCTCCATGAAAAGAAGAATCTATCGCTCTGTAAGACCCAGCAGCTGCAAGCACAGAAAGAATGGAACAAGTTCAAGTGCAAATCTGGCAAAGACCATACCACCAAGGAATTCACTACAAATGCCAGACAAAATTGAGAACAGCCTTCTTTCAAAGCTTGATAATCTCCAGATTGAAGTGCAAGCACCAATATGGCCAAGAAACAGGGTGCAGAGAAATGCACACAGGCCACCAACCTTCAAAATCTTCCAAGTTTATTCCTCTCAACTGTCACGACACATCCACATTCAACAAACAAGAGCAAGCTAGCGTAATACAAGAAAAATGAAGCAGAGAAGATAAGCAGCAAGAACACCAAAAGAGAGGACCATTTTACAAGGTTTTCAAAGATCCAAAATTTAGTACTTCTCAGTCGTCCATGAGACCATAACCATCAACCATCAGGAATTTCATCAATTGGATCATCGAAGAAAATAAGCATCTGCACTAAACACTCAAAATGGCAAAGTAGAATACCAACACACACTAAAAAAAAAACTAGTATAGTTGAAAATGTCAGAACTCATAAAGCCTGAACCACGGAAACCTCGTTATAAATGGACAAAGAGAGCCGCTCCATGAAAAGAATAATTCATTGCTCTGTAAGACCCAATGGCCGCAAGCACAAAAAGAAGGGTACAATCAAGTCCAAAACTGATGAAACCCATACCGTCTAAGAAATCACTAGAGACGCCATATGGAAAAGATTTTAAACTCCCTTTTTGTTGAAGCCCTGACCAATATATCAAAATTGCAGTGCAGGAACCAAAAACACCAAGAGGGTACAGAGATATCATACTGGATATCAACCTTTGAAATCTCCAAAACTTAACCCCTATTATTGTCACCATATAGTCTACACATCCATCCAAACAAAAAAACTAAAGCTTTGATAACCGAAATATCTGTGGCTAGAAGACCACATGTAGAGGAGCATTTATGGTATTTGTCTAAGGAAAATATCCAAAATTGGCTGAGCACTTATCAAATGTCCATAGCCATAGGAGACCTTATCAATTAGATCTTCGAAGAACATAGTGTTTGGATTAAAAACTTCACGGCAACAGAATAACAACACACACTAGTGAAAAATATTATCTTAGTCAAGAAACTCCTGAAGAAAACTTAATCGAAAATCATGATACTCATAAAAACTTAAACTGAAAAAACCTCAACATGAACAGGCAAACACATCCACTCCATGGAAAGAATAATTCATTGCCTTGTAACCATGGCTGCATGAACAGAAAGAAGGGAACAGTTGAGTGCAAATCTGACGAACCCCAAATCACCTAAGTAATCACTAGAGATGCCCTAGATGAGACTGAAAACCCCCTTCTGTCGAAGCCCGGACAATATCCAGATTGTTGTGCAAGCACCAAAAAGTCCACAAGATGGAAGAGGATCACATGTTGGTAAACCAAGCTTTGAAATTTCCAAATTTGAACATCCGTAACAGTGTCACCACATGGTCTACAGGGAAGATAAGTAAGTAGCTAGAGAACAAAAGTAAAAAAGTATTTTATGCCACTATCAAATGATATCTAGACTTGGACGAGTACTTATCAAGGGTCCATATGCCATAGAAGACCTCATCAATTGGATAATCGAAGAACATAAGTGTCTGGACTAAACTTTATGACAGCAGAATACAACACACACCGGTGAATTACGCTGTCCTAGTTGAGAAACTTCCATACAACACTAGTTTTGATAAGGACAAAGGGCCACTAGGAAAGAAAATTGAATCGAAAACTCCATGCTCATAAAAGACTTGGCAAAAGAAACATCAACACAAACCAACAAAAAACATGGCCACTCCATGAAAAAAAGAATTCACTGCCCTGGGCAATGGCTGCAAGAACAGAAAGAAGGGAACAGTTCAGAGCAAACCTGACGAACCCCAAACACCTAAGTAATCACTAGAGATGCCATAGATGAGACTGAAAACCCCATTTTGTCAAAGCCCCGAAAACATCCAGACTGCAATGCAAGCACCAAAAAGACCAAAAAAGGAAGCAAAGGATCACGTGTTGGTTAACCAAGCTTTGAAATTTCAAAATCTGAACGTCCATAACAGTGTCACCACATGGTCTACACATACAGACAACCAAAAAAAACTAGTGATATAACGAAAAAAATGAGAGCAGTTTGATAAGTAGCTAAAAGAACAAAAGTTCAGAAGTATTTTCCGCCACTATAGAAAGATCTAGAATTGGTCAAGTCCTTATCAGGTATCCATAGCCATAAGAGAGTAAGAGACCTCATCACCATAAGAGACCTTATCAATTGTAGCACCATAAGAACATAGGCATCTGAATTAAGAACTCCATGGCAGCAAAATACAACACACATTGGTGAAAATAATATCCTAATTGAGAAACTACCATACAACAGTAGTTATGACAAAGACAAAGGAGTCAATAGGTAAGAGAAATTTATCTATACTCATAGAAGACTGACTAACGAAACCTCAACACCTATGGAGGTTTATAAGGTACCTCCATGAAAATAAGAATTCACTGCTTTGTAAGACCCAATGGCTGCAAGCAAAGGAATGAAGGGAAGGGTTACATGCAAAGCTGACAAAACCCACTACAAAAAGCCAGACAAGATTGAAAAAACCCTCTCTCGAAGACCTGATAATATTCAGATTGCAATGCAAGCACAAAAAATGGTAAAGAAAAAATATTGGAAAACCCCTCTATCGAAGCCTGATGATACTCAGATTGCAGTGCAAGCACAAAAATGGCAAGGAAACAGCATGCACAGGAATGGACATAGAGCATCAATCTTCAAAATTTTCCAAATCTAGTCCTCTTAATTGGCATCCATCCAACAAACAAAATCAAGCTGGGGTGAAGCAAGAAAAAGGAACCAGAGAAGATGACGCAGAGAGAACACCAAAAGAGAGGGTTCAACAGGGACCTACTTGACCGGGCTGTCAAAAGATCTAGGATTGAGTTCCGAGTATTTATCAGGTTCAATAAGACCATATACCCATCAACCACCAGCAATCTCATCAACTGGATCATCAAGGAACATATGCATCCAGAGTGAGTGTAGGAAAAACTATCTTAGCTTTTGGCAATGTCCATGCAGCAGCAATTTTTGACAAAGAGAAAAGGGACCACTCTGATTTGGGGAAAAAACTGAAATGAGTACCTCAGTACTAACAATTATCTGAACTAAGAAACCTCTACACAAATGGCCAAGCAAAGCCCCTCCATGAAAAAAAAAATTCACTGCTCGGTAAGACCCAACTGCGAGCACTAAAAGAAATGACCAGTTAAGTGCAAAGCTGACAGAACCCGTATCACCTAAGAAATCACTAGAGATGCAAGAGACAAGGACTAAGAACCCCATTTTGGTTGAAGCCTAACAATATCCATCTTGGAGTGCAAGGACCAAGAAGACCAATAAACAAGGTGCACAGGAATACATACCGATACAATCCTTAGAAGTTCCCCATATCACCTAAGAAATCACTAGAGATGGAAGAGACAAGATCAAGAACCCCCATTTTGATTGAAGCCTAACAATATCCATCTTGGAGTGCAAGGACCAAGAAAACCAATAAACAAGGAGCACATGAATGCATACCGGATACAATCCTTAGAAGTTCCCAAAACTACTACTCTTGTTACTGTCACCATGTGGTCTACACATTCATTCACCAATGAACACAAAACCAGCTGGCGTGATAACAAAGCGAAAACAGCGAGATGATAAGTAGTAGAAGAGCACATTACAGCACTATCAAAGATCCAGTATTGACTTTTGACTTTATCCAGTGCCTATAACACCATAAGACACCAGGATCATCAAAGAACACGAGCATTTGAACTAACAACTAAAACTATCTGGCAGCAGAACACACTATACACACTTGTGAAAAGAATTATCACAGTTGAGAACTTCCATTTCGTACCAGTTTTGAGCAAAGCTTTGAGAGATTGGACACTCCAAAACCTTTTGTCATAGACCTGGGAACTGCCGCATCTTTCCGACCACAAACACCATAGCAAGACACTTGTTCCTGTAGAACCACTTGCACCTAGATGCCCATCTATGTATTCTTGACCAAACAAAATAACAAGGTAAAAGAAGTTGATGCGAGGAGACACATGATTAGCATCATAATTAGCATTAAAGATGGAAGTCAAGATATCAAATTCAAACTGATAGCTCCACTAGCCTAGAAGATCCAAGTAGGCAATGCCTGGTGAGCCAAATTTCCAATTCTACTCGTATCTGATTCAACAAAAGGAAATTGCTAGGTTTCAGAGTATGACAAAACACACGAATTCTCACAACAAAAACAGCAGAATTAACATTGAGATGAAGGTAACAGTAACAGCAAGCTTCATTACCCATACCTGATCAAACAAACAACAATAACGAATCAATAAATTAGCAAAATACAAAACTAATTGCAAACTGAAAAGGTCAAGAACTCCCCAAACCCCTAACGTTCCTTCTCTGAAGAGATGATCAGAGATTTCCATAGATTCAAAAGTAGCTAACGTGAGATTTATATAATTCTGAGATGGCCAAGAAATCAAAAACCAAACACACATGCTACTACAGGCACATCACAAAGACTTTTTGAATTGCGGAATCATTGCAGAAGCGATCACTCCCCGAAGGAAGGCATCAGCTCATCTTCCAAAGAGAATAATATACAATAATTACCCATTATCTTTGATCAACCAATAATTATCTATATCTTAATCAACAATAATTAACGATTATCTTGATCAAACAGTAATTACCCATATCTTAATCAACAATAATTACCCATATCTTGATCAAACAATAATTACTCATTATCTTGATCAAACAATAATTACCCATTATCTTGATCAAATAGTAATTACCCACATCTTAATCAAACATTATTACCCTAATCAACAATAATTACCCAGTATCCTGATCAACAACAATAACTATCCACTATCTTGATCAAACAATAACTACCCACTATCTTGATCAACAATAAATACCCAGTATCTTGATCAAACAATAATTACCAAGTGTCTTGATCAACAACAGTTACCCGGATCAAACAATAATTAGCCAGTATCAACAATAACAACAAGGCACAACAATTACCCAGAATCTTGATCATACAATAATTACCCACTACCTTGACCAACAATAATTACCTGTATCTTGATCATACAATAATTACCTGAATCTTGATCATACAATAATTACCCAGAATCTTGATCATACACTAATTAGCCATTAAACTGTATACCAAATAACACCAAATCTCCAAACCTTAACATTCCTTCTCTAAAGAGATGATCAAAGAGTTACAAAGATTTGAAAGTAGATAACGTGAGATTTACATAATTCTGGCCAAGAAATCAAAAACCAAACACATATGCCACTACAGACACACAAAAAAAACAGACTTTTCGAAGTGTGGAATCCCAGAATGTAATCATTGCAGAAGCGATCACTCCCCATAGGAAGGCATCAGCTCATCTTCCGAAGAGAATCATATACAATAATTACCCATTATCTTCATCAAACAGTAATTACATGTCTTAATCAACAATAATTACCAATTACCTTGATCAAATAGCAATTACTCATATCTTGAACAAACTATAATTACCCATTATCTTGATCAAACAGTAAGTACCCATATCAACAATAGTTACCCAGATCAAACGAAAATTAGCGAGTATCAACAATAACAATAAGGCAACAATAATGACCCATATCAACAATAACGATGAGGCACAATAATTACGCAGAATCTTGATCATACAATAATCACCTAGAATTTTGATCAAACACTAATTACCCAATATCTTGATCAACAACAATAAGGCCGAAATAACACCAAATCATAGGGAAAAAAAGTGACGCGGGATAGAACAATCGTCTTTATAGGGTTGAAGGGAATAAGACATTACACAGGCGGCCACGTTGGGTCGGTGTCTAATTTAGTAGACCATTATTAATCACTATTTTTATATTCTATATATATAAAATAACTAGTTACAAGTAGCCTGTACTGGGTATAATTTATTTAAGTTACACTTACCTATAATACTTTATCAATAATAATAAAATAGTACGAAAACTAATTAATTATACTTTAATTTTTTTTCCATATAAAATCTTAATATTTTTTTTAAAAATCATTTTATTTGAATTTAAGTGAAATAATATTAGCTATATATTTAACAAAAAATATTCGGAATAATGTCTTTTAAACAAGGGTAGGCAAAGTTTTGTTATGGCATTTTTCTTAATTATTGTAGTGCATTAAATTTGTTATATTATTATTTCATTTATGTGAATCTCACTAAGCTCTTCTAATAATAAATAATGTTATATGCTGAAGGAATAAAGTAGGAGCAATGTAGAGAATTCAACTCAAATGGACCCAGGTATTTACTATGTGTATGAATATGTGAGACTTAATATAATTGGGGTCCACAAAAGTAACAGGAGAAAATTGCTTCACAGGTGTCAAATAAGTCTTGGTTTTGTTTTTGGTGATATTGACTAAGTCAAAGAAGATTAAAAGAAAAGTGGACTTAATTAGAGTAATTAAAAACTTTGGGGTGTAGATTAATATTTCGAACTCATTATGAACTCATTCACAACCTCTGCCATCTTTCTTGTTATGTTTTTTAGAGGGTTTAATCCAAGAAACTAAAACTGATGTACCCTCTTTCAATTAATTTGATGGGGTGAAATTGTTAGATTGTCTAAGATATATTTTCCTTTGTGATTTGGGAGGATTTCAATTTTGTACCAAAATCGTTGTAGAGCTTTGTAAACATCTCATGCAGATCTATATTTCAACAAGTACTAAAATTTTGGGCCTAGGCTTTGGGCATTTGCTTAACTTACCGCACAGTTGCTATCAGTGCTATCTCTTGCCACAGGCTTCATCATGTTGACGTACAAACAACAACAAAAGTAAGTCCAAGTTGTATAGGCTTCAATCTTCTTCTTTTTTACAACCTAGAAACTTTGGAGTGCAAGTAAAGCACGGTTCTAAACTCGGATGTATAATGAGTCCTTACCTCTGAAACTCGGATGAATAATGAGCCCTTACCTCTATTCATCTCCACTTTACTTGGCGTTTATCTATAGCGACTAGGCCTGGAAGGGGGACCGGGTTGGCCCACCCCGACCCGCGATCGGCTCGCCGGACCTGGTCTCGTACATTTTCGCGGGTTGGGAGGGGTTTGGGATAGGGGACTGGTTCACCCTTTGGCCCCGGTAGACCCGGCCCAATCCCGACCCAGCTAAATCGCCGGTTCGCGGGATCCCCTAATTTTTATTTTTATTTTTAATTATATCCGTTGGGGCAACGGCTAGTGGGTCCCCCCAATGGATTTATTCACCTTTTTTTCCTTCCCCAACACTCCCTATCACCCATACTTTTAATACTTTAATTTAAACCCTCAAGTTATCATAAATACACTTTAACCCACTTTTAATATTATAAATACCCCTCTATTCCTTATTATTTCTTACAAAATCATCTATTCTCTCATCTATTTTTTATATCCTCTCAATCTTAAGTCTCAATTTTTTATTCCATTTAAGTCTCATATTATATCATAATACATATATTTCAATTCTAAATTTTCATATTATATCATAATATATATAATTCTCATATTTGCTATCAAGTATTGGAGTTTCAAATTACAAGTTACAACAAACTACAAGCTTCAAGCTTCAAGAATTGGTTATAACGTCTGCTATTAACGCAAACGTTTGGTACATTCATTTCATAATATTTATATTTTATTTTTCATCATTAATTTTTGTGTTATTATTATTTTTATATTACACTTTACATATTATTAAATATGAGTTCTAACAAAAAAGATATCGGTAAAGGAAAAGAGAAAGAACCAAGTGGCATTAGTAAATTATTTAATTTTAATAAAAAAAGTAGTAAGGAAAAATATAAGAGTAAATGTGGTGGTACTTCTTCTAAATCAATGTCTAGAGTTAGATTTAATACAAATGATTCTACTTATGTTGATGATACTTCTTATGATATCGATTCAAATGCTCAACTCGATCATGAACTTTTACAACAAATTTATGGTGATATTAATCCTTATCTTGATGAAAATTCAGGTGAAGAAGTAGAAGTTGGTTCGGGAGAAGATGAATTAGAAGATACACCTACTAGTCCGGTGACAAAAGTTCCAAATGAAACTACAAAGTCAACGGAGCAAAATTCTGGACGCCCACCACTTATACCTCCTACAAGGGAGAAGGTGAAGTATCAACCCCCTAAAACTTCTGTTGTGTGGTAATTTATGACTTTAGATAAGAAAAACTCTATTGTTATTTTTAATAAGTGTAAGCAATCTTTTAAACATAAACAAGGTAGAGGTCAAGGTGGGACGGGGGGCTTAGATAGACATTTGTTATCTTGTGTGCCGATTCAATATAAAGAAGCTAAATCATTAGCCGATAGAAAAAAAGAAATTCCAGTTAATGATTTTGATATTAATGTTAATAAATCGGTAGGGGCTTCTAACATAGTTCAAGGAACATTAGATCCTTCTAACCCCGGTGGTCCACTAACACAACGTAAATATAATAAGGAAAGAGATCGCGAAAATTTAGCTAAAATGGTTTCTGTTTTTGGTTTACCTTATAATTTTCCTTCACATCCCGATTTTATTGAATATATTCAACAAACTTATAATGCTAATTGTAGAGGTTTTTCAAGAAATATTGTTAAATATGATGTTTTTGTATATCAAAGTAAACATTGTCAATATCTTCGTTGTATATTTAGCATATTAGATTGTAGAGCGTCTATAACTTCGGACATGGGTCGTAGTGTTAATGGACGTGATTATTTAACTATTACAACACATTGGATTGATAATAACTGGAATTTGCAAAAAAGAATCTTAAGTTATAAAGAATGTGTAAAGAAAAAAACCGATGCATATTTAGCTTCAAATATTTTGAGTGTTCTAAATTATTACATGCTTATAGATAAAGTAATATATGTCGTATTAGATAATGCATCTAATAATACAAACGCTGCTAGTATGTTAAAAGTTAGATTATGTCCAATTGATGTTAATGTTTTTCATGTTAGATGTGTTGCACATGTATTAAATTGAATTGTACAAAATGGTATTTCATTATTTAAATGTGATTGTCTGAAAATTGAATATGTTGTTGCCTGAATTTTTTATGCTCATAGACCTACAAGAATTAGGGAATTTAATGAGCGTTGTGTACTATGTGATTTGCCACCAAAACATATTAAAACAGGGTGGAATTTTTTTTACGAAATATTTTCAGTTGCTTACGAATATAAATGACCCATACAAATGGTGTTTAATGCTCATAATGCTGACCATGTTTTCTGGAATTTATTATCCTACTATTTCATCAGTATTAATAAATATTTGTTCTATTTCAATTTAATTTTCTAAGTACAAAAAAATTGAAAAATTTAGAGTTGCAATTGAAGGTATGATTGAAAAATTTTAAAAATATTTTTTTCCTATTCCTCAAATTTCTTTAACTGCTACTTTACTTCATTCTGACTATAAATTACGAGGTGTGCAGGGACTTGTTGACACTTTTTATGATACTTTAGAAATTTTATTGAAAATAAATTCAACTTGTGAAATGTGCAAGTCTAGCATAAAAGTAGAAGTAAAAGTTTTGTATGAAAAATATAGAACTACAGGAAATACTCAAGGAAAAGTTGGTCAAACTTCTAATCCTCAGAGTAAAGCTCGAATTTCAAGTTATATGCGAGGTTTTCTTGGTTTTAATTCTACTAACCGTGATGATTTTGAAGAATATCTTAATTAATCTTTAGAAACAGTGGAAGACGGAGATGACAATGAAGACTTATTGCATGGTGGAGGAGGCGGAGCGTTGCATTTCCAATTTTGAGCAAAATGATTCATGATGTTCTAGCTATTCAAGCTTCATCAGAGGCTGCTTTTAGTGCGGCAATGTTTCAACTTGGAGATCATAAACATTCATTGGCGAAAGAAAGTTTGGAAACATCAGTTTTATTTAGAGACTGAGTCAACGCCGAGAAAAGGAATTCTAATTTGCCAAAGTTAAGTTCCAAACAAGAAGCTTGGATTAATGCGATAATTGGATCTAGAAATGATGAATTAGTGTCACAAGAGTTTCTAGCAAGTTTGCCAACACCGGAGGATGTCACTGTCGATATGATGCGACAATTAGAATTGAATTTTAAAGGACAATACAAATACTACATTACATCCGAGAACTAATTGAAACAGAACCCTTCCTAGAAGGTAGCTGCGTAAATTAGTTACTCATCTAATATTTGTAACAAATATTAGTTTTACATATGAGAACTTATTAAAACAGAACCCTTCCTAGAAGGTGGCTGCGTAGATTAGTTACTCCACTAATATTTGTAAATTGTAACTTCTAAGTTCTAAGTTGCAATTAGATTTTATTGAATAAATTTGAAGGCTTTATTCAAGTCCATTTATACAACTATTGTCTTGCATTTTAATTTTAATAAATGCATACATATTTACATATATACTAAACTAACTTTAAAATACTTAATTTAAAAATTGAAATTTCAAGTTTAAATTACTTTAAAATATTTAAAATATAAATTTGAAATTTGAAAATTAAAAATTAAAAATTGAAGTTTGAAATTTGAATTTTGAAAACTTAAGCATTATTTATTAGCTAAAAATGTTATTGAAAAAAAATCAAATAAACTAAAAATGTTATTCAATAACATATAATTTCAATACAAATAAATAAGTATATAAAAAATAAAAAATCCCCCGTGCCGTCCCGTACCCCCAAAACCCGTCCCATCCTGTATATATAGTGGAACGGGATGGGACTTATTTTTTTCCCCCCAATCCCGATCCCGACCAAATCCCACCAGCGCTATCCCCCATCCCGTCCCGTCCCCCAGTCCCCGTCCCCTTGCCAGCCCTAATAGTGACTGGTGTGGTATGACACCATAATGTGTGTCTAAATCACATGTCACGTGATGTGCTCTAATCACTATATCAAAGCCTTGTGGTTGTTTATAGTTCAATCTTATTTCCCAAAAAATAATTCCCAGTTAGAAGTTTTGGTTGCCAAAAGTCGACCTAGATACATATAATTTCTCATCTTTACCTCGCCCCGTAGTCCCCATCCTCACCACCCCACACCTCATCCCTACCCCACCTCTCATAGTGAAAAAGGGTAGCCTAATGCACTAAACTCTTGCTATATGTAGAGTCCAAAGAAGTGTTGGACCACAAGAGTCTATTGTACACAGTCTTATCCTGCATTTCTACATAAGGCAATTTCCATGGCTCAAATTTGTGACCTCCTAGTTACATGGCAAAAACTTTACCAGTTATATCAAAGCTCCTCTTCATACATTTGTCTAAATTATATACAAATGCTTTTAGGATAATTTTCTTTGTTTATGCACCGAACACAAGAAAATAAATATGTTTTTTCATTTCATACCAAACATTCCTAAAGAACAAGCGTTTTATCATGAACAGAACTTAAACCAAACGGCATTAAGTAGCACAGATGTTCCAATCCTATCAAAAATAACTCACGCTTTGAACTGTGAACCTTCAATGCCACAACCCATTACTTTGAATATCAAGAGTAACTAAAAACTCAGATATTGGGCTACCAAACTAGCATTACAATTCCACTTCACCTTCCATCTCTCATCTACCTTTCATCTCTACCAAACTAGTATTACAATCCAAGAAAGTTTGGAGATCAATTGGTATTATCGTCAATCAGAACTAAGACAAAAGGATAAAGAAAGTACCAACATTCCAATCCCAACAACAAAAAAAACACTTCATGACTTAACCTAAACATTTGAGCCACGACTCGCCACTCAAATTCAAAGAGAAAATTATAATTGAGAACGTAGAAATTACCACACAAGCTCGATACTGTTGTTTATGAACATATTCAAAGAAGCAGAACTATCTTGCTTCATCCAAAACAAAGGAACCAGAACTTCCTTTATGAGAGACCACTACTAATCAATTCACCAGTTATTGATGCTAAAGTTGAAACGTCTTCCGCTTAAAACTCTATTCGTTTTTCAAATTTCAATTAAGCAATGGTTCTTTTCCAGATTCTGAATCGAAAACTTGGCAATTTATAGAAAGAAAAGGCATATCTATTTACAATGAAACAAGATAAAGTTCATGTATGTTTTATTATTATACAGACATGAAACTACAGGCACAACGAGTTATCATACTTTCAGGTTAACATGTAGAAGCCCTATATTATTAATAGTTTATTTTCATGAAGAGAAACAACTCGGATTTCTTCTATTGCTACTTCAAGCCAAAGATAATGCAAATGGTTGTTACCTCATGTCCTTTGTCAAATAATTTTCAGACCCATAAAATTATAATACACTGATCTTTATAGAATGCGCACACAACAAGATTTAACAAAAATGCAATGCATTTAAGGGCATAAATGATTTGTATATCAGGGCAGACTAAAAAAGTAAAAAAAATTCATTTAGATATCAAGAAATCTTGTTAATAAAGTTGGAACTGCATTATACCTCCAACAAGAAAACATGTGGAAGAGAATTGATGTTATCTTTAACCACACTCAACGATATATATTTTGCTAATACTATTTGAGGTTTTGGTTCCTCTGTGATGATAACATAAACCCGAATTTAGTAAAGACTCAGTGACTCATCCCTGGTACAATTGCTAGAGTGTCAAAAGGAGAGCAAAGGTTCACATTTTTCAACCAAGAGAAAATAATAAAGAAGCTAACAACCTTAACACCTAGTAGAACAAAGAACTTGAGAAAATCGCTCAATACCAACCTGCCACGAAACCACAAACCATGGAAATGCAAAAGGACAGATAGCTATCACTTACTAAAGTCAATCTTATTAAACTCGGTTTCCATCATTCTTCATCGACTCCTCAAAGACGCAAAGAAGTTTGGAAGACAAAATACAGCAACTTAGTCACAGTACATTCTAACAAAAATTTGTCTGGTCTCCCCGTATTTCTTTTTCTTTTAGGTAATGCAAAATTAATTTCATTAACAAAGTGCCAAGGAGGTGCTGCAAAAATACATACAGTAGATTACAAAGATCAATCTATGTCTCAGCTGCAGAAAATCCTTTCACTCTTAAAACAAGAATTAGACCACTATGCCAGCTTAAAGTTCAAAAGTCAGTCTCCGTAAAACTCCACAAATGGAGACATTAACTATGCAAAAACAACTTTCACGTAGAAGAATGTCCCATAATTATTTGGTAATAAACATAATCACATGCTAAAAGAAGCATTACATGTCAAATAGAAAACCTCAACATTAAATTCCTTCTGGGATAGATTTTTAAATGTCTACTCTAATCACTTTATCATTAGTTAATAATATCTTTTTCAGCTATGAGATTTAAAAGTAAGAAAATGTCCGGGATATATAGTTACATTCAGCATTAGGATACCCACAAAACTCTGTAAGCTAAAACTTATGGCCTTTTCGGTCTTATCATCATTCCAAAGAGTTGTTGATTAGCGGTGAGGCAACATGACGTTTGGGATTAAAGTAACCTCCTCAATCTCAATTCTTATATGCCAATATAGATAGCAAATTTTAGAGGTTTACTCTTCTTGTCCGACTCTTGAAGGCATTTTAATTTCCTAAAGTATCATTTGAACATGCCCATTTACTTGAAACTAATACATTAGTAAGCTCGTATTATTTATGGTAAGAGTCATGCTAAAGAATCGAACAAATAGGTCTGACTTCTAAGCTGATTGATTCATCATTTGGTATCTCATTCTATACAATAACACACAACATGGGGTATGGGGAGAGTAAATTGTATGCAAACATATCCCTACCTCAAAGGTAGAGTCAGTTTCCGATACACCCTTGGCTCAAGAAAAAAAAACAGTGCAAAGTAGTCCAGAAAAAGAATAAGAAAAATTAGATAATAACAAAAACAATAGATAGTAACAAAACAATATGATAATCGAGGTACAAGAATCAACAGAAGTCGGAAAATTGAATGACAAGAAACTACTTAGCAATATTTGAGACGGTTTCCAATAGAAGCTCAAGGAAAAGCATTGCAAAGCAGACCAAAAAGGTAACAGAAGTACAAGAAAAATAGATAATAACAAAACAATACACAAAGAATCAACAAATAGTCAGAGAAATTAAAGGCTACCGGGCGAAACTACTAATATTTTTTGCAAAGAATATATGGTTGGGTAAAAAGGGCATCCAAAAGGGTTTATAAAAGGTTTTGCAGAGCACTCAAATCAAATTACATAGAAACACAATTTTTGCCCAAATAAATTGGGCCATATCAGATACAAAATCAATAAAAAGATTTAAAAAAATCACTGGGTTTGAGATTTGGGTTTAGAAATAGGAAAAGGAGGCAAGCGCAGTAGAGCTTCCTCAGTCTCAATGGGTCTGATCTGAGTATCTACACATAGAAATAAACAAGGAAAAGATGATTAATTGGGAAGGAAGTTAGCAGAATAGTTGTTGAATAAAATGGAGAAGTTAACACTTACTGGGTCTTGAAGAAGTGGCTTTGTGTCATCTTTTGAATGACAAGAAACTACTAAGCAATATTAACAAACTAAGGTAAGAATCAAATCTAAACAACTAGATTGGTTTTCTAAATAAATGTTCACATTATGAAACAAGATTTATCACATAATGGTCAATTATAATAAAGGTTGGTTTTAGGCAGATTATCTAAGAAATTTGACCATATTAGCATGTTTCACGTGTTTCAAGCAACATGGGCAGATTTTATAGCAATCACATGTAATGAATTAAATAAGTAAAAGAACAGTTAGCACGTAATTCCCCCTCCCCCTTAGACGGCCCCCCAAGTTATTTCGCATATATATAGAGAGAGAGAGTTAGAGTTACACAACAAAATTATTACAGAAACGTAATAGCAAATACAAATAATATGGCTAAAAATAAATCTTGTCCCAATGACCCCTCCCAGGCAACTCTTCGAACTCCCGGAACTAAATTCAACCTGCTAAATCAAAGTGGAAGAGTAGGTGGATATAATATATAAAATCACACTTGTACAACAAACTAATTATAAAATAGCTCAGAGAATACACACCAGATTCGAACAAGCAATTCTTTCAAACAAAAATATAAGATCACACATAATAGAGGGAGAAGAAAACTGACCCGATGCGTTCTTTTATTTATTAATACCCAATTTTGGACTTAAGATAGCTAAGATGATGCATAACAAAAATTAAACATGTATAAAGGATACGAACCAGTCATGCAGTAAAAGAAATCAGCAATGAAGATCCACACTTAATCCAATAACCGACCCAAACAGAGTAAAATAGCAAGTAGAAGGGAGCTTTTTGTTTACTGAAAAAGTTAATTCTTTTAAAGAGTAGAGAGCGATATTTCTTTAGTATTTTCGAGTGTAAGCCAATGTCTGAATCAAATAATGAAAGGAGGGATCCTTTTTATAGTTAAGGGGAGGGGGCACAAATAAGGAAAATGGATAAATCAATTTAAAAAATTAGTTTTCCTTATCAGAAGAGAACTGAATCGGTCAAATTGCTTTAATTTATTTTTTACCAAATTAAAAACAGTACTAAACTATCTTCTAATTAAGGTAAGGATGCAATCAATGAAAAACATGTATATACGGGAAGAACACAATAAGGTAAGGGGAGTAATAATTATGCACCAATTCACTTATTCATGGATAACTATAAATATGACAAGTAAGAATCAGGCAAGACAACTATTAAGGGAAGGAGAGATCAATTTACAACATTATTAATTAATATAAAATAAAAGTCAGCAATAAAATTTTAAGGAAAGAAATAATATACACCTTTAGACTTACTATGGGGAGGAGAGATTTCCATGAATTAATCATAGACAGGCAAGCTAATTAACAATCTATGGAAATCTAGCTCATCATAATAGCAGGGAAATTATGAACAGGAAATTAATTGAATCAATACATTTAAAGAATCAATTAAGATGCTAAATTAAACAAATATGAGAAAAATTACGAGTACAAATTCACACATATAAGGCGATATTTATGCTAAAATCAATCCAAAATATATCAGACTAACAGTAATATTTCAATAATCGGGAAAAAGCCACATAATTATTTTAGGACGAGCACACAATTCTCGATCAATTAGGACTTAAATCATGATTTTTCCTTATATAAATCAATCAAAGGAATTCATAGATTAATAACTTATTTATATAAATGCAGAGAAATGTGCAAACCATCAGTTAGAGCAAACTACTTGCAGCAAGTGTACTACAACTTCACAATTTGAAGCCTAGCAGATCATAGCAGGAATAATGAATACGAATTTGAATAACAAATCGGCATATCATAGTAAAACAATACTCATGGATTCAAATAGAAAATCGGCAGATCACAGTAGAAGTAATGGACAAACTTTAATCACACCAAATACAAGGATAAGAATATAGACTAAATCAGTTTGCAGACAACCTAATGAACTCATGCTTGCATAAGATTTCGACAATAGGCCTTCATATACTTAAACATGTGAAAATCGCACAGAAGACTCAAACGAAAATGAGAATTTGTTAGCCCAAACGAGATGATAATTGAAAAATGGAGCGAACCTGGACGGATCTGTATAGATCCCTCTTCAACAAATTTTTTAATTTCGCCGGAATTCTGCTTTGCTCGCTGCTGCTGGAGCTGGGTGTTCCGTCGGAGCTCGCAAGAGGAAGAGGCGTAGCAACGTATGGCGGCTGCTGCTTTGTCCGACGATTGCTGCTTGCCTTTGTTTCTCGCCGGAGGAGAAGAGAGAGAGAAGCAACGAGGAGGGGAGGAGAAGAGGCGAGATGAGAGAGAGAGGCTCTCCGGCTCTTGGTGGGAGAGGGAGGAGGCTGGGCGGCGCTTCTATGGAGAGGACGGGGAGAAAGAATGGACATTCTTTTAGGGTTTTGATCTCTAAAATAGGAAAGCTGAAGGAATTGATCTCAGGAGTTGAGATAATAAAGGTGGAGGGCTGAGATTGAATTTTGGAGCTTGATGGACGGACGAGATTAAATGAGGATTTGAAAGTTTTGAATCTGATTTAAAATTGATTGGATTTGGATGGCTAAAATTGAAATAAAATTGGCTAGAATTGAAATGAAAGGGTGGTCACTATTGAAAAATAATTGGAATTGAATAGGCTTGAATTGAAAGGAATTTGAATAGATTAGACAAAGATTTAAATAATTTTTAAGGAAGAATAAGGGAATGTGATCCGATTAATAAAATACTACATATTAAAATATTTTCACATAATTAAACACATCTAATATTTTAAAATATTTACGTAAAATAATTATTTCGAGTTTAACTATCGATAAATATAATTGAAAATAATTTGATAATAATTACAATAATTTTTATAAATCAAGCACACTAAAATATATAATTTTTAGACAAAGTCGACTAAAATTTTAAACTCGGAATATGTTTTAAAAAATACGTATTCAATCAAATAGCATTCCCAAAAGGGTTAAAGATCGGTCAAAATTGGATGTCAACGGCTGCCCCTTGGTTGCTTGGGAATGAAGAATGAATTGTCGGGCAACCAACGCTGACTTAGTAGCCAATTTTGTCCGATCGACGAGAGATGTCGGTGGGATCAGTTGAAACGATATAGAGTTGGAAAGGGGTACGACCGAGACTTTGGTATTAAGCCGCCTACATATCTCTGGTTATACGTGAACCAGGTCGTGTGTAGTTCTAGATTTAGGAGCAAACGAAACTCCTAAAAATGAAAGAGCGGTGTGATATTCGAACGGGAATGATATCGGCTTGAATGGATAATATTTAGAGAAGCGAGAGGAGAATGACAACGAGGTTTCCAGCTTTAAGCAAGGTTCGGATGAAAAGGAGCAGTATGAGTTGCAAAGAATTGGTAGGGCCTTTGTTGCGATAGATATAGGCACAATAATCGTAGCTGAGAGGGCGATTGATCTAGCCTGCAAAATGTCAGTCTCTACAAATCTGTAGCTTGTAATATGATTAGAGCAAATATATCAACAAACGGTAAATGTAAACATGATGCAATTTCCCATATCGACCATGATGTTTGCCTTAAGACTATGAAAAATGATCTCTTAGGCTATGATGTCTAAGGTCATGATATGCAAAAATTATATCCTCAAGTCATGCAAATGTTGTCTGCGGGCCAGGAAACAGTGATGTCTTTAGACTATGATACATTTGGATCATGATAGATAGAAATTAAATCTTTAGGCCATGATATGATGTCCGCAATCTTCGGGCACATGCAAACTTTGGGCATAAATGCAATTCGGGAACATGCAATCTTCGGGCACAAATGTAATTCAGGCACATGCAATCTTCGAGCACAATGCAATCTTGGGTAAATGCAATAATGCAATTCTCGGGCATATGCAATATCGGGTACAATGCAATCTTTGGGCACAATGTAATTCTTCTGGCACAATGCAACATCGAGAACATGCAATCTGCGGGCACAATGCAATCTTGGGCACAATGCAATAATGCAATCCTCGGGCACATGCAATCTTCGGGCACAAATGCAATTCGGGCACATGGAACCTTCGAGCACATGCAATCTTCTGGCATAATGTAATTCGGGCACGTGCAATCTTCGGGCACAATGTAATTTCGAGCACAATGCAATTCTCAAGCATCATGCAATCTCGGGCACATGCAATCTGGGCACAATGCAATATCGAGCACAATGTAATTCTCGGGCACATGCAATCTCGAGCACAATGCAATATCGGGGACAATGCAATTCTCGGGCACAATGTAATCTTGGGCACATGCAATCTTCGGGCACAATGCAATTCGAGTACATGCAATAATGCAATTCTCGGGCACATGCAATCTTTGGGCACATGGCTAATATTTTATTGAGGGCATAAAATATCTTGGACCTTCGCCTTGTTGGAAGGGTCGAGTGCCATTTGTCGGCGAATTTTGAGTTCGGAGTATTGTAGCTTGACCCTTCGTCCTATAATAAAGAGAGGTTGTCGTTGAATGGCAATTGTTTGGGATTGATATGGAGTGCTCGATCCGTCCTATTAGAAGGATAGTGGGCCATTAAACTAGCGATTTGGGCTTGATGGTTTGGTCTTTTGCCTTGTGGAAGGATGGAATGCTTTTGATTAGTGATTTGACGAATATAACGGCACATTGATCCTTCAAGCGGTATTGAAGTTGCTTCATGTATATGTACCTGTCTTTTCTGCATTCAAAGAAAAATAGTTAGTTTAACGGGGAGGTTGATATGTATCCCTGATTTGGCATAGTGCTCCTTTATATTGCCATCTAGACCTTTTCGGGCGTTTGCTTTGAGGAAAATGTGAATGGAGGAGGGGAGAGTTTTGAAAAGCTTTTTGAAAATATTAGTTTGTAAAAAGTATTGTAGAATCTTTGATCATGGCATAGTTTGAGACTTTACAGCATCTGACCCAGTAGCATTTCTGTTATTCTGATCTTTGTTATAGATTGTAGCTTGATTGTTGTGAATTTTTGTGACCCTCTCAAAAATTCTGCCCCAGTTACTGATTTGCGAGAAGAAATGTTTTTGAAGGAATTTTTGAATTCCTCTCAAAAATTCTGCCCCAGTATCATCATTTGCAAGAAAATGTCCTTCTAATGGAATTTTTTGAGATCCTCTCAAAACTTTTGCCCTAGTTATATAGTCAAATAGAGGAAATGAATTTTTCTTATTATAATAAGACCGAACTCCATAGGAGCGCCTACATATCCCCTCTTAAACGAGAATGAGGTCTGACGTAGTTCCAACTACAAGAGCATAATTCAAGACATTAAACGAAGCTTCTTAAGCAACAACCAAAAGATAGATTCTACCCAACTTTATTGCCCATATGCTAACATGGGTACCAGAATGTAGAAAGCATAAACTTAAACGGCGCAAGCCTTTTATTAGGAAATGCTTCAAATAAACTTCGAATTGTTCACTGTTGACACTCCTTTGGCACAAGGTCTGTCGAGTGTATGGCATTGACCTCAATCAGTTATTGAATCTTATCTCTTAGATCGCGATTGTTTCAATAGTTTATCCCTTCATTCTTGAATGATAGTCACAAGTCTTGTTGGAGTCATACTGTTTGGACTGAGTGTCTGGATTCTGGACAAGAATAGGTGTCACGCATCCATCCATTTTAAGCCTCTCATAGAGTCGGTCAAAGGATTTCGCTAAAGAAGCATAAATTTTGACGGGTTTTTTCTTAACATTGAAGAGGTTTTTGCGAATGTGATGTTGAGTGAGGATTATGACATTGTGGACAAGATATGTTGGTTGTTGATATGGTAGAGGAGGCCTTTGGGATGGAAGCGTTTGATATGGAGGAATTTGGAGAGGTGCGCGATACCAAGAAACTTGGTGTAGAGGCGTTTCATATCGATGAGCTTGTATGATGGGATTCTGCAGGCATGGAGTGAGATATGTAGGCCTAGGAGCATATTCATGATGTTGAGGAGGATATGGGTAATTTGGAAAGTGAGTGTTCCTTAGAGGCATTTGAATGGAGCTTGGTTGATTTTGAGGATGAGAAGTAGAATAAGTTAGTGGGGGATTAGAGGTAGGGTGAGTGGGTGGAGGATTATCTTGGAGGGTGTCTTGACTTGTGATAGGCGACTTATCCATGTTTGTCTCTAAGGCGGGATTGAAAGAGAGAAACAGCTTAGCCCGTTAGCGCATATCTGACACCTCTTCTTCTAATTTCTTTTTTTTCTGTTTCAGGCTTGAGACCAACTCGTCTGAAAGTTGTTTCTTTTCAATAGTCTTACCCATAACCTTCTCATTAGTCGATTTCCTCTTTCCTTTGCGGTTCTCATTTGGAAGAGAAGGAATCGCACCCTTTGATTGTGTATGGTAAACCATGGTCTACAGATCAACCATTGGGGAAGGGTAAAATAAAAGTAAAAGCACAAGAACACCCAAGTTAGAGCGTTGCATTAATTGAGATAACAAACACATTGTTTTAAGATAAACACCCTAAATGTAAGGGGGCTTATTGAGACAGTGGTAGGCCTAAGACGACACATAAGTGATGCACAATAATTAATTCAAGCCTTATTTACCAATTTGAAGTTTAGAGTCTGAGAAGATTCTGAACTCCATTTTGATATAATTTGTCTTGGTTCAATTATTATGTTCACGTTGACACATAGGATGCATTTTGTGTGAAGGGTGTTGGGGCCCTTTAGACGTCATGGTGACAATTAAAAGTGTGGTTTGATACCAAGGGTCAAACCACCTAGGATTTATACAGCATGTATGACCTAGTTAATATTTCTAAGAGTTGGGTAGACACGAACTTGAAGAGGTTCTATGCGAGAAGGCACATGGTTCCACAGTAGTAAAACTATCCGCATCTGCCATGCCTCAACCATCTCTCTAATATAGGGGTTTGAAGAGAATTGAAGTATTTTGTGAGATATGCAAAGTCACACACCATCACTAGAAAATATAAAAGAAAGGAAGAGGGTCCCAATTGGGGAAAGTATGAGCGGAATGTCAATTATCAAAGCAGTAACGATTAGCAATTAAATGGAAAGCGGTAACACATAAACAGTTTTATATAAAGCAATAAATAAATAAATGTATAAATAAGCATGCAAACACATAAACGAATTAAGCAAATAAGGAAAGGGAATGGGGATTAACATGAAAATAAACAGTATAAGGAACATAAATAAACACAGAAAGACATAACAACTTAGCATGGTAATGACCCAACAAGCAATAAAGTAAACCTCACATAAAGCATGAAACACGTAATGGTTAGAACCTAGAATCCCCAACGGAGTCGTCGTTCTGTCGCGCCCCATTTTTCTCAAAATGGGTTTTGGTGCACGACCTAACAACTATTTTGGGTTTTGGGTTGAATTGAAGAATCGCCACCTAACAAATTAAGGAGCATTAGGACACCTATCTAACCTAACTAATCTAACTAAGGATCAACGAACATAGATTGGGTAAGGGTTCAAATTACCTCGAGGGGAAGGTGTTTTGTCGCGCCTCATTTTTCTCAAAACGGGTTTTTGTTGCACGACCTAACAACTCTTTTGGGTTTTGGATTGGATTGAATTGAAGAGTCGTCACCTAACAAATTAAGGCGCGTTAGGGGACTTATCTAACCTAACTAAGGATCAACGAATCAGAGATCAAGTAAAGGTTCAAATTACCTCGAGGGGAAGGTGTTAGGCATCCCTCGAGGCCCACAACGATGGATCCCGGCCGTATCTCATGCAATTTATGTGGGGCGTTACAAATAGCAATTAAGTTTACTTCATTTATTTAGGTTATTTAACTTAAACATGTTTACTAAGTGATAAATGACATTCAACAATTAAGGCTACTTCAGTTATTCATTATTTAATTAATTAAGCATGCAAGACTATGTGATAACATAATATTAAACAATTATGGACACTTCATTTATTTATTTAACTAATTAAGCATGCAAGACTAGGTGATAACATAATATTAAATAATTAAAGTAACTTCAATTATTTATTTAATTAATTAAGCATGCAAAACTAGATGATAACATAATATAATATATATAAACACGAAATAGTTATAGATAAGCGAGAAGACAGAATATACACAAATAGATAGGCGAAACAATTTTTATTTTTATTAAACTACTCCAAATAATTATAATTATTATAAACATATAAAAGGGAGAAGGGAAGGGAGACTCTAAAAATGACAACTTTACAGATCAACGCTCGGCTTCTATATAGGGACAAACAAAACAAATGTTTGTCGTTTACGACTCGAGGCAATGTCATCATCTCCGTAGGACCTAAATTACCCTTACCCCACCTTCCGCATGCATTTCATCTCTAAAAGGTGTCTGACGTCCCCGCTTAAAGTCCAAGAGGCATTGGACTACTATTAGGGTGAATTTAGACCAAAATAAAATATATGCTTCTAAATAGGCCCCCTAGACACCAAGTCAAATAAATAGGACGAGTATTTAGCACGTAAATCTCATATTTGCCTCTAGATTTTAATTAAACATGCTGGCAAACAAAGATAGAGTGAAAAGGTCGCATGCTAAGTGTGTGGCATACAAACAAATATTACAACAATAATTGGTCGATATTAATAAGGCATGAAGTTACGACAGGTTGCAGAATTTATTTAATTTTAAGGAGGGCAGAAAAACAATACATAATAGAAAATAGTCTATTAGTTGCAGAAACAAATCAGGTTATTGCTAATTAACATGCTGAGAAAGACATCAATTTATTTAAGTATCCAAACAGAGCTTATTTCAATGCAAAAAAGTTACTTATTTTGGGGGGCAGAACTTAGTCAGGGCAGCAAATATTAAAGTTGCATGCAGATAGTTATTATGAATTAAATTTAATTGATAGGGCAATGTTCAAAATGCAGAAAACAACTTTTGAGCAAATATCTAATCAAGCAAATTATTTAGGTAGTTTAGCATGCTGGAAATAGTTGATTGATTTTAAGTGGCATAAATCATTTGACAATGAACAGAAATATGCAACAGACTTATTCATATTATTTAATATGCTGGAAAATTATTTACTTAGTCTTAGGCATAGTTTCTAAGCGAAATGCTGAGATTAATTACTGATCCTAAGCGTACTTACTATATGAAGATGTAAAAATCCAGAAACCTATAGGCATGATTGTCTAAACCCCAAACGACATATACAATAAAACTAATCTTAATGAGCATGATTTCTAAAGGCAAACACATTGGAAATTACGGTAACATTCAGAAAAGGCATGATTTTCTAAATGCGAACATGCTAAAAATTTATGATATTCAAGAAAACCTATATGCATGAATTCTACAATCATTAATTAACTTACATGCTGAAATTGGATTAATATTATTTTTGGATAGATTGTAGATTTAAGTTTTCTAAACATGTTAGCAAATAATTGAGATTAACCTGTTAATTGTTAACATAATAAAATTGATTAAACACTTAGACAACTTCTCAAGGGCCCATTTTATTAACATGCTAAGGTAAGAAGTCCAAATCTAAACAACTAGATTGGTTTTCTAAATAAATTTTCAAATTATGAAACAAGCTTTATCACATAATGGCCAATTTTAATAAAGGTTGGTTTTAGGCAAATTATCTAAGGAATTCGGCCATATTAGCATGCTTCACGTGTTTCAAGCAACATGGGTAGATTTTATAGCAATCACACGTAATGAAATAAATAAGTAAAAGAATGGTTAACACGTAATTCCCCCTCCCCTTAGACAGTCCCCCAAGTTATTTCACATATATATAGAGAGAGAGAGAGTTAGAGTTACACAACAATATTATTACATAAACATAATAGCAAATACAAATAACATGGCTTAAAATAAATCTTGTCTCAATGACCCCTCCCAGGCAACTCTTCGAACTCCCGGAACTAAATTCAACCTACTAAATCAAAGTGGAAGAGTAGGTGGATATAACATATAAAATCACACTTGTACAACAAACTAATTATAAAATAGCTCAGAGAATACACACCAGATTCGAACAAGCAATTCTTTCAAACAAAAATATAAGATCACACATAACAGAGGGAGAAAAAAACTGACTCAGATGCTTCATTTTATTTATTAATACCCAATTTTGGACTTAAGATAGCTAAGATGATGCAGAATAAAAATTAAACATGTATAAAGGATACTAACCAGTTATGCACTAAAAGAAATCAGCAGTGAAGATCCACACTTAATCCAATAACCGACCCGAACAGAGTAAAATAGCAAGGAGAAGAGAGCTTTTTGTTTACCGGAAAACTTAATTCTTTTAAAGAGTAGAGAACGATATTTTTTTAGTATTTTCGAGTGTAAGCCAATGTCTAAATCAAATAATGAAAGGAGGGATCCTTTTTATAGTTAAGGGGAGGGGGCACAAATAAGGAAAATGGATAAATCAATTTTAAAAAATAGTTTTCCTTATCAAAAGAGAACTGAATCGGTCAAATTGCTTTAATTTATTTTTTACCAAATTAAAAACAGTACTAAACTATCTTCTAATTAAGGTAAGGATACAATCAATGAAAAACATGTATATCCGGGAAGAACACAATAAGGTAAGGGGAGTAATAAATATGCACCAATTCACTTATTCATGGATAACTATAAATATGACAAGTAAGAATCAGTCAAGACAACTATTAAGGGAAGGAGAGATCAATTTACAACATTATTAATTAATGTAAAATAAAATCCAGCAGTTAACAATATATGAAAATCTAGCTCATCATAATAGCAGGGAAATTATGAACAAGAAATTAATTGAATCTGCACATTTAAAGAATCAATTAAGATGCTAAATTAAACAAATATGAGAAAATTACGAGTACAAATTCACACATATAAGGTGATATTTATGCTAAAATCAATCCAAAATATATCAGACTAACAGTAATATTTCAATAATCGGGAAAAAGCCACATAATTATTTTAGGAAAAGCTCACAATTCTCAATCAATTAAGACTTAAATCATGATTTTTCCTTATAGAAATCAATCAAAGGAATTCATAGATTAATAACTTATTTATATAAATGCAGAGAAATGTGCAAACCATCAGTTTTGGCAGACTATTTGCAACAAGTGTACTACAACTTCACAATTTGAAGCCTAGCAGATCATAGCAGGAATAATGAATACGAATTTGAATAACAAATCGGCATATCATAGTAAAACAATACTCATGGATTCGAATAGAAAATCGGCATATCACAGTAGAAGTAATGGATAGACTTTAATCACACCAAATACAAGGAGAAGAATATAGACTAAATCAGTTTGCAGATAACCTCATGAACTCATGCTTGCATTAGATTTCGACCACTAGGACTTTATATACTTAAACATGTAAAAATCGCACAGAAGACTCAAACGAAAATGAGAATTTGTTAGCCTAAACGAGATGATAATTGAAAAAGGGAGCGAACCTGGACGGATATGTCTTCAACAATTTTTTTAATTGCGCCGGAGTTCTGCTTTGCTCGCTGCTGCTGGAGCTGGGTGTTCCGTCGGAGCTCGCAAGGGGAAGAGGCGCAGCAACGTCTGGCGGCTGTTGCTTTATCCGACGGTTGCTGCTCGCTGTTATTTCTCGCCGGCGGAGAAGAGAGAGAGAAGCAACGAGGAGGGGAGTAGAAGAGACGAGACGAGAGAGAAAGGCTCTTCGGCTCTTGATGGGAGAGATGGAGGAGGCTGGGCGGCGCTTATATGGAGAGGACAGGGAGAAAGAATGGACATTCTTTTAGGGTTTTGATCTTTAAAATAGGAAAGCTGAAGAAATTGATCTTAGGCGTTGAGATAAAAAAGGTGGAGGGCTGAGGTTGAATTTTGGAGCTTGATGGACGAACGAGATTAAATGAGGATTTGAAAGTTTTGAGTCTGATTTAAAATTGATTGGATTTGGATGGCTAAAATTGAAATAAAATTGGCTAGAATTGATATGAAAGGGTGGTCACTATTGAAAAATAATTGAAATAGAATAGGCTAGAATTGAAAGGAATTTGAATAGATTAGGCTAAGATTTAAATAATTTTTAAGGAAGAATAAGGGAATGTGATCCGATTAATAAAATACTACATATTAAAATATTTTCACATAATTAAACACATCTAATATTTTAAAATATTTACGTAAAATAATTATTTCGAGTTTAAGTATCGATAAATATAATTGAAAATAATTTGATAATAATTACAATAATTTTTATAAATCAAGCATACTAAAATATATAATTTTTAGACAAAGTCGACTAAAATCTTAAACTCGGAATATGTTTTAAAAAATACCTATTCAATCGAATAGCATTCCCAAAAGGGTTAAATGTCGGTTAAAATTGGGTGTCAACATTAGAAAAAATGGAGTTACATCGAATTTCTCTGTCAAATTTATAACTGATTTTTATCGAAGAGCACCTTACATTTACATAATATATTTATATATATTGATTTAAAGAAATAAATTTCAAACTTCTATCCTCTACAAATTAAATGATGAAAATGATGGTAATAATGGCAGCAGCCATGGCGGTAGGCAGGTGGCAATGACGATGATGTCATTCTTAATATGAATGACAATGGGGCAAAAATTAAAAGGAGCAACGATGGAGGTAAACGAATGGAAATGTCCCGAGGAAAAAAAGAAAGAAGAAGGATGTATGGCCGGCGGCAGCAAACTAGTGTAAGAGGAACGGATGGAAAAGAGGTGAGGAAGAAGAAAGAGTATTTATTTTCCACAAAAATGCCTAATTAAATATCTTTATGCGCCTATCTGAGGTGAATCACAAACAATGTGTCATGTAGGCAAAAAATATTTATACGGTTCAAATTCGGAAAGGTAGAGGTGTTCAATAGGTACAAGTCTTAGTTGAGGTGTCTAAGTGAATTATGCAGATAACTTTAAGGGGCTGTACATGAGATTAACTTATGTGCACTGACAGTGGAACTCTTTTTACGCTGTCACTTAACTTTAAGGCACACAAAAGTTAAGTTTTTCAATTTGTTTTTACTTTTTATTTTATTGAACATAAATATTAAATATAGTGTTAGAAGGTGATTAGGATTCTAAATATAATTTACCAAATTAGTTTAGGATTCTGAATTTTTGACTAACAAAAATATTTCATCGTCATTCTTGTTTCGCCCTTTTTGGTTTAGCGGGTATTGTTGTTTCTTCATATCACCATCATTCACTTTAAGGCACACAAAACCTGGGCTTCTTTTATGCAATACAAATGGATGTAGAAGGCCATTTAGCTAATTGTTTTTGGGTAGATGCTATGTCTAGGATAGCTTATAATTTTTTTGGTGATGTTGTCTTTTTTTATTCTACGTACTTGACAAATAGATATAAGATGCCTTTTGTCCCATTTACTGGAGTTAATAACCATTATCAATCCATTTTATTTGGTTGTGCTCTTCTTTGGGATGAAACTCAAGAAACTTTTGAGTGGTTACTTCGCACTTGGCAAGAGGCAATGTTTGGTGTTATGCCTCGTACAATTATCACGGATCAGGATGTTGTAATAACAAAAGCAGTTGCAAATGTGTTTCCATTTTGTGCACACCACTTTTGCATGTGGCACATTGAGAAGAAATTTTCTGAATATTTAAGTCATGTCTATCATCACTTTGATGATTTCGAAACAAAGTTTAGTAAGTGTCTACACGGTACAACAACGCCTAAGGAATTTGAAGCTGTTATAAGAACCTAAGATTTGAAAGAAAATAGCAAAAAGAAGAACCATGAAAAATAAGATTTGAAAGAAAATAGTTGGATTTCCTAAAGAACATATGCACAATATGAAGCTATTGATGCTAAAGTTGGTACCAAATTTTACTTAGATACCTTAACTGCGCTTTGCTTATTTTAGACACCTTATGTAGATTTCTGCTATATCATTTTGACATTTTTTGCTTACATGGTATAGTGAGTGTTATACACACACTTACTGCGTGTGAAAGCCTTATTTCACTAAAAAAAAAAATTCTCTTCTTCTTCTCCATTTTCTAGCTACCATTTCCCAAACTTAATTTTTTTCTATGGTAAAATAGATTTAGTGATGCCACATATAAAAAAGTAAATTTCAGCCCACAAGATATCCTAAAAGTTTAAATTTCAATATTACGAAATGATATGATATTTCTTTTTCAAGTATTTGAATCATTTGCACCGAATTGCAAAAACAAAAAGAAGCTTCCATTGTTAATTAATAACTAATTTTTAGAAGTAAAGAAAAAAAAATCGTACTTTTATAAAATAAAATTTTCAAACTAATTAAATTCTTTTGAAAGTGTTTCTTGAAAATTTGATATGAGTGGAAAAGGGGTTGAGGTTGGAGTGGGTGGGAGTGGAGAGGACGATTTGGTGGCTGGTGGGGTGGAGGAGCGATTGGGGTTGGGGTGGGTGGGGTGGAGAGGAAGATCTGGTGTCTGCTGGTGGGGTGGAGGAGCAGTTGGGGTTGGGGTGGGTGAGGGTGGAGAGGAAAACTGGGTTGGGTGGGTGAAGAAGACGATTGGGTTGGGCATGGGGTGATGATTTTTTCTTTAAATAAAATTATTGTTTGAGTATAAAATGTCACATGTCATCAAATCTGTGGCCATCTTTTTCTACTCAAAAGTCATTATTTGAAATTTATTATATATATATATACACCACATGTCTTTGTTTGATTAGTCGCTTCGACACGTCATCAACGAGTGTATTATACATACTTGTATATTTGGGTGATTGTCAAAAAAAATGTCAAAATGACCAAACAAGACCCTACATAAGGTGTCTAAAATGAACAAAGCTAGTTAAAGTGTCTAAGCGAAATTTAATGTCAACTTTAAGGGGTCATCAATGGGTTGAGCCTTATTATTATAATACCAATGTCATTTATTTTCGGTCCAATATTAACCATTTTTATAATGGATAGTTAATTAAATAATTTTAATTTTCCTAAATACTTAGTGAATATTTATTGGTTACATTTTAAGTTACTTAAAATTAATGAGAAAATTACGCAACTAAACAAACATATATTGGTTAATTATTTATAAAATAATTTATAGATGCAGTTTATTATCGAAGATGCACGGTGTTCTTCCAATTCTTTTCAAGATGATGAAAGCTCTCTATTTTCTTTCACAAATTCTTAGAACTTTCTATACTCGTAGAGTCGTAGTTGATTGATGACATAAAATTCTTATTACTATAATAATTCATAATATTTTTATTTTTTTTCTTTACCCCTCATTATGAATAATGATTTCACTAAATGTAGGGATGACAATGGGGTGCGGGTTGAGCTTAACCCGTAATATTTTTAATTTGTCTCGTCCATATAATAACTTTTTTTCATATTCAACCCGGCCCATTTAACCCCGCATAGACCTGTCCGCATAATTTCTTTTAATATTTTATTTTTCTATTTAAGTTTGATAATAAAATAAAATTCATAAAAATAAATTTATTTTTTCATCAAGTTGTATTAATTTAATAGATAATGACTTGAAAATTTAATTTTAGAGTTCTATTGGGAAACATGTAAGAAATTATATTATTTTCTTATTGAACCATTTTTATTTATTATCTTAAATAATTTAGTAACTTTAAAGAAATTATCTTAATAAATAATGTTCTATCAGTCTTATAACATGTAAAAAGTTAAAATTAAGTTTGAACCCGCCTCGCATTAGTTTTTTAAAAACCCACTTCAATCCACCCACACAACCTTAAACCCGCTCCGCATAGCCTTAAACCAACCCCCACTACATCTGCCCTGCCTCATTGCCATTCCTAGCTAAGTGTACTTAGGAGTTTTTTAATTAATTATTTTTACAATTGTTCATATTATATAAATTCGCGAAGCAATTCTGTGTTTGGATTAAGTTATTTTGGGACGGATGTAGTTAATTTCGATCGGATATAATTAGAAATGATTGAGATGTTATTAAGTAATTCAAAATATAACCAATAGATGGTCGCCATTTATTTAAAAAAAATCATTAAAATTATTTAAATGATTGTCTATTATAAAAGTGGCCAATATTCGACCAAAAATTGAATGAAAGGAGGCTGTTTGAGAGCCAATAGGTGGACGGGTGATGATTTTGTACCACTTTATTCAAGTGTATTTTATATCCTTTTTCATTTTCTCAATGGTTATTGAAGTTTTGAAAATTATCGTTAAGTATTATTTTTATTTTATTTAATATAAAATAATCACTTAACTATTATTATTTTCCATGTCATTAAAGCTTTTTTTCTTAAATAATAAATCTATTTAACTAAAATTATTATCTTATTATTTGTTATTAAAAGAATATATTAGTTTATCAAGAAGTAATTTGCATGTTTAAGAATTTTTCCGATACATAAACTTTATATTGTTTTCCTAAATAGTTACTTATGCTTTGAAAATTGTCTACACGAATCATTTTTATTTTTTTTAAAGATGATAATATCACTCACATATTATTATTTTTCTCAAAAAGTATTAGATACCTCAAACGTCTCCTTTTATTCTAGTTGATATGTCATGTCATTAAACTATCATTTTAAAAAATAATAATGAATCTATTTAACTCATCAAACACATGTCTCTGCAAGAATAAAAGTAAATTACATGCATAGAAATTTATTTGAACATTATACAAAAAATAATTCAGTAATAACCTAATACCCTGCAGATTTTTCTATCAAACAAAATATAATAAGTTAAATATGGCTAATATTAAAAAAAAAGAAAAAGTGTAAGGTATAGCATGCCAACTAGGAGTGTCAAAAGAATATGAAAAATTGATCGAACTGACCGAATCGAACCGATTTACGTCATTCTATCAACAAAATCGTGGACTTTTATTTAAGTGTATAACCATCCCGAACAACTGAGATGGTCTTTTTAATTTATGAAAAAAATAAAAAATTCCCGAACCTAACCGAATGACCTTATGTGTATGTAAATATATTTTATATATTAATATGTTTATTTTATATATAAACATATTTTATAATATTTTTAAATATAAATATAATCTAGGTCCTACGTCTCTGGTGACTAGACGACTTAGAGTTTGCTCTTTAATTAGTCTTTAATTAATTGAGTTTAAAATTAAAAGATACTATAATAGATGCTATATCAAGCAATATGAAAAAATCTATGCAAACACTCCTTTTATATGTTTAAGATCAAACAATATGGCAACAGAGTTTTACATTCTTGACTTCCCGGTGAAGAATTGAAGTGTTTTTTCAAGAACATATTTGTGAAAGGAGTATTTTAATTATAATATATTTTGAGGTGATATTTTAGTAAAAAAAAAACCGAAAAAATCTAATTCTGGTTATACATTATAAAATACCCTAAAAATTGGAATGATATATTTTTTTTAAAATAACCTACCGAACTGTCCCATTGACACCCCTAATGCCAACTAGAAGGGGAAAAAAAGGTTTTTGAGATGATTAGTATTTTTGGAGGAAAATAGTGATAGTAAAATGATATTTTTATCTTAATGAACAAAAGTAACTTTAAAACTTTGAATGCAATTTTCAAAACTTGAATAAATATTTAGGAAATTAACGCTAATTTTGGGTTAAAAACTTATTAACTCATAAAAGTCTAAAAATGTAATTTCATTTATTTAACCAAATTATGTTATAAATTCATTGAATTGTGTGGATTGTCCATTAGATTTATTAAAGAATTAATTGAACTAGTATACGTATCCGTGCGTTGCGTGGATATTTTAAAATATAATAATTTTTAAATTTATGAATAACTAAATACGAATTATTATTGAGTAACAAAAGTTCATGTATAATCATATATAATGTTTTAATTTTTCATATACAAATAATGCTAATAAATTTTTACCATAATTTATGTGTAAATAAGGGTATGTTCATAAAAGACTCTAAACATTATTCTAACAACTTCTCCTTCTTCTAATATGATGAAGATTAATAGCATATGTGGCGTGTGTTGAATTGATATATTTGTGCCAATTAATTAAATTTTAAGTTCATAGATCAATCTAAAACCTAGTATTAAAAATATTAACTCTACTTTTAGATAAAATCTAAATATAATTTACAAAGCATGTTGCAACCTCTTTAGCACATTCTTCTCTCGTTTTATCCTACAAATTAAATTAAGATGTTTTTCATTTACTCAAATATAATTTCATAAAATTAGGATGTACAAAATAATGAATTTCAATTATCAATTAAAAAAAAACTATAATCAAATTAATATATACCACATAAAAATAAATTATCAAATTATATACCACATAAAAATAAATTATTTGCAGAGCAAAACAAAAATTGAAAGATGAAAAAAACGAATCATCTTCTATTCCTTTGATTTACTATAAGTCTCTTCTTTTATAAGATAATGCAATAATATTAATGATAAAAAGAAAGTTTTTGAAAATGAAAAGATGAAATAGCACTTTGCAAGTCATTCTTCATTTTATGATTTTTTTTTCAATATGTTAGGTTGCTAAAGAAATAAAAACTACACCACAAATTTAAATTTTATTGTTTAACTATTCCTTTATTAATGTTTTCTTTTTCTTATTTTTTCGTTAATTGTTTCATTTTATTTATTTTGTATCATGGCATTCTTTAATTTATTTTGTAATCAAATAGTGACACGATAAGAATTTGCCGTTTTTATTTTCTATAATATTGCTCTTTTTAAATTAAAAAAATTCTTCATCCAAAAATAAAGTAGATTTAATAGTTTAAACTTTGAAATGCTTTATTATGAAAATTTCAATTATATTTAGTATTTAAATTTAATCCATTTTACTAATCAATAAATTTAGTATTATATTTAGTATTTTTTTAATCAATTTTTAAATTTACTTATTATATTTAGTATTTTTTTAGTTCTTTATTTTATTTTTATTTTTAGATTTTAGATTAATTTTACTAATCAATAAATTCTGTTTTCTTAGGAAAATCCACTGTTTTTAACTTCTTCTTTTTTTTTTAAAAAAAAATCATTTTTAAATTTATCTATTTATTTATTATTAGATTATTATTTTTTTCTTTCTTTTATTAAATAGGGCATGTTGTATGGATATAATTTAATAAATTTTAAAAAGGAAAAAGTAACTACCCATTTCCTACGAACAATTTTAACTTCTGTTTTTTTAAATCAGTTTTTAAATTTTAATTTTTAAATTTACTTATTATATTTAGTATTTTTTTGAGTTCATTTTTTTTATATATTTTAGATTAATTTTAATAATCAATAAATTCCGTTTTCTTACGAAAAATCACTGTTTTTAAAATCATTTTTAAATTTTATTTATTTATTTATTATTCGATTTTTTTTTTATTCTTTCTTTTATTAACATATTGTATGGATATAATTTAATAAATTAAATAAAAGGAAAAAGCAACTACCCATTTCCCTCGAACAATTTTAACTTCTGTTTTTTAAAATCAGTTTTTAAATTTACTTATTATATTTAGTATTTTAAAATTGAAAATAACTAACATAAATTGAAATTATTTAAAAATTAAATTTTTAAAATTGAAAATTTTGTGGTGCTGACACGTGACACTTATTCCTCTCCTATTATATATAGATAGATTCATGGATGTATGCTTCCAAGGTGATAAGAACCTTTTTGGATAACTATGTATCTACTAGTTTGGTGACCTTTGTGAGTGATATCTCAACACTATAAATAGAGATATCATTCAACATTTGGATGACACACTTGAATAGAAGAAAAACTCTGCCCTTCATCTATATTTCTTGCCTTCTTCTCTTTATACTTATATTATTTCGAGCTTAATCTATACATATAATAAAGGAGAAACATAGACAAGGTGATGTGACATCTCTATGGTGTCCATTTGTATTTATCTTTTTTCCTTCTTTTTTGGCATTATTTTTTTAATTTAAATTTGTTATTGTATTACAAAAGTAAATTATTTAATTTTGTTACAAATAAGTATTTTATTGATGAGAACATATACAACAAAAACTCTTCATATTCTTTTTATTACCCATGACTTACACCTCTTTAATTTTTACTTTTAATAATAATCACGACTCCAATAATTTTCATGTTCATAACCTCCAAATTGTAATTTTTAAGTTTATGATGTCTTATGGTATTCCTCTATTTTGCCTATATAAATTCATATTTTATTTCATGAAGATTCACATTCAAGATTATCTTCTTCATCATATTGATTTGTAACAAAAAAGAAGTAAATGAAGGTAAGAATATTTATTCTCAAGTCTTGCTTTTCATTTCCTCTATTTTGCCTATATAAATTTATATTTAGTTTCATAAAGATTCATATTCAAGAATACATTTTCTCTTCTTCTTCATTTTAGTTTGTGAATTAACTAACATGTAACAAAAAAGAAGTACATGAAGGTAAGAAATATTTTATTTCATAATTATGTTTTTTTTATTCAATTGGTTAGCATATGATAAAGAATTTGTTATATGGAGCAAAATATGGTGGTAGATAAATGAAGATGATAGAAGATTTTTTTTTAAAAGGATAAATAGAGATTAATATTTTACTTTGAGTTGTATTAGTAACTTAGTTATTTTTGTTAGAATTTTTTAAAACTTTAATTTGTATAAATAATATAGCTACATGTATTGACAATGCTACTCATTTAGTTCTTTACTATTCTACTTTTTTTTTTTGTTATGAAGCATAGTTAATATAATTATCTCAATGCAACAAAAAGAAATTATGATGATCAAGAGCTTCATTTTTATTATGCTTGCAAAAAAATAAAATTAAAAAATAAATAATTCTACGATGTCATTTTCTTTGGTATGTAATAATATGTAATTGTTGTCACTGTTTTTAAAAAAAAATATGTTTACAATTTTGATGTAGTCACCAATTATTTTATTTTTTAGTTCATTTTTGTATTTTCACTCTTGATTTTCACATTTATTTATTTTTACAAATAAAATCAATGCACAATTATTAATACATTTAGTGTCTAAAAAAATTCATAACTTAAGTCTTTTCATTTCACTTGTAATTTCTACTCTTAAATATTATTCATAATTTTTATATGTTTCATAATATTTGTAACTATTTTATTATGTTAAAAAAATTATAATAGACAAATGTAATAATAAAGACATAATAAAGCACACTTCATTTTTTTTTTAAGAAATTAGAATTTGTTTAGAGAATCAGTACTTCTATAAAAGATAGAGGAAATAAAAACATAAAAAATATTTTCAACGTAATACAATATATTGTTATTTCAAAATATGATCTTTTGTTCAATCTACTTCGCCACGGTAAATGATTAATTCTACTATATACTTATGAATAGTTTGCACTTAGAAATGCATTTTAAAAAAATATATTTTACTATATGTTTAAAAAAAGATGAGAAAATCTATAATGTCGCAAATGAAGAGAAATATCAACATTATCTATATATCTAATACTAACCTGAATATAAATATTAGGCCAAACACATATACAGCCCCTCTAGCTTGTCCGCATTTTTTATTTTGGCACTTTATCTTAGCCTTGTTCCATTTTAACCCTTAAACTCCATTTTTTATGTACCATTTTAACACGAAATACTATTTTTATGATTTCTTTATTTTTATATATATTCTTCAATTGCAACTTCTTATTTTAAATCGACATGTGTCAGTTAATTTTAGTTAAAAAATTAAAAATTAACAAAAAATAATTCTTTTTAAAAAATAATAATTTCTTTTTTAAGAGTGTTATGTATTTTTGTGTGAAAAATAACTGACGAAATTGTGTTGGTTTTCTTTCTTTAAAATCACCGACAACCTAACAAAGTCAGTCGAGTTTTAACATTGTTTCGTAGTGTTATTAGCAATGAACAAGAGTCTTTTTTTTAGTAGTGTTATTAACAAAGTCAGTCGAGTCTTTTTGAAGATGGATATTTTAATTCGTATTGATTTATATTAAAAATTAAAAGTGAGTATTTGCGTTAAATTTAGATAGACTAGATGATAAGAAAAAATAAATAAGTAGTGTTATTTAATTTAATTGAATGTTTAAGAAAGAAAATCAAAGAACTTTCGTCAATTTATTTTCATGCAAAAATACAGAGAAATCTCAAAAAATAATATTATTGTTTGAAAATTTTTATGTTCGTTCGCGAATGTTTAATTTTTTTCGAAAATTAACAAGCACACGTCTATTTTTTAAAATAAGAAATTGCAATTGAAGAACATAAATAAAACAATCATAAAAATTAGTATAAGTGTTTAAATGGTACAGAAAAAATAGAGTTTAAGGGTTAAAATGGAACAAAGCTAAGTTGGAGTGCCAAAATGAAAAATGAGGGCAAGTTTGAGGGGTTGTGTATATGTTTGGCCTAAATATTATATACTATTGTCTTGTAAATATTTCTTATAGCTACGCGAAGCGCGGACAATTTTACAAATTATTTATATAAAAATGAATAGATTGAAAGATACATAGTCTCAATTACGCAAAGAATATAAAGTATTCAAATGAATTAAACTCAAACTATTTATATGTATTAAGTACAATACTCCTTTAAATTTATCTATATCTTAGTTAATATTTCTAAATTATTCTAAAAAGTAAACATAAAAAAAATTGTGGAATTTCCTAATTCTCAAAATTGATTTCATTATTCACAATTATTACATAAGAACAAAAGAATTAACTTTTGTGAAGAAAAAAAAAAAAATACAATGTTGAAACAATAAAAAGAAATCTTGAAGGATAATGAACAAAATCATTCAAGCCTTCACAGTAATAATTTATCTGAAATTTCAAAAAATTAATTAGTTTAAGAATAAATTAAAATTAAATAAATAAATAAAAGAATCTTTGTTGGAGGACCAAAGAAGATTGAGTAAATTAAAATTAAACAAATAAATAAAAGAATCTTTGTAGGAATACCAAAGAAAATTATCCTAGCTTCTAATATTTAATTTATACATACCGTCAATATTCACTACACCATTGAAGATTAATGGACCAAAACAGTAATGTAGGGATTCCTTTTCCTAGTTTTATATATGTGCTTAATCATATATCTGAAATTTTCCCTAAGTGGTTACTGAAAATTGTGCTTATACTTTATAAATTAATTTGTTTTACTAACTTTTATATTCTGTTTCTTTTCCTTCCCTTTGTTTCCACCAGTCTAGGCAATTTAAACTACAACGTTTGGAAATGACTTCCCACCAAATTGAGTCACTTTTCCAACGCTCAAAATCGATCATTCATCTTCTCCAACTTCATTCTCTATTCATCAAAACAGCAATTCATCACGACGAGTATCGTCTCTCCCAATTCATATCACTGTCTTCTTCAATATCTCTCCAATTCACCCGTACCATCTTCGATAATTCTCCCATTATTCCATCAATCTTCGCATGGAACACAATGATGAGAGCATATTCCCAAGTAGAGTCTCTGAAGCTCTTTAAACAGTTTCAAAAAATTGGATTAAAACCAGATAGATTCACCTTTCCTATTGTGCTAAAGGTTTCTGGGCATTGTTTGATGATTGGAACGGGTGGATCGTTGCATTCCATGGCTGTGAAGTCGGGTTTTGGTTCAGATTTACATGTGAACAATACCATTTTGAGAATGTATGCTGGATTTGGTGTGATCAGTTTTGCAAGACAGGTGTTTGATGAAATGCTTCAGAGGGATATAGTTTCTTGGAGTTCAATGATGGCTGCTTATGTTCATTGGTATGTATATTTGTTTCAGTTATTTGTCAAAAACACATATTAATTATTACTGTTATACGAATTTCACACCCCAATTATCACAATCTATGTATTAGGGATCATATAGCAGACTTTAACTACTTGTAATTCAAGCATGATAGTAGTAATTGTTGTCTTATTATTTACAGTTTCTCCTTCTAAAAGATATTTCATGTATCTACTTATTACTCTGGAATCAGTACATTACTTATGATTTGTGAACCCGGCAAGTATGTGAAGGCTGAGAGACTCTATAGCATTATGTGGAAGTTGTTTAAGATGATTATTATAATGGGAGTGAATAGAATTACCAAAATTTAAGTAGATTTTGAGCATGACAAGTTTACTACTTTGTGGAAACGAGTTCAAGTATGGTTTTGTGAAGGATTTGTAAGTTAAACGTCTTTTGATAGGTTTGACACATAACAGGTCACAATTTTATGAACAATGCTAGCTTGTAACCTTGTTCGTTATCCTTCAGAAATTTGGTGCCATGGTATTTGTGGTTCTCTTGAGCAATATCTGTGATCTAATACTCTTGGTGAACTTTTTAAAATTCATCCCAGATGTCGATTGTGAATACTTGTTTAGTACCATAAGAAGAAACCAGTATTACTATTACTTGGATATAATTTGTTTGAATAAGGAGTTCCAAACTTGTTCACTAGTCTAACTTTTTCTCTTTTTCCTTCTTGCTGCAATACTGCAATAGATTGTTAAACAAAGCCTAGGGTTCATATCTGAAAGGATCAGTAAGGTGTTGAGCCTTTAAGATTGTGAACGGTGCATACTCTCCTAAAAGATCAAGGATTAACAATGATGGAAATTTTCTTTTAAATTGGAAAGGAGCATGTACTCCTGAAAAATAAGGGAGTAAAAATGAAGTAAAATTTCATGGCTTAGATTTCGGTATTTATCTTGGAAAGGTCCCGATGACACTCTTTGAAATGGGGAATTAACAAAGAAGGAAAATTTCATGGTTGAGATGCGTGCAACACTCCAGCTTCTTGTATTTAGGTATGCTGGTTTCACTGCTGTATTTGTTTACTTTTGCATACATCAGAGCATGTTAGTTTTTTTTTTTTTTTAATTCTGGAATCTCTATGTACATTCATGTCCAATAAAAACTCTAAGCTTTGAAACCCAATTTTTGCAAACCAATCTTTGGACTTGTTACCTACAAAACTTTTGGAAAGAGGAAGCTAGTTCATGGCTCCAATGGTCGTGAGTATTCTAAAACTAACGAGCTAAGGTGGATTATGGACAGTAACTTGGTCTAATAGTCTAACACTGTTGCTGTTTAGTTGTCCGGATTGCATATGGATGGATTCCCATGTCAAATTCTATCTGCAATTTAGACCTGAAAAATAAAGAGAAATCCAATAATTAAGTTTCTTTTGAGATAAACTTTGAATTAAACGTTGAAAGGACAACACCTTTATAATGATACTATGGTTAGTTTGTCTTTCCCATGGGAGAGTATAAGGGGCATTGCATTTATAAATAGGGAATAGGGAGACAATAGAGAAAATATAAGCAGGCTTGACGTTCTCCTGATGAAGTCTCCGAACATTTGGATATTGCTCCTCATAGTTGAAGTAATGACAACAATTCTACTTCTTCTCCCTGCAGGGGTCTCCAACCGTTTTGCCAATACTTTCCCGTCTTATTAATTTTCATTTGATATCATAAAAGTGTGATTCAGGATGTCACCTAAGTGAATTCTATAAATTTCTTAAGCCAAGTTCTGCTACATGTGATATGCTCATTTTTTTTCATATAGCGAATCAATTCTTTTATAGACGTAGAAGAAGTTGAATAGTTTGTACTTGACCAGATAGAGGAACCAGTTTAATGGGCTTTTATGTTCACTTATCATCCCTTTTTGGCATGCAAATGAATATTTGCTACCTTGACCCCTCTTTTTGTGTAGGAGGTCTGTTAATATGATTGTCTTTCCTGCTTTCTTTTCCTGTTTAACTTTTACTGTGAGGTTTCTTCTTTCTGTCTGGCTTTTCAAAGTCATAAACTCATAATAGTCAATGTTTTCCTGGATATCTCAGTAACTTGCCTTCAGATGCTCTGCTCCTGTTCCAATGTATGAAGCTAGCAAATGAAAAGCCAAATTCTGTCACTTTGGTTAGCTTGTTGGGGGCATGTCCTCGTATCCTGAATATCAGATTAGGTAAATGTATTCACTCACACATTGTTACCAGTGGTATTGAACTACATGTTGAGCTGGAAACAGCCCTCCTGGGCATGTATGCAAAATGTGGTCATATACAGCAGGCTTTCCGCATATTCAATTTGATGGGTGACAAAAATCTGCAGACCTGGACCATCATGATTTCTGGTCTTGCTGATCATGGACATGGAGAAGAAGCTGTGTCCTTGTTTGCCAGAATGGAAGAATCTGGCTTTAGGCCGGACAGCTTATCATTTTCTGCAATCTTATATGCTTGTAGTCATATTGGCTTTGTTGATGCGGGGCGTGAATATTTTGAAAAAATGGCAAGTATTTATAACATCAGGCCAACTATGGAACATTACGGATGCATGGTGGATATGTTTGGACGTGCTGGAGAATTAGAAGAAGCTTATGATATTATAAGGAGCATGCCTATAGAGCCTAATTCTGTGATATTGAGGAGTTTCATTAGTGCTTGTAAGCATCATGGTCATATTCCTTGTGCAGAAGAAAATATAAGGGAGATTCTCCTCAAAATAGAGCCTGATCTTGGATCAAACTATGTACTTGCATCTAGTTTATCTTATCTTTTTGGTTATTGCAGCGATGCGAATAGCCTAAGATTGGCTATGAAAGCAAAAGGGATAAAGAAATATCCTGGCAGCAGTTGGGTGCAGTCGCTTGGTAGTTCTTCCGAAGGAAGCAGTTGAAGGATCTGACAGTAATGTTTCTGTTTATGCCAATAGAAGAGGCAATTCAGATCACCAGGAATGAAGGCACTGTTACATTCCAAAGACGAGAGAACACAATCACGATGGAGGAAAATGAATTGCTTCTTTCTGGGTAATACCAGCAGGCCGAGGTACAAGTTTAGGGGAGCTGTTGCTTTGACCATTGGAAGAGGGTCACACTGAAGTTCCTAACATTCTTGCATAATTTGGAATAACTTGAAAAATGAAGATTACATTGTGCGGTGATTTTGATTTTTAGCTCATGGGATATGACATTTGAGAGGAACTCCACAAATTGGTATACTTCTAGAAGAGGAAAACCCGTGCTCTGTCAGAGCCACAACTCTGTTGTTATCCTTCTCAAATTATTCCTAACAATCAATCATGCCTAGATATTGGACTAGTTGGGATCAGCTTTATGAGTCTCCTATGTCCATTCTACATTATTTGGGGCCATTCTTTTCGATACTGGTAAAGGATTTGTTTTCTCCATAAACTACTCTTTCTTTTTAAAATGTGGTTAGGGTTAATCTTGGAATTCTATTCAGAAGTTGGGATGCCCTTAAAGTGGCACCTCCGCATGGCCTGAAACTTTTGTTAAAAACTATGAGGTATTCTCATGGGGAAACAAATTCAAAATCTTTTACGAATGTCAAGACTCAAGTCCTTCGCTTTGAGCTCTGGAAATTTAAATTAAACCAAGCGGTATCTTCATTTATCTGGTAGTTTAACTGTTATTTCTGAAATGAAGGAGAAGAAAGCAGTGAATATGTCATGCTGGAGTAGTTTTTGTTGTAAGCAAAATATGAAAAACGAAGCTTTGATAATTGTACTACTCAAAGTAGCAAGTACATTTGGGTTGATATAATCTATGAAAAGAGAGCATGGAAAATCATCTGACTTCCATTGCACCTGCATCAGCATGTGTCTGCTTTTAAGGTATTCCCTTAAATGCTTTGAAAGTATAATCACATACACATCCATTTGCATGTTATTTTTTGGAGCTTGACTTGAAGCCATCAGGAAGGGGTCATGCTCTGTGTACTCTGTATCTGTCAATCCTCCATGTCCTTCACATTCCATGATTTAAGTATGATCAAGCTTTTCTTAGAATACTCAACTGCCATGCGTTAGTGAGGTAAACTTTGGATATTTATCACAACAGAAAAGAACCACTTGACTGAAATCCATATTCAATATTCAATTAACGTTCTTCTGGTCTCATCTGCTTAAACATAAGGATCCATTCATTTGTATAATGCTGTTAATGACAATATCAGATGAACTTAGTTTGGTGGAAACCTCTTCACTGTGTATTAGATCACTTGCATATGAAAAAGTTTCAAGCTTCCTATTAGTTCATGACCAATATACCGTATTGAATTGCTAATGTATATCATCTGAGATCATCCAGCACTCTAAATTATTGGAGGCAACTGGCCTGCGATCTCAAGCTGATCCTGTCTTGTTGTTAATCATTTTGAGGACTTCTCCTCTTTTGAATGGTGACGATCCTTATATGAGATGAGACATGCAAAGTTATTCACGCATGTTAGAAAGGTTGAGCTAGCTGGGACGTGGAGAAGGTGATCTATCAACGTGGAGAACCTGACATCTGGTGGAGCCGCGAGAAAAAATTAGAGAATCTCTAGAAGGTATGTCTATATGTTAGAATGGAGTTCTATCCACAAGGAAAAGCAATCCGCAAATGTCTGAACAACCATTATCATTGTTTAACATGGCATAAATTTAATTGTTTTACTATTGATATGCTGGTGTATGGATTCATTTGTCTCGAATATGCATTAGGTTTTTGATGTATGAGATACATTACATCTTTTTTTCTTCTGAAAAAGGCATTCTAATCAATTATTAATCAAAGGAATGTTTAGTAGATCATGAATTAAAGATGGGGTTTAACCAAACATAGAACCCAAAGCCCGAGCTAGCTAATGGGCACATTGGTTTGCTGGTTTTTTAACAGAAGGCGAGGAAATAGAAGTAAAGCCACACATGAGTGCTATACAATCTCGAATAATAATATCAAAAAAAAACTAAGAGTTGTTGTTGTAAGATTTTTCTGATGCTTGTTTAACCCAAAGACTTTCAGTCTCCACAATAATTGTTATTGATGAAAAATGTTCCTTTAGCGAGCTTAGTACTTCTCGAACACCCAACGCCTCAACCAAAAGGGAGTCATGCGGCGTATCTAATCAACTAGAGTGACCTCTCATGAAGTTTCCATGAGAATCACGGACTAGCATGTCTGACTCGCTCCTACCAAAGTAAGGTCAAAAGAAGCATCAATGTTTCTCTTAAGGATATTCTCATTAGGAGGAAACCATCTAAATGGACCAAACTCTTACTCGGGACTCCTACTCGAGTCTCAACCCTGAACCAAGACTCTTAACCTGACTCAAAATCTAACCCTAACTCAAGATTCGAGCCTTGAGACCTAGGATCTATGCCCCAACCCTCGGCCTTGACCTAGGACCTAGGACATGACACCTAAAACTTGATCCTGACCCAAGGCTCGAGACCCAAACCTCGAGACCCTTCGACACTAACTCGAGATTCAACTAGGAACTCGAGCACTTACAGTCTAGAACGATTCGATATCTAACTCTGACCTTAACCTGAGACCCAATCCTCGAGATTTGAAACCTACAACCTAACCTTCAGTTGTGACTGCTGACTAGAACCTCGAGACTCGACCCGGATCCATATTAAAAATCAAAGTGAAATTTTAGCAGTAAACCCAAATTAAAGTAAATCTTTAAAATGTGCTAGAGTTTGACAAAATTTAGAGATCACTTTAAAAATAAGTTATGTTTGGTTAGATTAAGAGGGTCAACCCAATATGAAATTATCTTGTGCTTAAGATTTTGGGTGAATTGGGTGGACCACCAATTTTCAGGCCATATTTGACACCCGTACATAAGTGTGTGAACTGAAAAATGGGCCAAGTTATATGATTATTCCTTAAAAACTCTATTTACTTCAAGGAATACTTTATTTTTTCTACTAGTAATAAGAGGTTAGGAAGCAGGTCATGGACGACATGCTTGCTTCCAGACGAGGGCAAGACAATAATTTTATACTTGGTTGTGTGCTTTTGTCATGACCCAAAATCGGATGTGATGACACCTGTCTTATCCCACCAAGACAGGTCACCCTAAACCCAGATACGATAAGGTGAATGTGGAAGTTTAAACAAAATAAGGAACTAAGTATAACACAAACATGCAGAAACATAATATAACTCAAATAACCCCCAAAACCTAGTGTCACGTTTACAAGCCTCTAAGTATTACAATAGATTCAAAGAAGTACAAGTATGAATGTCTTTGTTGCTAGAGCTGAACAAGAACATAATTAAAGAATAAGAGGTTTCCGTCGATATGACAAACAAGTACCTCACAACTCTTCATAGTAAGCCTCGGATGAAAAGAGAAGAAGGAATAATCACGATGATTCGAGCTTGTACCCTACACAAGTGTAGAAGCAAGAGAGCGAGTACCAAACAACACGATACTCAACAAATAAACGACTAACTCAAGGTAAAGCAATACATAATACAAGTATTCCCAACACTCCAACCGAACCTCCACAACTACAACCTGCACAGAATAAGTCCAACCTAACAATTCACATTTATATAGCACATAAACATGAATAGCAACACTTTAAACGTATGCAGTTCATTAATACAAATGTTCATATTCATCAACCACAGGCTCCATAACAAGTACTCACAAGGTCTACAAATGGTAATGATGTGCAATGTAATGAAATGAAATGTCAAATATAGTAATGCATGTCTGTCCTAACGATACACATCCGCTAAATATCAGATCGGGACCCATGGGGGACTAACAAGGTTCATGTATCCGCTGGAATCATTTTCCCTCGTCATAGTCATCAATCACCGAAACCATTTTCCCTCAGCATAATCATCAAAATAGATCTCAACACAGTGTTTTAGAACCAATGCAAATAGGCATGTCCACACAATAATGAGAAGATGACGATTTCCATATCTATACACAATCCATATCAACACAATCATGATACATCATCAATAATGAATCAATATAATCTTTCAAATCATCCACAACACATCACACATCATTATACCATCAAGTTACCTTTTATTTCCCCTTCTTCATCACTAGAATCATTCAATATGACTATCTGACCACAAATATCGAACCCTTCACCACTTTCCATTACTACCCAACGCATACAATAAGGAATACAAGATTCTATATACTTAACAAAGGGTTAAGAAGTCCACTTGTCTCGAACAAACAATCAATCACCCTTGCACTTGAGCTTTCCCTTCACGTAGAGCCACATAATCCACACCAAGTAATCAAATATAGAATACCCATAAGTAAATTTGAACAACAACACATATAATGTTGATTTTGAAAATCTGGTTCGTAATGACCCAAAAAGTCAATCTCGAAGGCTAGGGTCAAATATGGGATTTTGTAAGAAATCATGATACACCCTTCGGGGTGGCCTAGTGGTGTTTGGGCTTGAGACTTTCATGTTGGAGGTCTCAAGTTCGAAACCCCTTGCCAGCGAAAGCAAGGGGTTTGCCTTCTAGGTCGAGCTTGTCACACCGGGCTTGCCTAGTGCGGGTTACCTCTCCTATGTGGTTTCCGAGCTATTGCATAGGAGTGGGAGTTTTACCCTATGCTCACCCAAAGGGTAGAGGCTGTGGTTTCCCTTGTCATAAAAAAAAAAGAAAAAAAGAAAAAAAGAAATCATGATACAAAAAGATTTTGTAACTCATTAGTGAAAACCACATTGAAAAATGAGTTGAAATCATGCTCAAAACTCTAATCACTTAAAACACAAGTACATGAGAACCCCCCAAAACTTGGATCCGAAACTCCGACTCAAACCTGAAATATTTCTTAAAACATATCTTACTCATGTTTAGGAAAGTTCAACTATGAAATTTCATCGAAAACAGAGTTAAAATCAGCCTTGAAATCCTCAATTTATCAAACTTTAACTTTATCAAGAAAAACCCAAATTCTCAAGCTTATACGCGGTTAATATGATGAAAATAATTGATGAATTATGCCAAAATCAGTTTACTCATAACATAAGGATCATAAATACTCATTTTTCATCAAAAACTGACTCGAAATTGATAAAAACCCAATTTCCCCCCAAGAAATACACGGATAAGGAAAGAAAATCAGATGAAGAAATCATTAGAGAAAGTCAGAATGAGATTGGATACTAACCCCCATATTAAATTGAAAAGAATGCTGCAAGAATCACTCTATTCCGAGCTCTAGAACTCCCAATATGCTCAAATTACCAAATGAACACAGTCTGAAATTTAAATACCTGTACAACAGTATTTATACCAGCGCACCAGCAACTTAAATTTTCACTAAAAGAGCCGTAACTTCCTCATACGATAGCGAAATGACCCGTTTCTTTTTCCTAAATGTCTTAAATAATGATACAGACCTTTTTGTTAAGTTGAAACTCAATTCCATGCTCGTTTGCCCAATCAAATATCATTTTTGCTCGGTAAACAATTATTTCATATATCGCGATAAAATTTCAATCTCGGCTTAGCGAAAATGCACCAATTTTCGCAGATCATTCCTATAATTCATGCTCGAAATTTCAGAAGTTTCAGAATAATTTTTCGATCTTTAATACTAATAAGGAACCTTTTAGTTGACACAAATTGCTGAAACAACGCCAAAGCAACCAAAAAGCATAGAAACTCACCCACAACTCATCCAGAACCTCCCGAACACAAACCAATTTTGCTTCTATCTCGGAAAAGACATTTCGGACTCAATTAAATCATCAAAACACCCAAACAAGCTCACCTAAACCCAATGTTGACCAAATTCAACTTTAACTTAAGAATCTCCAAATTTTCAAATAATGACATGAAACTCATCCAAAAGTTTTGGGACTGAACCAAACTTTCAACTAGACCAAATATCACCATTTAGACCTAGTGGAATCATTAAAACTCGAAAATGACCTTTCTAACTTCAAAAGTTTACTAAAGTCAAACTTTAGCCTTAACTTTCTCCGCATCTCTTCTAATGGCTCAAAATCAAACCAAAAGCCTTGGGACTCAATCCAACAATACATCTAGACCAAAAACCACATTTCGGAGCTAACGAAACTGTCGAAATTTTATTCCGAGCTTGTTGTCACCAAATTTTTACTTTGGTCAACTATGTGATGCTTTCAACTTTGAAAACACAAAAACTCTTCCTAAACTCATCTAAATACCTCAAGTCCTGAGCCAATAGTCCTACTAACCCAAAAGTCAGAGCTGATGGAATTGACGGAATTCCATTCTGAGACACGCAACTTTTGTTGTTACAAAAAACCACTTCTAACAACTTTAACTCTCCAAAACTCTAAAACTTCCAAATATCATAAATTTACAATCAAATTTCATAACCAACTTTGTAGACTGATCAAACAAGACTCAAGACAGCTCTCGGGAGGGGTAAAACAATAATTTTCTATAAATTTCCAAAAATGACCTTCAGGGTCATTACTTTATCCACCACTAAAAACCATATTTGTCCTCAAACACAAAGAAAAGAAAGAAGAATACTCGACATTACCAAAAGACTGAGGCATAATTCCCAAATTTGGTATTTGCTTCTCCAAGTGAACTCATTCTTAGGACCATACCATCACGACGAACAACAAGAATTGAACTTCCAAACAAAAATTGAAATTTTGTAAACCAAGAGTGATACCTTAACTGAAACTCTCTAAACCACAACACAACCATTGGAACGAATCCTTTTCCCACATAATCAAGAGAAATTCTGAACTATACCTCCTAAAACTAGGAGTGAAGACAGATCTAACCACCAAATACTCATAAAGCACAATACCATCACTGATCTTAGTAAAATTTTATGCTCTTAGCATAATCCTCCGACGAGCTTTAAGCTGCAAAAACCTGATCTTAGACAATGCGTATTCATCAAAGGAGAACTCAACTAATCGACCCAAAGAAGGAGATGACAAAGTAACCGCCCAGTTAACCATACACCCAAGCATACATAACCTCTAATTACGATGTCGAGAAGCTGGAACAATAGCTATGATTGTAGACAGCCCTTGAAAATGGCAACACTAGGCCCAATGGCCCTCCAACTCAAACACACATAGTTGAAACATGTCCTCAACAACAAGGTGAATACCAAGACTGTCGAGAAATTGCAATTCCCCATGATAGATCTCATACAAGCACTCTCAACAATGTTCACACATGCAGTGCTATTAGCATACCCTAACTGCCCAAAATTCTCCTTTGTCTTACTCAGAATACTCCCTCTCTGGTATCCACAATTAAAACATCTCCAGTTATCTGATTCCCACCTACTTAACTTCTCTCTGCATAGATATTTGATTTGAACACCAACACAACTCGAAACCTACTTGAATCATCAAATCTAATTCGACTATTGAAATAAAAATAATCTGATGCCAACGAAATATCATGACCTTTTTGATCCTCTGCTCATGCTTCCAAAATCATCACTAGTACCAAAATTCCTTGGAAAACACATTGTCACACCCCATAACTCTAAATTATGATTCCTCTTTTTCTCAAAAGAAATATTTCTATCCGTCCCAAGCCTACTATAAGCATTCTATGTCTGAAACTGGTCCTACCCAAGGCTGATAGTACTAATTCCAAATCTAATAGTACTTTTCCATCAAGCTAAATCTATTGAATCAGAAACCAATATCAACTACATGCAACCCTACACATGCCATGCCTCAACTGCCATTCAAACAGTTGCGTACTCATGCCAAATTGTAGATAAACCCTTGATCAACCCAAGAATTTTGTATACTATTAGCACATAACCTTTATTCGCCACTAAGTGTCTGTAATTCATCATAATAGTTTGTGTAGTTCCCATCAACCAGGTAGTATCAATCCAGCTCAAAATCCTCAATAACCATGTAGAACTATAAGTCCTTCCTATAATGCACCCATAAATCACCTACCATAATTTGAACAATCCAACCGGATCTTAGGGATATTTATATGCCTAGAAATCTAATAATACTCATATTTAAGCTAAGTGTAAACTCAATAGGTGTCTGTTTATAGTCTTATCGATTTTTTTTTGGTTATCTATGAGCTAACCAACATGATTAGTTGTGTAGGTGAGCTTAAATGGAGAAACGAGCACGAAAAATGGATTATGAGGAACACAAAAGATTCAAGGCAAAAGGAAGCAAAGAAGAAAAAGGAAGAAAAGGGTTCTAAGGCATGACTGTATCCTCTCCGTGTCACGGAGAGGGAGTCTCAAATTAATTCACGAGAAGCGAGTTTAGGCAGAACACTCTGTGGAGTGCCCGCGTCGCAGAGAAGGAGTTTGTCTCAAGAATCGAAGCATATGTGGGTCTCCACGTCGTGGAGAAGAGGCCTCAATTTAATTCGCGAAAGTCGAATTAAGGCAAAGCACTCTGTGCCATGCCCGTGTCGTGGAGTAGAGGTCAAGATCGCAAAACAAATATCTGGGAACTACCTTCGCATCACGGCCCTTGTTCCCAGTTTTGGCTGTTTTGACTTTTAGTGTATAAATAGTTAAATATTTTATTTTATTATTCATTCTTTTTCTGGGTTTTGAAGAACGACGACTTGGGAGAGCATTTTCACCATTTTTAGGGTTCTTTCCTAAACTCTTTTCCTTTCGATCTTTGTATGCTATTTGAACATTGTTTGATCGATTCTTGGATCATGAGTAGCTAAATACCCTAGTTCTAGGGTCGTGGCTACAAGATGATTGTAATCTATTAAGTTTTCATTAGGTTAATGTCAATTATCATATGAATCTTTCTTATGTTCTTGTTTTCCGTATTTTATGACTGATCACCATTGAAATAAATACATTATTCAAATTGAACTCGGGAGAGGAATAAGGGGATAGAACGTGGGACATAAGGAGCATGATTAATTCTAAATAACTAGGGTTAATTTGTTTCTAGGATAGGGATATACCTAGAAACCTTGCTTGGGTCACCATAAAGGAAGAAATCGTAATGCTCGGTACTTAATCCATCCTATCCTCGTTCAATGATATAGTTAGGGTGTGATTTATTGTAGGCTATTAGAGATCGGGAGACCATGATCATACATTTAACCCTGTGATTCATTGATTCGATAGTTGATAATGACTCATATAAATGATATTGATTGCATGATTCCTGATAAAAGCTGCAGCCCTGGACTTTACCCAATCACTGTTTTTAAACCCTTGAAATTGAATCGCTTTTGTTATATTTTGTTATAATCTTAAAAGTAGAAACTAAATCACTTTTGAAATCTTGAGTATAGTTGTGTTTAACTGAAAGTTAGAGAAGTTAAGCAATTCTAAGCGTAAGTCCGTGTGGGTACGATACCCAGCTCTTAAAAAGAGCCACTTTAATACTGGAACTACCACGTGCACTTGCGTGTGCGATTTGGCCGCAACACAACCCAACATAAAAATGCTGAATCTCCTATAAATCACTATTTGTCTGCCAAAGCAATACTAAGTCTTCAAAAAGTCGTTGATAAATGCTTCATAAGTCTGTGCCGAACCAGTCCACCTTGCATAGTTATATCTAAACTCCACGGCGAAAATTGGTACAACCTTCAACTTTGAACCAAGTTTCTATATGTGATGTTTTATCTCTTCACATTTCTTAAATTGTACTTGTGACACAATTCCAAATACTTTGAACTCTTCAATATACAAGGCTGTTGTTCCTTTCTCTAACTCATTTACCAATCCTATCCTTTGACCAAAAACTCATAACATTTTACCTCATACTCTAAACCATAAACTTCAAGCGAAGCACTTCATTAGGCCCTTTAGCAATCAAAAGTAATAAATTTTGTAACTCAAGCCATGCACTAGTCCTTCTAAATGCTCACTAATCGACACGACCAATCATTTCTCACCTCACCAATCCATAACTTGACAAAACCTATTGCCACGAATGTAGACTTTCAATGAAAAACTTGAATTCTGATTTAAACTATGTAAACCAATCCCCTTGTCAATCGCCACTAGCCTATACCTTGAAGATTTTATGAAATCACATATCTTAGCTTATCATTGATCGCCTCTCCATTGGCCTAACCATATCCTTCGTTAGAAATCCAACTGTACCAGTTACCAAACTCGAAACCACAAAAGAACTTATCACCATACTTAAGTCGAACGTCTGTAGACTTCTTTCTCAAATCTTACTCGAAAGTTTTTAACCCATTTGATGAACACGTGACCTTATTACCATAATTTGAACAAGTAAAACAAAGCCCCATCATCCCACACAGTCGATCTTACCATTGATATGATACTTCAAACTCAAGATATACTAGCCAAATCCTATGAATTAACCAATTTCTACATGCACTTTCTTACTAACATCCTCAATTGCCTTCACACAAGTATACTCACTGGAACTTTCTTTACCCATAATCTTTTCATCTCAATATCAATCCACTTCTTTTGGCTCATAAATGAAACCATCAGTCCCCAATTAGATTCTTGAAATACATTTCACAACCTAAACACATTAATACCTAACCAAAGATCTACCATTATAATTTTCCTTATCAACAATGTCTAACTTAAGCATCCGTAGTAACAGCCAGTTGGTTCCTCAAACGTGAATGCAACATCGAACCTCCTCTTTCCCTAATAGGTGAAACAACTGATAGTTCCTTATGTAGTTAGGAATCACACTCAATAACCGATGTGTTTATTTCCATTTATCACTAGTACCAGATCGTGAAAGTCAGCTAGATCCAGCACTAAAACACATCATACCCACCGCGAAGATCATACCCAGATAGCCCATACAATTTTACCCCTTAAGTAACTATAATACATTACCAAATTCGTTCAGCCTCTTGCCTAAAGCGATATGCACCCTTTCATTTAGGGCTATATTTTAATAGAAATTATGTCCTCAAATGCTTATTTTATCTCAATATCTGATGAAAACCCTTAAATTTCAGGTATTTGAAGATTGAAGGAGAGCATAGACACTATTTTGCAAAAAGGAATGAAAATGCTGAAAAGAACGAAGAAAATGAAGGCCTGAGGATCGTCGAGTCCTTGGTGAGTCGCCGAAGGGTCTCGCTTCGTCTTTTGTTCCAGTGTGCTGAGCCCTGAAGGAAAGGATCAAGTCGACGAAAAAGGGGAGCAGGCGGCGGAAAAGGGGTGCAGTCGGCGCATCGCCAAGATGTTCCGCGAGGTAGTACTATGTCGCCCAATGACCCAGAGCACAACGATGCTGAAGGATGGTACAAGACGGCTATGAACTACATCAAGGGGCGAATCGTCGGGTTGATCGGCAATTTCGACTAATGTCGTCGAATGGGCTGCTGCAGGACAAATTTCTTTAAACCTATAAGTACTCGTAGAGAGTTTTAGCTTATAATAATATTTTAGTATCATCAAATTTGTAGTGTAAAACAATTAATATAATTTTAGTACTCTGAGTTTGAGAGGGTTTTGAAACTTGAAGAAGAAGAGGGTTTCATCTCCAAGGATTTGGACTTGAGTCTCTTGGATTCTTCATTCTTGGCCTGTAACAAGACTTAAATCTTCATACCCATTTGAATGCAAGCTCATTTAGGTATAAATTTCTATCTCTTGATGTGTGGCTAAAAACCCAATTCTTGGGGTGTGATTTAGCGAATATGGGTTAAGATTGTTGTTGGGTCTTGCTTGCTGATTGATTAGATGTAGTTTAATGGTGATTTCATCTAGTAGTTGTTGTTGAATTTAACAAATTTGTAGTTGCAAATACAAGTTTATTTATGTGTTTTTGACTTGCTCGATAGAGAGGTCGCGAAACCAAGACCACTAGATTGATGGCCTAAGGAGTGGGTCGACATGAGGTTCAGCTCGAGAGAGTGAACCCTAGTCCCATATCCTAACACTCAGCTCGAGAGAGTGAGTGGGGTAAGGCGTAGGCTAGTCTTCATGCGGCAAGTGGGTGGTCGAGAGAAACCCATTTGAAACGGGGTAAGTTGCTTAAGAGAGAATTTATTCCTACGTATAGCTTAGCCTAGTCACTATCACTCTATAAATTCCCTATCGACAGCATATACCCAATAATTTAAATTAAATTGTATTCCGGTCACATTCCAAGAATTCCCTCTCATTACCTAGAAATCTTTGTTACCCTTGGGGTGGTCCAGTGGTTTGGGCTTGGGACTTCCATGTTGGAGGTCTCAAGTTCGAAACCCCTTGTCAGCGAAAGCAAGGGGTTTGCCTTCTGGGTCGAGCTCGTCACATCGGGTTTGCCTAGTGTGGGTTACCTCTCCTATGTGGTTTGCGAGCTATTACATAAGAGCGGGGGTTTTATCCTATGCGCACCCAAAGGGTAGCGGTTGCGGGTTTCCCTTGTCTTAAAAAAAAACCTTTGTTTATTTTGCTGTTTTTACTTACTAGTGAAAAAACTCCCATTGTTAATTGACACTCTTGTGTCCCTTCTTTAATTTGCAATGTTTTTAATCGTTAATGTCTTTAGCTACGACTAGTTAGAACTGAATTTTATCTTTCTACAAATTCTAGAAACCACTTCCTTGGGACTCGACCCTAACCCTTGGTTGGGTTATTATACTATTGCACGATCGTAGACACTTGCATCATAAGTTGTGTCGTTGATTACACAAACATCAAAATGGCGCCGCTGCCAGAGAGTGGTGTTACTTGAGATTTCTTAGATTAGTAGAATTTTTGTTCCTGTTAGTTGTAGTCTACTTCTAATTTTTTGTTTTGTTTGTTTGTTGTGTGAATATTTCAGAAAACATGAGTGTTAATGGTAGCAACGGTAGCCAGGTAGGCAACCAAGACGACATTGAAAATCTCAACGATGTCCAAGAGCCCAGCATTAATGGTTCCCATCTCATGGGAGGTGTTGGAGCCATCAGTTTATCCCCAGCCGAGGAAAATGCAGTGTTTCACATAACGAGCACCATGTTGCAACTTTTGCAACTGACGGGACTTTTTAGCGGACTTGCTCATGAGGATCCTCACAATCATCGTCGAAACTTTGTAGATGTGTGTGGACCATTCTCGTTCAAATACATCTCTTAGGAGTCTATCCGATTAAGGCTATTCCCTTTCTCGTTGATGGGAAAGGCTTGCAATTGGCTAGCTGAGCTACCACGTGAATCCATCACTTCTTGGGAGGAGTTGGTAACCGCATTTCAAGTGCAATTTTTCCCTCCCTCAAAGAACATGTCACTGCGGGATAGCATCCAGAGCTTTAAACGTCTAGAAAGAGAGCCTCTGCACGAAACTAGGCTAAGGTTCAAAAAGTTGGTGCTGTAATGCCCAACCCACGATTTGCCTGACAACGTGCTACTTCAATACTTTTATCAGAGTTTGGATTTGGTAAACAAATGTGTCGCTGACCAACTCTCGCCTGGAGTCTTAATGCAACAACCATATGCAGTAGCAACCCAACTTTTAGATGGCATGACAACTATCAACAAAGCGTGGTACACTCGCGAGGATCAAGTATCCTCTCTCAAATTCAAGTTGTCTAAGGAGTAGATTGAAAAAGACAATGAGAGAAACCAAAACATGACCAAAATCATGACACAACTTGACATCCTATCCAAAAATCTCATGGGGGCTGGTGCCCGTAGTGTCAAAGCTGTGGGGGTAGGGTGTGCAAATCCTGAAGAGATGGAATTTAAAGTACTATATAGCGATGAGGTAAATTTTCTAGCAAATCAAGGCGGGGGCTATCGTTTAAACTACCCAAGGTAGGGTGGTAACCAAGGCTGGAAGGATAGAGATCATGAATAGAGGGACCAAAATCCAAATTGGAAGAACGGGGAGAAGGACAGATACGTGCCTCCCCATGAGCGCCAGAAGCCAAAGGATTCAGACAGTGGTAGGTCTAAGGATATGCTCTCACGCATCCTCAACAAAGTTGAAGGGTCAGACAAAGTGCTAAAAGGCATGAAAGAAGATGTGTCTACCCTTAGCCAGACTGTCACCTCTCATTTAGTTTCAATCAAATAGTTGGAGACCCAGATGGGTCGTATCTCGTCACACCTAAATCCGAGACAGTTATGGGGTTTGCCGAGTGATACCATAGCTAACCCCAAGAATGAGGTTTAAAGGTGAACTTGCGTCGTGCCACATCGTTAACTAAGGCGCTGTTTGGGAGGCAACCCAAAACCATTTATTGCTTTCTTTTGCTTTGATAAAATAATGGTGTGTTGATTGTGCAGATGAAAGTGTTGAGAGTGAACAAAAAGTGCAGATTAGCGAGTAATACATCTAGTCGGCGAGTCGCCAAAATGATAGGCGAATCCAATCTTATCCGCCGTTTGCCTCAAGACATCGTCAACATTGGAGTTTGTAAAACTCGGTGAGTTTTGGAAATTAGTGGTGAATCGTCGACCATGTCGGCGATCACGATGGAAACCACCGTTTGGACCCCCTGTAATCTAGAGGTTTTGTAAATTTTGGCGAAGAAACTAAACAGTTGGTGTTTCGCCGATTGAGTATTGAGCTTGACTAATGTTGTCGATTGGGCAAAAACTGGATGATTTTTACAAACCAAAGGAATAAAAGTTTCAACTTCATTCACTTTTCCTCACTTTTTATCTGTCCAAACCCACATCTGCACTCTAGTTTTATATTTTTTGCACTTTTGGAGTATTTTGGTTCATTGATTTGTGCGCGGATTTGGATTGCATTACCGCCTAGCTTCTCGGTGGTATTTCAATTGGTACAAAAGGTTAGCTTCTTAATACCCATAATTATTTTGCCAGCATTGTACTCATTTGCACACTCTTTGATATTGTTAAAATCTGCTGAACATTCCTGATTGGATAGAACTGGTTAAGTGTCGATTGTTATTCGATAATCTCTCTTAAACTGTGAAATCTTGTTCTTCGATATATCTAGTCGAGTTAAATGTGTGATGGGTGGTATTCGTATGTTATGGGTCTTGGTTAAATTTGTGCTATTTGTGCTTAAATTGTGTTTTTGGGGGTTACGGGCTGATTTAAAAAAAATTGGGTCAAAAGTAGGCACGATAGGTGATTCGACAAGCTGTGTCGAGCTCGTCGAACCACTCTGTGGTTCGCCTAAATACCTCATTTCACCTTTACTATCATGCTTAATTTGTTGTGTATGTTGTAACTTTCGGCGAGGAGCATGGGATCGCCAAGTGCATTCGGTGAATCGCTAAATAATACCTTACTTGCCCTTTGTCTGCACCCCTAACTCCTTCCACACTGTGACCTTTTGCGGATTGTCTATGGCTCGCCGAACGGATTATCTAGTCTTTCTGCTGAGGAAAGTCTTTGTTTTTGTTATCAAATACGTTCTAACATTATCTCAAAGACTTTGTAGACATGGCCAGACCAAAAGTTGCAAGAAGGAACATGCCACCCAGACATATAAGAGCACAATCGTTCAGAAGAACTGACAAGAGTGAGAACATGGAAGCGAGTTCCAGTAGGAAGATTCACAGTGACCCTGCTGTCCCTTCACAGGCTCTAGGGTTCGTCAATGCGATACATGCCTTCAAAGTAACGCATGATTTGGATAACATGGAAGAGGCAAACATCACTACAGAAGCTGAAGCAGAGAGAAAATAAAACAAGAACCTGAAGCAGACTAACAACACTCCGGGCACTGAAGCCCAAACAGATGGAGCGACTGCTTAAACATGATCCCTTCTTTACCTCCTCTCTGTCTTCCTTTTATTTACATTCGGGATATTTTGTTAATAGCATTTGAGAACAAATTGCTTTTATTTGTGGTGGGGTGAGGTCCACACCTTTTATATGCTATTTGTGTTCGTGTTTTGTATATATATTTGGGTTGTTCTGTTTAAAATTGGTTTTACACTGCTTTTCGTGGATGTTTGAGCTTATATCTCCTTTTATTTTATTGCAAAATGATTTTAATTTTGATCCGTCCAAAATTTTTTTGCCACCTCTCGTGTGTTGAATGTGGTTGTTCTTTTGCAAAATCTAAGTATCGGTTCTGATCAATACCGATGACTTGAATAGTGCTCTCAATCGAATGAACATGAATGCGCGGCTACGACGAGGCCAAATGAAGTTGCATAAATAATATGTGAACTTTTTGCATCTCGTTGTGATTAGCCATTTATCGAATTGAGTCTCCTGTGATGACCGTTGTACACTAGCAAAAGTGTGGAGTCTTGTTTGACTTTAGTGTTGATGCCTTGTGTGATGAACTTACTTTGATCTATGTGTGATGCTATATCTTGATATGATCTTAGGCAACTTCTTAGAGTGTGAGCCAATTTGACATATACCTCTTTTGTGACCTACCTTGTGAGCGTGTGATTCTCTTTTGAACACCCCTTGAGCCTTACCCTTCTTTGGAAGAAACTTGATGAAACCATGACTTTTCTTTATCCACTACCTATAATCCTTTTGAATTGTGGTTAGTTGAATAGCCAACTTAGGCCAAGGGTGTGGTGAAAAGAAAAGGAGAAGTCAAGAAGTGCAAGGAAAGTCTCCTCTCACCAATGGATTTAAGAAAAATGGAACCCCTCCATATAAAAAAAAAAGAAAAAAAGAGAGAAAAATAGAAAGAAAAAGAAAAAGAATGAAAAACAAAGTTGTGAAAGAAAGGTACAAAAGAAATGGGGTTCTCAAACAATCCATGGAAAGTGAATAATAGGATGACTTATGAGCACTAAAGAGAATGATGAAGGAAAAGGAAAGGAAGTGTTGCGAGCACCACATTTCATGAGGATGAAAGTCACTGAGACTAAATGACCATACCTTTGCACTCAACTCCATTACAAACCTGGAAAAACCTTTTTGATCTTGAGTGAGCTGAAACAAATGTTGATCGGAAAATAAGAGCAAACCTATGGGTGAAAGCATGCATTGTGTTCTTCCTTATGAGAGTGAGTGTTGCATCTGATTTTGAAGCTTTTAACTGTGAATCATTGTGTGAATATGGAATCATCCTTTCTGTGAGGGCGTTTGAACACCATAGTTGAGCTTGAACTTGCATTTGAAGCAAGTATTGTGAGCATGAGATTCTTTGATATTGGTGAGTTACAACTTGAATCTTTAAGTGCACATTTGATCTTTGCATAAGTAAATTGAGTCTTGTTGTGTGTATTCATGATTGAGTCTTGTGTAGTACTGTTTGAGACACCCTTTTTGAACGACTGAACTTGAGTTTGCTTGAGGACAAGCAAAAGTTTAAATTGGGGGTCTTGATGAGTCCACAAATTGGACTCATTTAGGGCTATATTTTAATAGAAATTGTGTCCTCAAATGCTTATTTTATCTCAATATCTAATGAAACCCCTTAAGTTTAAGGTATTTGAAGATTGAAGGAGAGCATGGACACTACTTCGCAAAAAGGAACGAAAAGGCTGAAAAAAACGAAGAAAATGAAGGCCTAAGGATCGCCGAGTCCACTTGGCGAGTCGCTAAAGGGTTTCACTTCGCCTTTTGTTCCAGTGTGCTGAGCCTTGAAGGAAAGGATGAAATTGGTGGAAAAAGGGAGCAGTCGGCGTATCGCCTAGATGTTCCGCGAGGCAGTACTATGTTACCCAATGACCCATAGCACGATGATGCTGAAGGATGGTGCAAGACGGCGATGAACTACATTAAGGGGCGAATCGCTGAGTTGATCGGCGATTTCGATTAATGTCACCGAATGGTCTGCTGCAGCACAAATTTCTTTAAAACTATAAATACTCATAGAGAGTTTTAGCTTATAATCAGATTTTTAGTATCATCAGATTTGTAGTGTGAAACAATTAATATAATTTTAGTACTTTTTATTTTTGCTCTGAGTTTGAGAGGGTTTTGAAACTTGAAGAAGAAGAGTGTTTCATCTTCAAGGATTTGGAGTTGGGTCTCTTGGATTCTTCATTCTTGGCATGTAACAAGACTTAAATCTTCATACCCATTTGAATGCAAGTTCATTTAGGTATAAATTTTTATCTCTTGATGTGTGGCTAAAACCCCCAATTCTTGGGGTGTGATTTAGCGAATATGGGTTAAGATTGTTGTTGGGTCTTGCTTGCTGATAGATTAGATGTAGTTTAATGGTGATTTCATCTAGTAGTTGTGGTTGAATTTAACAAATTTGTAATTGCAAATACAAGTTTATTTATGTGTTTTCGGCTTGCTCGAGAGAGAAGTCGCGAAACCAAGACTACTAGATTGATGGCCTTAAGAGTGGGTCGACATGAGGTTTAGCTTGAGAGAGTGAGCCCTAGTCCCATATCCTAACACTTAACTTGAGAGAGTGAGTGGGGTAAGGCCTAGGTTGGTCTTCATGCGGCAAGTGGGTGTTCGAGAGGAACCCATTTGAAATGGGGTAAGTTGCTCGAGAGAGAATTTATTCCCACATATAGCTTAGCCTAGTCACTATTACTCTATAAATTCCCTATCGAAAGCATGTACCCAATAATTTAAATTAACCTGTATTCTGGTCACATCCCAAGAATCCTCTCTCATTACTTAGAAACCTTTGTTTATTTTGCTGTTTTTACTTACTAGTGACAAAACCCCCATTGTTAATTGACACTCTTGTGTCCCCCCTTTAATTTGCAATGTTTTTGATTGTTAATGTCTTTAACTATGACTAGTTAGAACTGAATTTTATTTTTCTACTAATTCTCGAAACCACTCCCTTGGGACTCGACCCCAACCCTTTGTTGGGTTATTATACTATTGCATGATCGTAGACACTTGCATCGAAAGTTGTGTCATTGATTACGTAAACATCAATAGACCATACAATTTTACCCCTTAAGTAACTGCAATACATTACCAAATCCGTTTAGCCTCTAGCCCAAATTGATATGAACCCTTTCATAGACCAGGTCGATAGCAAAAGTAACACACTTCATGAGTCTAAACAAGGGAACACAAGTAATGCTGAAGTAGTCGTATTTTAACACTTAAACCATTCAAATTCTCTTCCTAGCTAAATAACTAACCATAGATGATAAGATGTTCATGCATTCCCCCATTGTTCACCCTTACCATTCAAATATCGTCAACATGCATTGTTGAACTATAACCTTACTCAATCTCTTCGAATTGCAGAACATTCCAAGTCTGACCACACATCCTTTTCATAAACCTATCACTTCCGTGTTAGTACTAGATTCATCACCAAAATCATATGATGACATCCCAATTGCACGCACAAAGAACTAAGAACGAGTCACTAGTATAGTAAGAGAATGGAATGAAATAATAGGAATCAGATCGGACCAAGGACACACGGTAGAGAGTCAAAAAGTGAAGGTTTTTCTTAAAAGTCACCATAGCCTCTCGAAGATAAGTAAATGACGTTTTTGCATTGATCCTTGAGGCTCTACTAGACTTGGCTTGTACACACGTGAGACCATTTTCCCTCGGCATAATCATCAATCACTGGATCCATTTCCATTGGCATAACACAATAGATCTCATCAAAGTGTTTTAGAACCAATGCAAATAGGCATGTTCACACAACAATGAGAAGATGACAATTTTCATATTAATACACAATCCATATTGACACAATCATGATACATCATAAATAATGAATCAATATAATCTTTCAAATCACCTGCAACACATCACACATCATTATACCATCAAGTTGCCTTTTTATTTTCTCCTTGTTTATCAGTAGAATCACTCAATATGAATATGTAACCACAAATATCAAACCGTTTATCACTTTCCATTACTCCCTAACATATGCAATAAGGAATACAAGATTCTATATACTTAACAAAGGGTCAAAAAGTCCACTTGCCTCAAACATACAATCAATCACCCCTGTACTTGAGTTTTCCCTTCATGTCGAGCCATAAAATCCATACCAACTAATCAAATATAGAATACCTATTAGAAAATATGAACAACAACACTCATAATGTGATTTTGAAAATCAGGTCTGAAACAATCCAAAAAGTCAATCACGAGGGCTAGGGTTATTGAAAATGGAGTTAAAATCGACCTGGAAATCCTCAATTTATCAAACTTAAATGTTATCAGGAAAAATCCTAATTCTCAAGCTTATACATGGTTAATATGATGAAAATAATTGATGAATCAACAGGTTTATGCCAAAATCAGTTTACCCATATCATAAGGATCCTAAATATACATTGTTCATCAAAACGTGAGTCCAGTTTGATAAAAACCCAATTTCCCCCAAGAAATACACGGATAAGGAAAGAAAACCACATGAAGAAATTATGAGAGAAAGCTGAAATGAGGATTGCATACTAACCCCATGTTAAATCGAGAAGAAAGTCGCAAGAATCACTCCATTCCGAGCTCTAGAACTCCTAATATGCTCAAATTACCAAATGAACACAATCTGAAATTTAAATACCGCTACAAGAGTATTTATACCAGTGCACCAGCAATTTAAATTTTCACTAAAAGAGCCGTAACTTCCTCATATGATAGCTAAATGACCTGATTCTTTTTCCTAAATGTCTTAAATAATGATACAGACCTGCTTGTTCAATGGAAACTCAATTCCGTTCTCATTTGCTCAGTCAAATATCATTTCTGTTCGATGAACAATTAGTTTATATATCGCGATAAAAGTCCAATCTCAATTTAGCGAAAAATGCACCAAAGTTTGCAGATCATTCCTATAATTCATGCTCAAAATTTCAGAAGTTTCAGAATAATTTTTTGATCTTTAAAACTAATAACGAACCTTTTAGTAGACACAAATTGTTGAAACAACGGCAAAGCACCCAAAAAGCTTAAAAACTCACCCCAAACTCATCTAGAACCTCCCGAACACAAACCAAATGTGCTTCTATCTTGGAAATGATATTTCGGACTCAATGAAATCATCAAAACACTCAAACTAGATCACCTTAACCCGATGTTGACCAAATTCAACTTTAACTTAAGAATCTCAAAATTTCCAAATAATGACATGAAACTCATCCAAAAGTTTTGGGAACTAAACCAAGCCTTCAACTAGACCAAATATCACAATTCAAATCTAGTGGAATCATCAAAACTCAAAAATGACCTTTTAAACTTCAATGTTGACTAAAATAAAACTTCAGCCTTAACTTTCTCCTCATTTTGTCTAATGGCTCAAAGTCAAACCAAAAGCCTTGGGACCCAAACCAACTGTATATCTAGACCAAAAACCACATTCCGGAGCTAATGGAATTGTTGGAATTCCATTTTTAAGCTTGCTATCGACAAATGTTGACTTTGGCAACTATCTTATGCTATCAACTTTCAGAACACAAAAGCTCTTCCAAAACTCATCTAAATGCCTCAAGACCTGAGCCAATAGTCCTACTAAATTAGAAGTCATGTTTCAGAGCTGATAGAACTGATGGAATTCCATTCTGAGATTCATAGCTCTGGTTGTTATCAAAAACCACTTTTAACAACTTTAACTCTCCAAAACTCTAAAACTTCCAAAAATCACAACTTTACCATCAAATTTCAAACTCAACTTCGTGAACTAATCATACAAGATGTAGGGCAACTATCGGGAGGGTTAAAACGGTAATTTTTCAAAAATTTCCAAAAATGACCTTCAGGGTCATTACATTATCTACCACTAAAAACCATGTTCGTCCTCAAACATAAAGAAAAAGAAAGAAGAATACTCGACGATATCAAAAGGTTGAGGCATGATTTCTAGAGTAGGTATTTGCTTCTCCAAGTGAACTCATTCTTAGGACCATACCATTAGGATCAACAACCAAGAACTGAACATCTAAACCAAAATTGAAAATCTACAAACCAAGAGGGATTACCTTGTCACAGACTAACCTATGAACCAAACCTAAACTAAAACTCTCTAAACCACAGCCCAACCATCGGGATAAATCTTTTTCCTAAATAACCACGAGCTATTCTAAACTAATACCTCCTAAATCTAGGAGTGAAGACAGATCAAACCAACAAACACTCATAATGCACAAAACCATCAACAATCTTAGTAAAATTTCATGCTTTTAATATAATCCTCCTACGAGCTTTAAGCTACAAAAACATGATCTTTAGACAACGCGTACTCATCTAGGGAGAACCCAACTAATCTGACCCAAAGAAGGAGACAACAAAGTAACCACCTTGTTAACCATATACCCAAGCATACATAATCTCTAATTACACTGTCAAGATGTTGGAACAATAGCTATGATTGTAGACAACCCTTGAAAACGAAAACTCTAGGCCCAATGGCCCTTCAAATCAAACACACATAGCCGAAACATGTCCTCAATGATAAGATAAATACCAAGACTGTCAAGAAACTGCAATTCCCCATAATAGATCTCATACAAGCACTCTCAATAATGTTCACACATGCAGTGCTGCTACTATGCCCTAACTACCCAAAATACTCTTTCCTTGGCCTCCAAGGCCTAGCTTGAATGACAAAAGGTGGAGGATTTGTGGCTTAGGTAACAGGTTCGAGCCCTACACCATGCAAAGCGAAGCTCGATATTTAAGTGGATAAGGGTGGAGAGGCGGGCCCATCATCCACTGAGTTTAGAAGGTTGTGATTGGTCCAAATGGTGGGTCACAAACGGATTTCTTGATTATAAAAAAAATAATACTCCCTCCCTGGTATCCACAATTAAAACCTCTCCAGTTATTTGATTCCTACCTATTTGACATCTCTCTGTATACGATGTATGCTTTTGATCACCAACACAACTCGAAACCTATTTGACTCATCAAAATCCAACATATTCACCATAATTTGACAACTGAAATAGAAAAAATCTGATGCCAACGAAATATCATGACCTTATTGATCCTCTGCTCAGCTTCCAAAATAACCATTAGTACCAAATTTCTTCAGAAAACACATTGCCACACCCGTAACTTTGAATTTTGACCAAAAACCACATTCCAGAGCTATTAGAATTCCATCCGAGCTTTTTATCACCAAATGTTGACTTTGGTTAAATATCTGATGCTTTTAACTTTCAAAACTCAAAAACTCTTCCAAAACTCATATAAATACCTCAAGACCTGAGCCAATAGTCTTACTAACCCAAAAGTCACGTTTTGGAGCTGAAGGAACTGACATAATTGCATTTTTTAGACTCGTAGCTTTGGTTGTTACCAAAAACTACTTTTAACAATTTTAACTCTCCACAACTCTAAAATTTCAGAAAAGCACAATTTTATACGCAAATTTCAAAACAAACTTCGTAAACTGATCAAACAAGATACGGTGCAACTATCGGGTGGGGTAAAACAATAATTTTCCAAAAAAGTTCAAAAATGACCTTTAGGGTCATTTCGTTAGCCACCACTATAACCATGTTTGTCCTCAAACATAAAGAAAAGAAAGAAGAATACTCGATATTATCAAGAGGCTGATGCATAATTTCGAAAATTGGTATTTGCTTCTCCAAGTGAATTCATTCTTAGGACCATACCATCAGGATTAACTACCAAGAACTTAACTTCCAAACAAAAATTGAAAAATTTGCAAACCAGGAATGATTACCAAGCCACAGACTAACCTATGAACCAAACCTGAATTAAAACTCTCTAAACCACAGCACAACCATTAGGACAAATCTTTTTTCCTCATAATCATGAGAAATTTTAAACTAATCTCCTAAAACCAGAAGTGAAGACAAATCCAACCACCAAACACTCATAAGTCATAATGCACAAAACCATAACTAATCTTAGTATAATTTCATGCTCTTAACATAATTCTCCAAAAAAGCTTTAAGCTACAAAAACCCGATCTTTAGACAACGCATACTCATCAGGGGAGAACCCATATAATCTGACCCAAAGAAGGAGATGACAAAGTAACCACCCAGTTAACCATACACCCAAGCATACAAAACCTCTAATTACAATGTGCGGATGCTGGAACAATAGCTATGAATATAGAGGCCAGCCGTTCCAAATGCGAGGCCAGCCATTCGCGAATGCGGCAACCCGTGTGTGAACGCAAAGCCTAGGTGGTAGCCCTTCGCGACTGCTAGGCTAGGCGCGCGATCGCGATGCCTCAGCTGATAGTAAAGGGCTTGGCCTCCAAAACTTCGACGGGGTGCCCTGGACTTGTTCGGAACCCCGTGCATGGAAACAAACTATGTACCCCATCAAAATCAACATCCCGGACTCAATAAAACCATCAAGATTCCCCTTCGAGGTGGTTTTGATAAAAAGTGGGTCCCACACCCAATTTCCATTTTAAGCCAAAATCTACGAGGGGACTTGAAATTAACCCAAAAGCCTCGGGAACTAAACGAAGGGTTGTTCTAGATTAAAATTGACATTTTTGGAGCTAACCACGTTGACGAAATTCTTATCTGAGCTTGTTTCCTCAGAATGTTGACTAACGTTAAACTTAGGCTTCAACTTGAAAGTTAAAACACCTAATTGTACAGACCCACACTTAAAGCCTCGGGAGTCATGTAGATAATGCTACTAGCCTAAAATGACCCTTCTAGAGCTGATGGAATTGTCATAATTGAATTCTGAGGTCATCTTCCTGAACTTTTGATCAAAACTGACCGTTTAAGGTCCAAAAGCTCCCAAAACATTAACACTCGCATAAATACGAAAAGAACAACCAGGTGATCGAACTGTCAGTCCCAGCAAGTCATAAATGACTTGGGATCGCTACATGAAAGCTCTAAACATAAAACAGGAGTCATGAACACAAAAATGACTTGAAGTTCATTACAACATCCACTACTAAAAAGGACTTTCATTTGTGAAAGTAAGAGTGAAGAAATACCTGAAGGCTCAAACAAGCCTGGGAACTGCTCCCGCATATCATGCTCTATCTCTCAGGTAGCCTTCTCAACTGGACGATACCTCCAACGAACCTTAACCATAGGAATGACTCTCGAACACAATCGATGGACATCTCTGGAAAGAATGGCAATTGGCTCCTCTATGAAGGTCAAGCGATTATCTAACTCTACTGCATCATATTGAAGCACATGTGACTCATCAGGAACATACTGGTGCAACGTCAAACATGAAAGGTTGGGTGGCTAGCTGAGAACATCAGAGGCAAAGCTAACTCAGATGCAACGTCTCCAACTGTCCGGAGGATCTTAAAAGGCCTAATATACCTGGGGCTAAGCTTGCAGTGCCTCCCAAATCTCATCACGCCCTTCATGGTCGACACAAAGAAGAAGACTCTACCACTAAATGCAAACCTCAAAGGCCACCGCCTACAATCAACGTAACTCATGTGCCTACTCTAAGTTTTCTGAAGTCTATCCTGAATCACCCTTACCTACTCCAAAGCCTCCTAAATCAAGTCTGTACCACGCGGTCTGGGCTTTGTAGATTCAAACCAACCAATCGGAGAGCAATAACTCCTATTATAAAAGGCCTCGAATAGGGCCATCTGGATGCTAGAATGGTAGCTATTGTTGTACGCAAACTCTGCCAAAGGCAAGAACTGATCCCACTAACCTTTGAACTCCAAAACACAAGTTCGCGACATATCCTCAAGAATCTGAATCGTATTCTCCGACTGACCATCTGTCTGTGGGTGGAAAGCTGTGATTAGATTAACATGGGTGCCCAACTCATTTTGAAAAGTCCTCCAAAATCTAGAAGTAAACTGAGCACCTCGATTTGATATAATGGAGATAGGCACACCATGAAGACGAACAAACTCACGAATGTAGATACGGGCTAACCTCTTAGCACTGAATGGAGACTGAACATGGAGGAAGTGTGCTGATTTGGTCAATCGATCAATGATGACCCAAATATTGTCAACACCTCTAGAAGTCCGAGGCAACCCTACCACAAAGTCCATGGTGATGCGGTCCTACTTCCACTCCAAAATAGGTAATCTCTGAAATTCACCACCAAGTCTCAAAAGCTCGGCCTTCACCTATTGACAACTCAAGCAATGAGACACATAGTCTGCAATATCTCTCCTTATGCCGGCCCACCAACAATGCTACCTCAAGTCACGATACATCTTCACGATGCCTAAATGAATAGAATATCTAGAATCATGGGCCTCACAGAGTATCAATTGAATCACAGCCCCAACTCCCGAGACAAATATGGCCTACAAACCTTAAAACCCCATCTGAATCTAAGGTAACATGATCAGGTGCACCCTCTAACACTCGATCTCAAAGTGCCACCAAGGCCTCATCCTCAAACTGGTGGCTGCAGATCTAATCAAGTAGAGAGGAATAAACTCCCACATAGGCTAAGACATGCCTAGAATCTGAAACATCCAATAGTATCATCCTATTAGCTAAGGACTGAATGTCTAAAGCTAAAGGTCGATCCAGAGTAGATAAGAAAGCTAGACTACCCATACTCACTACCTGCTCACTCAAGGCGTCCGCTACCACATTCGCCTTTCCCGGATGGTAGAGAATAAAGAGGTCATAGTCGCTTCAGAAGCTCAATCCAGTTACCCTGCCTCAAATTAAGATCCCTCTGGCTCATGATGTACAGAAGGCTCCTGTGATTAGTGTAGATCTCACAACGAACTCCGTACCGGTAGTGCCTCCAGATCTTAAGCACAAAAACTATATTTGCCAACACTAAGTCATGAGTGGGGTAGTTGCGCTCATGTAGCCTAAGATGCCTCGATGCGTAAACATTAACCTGACCTTGATGCATCAATACACAACCCAAACTAACGCTGGATGCATCACAATAGAAGGTGAAGCCCTCGCCCTCAACTAGAAGAGTGAATACATGAGCAGTAGTCAGCAACTCCTTGAGCTTCCAAAAGCTCAACTCACACTCCTCAGACCACTCAAACAGAACATCAAGGCGGGTCAACCGGGTCAAAAATGCTGCAATAGTTGAGAAACCCTCCATAAACCATTGTAGTAGCTTGCCAAACCGATGAAGCTCCGAACCTCAGTCACCGAAATGGACCTAACCCAACCACGAATAACCGCAATCTTTGTCGGATCTACCATGATTCTATCCTTGGACACCATGTGCCCCAAGAATGCTACAACTCCAGCCAAAACTCGCACTTTGAGAACTTGGTATAAAGTCGCTCATCTCTCAAAGTCTAGAACACAATCCTCAAATGTTGCTTATAATCACTCCTGCTCCGTGAGTATACCAAAATATCATCTATGAACACAATGATGATCATATCTAGATACGTCCTAGACACTCATGTCGTCAAGTCCATGAAGGCGATAGGGGCATTGAGAAGGGGATCGTGTTTTGGTTAATTTATGCAATTCTTCACCATTTTCAATGCTTTAAAGATGAATTTCTTCCTCTCACTCTTCTCTACTCTTTTATGACTTAAATTCCACAATGAAGTCCCTTTTTTGACCTTAAATTCTTGAATTTAGTACCTTTAAAGTTAGCTTAATTGACCATTTGAGGTCTGAATTGAGCTCCATTTTTACCCATCTTTCATGCATGTGATCCCCAATTTGAGGGGAACATAATGATAGTGTTTATTTCATAATTATGTATTGTCGATTCGAGGGTCAATATTTTACCCAATTCTAGTTCAAAATTAATTTTAGTGATATGGGTATCATTAGTCCCATATTGACTTGCTCATTTTATTCTTTATAGTTTGGCAGCAGTTCGAGGCTCTACATAAGGGAAAATTGACTGAGTTCATATTCAGTTTCAGCCTTGAGTTAGGTTATGGCTTCCTTGTTCTTGGACTTGGCTTAGTTAGATTATCTACATTTGAGTAGTGTTTAATGATTAGGATGGAACCTTAGGTTATGTTAGGCTTTATTGATCCTTGTATACTTATGTCCATAAGTTGGTTGATTAACATAGTTTTAGTCGAAGTAGCCTTAGTTTAGGTGATCCTTGTGTTTGTTTTGGTTGTATCCTTAGATGTTGCGCTTAGGTGACGTGAAACATATGATTGTATTGTGTTTGATTGATTTGGTTGATATTGTCGTGCCTTAAGTTGTGATTTTGGTTATTTATTAAATTGTTGGGCCCGAGGTCGTGAGCTTGGACTGACAGGAATTCAAGGTTAGTACTCTCATGGTGTGATGGGTATTATACCCGGTTAGATGTGTGTGATGTGAATTGATTGTGAAGATATTTGAGGTATTATTGTGTTGATTGATGACAATTGGTGAAGGACTTGTTTAGGTAAAACGAATGCTTTAAATGAACAAATTGGTAGTCCTTGGGAACTATCATGAATGGGAGAGGGTGAAAAATGCCCATTTGCTTCATTGCCCGTGTTTTTGACCGCTTTTACTTTGATGAGCTTTATGTACCATTTCGGGCTGCCCATTTACTTAGCTCGGGCTACATACTACTATTTCTATTTACATTGTTGGTAAGCTCGATGTATCGTCCTAGGCGGCCCATTGATGCATTTATCTGGTTTATTGGTAAGCTCAACGTGTCATCCCTAGGGCTCGTGGATACATCTATCCGGGTTATTACCATTCGGTTAAGCTTGAAGTATCATTCCAGGTGGGTCAATATTTCTTCCAGGCTTATGGCTTTCCTTACCTGGTGATTTTCATTGGATGACTATGTGCTTTGGCCTTTGAGCGTGTTGGTTGCCTTGTGAGTTATGTGTAGCTTATGACTGAATCTTGATATTATTTGTCTGTTCTCTACAGTATTGTTAGAGTATCTTAGAACTTCCCTTTACTTACTAGTATCATCGTGCTCCTTCTATATATTTGATATTTCTTAGCTTAGTCGGTCTATGATGCCTAATGAGTACCCCGTGTTTTGGTACTCATATTGCACTTGTGTATCTTTTTCTGATAAAGCTCCCGACATGAGTCAGCTCCAGTGAGCGTTGGATCTTCCGTGGCTGTCACGTACTTAGATTGTAGTGAGCTCTTTGAGTTCACTCACTTGTTGTTGTCCTTTTATACTGACTCATATTTTGTATTCTGGATTAGTCAAGTATCTGGATATATGACTTTTCTGTACTTAGTAGCTAATATATAGGTAACACCATGTCTCTGGATTGATTCTTGTGCTAGTTTGTCTTCTTGGTCACTTTTGGGCCAGTTTTGTACATTTTGTATAATATTACAAACTTATGACATGGCTTATTCGGTATATATATACCCTATTCTACTTCCACTTATCCTTATTAATATTATTTAAGTTGTTTCTTTTGCATCTTTTTTGGGTTAGGCTTGTACACTTGGGGGGTTATAGTGGACGCTATCATGGCCTGATTTCGAATCGTGACATCGATATATTGAAACCGAGTGAAACAATATTAATTATAGTTTAAAATAATTCTAAATTCCATGGGAACTCTTTTATCTAGAAGAATGATAATTTCTTTTTAAAAATAACTTTAAAGACCGATTGGGTCAGATATTATAAAATACTAAAATGTACATAAATAGCTAGCCCAAAATACCAAAGCCCATAAAATCTGGGAAAAAATGAACTAAAACAAAACAAAAAAAAAAGGAATACAATAAACAAATAGAAAGAAAAGGGGAAAGATCCTAGAATTGGAAACCGAACAACCATCTTTGGACATCTGAAGATCTTCAGGCTTCCTCAACAATGCCGCTGCGGAGATCACCATTTTCGATCAGAAATCATATGGGTTGAGCAGTGTTTCAAGTAAAACAATGAAGGTACACTCTCCAATCATTAGTATTATTTTTAAATCTATCATTCAATAGATAGAATCTCTCAAGAAGATTGACACCACCGTTTAAGGAGTAGATCTATGACTAAAACTAATTAAGAATCGATATTTCTAGGCCCTTCATCAATCTACTCAGTCGATCGGAACCATTCGAGAAAGGTCACTGGTATCTAAATCGATAAATTTAGCTTCAATAAGGTAGCTGCCATCTCCCTTTCGACTAATGCTTAAAACCATGTAATCCATTGATACATCTCATTTTATGACGATCGAGGTCAAGAAGGACCATTCTAATTGTTCAAACTAAGTATTTGTATCATATGCTTTTGTTGGAATCAAATACTTATCTGACACACTCAGAGTAACTTGCAATTTCATTGCCTAATCTTCAATGGATTGAATCTCATAAGAAATTAATACCTCCAAAAAAAGACTAAATATCTCATTTGTTTATTACTTCAAAATTTGTTTTGAGCTAAAGAAAGTTGAGACTGAATTAACCTTTGAACTAATATCAGGTTTGGTGAAAATTTATTTGATCTCTTTAGACCCTAATTAGTACATTTTGAGCACCTCTATGCTCTCACAAGGTGCTAGTACTGTCAACCAGATGAAATTGCTTCAGGCTTAAAAAGAAACTCAAATAAAATCACCAAAATCCTCTTTTGCAAACTAGTCTGAATTTGCAATTTTTTTTGTTCTTGTACAATCTTATATGTTTTCTTTATTGTGCTTGTCTGTTGAAATCTTAAGATTGGTGTGCTGCTTTTATCTAGTATCATTATTCCCATGCCTTCTCTTGGAACTTCTTGTTCTGTTATACCTTCATATGTACCTACAAAACTAAAAACCAAAGTTAGCAAAAACAATCAGCAAAAGTGTTTCCCTCTCTTAAGGATTGTTGTACTCTCAATGTGATAAGGCTATTGATTCTGTGAATGGAGTTAACCTCCATAGTCACACTCCAAGGGATCTTCCAAACTCCATTAATGATGTTAACCATAGCCAATGAATTTGATTCATGATAATATTGGTAAATTGTTTTCTAGGCATTATTGCAGCCCTTCACTTATAGCCCTAGCCTCAACCATCAAATTAGTAGAACCAGAAATCCTTAATCCTTTGGCACCCATAAGAGAACTATCTTGATCTCTCAAACAATAAGCAATAGCCTTAGGACCAGAATTATCTCAAGATGCCCCATTAGTATTGCACTTTAACCAACCATTAGGAGGTGGAACCCACCTTACAATTTTAGTCTGATATACGAGTGAGTAATTTTCCAACACGATCACCATTTATGGACAAGTAGTAGGACAAGTTGTGTGAAACTTTAACCTATAAACTTGGTAATCTCCCATATCATCTTGTTTTTAGTATATGAGCCTCCATGCAAGGTTGTGTTTCTCCTCCTCCATAAACCATAATATGATATTAGGCATAGCATGGAAAAGCACTCTCAACCTAGCATTAGCTTGTGCATTCCACCATTTTTCATAGTGTGTTTAATTTGAATCCATAGGCCTAAAATTCCAGCAGCCCTAGCATAGTACTCCCAAATAAAGGCAACAACTTCCCTGTAGAGGAAAAGATGATAAATAGTTTCCCTAACAGGAATCCTGCAGCACTGACACAACTGAGAAATGTTAGGGTTCTAACTAGACATAAATCAGCAGTAGGCATGCTATGCCATAGAGCCTCCAGCCAAAGAAAGAGATTTGAAAGATAATCCTTGCACCTAAATTTTCTTGTAATCATCTACATAATCAGCCCTAATCTGATTGTCTCCTAGGATGATTTAACAGTAAATTTTTCTATGCTAGATTTAATCCACCATGGTTTATCCATCTGATCAGTATGCCTAACAAATCTCATATTTGATATGGCATGTTCCAAAATATGATTAGGCAAATAGTCCTGCATTATTTCAATATCCCAACCATCTTCTTTAAGAAAAATATAAATATCAGCCATAGATGACAATCATGCGCCTCTGTAGGAAGAGAAAATAAAGGACCAAGATTGGTCCAATCATCAAACCATATACAAGAAGATCCTCCCTTTCGTTCCCACCAAATATTCTATTCCATCACTTCTCTGTTTTCTAACATTTACTTCCATACTTGTGAATCCCCTTCCCATTGAACAAGGGTAGGAATATGCTTTTAACAATACTTATTCCAAATGAAGTTTGCCGATAAAGAGCTTTGAGTTTGAAATTTTCAACCACAACTTAGAATACATTACTTTAGACACATCACCCGTAGATATAAAACCCAAACCATCTTCAGTCCTTGGTAAGCAAACTTTTTCCCAGGTAGCCCCACTGTTTGCTCCTACCGGTTAGCCTGTTATTTCAAAAGAACTTTGCGAAAATTTTATGGAGCTCTTTCAACACATATTAAGGAGGGACAAGAGAAGATATAACATGTATAGGTTTGCTCTGTAAACCGCTGGACAATAACACTTCTTTACCACCAAAAGAAAGCATATTACATTTTCATGCATGTAGCTTATCCTTCACCTTCCTAATTAGATCTGCATAATGTTCCCTTCTTTTTCTAGCACGAATAATGAGAATTGATCCCTAGAAATACATGTACATTCCACCACCAAGATTTTCATCTCTGCAGCTGCAGTTTGATTAAGATAGAAAAAACTTTTCTCTTTATTAATTTGCTGACCTGTTTGAGCTTCATAGTATAGTATTTCATTAATATGTGTTTTTTTTTTAATCTTTCAATAAGTTTTCAAAAGAAATTTTAAGAGAAAATATAAATATGTCATTAGAATATAAAGAATTTACTTTTTACTAGTAAATTAATATTGATATTTACTCAACCTGATTTTTATTTAATACCATGTCATTTAATAGGTTATGAACACATGATCTTTATTTACCTAGTGTTATAAAAATTATCATTATATACCATGATGAAAATTAGGCACAAAATTAATTTAATTGCCAAACAATCATTTCCTTCAAAAGAAAATTATCGTTATCAACATTAAATGAATCTATATTAATAGCACAGAAAAAGAAAATAAAATAAAGATAAATACGATACTTTATATGTTGAGAACACAAAACAGATAAAAAGTAAATATTTTCATTAAGGGAATTGAGGGGTTATTCAATAAAAGATGGAGGATTGATAGCCTAATTCTTTAATCATTGAGCTCACCCTCAATTTCTTTTTGCAAAATGTCTAATTTTCATAAGTAAAGGAGGAAAACATTTTTTTCTTTCTTGGTATTCAATATTCTTATTGAGACTCAATTAGGTTCGCATAATGGAAAGTCCCAAATTGAGGGTAAACATCTATCTAACAAAGATAACTCATGCCCAAGACTCAAACCTGACACTTCTAGTTAACGATGAAGGAATAATAAATCCTACCCCACCACATCCTTGTTGGTAGAATACATCAATTTAATCAAATATATTGTAGAATATGCACAAGAAAGCAAATTAAGTTATTATTGGTATCGACAATAGTTGTGGTGTGATGTATCTGATTCATCCATCCTTAACCAGAGGTCTCGGGTTTGAGCCTTAGATATGAAGACAATATTGTTAGAGTGTCCGTCGAAATTCGAATTAGTCAAAGATTCAATATGATATATTGAAAACCGAGTGAACACAATATCAATTACAATTTACAATTTATTATGAATTCCATAAGAATTCTCTTATCAAGAAGAATGATAATTCCTATAATAATGTGCTATCACGTTATATAATTCCATTGGAATATGTTATTTTTTAACTATCAATATGTGTTTAAACGAAAATATAAATATGACATCATAATAAATAGAATTTACTTTTTAGTAGTGAATTTTTTTTGTTACTATTTACTCCTCCTCATTTTGATCCAATAACATGACACTTAATAGGTTAATAACACAAGATTTTATTTGGAGCTATAAAATCATCACCATATACCACAAGGAAAACTAGTAAGTAAAATTAATCTAAATTACATACAATCATTTCCTTCAAAATAAATTATTATTATCAACAATAAATGAATCTTTATTAATAGGAAAAAAAAGAAAATAACATACATGATGATACTTTAGATGTAGAAAACACAAAATAGATAAAAATTAAAATGTTTCATTAAGGATATTGAAGGGTTGTTCACTAAAAGATGGAGGATTGATGAGCCTAATCTCATAATCTTTGAGATCATCCTCATTTTCTTTTTGAAAATATATAATTTTCATAAGTACAAGAAGAAAAAGTATCTTAATTTACTTTACTTGGTGTCTGACATTCTTATTGGGACTCAATTAGATTTGGATAATGGAATGTCCCAAATTGAGGGTAAACCTCTTTCCAACAAAGGTAATTCATGCCCAAGACTCGAACTTGATACTTCTGGTTAAGATTAACTAATGCTAACTTCTACTCCACGACAATCATTTTTGGTAGAACACAACAAATAAATCCAACATATAGCGTAATATTCAAGAGAAAGTAAATTAAGGTACTGTTAGTACCAACAATAGTTGTGGTGAGATGTATATGATGCATCCATCCTTAATCAGAGGTCTCGAGTTTGAGCCTTGTGTATGAAGAAAATTTTGTAAAAGAGTGTCCCTCAAAATCCAAACTAGTCAGGATACAATATGATATATTGAAAACAAAGTGAAAATAATATTAATTGCAATTTAAAATTTATTCTAGATTCCTTTGGAACTATTTTATCTAGAAGAATGCTCATTTCTATAATAATGAGTTGTCACGTTTAATAGTACATTGAGATTTGTTATATTTACCTTTCAATATGTGATTAAAATAATTTTAAAAGAACATGTAAATATGGCATCTGAATAAATAAAATTTACTTCTTAGTAGTGAACTTCTCTTGATATTATCTCCTCCTAATTTTATTCAATTTCATTCCATTTAATAGGTTAAGAAACAAGATATTTATTCAAAAATCACCATCATGTACCACAAGAAAAGTTATTCACAAAATTACTCTAATTGACAAACAACCATTTTCTTCTAATTTTTTTTTTATCTTTATCAACATTAAATGAATCTAAATTAATCACACATAAAAAAGAAGAAGATAAAGACGATACTCTATATATAGTGAACACAAAACCAGTAAAAAAATAAATGTTTTCATTAAGGAGATTGTGGAGTTATTCACTAAAAGATAGAGGAATGCTGAGCCTAATTCATAATTTTAAGCTCACCCTTAAATTCCTTTTACAAAATGTCTAATATTCGTAGGTAAAAGAAAAAAATGTGTATTTCACTTGGTGTCTGAGATTCTTATTGTGACTCAATTAGATTCGGATAATGAAAAGTCTCAAATTGAGGATAAACTTCTTTCTAACAAAGGTAACTCATGCTCAAGACTCGAACCCGACACTTCTGGTTAAGGATGAAGGAATACTATATTCTACTACATCACAATCTGCGTTGGTAGAACACAACAACAATATCAAGCATATTGTCAAATATTAAACTAAAAGTAACTTATGTAATAATTAGTACCAACAATAGTTGTGGTGAGATGTATATGATCCATTCATCCTTAACCATAGGTCTCGGGTTTGAGCCTTGAGTATGAAGAAAATTTTGTAAAAGAGTGTCCCTCAAAATCCGAACTAGTCAGGATACAATATGATATATTGAAAAAAAAGTGAAAATAATATTAATTGCAATTTAAAATTTATTCTAGATTCCATTGGAACTATTTTATCTAGAAGAATGCTCATTTCTATAATAATGAGTTGTCACGTTTAATATTCCATTGAGATATGTTATAATTACCTTTCAATATGTGATTGAAATAATTTTAAAAGAACATGTAAATATGGCATCTGAATAAATAAAATTTACTTCTTAGTAGTGAACTTCTCTTGATATTAGCTGCTCTTAATTTTATTCAATTTCACGCCATTTAATAGGTTAAGAACACAAGATATTTATTCAAAAATCACCATCATGTACCACAAGAAAAGTTATTCACAAAATTAATCTAATTGACAAACAACCATTTTCTTCTAAACTTTTTTTTTTTTTAATCTTTATCAACATTAAATGAATCTAAATTAATCACACATAAAAAAGAAGAAGATAAAGACGATACTCTATATATAGAGAACACAAAACCAGTAAAAATAAATGTTTTCATTAAGGAGATTGTGGAGTTATTCACTAAAAGATAGAGGAATGATGAGCCTAATTCATAATATTTAAGCTCACCCTTAAATTCCTTTTACAAAATGTCTAATGTTCGTAGGTAAAAGAAAAAAAATGTGTATTTCACTTGGTGTCTAAGATTCTTATTGTGACTCAATTAGATTCAGATAATGAAAAGTATCAAATTGAGGATAAACTTCTTTATAACAAAAGTAACTCATGCTCAAGACTCGAACCTGACACTTCTGGCTAAGGATGAAGGAATACTATCTTCTACTACATCACAATCAGCCTTGGTAGAACACAACAACAATACCAAGCATATTGTCAAATATTAAACTAAAAGTAACTTATGTAATAATTAGTACCAACAATAGTTGTGGTGAGATGTATATGATCCATTCACCCTAAACCAGAGGTCTCGAGTTTGAGCCTTGAGTATGTAGAAATTTTTGTTAAAGAGTGTCCCTTAGAATCTGAATTAGTCATAGATTCAATATGATATATTGGCAATTGAGTTAATACAATATTAATTACATTTTAGATTCTATTCTAAATTCCATTAGAAAAAATTATCTAAAAGAATGTTGATTTCTATAATAATTAGTTATCACGTTTAATATTTAATTGAGATGTGTTATTTTTTAATTTTCAATATGCGATTTAAGGAAAATATTAATATGACATCTTGATGAATTGAATTTATTTCTTAGTAGTGAATTTATGTTAATAATTGTTCCTCTTGTCATGACCCCGACCATCGTGAGTGACACCCACACTAAATCACCTGGTGGGAGAACCAAGGACTGACCCAACACCATTTAATAAAACCAAGTTTGTCATAAATAAGAAATAACAATTTAGACAACTAAAGAATTGAGTCCCCATAAACTCAATCCTAGAATCCAAAGACATTTAATGCAGAAATAACCCTAAGAACTGAAAGTAACCATACCAAAACTCTAATAATCAAGACAGGGGATGCAACCCTGAAACTAAACATAAAACTAAAGCTAATGTTTGTGTCAAAAGAGATGGACAAGAAAATCAGAGAAATCCATGGCATCATGAAAGATGTAGCTCACCCTTGGATTTAGAATCAAGCGTCCCTTAATTGATGTCTTGGATCAAATGCCCGGTCCTCTCATGGAACCACAATAACATACCAGGTCCTCTCACGGAACCCAAACCAAAACTGATAGTGTACCAGCGTGTTACCTGAATCATCTATAGTTAATGTATTGGTGTGGTACCTGAACCAACCAACAATCACAAACAATCATGCACAATCACACGGACAATAAACAATACCACTTGAAAACCTTAAGTCATAATACCAAGTCTATTACATTGGTTACCTACATGATGCCATGTCATGTCTCCCTATGTATTCACTACCATGCATAGCCTCAGTGACACTACAAAGGAGTAAACATGCACGCATACATACATAAACTGAAAATATACAACCATTACCTACTTCGAATCAAGCCTCTTAGAAACCCTAAAGAACTCGAGCTTTCCTCTTGTGAATATCCTTAACTTTTTCTTGGTGTAAAATAAATAATAAAAGAAATAATCAATCACTAATGGCCTATAATTTATCTGGATCATCGAGAAACCCTAATCCCAGACAAATATATGATCATCTTCCCCAACTTAGAGCTTTTGCCACCATGAAATCATGTCGAAACCCTCCCCTAAGAGCAATAACCTAGATTCTATGGCTTCAGAATCAATGAACAAGGTTGGGAGTCAAGAATTTACCTTTATCGACGAATTCCGTGAAAAAATGAGTACAAACTGCCCAAAATCACCCCTCCCAAGTCCAAGAACACAAAATGCAAAAAATAAGGGTTTTAGGGTTATTTCTGCATAAAATCGTGTTTCACCTTGCTATAGTGGCCCAACCCACTATAACAGTTTGAGTGTCGCTATAGCGGGACACCTACCGCCATAGTGGGCTCGATGAAATATTAGAGCCTTAAACTGTCATGACCCAAAATACACCCTAGTCATAACATAGCGTATAGGACCCCGAGAGACCCTATACAAGCCACTTAGTATACATAAACAAGATACTAGAATCTTAAAGAGTTCAAAAAACTCTTTGAATTATAAAGAGTTTGACAAAAATAGCGGAAGTCTAACGTAAGTCTCAAGTCATCTATTACATCATAGGAGTGATTGAGACGTAACCCATACATCACATACAAAATCTGAAATGAAAAGACGTGAAAACAATAAAAGAATCTCGGTCCTCAGAGCATGAGGACTCACCAATCTTCAATGTCTATATGGGATCACTAGCCATAAGTGCGTGAAATGGAAGCGTCAGACCCTACATTAGTACAACAATGTAGGCACAAGTATGCATTAGTACATGGAATGTACTAAGTATGATAGCAATACACAAGAGTTATGAAATCACGCTAGAAAGGACTTTACATGACATGCAATGACCAAGATAAATAATAAAATAACATGTTAGAAAACGAAAGTCATAATCATGGTCAATGCAAGCTAAACATGTTTAAAACATATTGAGATACTTCTGGAAGTAACCTTAGTTCATTATTGTGGGATATTACCTTTAACGGACATAGACCATGTGAGCTATAATAGGGAATCTGGTGTCTATCCCATACCGAAAAGAGATGTCCTTACTTGTCAAGGTAAGAACCATAAACTTCTAACTTAGGTGGATCCACTAGCTAATGTCTATCTAAGACAAACCTATGGTGACACATAGTTATGGGATAGGGAATTTGCTAGTAGAAACCCAGCCACAACTACGGGAGAGCTTCCATCTCAATATCTTCTCAGTGTCTAAGCATAAATCCCACAAAATAGTTATTGATCTTAAATTATCTTATAATCCATGGAAGGGCACATCAAGTAGCCAATCCGAGCTAGAATTCATTAGAATAGCTCCTTAATCTCGATTCACAGTTTTTATGAACAATGCAAGCTTGTAACGTCGTTCATTATCCTTCAGAAATTTGGTGCCATGGTATTTGTGGTTCTCTTGAGCAGATATCTATGGTCTAATACCCTTGGTGAATTTTTTAAAATTCATCCCAGATGTCGATTGTGAATACTTAATTTGTACCATAAGAAGAAACCAGTATTACTATTACTTGGATATATTAGCTTGAATAAGGAGTTCCAAACTTGTTCACTAGTCTAACTTTTCTCTTTTTCCTTATTGCTGTAATACTGCAATATATTGTTAAACGATGCCTAGGGTTCATATCTGAAAGGATCAATAAGGTGTTGAGCCTTTAAAATTGTGAAAGCTACTTGCACTCCTAAATGATCAGGGATTAACAATGATGGAAATTTTCGGGGTTGGAATTTTTTTTTTTAAATTGTAAAGGAGCATGTACTCCTAAAAAATAAGGGAGTAAAAATGAAGAAAAAATTCATGGTTTAGATTTAGGTATTTATCTTGGAAAGGTCCCGATGACACTCTTTAAAATGGGGAATTAACAAAGAAAGAAAACTTTCATGGTTGAGATGCGTGCAACACTCCCAACCTCTTTTATTTGGGTATGCTGGTCTCACTGCTGTATTTGTTTACTTTTGCATATATCAGAGCATGTTTGTTTTTTTTTTAATTTTTTTTTGGAATCTCTATGTACATTCATGTCCAATAAACCACTAAGCTTTGAAACCCAATTTTCGCAAACCAATCTTTGGACTTTTTACCTACAAAACTTTTGGAAAGAGGAAGATTGATCGTGGCTCCAATGGTCATGAGTATTTTAAAACTAACAAGCTAAGGCGGATTATTGACAGTAAGTTGGTCGAATAGTCTAACATTGCTGCTGTTTAGTTGCCCAGATTGCATATGGATGGATTCCCATGTCAAATTCTATCTGCAATTTAGACCTGAAAAATAAAGAGAAATCCTAAAATTAAGTTTATTTTGAGATAAACTTTGAATTAAACGTTGAAAGGACAACAACTTTATAATGATACTATGGTTAGTTTGTCTTTCCCATGGAAGAGTATAAGGGACTTTGCATTTATTAATAGGGAATAGGGAGCAATAGACAAAATATAAGTAGGCTTGACTTTCTCCCGATGAAATCTCCAAACATTTAACTATTGCTCCTCATAGTTGAAGTAATGACAACGATTCTACTTGTTCTCCCTGAAAGGGTCTCCAACCATCTTGTCAATACTTTTCCGTCTTATTTCATTTCATTTGATATCATAAAAGTGTGATTTAGGATGTCACCTAAGTAAATTCTATAAATTTCTTAAGCCAAGTTCCGCTATATGTGATATGCTCATTGTTTTCATAAAGTGAATCAATTCCTTTATAGACATAGAAAAAGTTGAATAGTTTGTACCTGATCATATAGAGGGACCAGTTTAATGGGCTTTTATATTCCCTTTTCATCCCTTTTTGGCATGCAAATGAATATTTTCTACCTTGACCTCTCTTTTTGTGTAGGAGGTCTATTAAAATGATTGTCTTTCCTGCTTTCTTTTCCTATTGAACTTTTACTGTGAGGTTTTTGCTTTCTGTATGGCTTTTCAAAGTCATAATAGTTAATGTTTTCCTGGATATCTCAATACCTTGCCTTCAGATGCTCTGCTTCTGTTCCAATGTATGAAGCTAGCAAATGAAAAGACAAATTCTGTCACTTTGGTTAAGCCGTTTTGTTATCATCAACCTGATCTGATTCATTTGTCGTTATTTTTTATGTATCTTGTTCCTAACTCTGTTCTTCATTTTTACGACTAATAGTTGTTACTTCAATTACTTTATTTATCTTGCTGATTATGTTTCTTTGATCTTAAAAACGATTAAAAACTGCTGACCCGGGTTGGAAACATGGGAAAAGAACAAGTAAGACCAATAGGGCCGTAGTTGAGTGTAACTTTTCTAAAAAAGTTATTAATGGCGGAATCTTTTGTCACAAACAACACCTGATTGGTACTTGCAAGGACGTCACACGGTGTGAACTGTCACGCCCCAAACTCGAGGGGCGCAACTGGCTTCTAATGCCAAAACTCAGGCCCGAGCCGACCCTGCTGAACCATTTTCTACTAGCGCATGGAGCCACACGCAATCAAGAAAACAAACAAGTATACCTCGGCTATAAACTATGCCCTCGGCCGGCAAGGCCCCTAATCTATAAAAGAAACAACTACTCCCAGGAGATCATATAAATAAATAGCCAACTAGCACATAAGTCCTGATTGGGCCGTCGAGGCCACCATAATATCTATACCAAAACTAAAAGCAGGTATATATCAATACAATACATCAAACAGCTCACAAGCTTCACCAAACCAACAACATAGACCAGTATGGCCATAACGTAGCTATACACCCCACACACTAGTCTGCAAGCCTCTAAAAGGAGTAAAGATTAGCGGGATAGGGCCCTAGCCTACCCATAAAGATATATACAACAAAAGGTAACAAACCTCCTAACTCTGGCAGCTCCGGAGGAAAGGGGCTAGCCAATCGGATAAAAGTCAATTTTGTTGCTGAGGAGGTCTACTCGGTCGTCTGTCAGGACCTGCATGCATGAATGCAGCGCCCCCAAGGCAATGGGGCGTCAGTACAAAATAATGTACAGAGTATGAAAGGCAATAGACTAAGAGGAGGTATCCTGATATACTGGAATAATCTGATAAATAAATCAAGGATAAAATAAGTGTATTGACCTGTTCCTAAATCTAAACTTATCAAAAATAATAAAACAACAACCTAACCAAGCCCCCATAAGCTCGGCAGGTACAAACAACACACAAGACCACCTACTCAGGCCCCCATAAGCTCGAAAGGTTCCAATCAACCTATATACCCCTATCGGTAGTCCCCTAGCCCCGTAGGCAGTCACATAGCCCTCTTAGGCATTAATATAGCCCTGTAGGCAACACATAGCTCTCTTAGGCATCAACATAGCTTATAGACAACTCATAGCCCTTTTAGGCAACAACATGGCCTTGTAGGAAGCATATAGCCTTCTTAGGCGTCAATATTGCCCTGTAGGCAACTCATAGCCCTTTTAGGCATCCATATAGCCATGTAGGCAGAACATAGCCCTTCTAGGCATAAATCACATTCCTGCAGCTAACCACAATAGCCCCAAGGGCAATAATAACAATCCAATCGCTAATAGGAAGTAATTTAGTTATAAGCAACTTATACAAATAGCCTCTAAGTCGTGTCCAACATAGGGATGCTACTAGCTGAATAAGAATCCTGACAAGGGAGGATTATATCAACTCAAGCAGCCAACAATCAACAGTAATGGCTACAAGTGTAACAAGGATAAAAACCCAATTACATTGCTCCTAAGCTTTAAGGAAAACATGTCGTAAGTATGGAATAGCCTTAACATACCTTTCCAAGGAACGTTCGAAAGACCGTAGTTTCTTCACGAAAGTTGTTCCTTATGTCCTAAGCTTCGCAAACACTATAAATACACAGCTGGTACGCACCTATAAATAGTTCATAATTAATCTTAAATTGGAAGATTTTCCATATTGCCCCAACTTGTTGAAACGTCCGTAGAAATTCATAAAAACAACCATAAAAGGGTCCCAAGATGATTACCTTAGTTAACCAAGCGTAAACCTTGAAGAAACACCAAAAGCTACAAATTTATATCTTCAAAAACCAGCTCCAAACGCAGCTAATAGAAGGGAAAAATGATTGCCATGTGTAGGGATTACGTTTCTAGGCACGGGGGCAATATTTAATGGTAGAAATTGTCAAAACTAACCTTCATCATGGTAGAAATCCAGAGGAGCCTTCTCTTAAGATTTTTCTCTAGTTTGGAACTGAAATGAAATGTTTCCATGGTTTAAAACGTTATATAAGCTGACATAACATATTTTTTACCCGACCCGGATTCTGCCTCGACAGTCCCTAGTAAAACCCTCATAACTTTTTACTCTGATGTCGGTTTGATAAGGGGTTTTATGCGTTGTAAACTAGACTCATAGACCTTAAATTTAATGGGTGATAGGACTTATAACTCTTTATATAGTGGGAGAAAACATCCAAGACATTTGACCCAAATTTTAGAGAAATCTTTAAAAAGGAACTTACGATAACTTTCGCCAACTTTTATTTTACCACTTACTTAAATTCAAAACTTGAGATACAATCCTTGAACACTTAAAGTATGACATACCACATCATTTTTAATTTATTACTCACCCTCCTTGTCTTTCCACGAAGATATGAGTTAATTTAGACGTTTTGAAAGGTCGGGGTGTTACATGAACAATGCTCGAATGCTGTAAGGGAAGAAATGAAAAAATATGTTGATGAAAAGAAGGAACAAAAAAGTCAGGCTTTACTTCAATTGGATGTGACTAATATTAGTGATGACAAAGATGAAGATATGGAAGAAGGTGAAGCTACTGAATAGTCATTTCCTTCAAAATCACGAAAATAGTCATAGAATCTAACAATCATAGAACCATCATCTTCCTTAGCTTCATCAACTAGGCATGTAGCTACTTCTTTTCCCGTCCTTTGTAAGCATTTAGTATTCCCCCTTAAACCATAATCGTTCTATGATTGTTGCATTCTATGACTATTTTCATGATTTTGAAGGAAATGACTATTCAGTAGCTTCACCTTTTTCCATATCTTCATCTTTATCATCACCAATATTAGTCACATCCGATTGAAGTAAAGCCTGACGTTTTTGTTCCTTCTTTTCATCAACATATTTTTTCATTTCTTCCCTGACAGCATTCGGGCATTGTTCACACCGTGTGACGTCCTTGCAAGTACCAATCAGGTGTTGTTTGTGACGAAAGATTCCACCATTAGTAACTTTTTTATAAAAGTTACACTCAACTGCTACCCTATTGGTCTCACTTGTTCTTTTCCCATATTTCCAACCCGGGTCAGTAGTTTTTAATCGCTATTAGGATCAAAGAAACATAATCAGCAAAATAAATAAAGTAATTGAAGTAACAACTATTAGTAGTAAAAATGAAGAACATAATTAGGAAGAAGATACAGAAAAAATAATGACAAATGTATCAGATCAGTTGGGATATGACATTTGAGAGGAACTCCACAAATTGGTATACTTCTGGAAGAGGAAAAGTCGTGCTCTATCAGAGCCACAAATTGGTATTCATCAAGACCACTATCATCTCTCCCAGTTCATATCATTATCTTCTTCAATATCCCTCTAATTCCCCCGTACAATTTTTGATAATTCTCACATAATTCAATCAATATTCGCATGGAACACAATGATGAGAGCATATTCCCAAGTAGAGTCTCTGAAGCTCTTTGAACAGTTTAAAATTTTTGGATTAAAACCAGATAAATTCACATTCGCTGTTGTGCTTAAGGTTTCTGAGCATTGTTTGATGATTGGAACGGGTGGATCGTTGCATTACATGGCTGTGAAGTCAGGTTTTGGTTCAGATTTACATGTGAACAATACCATTTTGAGAATGTATGCTGGATTGGTGTGATCAGGTTTGCAAGACAGGTGTTTGATGAAATGCTTGAGAGGGATATAGTTTCTTGGAGTTCAATGATGGCTGCTTATGTTCATTGGTATGTATATTTGTTTCAGTTATTTGTCAAAAACACATATTAACTTTTATACGAATTTCACACCCCAATTATCACAATCTATGTATTAAGGATCATATAGACGATTTTAACTACTTGTGATTCAAGCATGATAGTAGTAATTGTTGTCTTATTATTTGATTTATTCTTCTTTCTCCTTCTAAAAGATATTTCATGTTTGTACCGATTACTCGGAATCGTACATTATTTATGATTTGTGAACCCGGCAAGTGTGCGAAGGCTGAGAGATTCTATAGCATTATGTGGAAGTTGTTTAAGATGATTATTATAATGGGAATGAATAGAATTACCAAACTGTAAGTAGATTTTGAGCATGACAAGTTTACTACTTTGTAGAAATGAGTTCAAGTATGGTTTTGTGAGGAATTTGTAAGTTAAACGTCTTTTGATAGGTCTGACACATAATAGGTCACAATTTTTATGAACAATGCTAGCTTGTAACCTTGTTCGTTATGCTTCAGAAATTTGGTGCCATGGTATTTGTGGTTCTCTTGAGCAGATATCTGTGATCTAATACTCTTAGTGAACTTTTTAAAATTCATCCCAAATGTCGATTGTGAATACTTGTTTTGTACCATAAGAAGAAACCAGTATTACTATTACTTGGATATATTAGCTTGAATAAGGAGTTCCAAACTTGTTCACTAGTCTAACTTTTTATCTTTTTCCTTCTTACTGCAATAATGCAATAGATTATTAAACGATGCCTAGGGTTCATATATGAAAGGATCAATGTGCCTTTAAAACTGTGAAAACTACACACTCTTAAATGATCAGGGACTAATAATGATGGAAATTTTTGGGGTTAGAATTTTTTCTTTTAAATTGGAAAGGAGCATGTACTCCTGAAAAATAAGGAAGTAAAAATGGAGAAAAATTTCATGGTTTAGATTTAGGTATTTATCTTGGAAAGGTCCCGATGACACTCTTTAAAATGGGGAATTAACAAAGAAGGAAAACTTTCATGGTTGGGATGTGAGCAACACTCCCAGCCTCTTGTATTTAGGTATGTGCAAACCAATCTTTGGACTTTTTACCTACAAAACTTTTGGAAAGGAAGCTAGTTCATGGCTCTCTTATCTGTCATGCAAAACCCTAGCCTTTTGTGATTGATACAACAGAATTGCCAATATGGCCTCCGGCCAGCCGTCTTCTAGCGCTGGTCCGACATGTTTTACTCATTCTGATAATTCTTTCCCTTTGTTACAACATCCTAATTCTCACACGCATGCAATTAATCTTAATAATTTGTTGCCTAACAATCCTATAGGTTTGCCTAACGAGATTTCTAGTAAGGCGATTTTACCAGCTTTACATCAATAGGTTGATCTTTTTAAAGAACATAAAGACACAACTAATTATTCATCAACTGTAAAGCCAATCCTGATTAAGAGTCTCAGCTATATTGAAGGAGTTCCAAGGGTGGTCTGGACGGTAGAAGAGGTGGACAGAATGAATATTATTGAGAATCTCCAATATGCTGTAATTGGGAAATTTTCGTATGGATGGCCAAAAATTGAAGAGGTTCGCATACATATCCCAAAACAATGTAATGTAAAAGGAGAATGCAAGATTGGTTCGTTATGGAATAGGCACATATTAAATGCGATTCAATAGACAGGATGATTTTATCAATATGATGTCTAAACCTAATTATTAGATACAATCAAAGGATGGCTATTCTTATATGACGAGACCTTTGATTTATGATGCTACATTTAATATTGAGGAGGAAACAACACAGGTGATGGCATGGATTTCCTTTCCGGATTTAAAACCAACATACTTTGTTAAGGAATCTATATTTTCGTTAGCCTCATTTTGTAGGGAAACCTCTACAATTAGACATGGCAACTATAAATAAGACTCGACCTAGTTGTGCGAGAGTTAAGGTGTAAGTGGATTTGTTGGCAGACTTCCCCAAATTTATAGAAATGGAAGTTGTGAATGAAAAGACTAAGCCTTCAAGGGTGGAGAAAATTCGTATTCAATATGACATGGTTCCAAAATATTGTAAGCAGTGTAAATTACAAGGACATGCAGAAAGTGACTGTAGGGTGCTCCATCCAAAACTCAGAAAAACAATGTATGAAGAGGTTCAAGGGAAAAAAGGGAAAAATGATGAAAATGCACATCCAGTAACAAGGGTGGGCAAGAAATATAAGAAGTGGCAGCCTACTAATAAAATGCCCCCCATACATAAAGAGAATGAACAACAGGCAAGGGAAGAGTGAGTCTGTAAAGACAACTCTTTCACAGTTTTAAAGGATAAGCTTCGAGATGAGGATATAAGTACAAATATTACAATCAGTGCAGATCAAAATACAAATAATAAGCAGCACACAATTTCCACAAAAGAGTGGATAGAAAGAACTTTTGTACAAAAAGAAAATGGTACAAATAACAATGTTATAGAAGGGGTGATTAGTGTTCCTACAAGGTCAGAAGAAAATCAATCAGATAAATCCATAGGCACAATAATGCAGCAGGTCATGAATATAGATCAAAGGAATTGAATTAGTAACAATAAGAAGGTACCTGAGCCAATACTTGAAGTAACAACAGAGGGAAACAATGGCAAGGTAGAAGGGCTCTTGGGAGATATGCCTAAGGCTCAATAATGTCACATGTGTAGGGGTAAAGTTGACAGAATGGGTGATGCATGTAGAAAGGAACCACATGAATACGATGATGAAGTGTTGAAGAACCAAGATGAGATGAAAGATACATCTACAACATAGGGTAAATGAGAAAATGAGAATAGTCAATCACTGGCTATAATACTTACAGCTGCACATAAATCTGAGATGGAACTGGTACTGATGAGCGAGTTGGCAAGTGTTGAATACCATGAACCTCTACAAATAACTAGTGTATCAGATGGTGAAGTAACAGAGAACATTCAAGACTATTAGAAGCCGCTAGAGTGAGAAATTAACAAAGTTGAATCAACATTAGCACCTATTATTGCTGGAAAATTTGTTCCAATGGATCGGTTACATGAATTGATTTCACATAAATGCCTGAATAAGGACCCTGCAATCACAGGAAAAGAAGTCATAATATTAGAAAAAAGTATAGATGTAGAGGATAATGAAGAAGAGGAAAATGACACAAATTTGCACAACATCAGTAAAGAGATTGGGCTATCGCCAAAAATGTACTCAAGAGTGAGAAAAGACAAGGGCAAATGAGAGACAAGTATTGCAGTGCCTACAGGAGTTCAGACTAGGAGGGGGGGGGGGGTAAAATCAACTTCTAAATGAGTTTTAAAGTATTATTTTGGAATATTAGGTCCGTGAGAACGCAACAGGCCTTTCATAGGGTACAAATGCTACATAGACATCACAAATTTTTGATGATTGCATTGATGGAACCATTTCAAAGTACTAGCGCATTCAAAGGTATAAAAGAAGACTAGGAATGCAATATGTTAACTATAATACAAATGGAAAGATTTGGGTTTTTGTTAATAACCATATTCAAGTGGGGGTGGTGGAAGACTCTGACCAACAATTGACACTACATCTCACATTGGAAGATGGTAATCAGATCTTAGCTACGTGGCCTATGCTAAATGCTAGAGCTACTGTGGTCTATGCTAAATGCTCTAGCATTGAAAGATTAAGCCTTTGGGAAGAACTTTTCTCATTAAGCCAGAATCTTACAATGCCTTAGATGGTGGGTGGTGACTTCAATGTGATCCTAGGGGATGAAGAAAAGATTGGTGGATTACCTGTTTATCCATAGGAATATGAGGATTTTGCCTTATGTCTTAACTCATGTGATTTGTCTGATGTTTATTTCTCAGGAAATCCTTTTACTTGGTGGAATGGTAGAGTAGATGAAACATGTATTTTCAAGAGATTAGATAGGGTTGTGGTTAACCAATTATTTCTTGAATTGTATGGTAATTCTGGTCTGCTACACTTAGCTAGAAAAGGATCTGATCATGCCTCTCTACTCCTCACTTGTGGGGTGGGCAATATTCCTATTGCTAAGCCTTTCAAATTTTCGAAGTTTTGGATTGAAAGAGAAGACTTCAAAGAGATAGTTCAACAGAATTGGATGGCTGATAATTCTGAGAACATTTTCATTCAATTGAAGCAGAAGCATAGAAGAACCAAGAAGGCGTTGTCTAAATGGAGTAGAGATAAGTTTGGTAATTTTTAAGCAGCTAATTATTAGAGAAGAGATTGTGAAGATTAAAGAAAGCTTGTTTTAGGAAGATTCTTCACCTGGTAACAAATCTATTTTGCAAAAAGTACATGCTGAATTAAGACTTTATCTTCATTATAAAGAGGAGTTTTGGAGACAGAAGGGTAGTATACAATGGTTTGAAGAGGGAGATATGAATACAAAGTTTTTTCGTGCTCTTGTTAGGGGAAAAAGAAGAAGACTAGAACTGAAGAGAATTTTAAAATCAGATGGGACGTGGACAGAATCTGAAGTTGATATCACAAAAGAAGGAGTTAATTTTTTTGAAAAGTAGTTTGCTGGTGGAGTTACCTATGAGGAAATGTTGTTACTACAATGTATCCAACCTCAGATCTCTCATGAAGATAATGATTTTATTAAAGCAATACCTGATGAAGTAGAGATTAAAAAGGTTGTTTTTGAATTGAATGTTGATAGTGCCTGTGGGCATGATGGTTTTATTGGATGTTTTTATCAAACATGTTGGGATATTGTGGGTCTTGATATTGTCCAGATTGTTCATGCCTTTTTCAGGGTCATTCTTTACCTAAATCTATTGCTCACACTAATCTGGTTCTAATACCTAAAAAGGATATTATTCAGTCCTTTTCAGATCTTAGACCAATAAGTTTGAGTAACTTCTTAAACAAAATCATCTCTAGACTTGTTCATGACAGAATTGAAAGATATTTGCCAAAATTGATTTCACAAAATCAATCAGGATTTGTTAAAGGAAGGAATATATCTAAAAATGTATTGCTGGCTCAAGAGGTGATTGCTGATATAAGGCTAAGGGGTAAGCCAAATAATGTGGTTATAAAGTTGGACATGGCTAAGGCTTACGATAGAGTAGAATGGAGATTCTTAATCAGGGTATTGGAGAAGATGGGTTTTGATGCTGAGATACTAGACATGGTCTGGACACTTATTGCTAATAATTGGTATTCAATATTAATTAATGGGCAGGCTCATGGGTTTTTCCATTCCACCAGAGGAGTTAAGCAATGAGATCCTTTATCCCCGACTCTTTTTATATTATCGACAGAGGTGTTACCTAGAGCTATGAATTAATTGTTTAATAACTACGAGTATAAAAGCTATGGATTACCTAAATGGAGTGATAAGTTGAATCATTTGTCCTATGCAGATGATACAATTATTTTCTTTCTTGATGAGACGGTAAAATCTCTGACTTATAATGGAAGTTTCAAAGAAATATGAAGAGCAATCAGGACAATTGATCAATAAGGAGAAGAGTTCATATTATATGTACAGTAAACTATCACAAACATCTAAACAGGTGGTAGAGGATATCACTGTTTTTTCAAGAGGTTTATTTTAGGTTGCCCTATTGGTCATGCCAAGAAGCAAAAGGTCCATTTTTCAATATTGATAAAAAAGATCCTAAATAATCTACAAATGTGGAAAGGAAAGCTTTCGTCTTTTGGGGGTAAAGTTATTTTAATCAAAAGTGTGCTACAAAGCATTCCTATATACCTTTTGTCTGTTATCAACCCTCCCAAATGTGTAATTTATGATATTCATAGAATTTTTGCTAAATTTTTGTGGAATTTCAAAGAAGAGGGAAGATCCACTCACTAGATTGCATGGAAGGATATTTGTGTTCCAAAGGAAGAAGGAGGGTTGGGGTTTAGGTCACTGTTTGATATCTCTAAGGCTCTATTTACCAAGTTGTGGTGGAAATTAAGGACTACTAATACATTGTGGTCTAACTATATGTGGAACAAGTATTGCAAGAGGCATAGGCCACAAACAGTAGAATGGAAAGGAGGATCCCAAGTATGGAAAAATTGCTATTGGCAAGGGATTTTTTTGATCAGGAAATATGGTAGGAACCCAAGGAAGGACATGCTAGTGTATGGTTTGACAACTGGACACAATTGGGGGCGTTGTATTATCATATGAATCTGAATCATGATCATGGTCAAGTGGAATCTGTTAGCCAGTTATTTAATGAGGATGGATGGGATCAGACATTATTACATGACAATTTTGATGAGGAAGCCTGCAATCACATTAACAGTGTCCTGGGAAACAGAGAACTTACACAAGATAGAGATAAACCTTAGTGGATGTCTAGCGGAGATGGATAATTTAAGGTGAGGACAACATGGAACTTATGTAGATACACAAAAGAGCCTATTGAGAATATATCAAATATATGGGTGAAAGGACTACCTTTCAAGGTGTCCTTCCTATTATGGAGGATGTGGTTTAGAAGAATTCCTATTGGGGAGGTGCTAATCAGAAGAGGCATCACTGATGATTTAAAGTGTTGTTGTTGTAACAACAATAGTCAGGAAACTTTTGTACATATATTTATTGAATGTACTGATTCTTATCATACTTGGAGATTCTTTATTGAAGCAGCAGGATTACATTTCCAGGTAGTACAGATCAAACAAGTTTTGGATGAGTGGTGGCAGGCTAATTGTCCTAACAAATTAAAGCCAATTTTTAAAGCAGGGCCTGCTTTTATTATATGGAAAATCTGGTAAAGGAGGAACATGATTAAGCATGGGGGTAGTATGTCTAAGCTTTTATTATTGGAAATTCACAGAAATTTATACTTGTTTACCAAGTATAGATATCCATGGTTAAAGGACATCCCAAAGAGTTGGCCATTGATTGTGAAGTTTTTAGAAGATCATACACCTCTGATTCAGACAAAAATTGTTAGATGGTTACACCTTACGAGGGGTAAATTCAAGTGTAACACTGATGGGTCAGTAAGACTTGAGACAAGATCGATGGCTTTCTGTATAAGGAATGAAGAAGGAAATATGATATATGCTGAATCAAGAGTGATGGAGAAGGTTTATGTTATTGAAGTAGAAATTAAGGCCATTAGAATGGGTATAGAATATTGTATAGCACACATTTTAGTACCATTGATTATTGAAATAGAATCTTTAATGGTACAAAAAGTCCAAAATGGAATTTGGGAGGTCCCCTGGTTGATATCGTTGGATGTTGGATACATAAAGAGATTGATGATAGATATAGAAGTGGAGGTGGTGCATACCTATCGGGAAGGGAACAATCTGATAGATTTTTTTGCTAACCATGCTATTGATTTTGGAGGCACACACAGAAGGCAATTCTCAAATTTGCAAGAAACTCCTTGATGTTTATCGTGACCAACGACACTAACCTACGGTATGAGTGTCTACGATCGTCGATAGTATAGTAACCCAACTAAAGGTTGGGGTCGTGTCCCAAGGGAGTGGTTTTGAAAATTAATAGAAAATAAAATTAAGCTCTAACTAGTCGTAGCTAAAGACATTAACAAACAAAAACATGGTAAATTAAAGGGGGTGACACGAAAGTGTCAAATATCAATTTGGGGGTTTTGTCACAAGTAGTAAAATTAGCAAAAATTAACGAGAAAATCAAATATGGGGAAATGTTCTTGGGGTGTGACCGCAATACAAGTTGAGATAAGTAGTTGGGTACACGCTTTTGAAAGGAAATTTGTTTGATAATAGTGACTAGGCTAAGCTTTAAATGGAAATAAGTTCCCTCTCGGGCAGCTTACCCCGTTTCAAATGCGTTCCTCTCGGACACCCATTTGCCGCATGAAGATCGACCTACGCCTTACCTGACTCACTCTCTCGAGCTGACTGTTAGGATATGGGACTAGGGCTCACCCTCTCGGGCTGAACCTCATGTCGACCCACTCCTTAGGCCATCAGTCTAGTGGTCTTGGTTTCACGACCTCCCTCTCGGGCAAGCCAAAAACACATGGGTGGCTTTGTATTTGCAACTACAAACCCTTTAGATTAAACCACAACCACTAGGTGAAATCACGATTAAACTACATCTAACCTATCATCAAGCAAGACCCAACAATAATATCAACACATATTTGCTAAATCACACCCCAAGAATAGGGGTTTTTATCCACACATCAAGAAATAACAAAATACGCCTAAAATGATAGTTAAATCAAATGGGTATAAGAAATTAAACCTTGATTTAAGCAATGGAAGAAGAATGGAGAAGACCCACTTCCAATTTGGGGAAGATGAAATCCTTCTTTTTTCAAGTCTCCCAAAAACCCTCTCCAAACTTGAGAGAAATATATCCAAAAAGTACTATTCTATTATGGAAATTAAAATAAAAGTTCAACTATCTAAGATTAATAATAAGTTTGGTATTTATAGACTTCAAAAAATAGCGCTGGCAGATCTTTCAGCGAAGTTAGTCAATGCTACCGAATGACTCGGCGACTCGCCCTTCTTCTGTTTCATCGCCGTTTCATGCTTGCTTCAGCATCTGGGTGTGGAATCTCTTTGCCAAGCTAGTTGGTGAAGTACTTATCCTATTAGGCCAATCGTTGAAAGTGATGTACAACTGATATAAGGGCGCAGACAAATGGCAAACAAGGGATCTTTCGACGAGTCGCTGAATACATTTTGCGAATTAAACTGACCGCCGAAAGTCACAGATTGATCAATACATAAAGTATTTAGTTAAAGGCGGAATGGGGATGTTAGGCGAATCGCCGAGCATTTCGGCGAATTTTGTTCATCTCGTCGATCAGCTCAACGTGTCTAGTGTCAACCCATCCTTTCAAATTTCACCCCGCAACCCCAAATAGTGCAATTTACGCTTATATAACTTGATTTCAATGAAAACCCAAAGAACCTTCTATTCTCACCGCCTAACAGTTCACTTCAAAGCAAAGCTAAGTGGTAGTCTCTCAAATCATGTAGAAAATATCAAGTCTCAATTGATAATAAATACAATCCTAGTGACTTAGAGACTCAACAGAGATTTTCTACTGTCAGTGATTATGCAAATGAGTAAAAAGTCTGATCAAACAACTGAGGAGTTTTATTACCAATCTTTGATGCCGAATTAGATAGTACTGGCTTGCTAGGTAGCAATGTGATCCTAATCTGAGCACAATTTGACACGTAAAATACTCTAAAAGTGTGAGAAATATAACTGCTAAAGTGTGAGTGTGAGTTTGTGAAAAGGGACAAAGTGAAAGAAAGTGAATGAAATGGAACTTTTAAACCTGTGGCTAGTGATCGTCCAGTTTCTGCTCATTCGGCGATGTTAGTTGATCTGGCTCAATCATTCAGTGAAACGCCGGATATCTAATGTCCTCACCGAATATAACAGAGTTTTCTGTTCAGGTAAGCAATGCATTGGCGGTCTTTATTGAGATCGCCAATTAGATTGGCGATGCGTTGACTAAATTCATACTCCGTCGAGTTTTACAGACTCAACCTTTAAGATGTATTGCGTCAAATGGTGGGAATGATTGGGTGTGCCAAACTCATCGGCGATCCGCCAAACTAAACTGTTGCTCACCTCTATACATCTTTTCAAGCACTTTCCTTACTCAATCTGTACAAACAACACACTATTATTTTATCAAGATAACAAAAAAAAGGAGTAAATGGTTTTGGGTTGCCTCCCAAACAACGCCTTAGTTAACGTCGCGACATAAAGCAAGTTATCCTTTAGACCTCACTCTTTGGGTTAGCCATAGTGTCACTAGGTAAACCCCCTTGTTGTCTCGGATTGAGATGAGACGAGATATGACCCATTTGGGTCTCTAACTGTTTGATTGAAACTGAATGAGAGGTGACAGTCTGACTGAGGGTAGACACGTCTTCTTTCATACCTTCTAGCATTTTGTCTGACCCTTCAACTTTGTTTAGGATACTCGAGAGCATATCCTCAGACCTACCACCTTCCGAATCCTTGGGCTTCTGACGCTCGTGGGGAGACACATATCTATCCTTCTCCCCATCCTTCCAATTTGGATTACGATCCCTCAATTCACGATCTCGATCCTTCCAGCCTTCGTCTCTAACCCATCCTTGATTACCACCCTGCCTTGGGTAGTTTGAACGGTAGCCCCCGCCTTGGTTAGCTAGGAAATTTACTTCCTCGTCATATATGGCTTTAAACTTCATCTCCTCAGAATTCGCACCCCCGACTCCCACATCATTGACACCACGGGCACCAGCCCCTATGACATTTTTAGATAAAATGTCAAGCTGCGTCATGATCTTGGCCATGTTTTGGTCTCTCTCATTATCTTTTTCAACCTGCTCCTTGGATAGTTGAAATGTGACCGGTGAGACCTGGTCTTCACGAGTGTACCATGCCCTGTTGATGGTTGTCATCCCATCTAGAAGTTGAGCTGCTACTGCGTATGGTTGCTGCATTAAGCCTCCGGGTGAGAGTTGGTTAGCTACACCTTTGTTCACTAGTCTAAACATTGGTAAAAGTAATGTAGGAGCACATTATCAGGTGACCATGAGCCGGGCATTGTAGCACCAATTTCTTAAACCGGAGCCAAGTTTCGCGAAGAGGCTCTCCATTTACACGCTTGAAGCTTTGGATATTATCCCGAATAGTCATCATCTTCGAGGGAGGGAAAAATCATACGTTAAATGCGATGACCAGCTCCTCCCATGAAGTGATTGAATTTCGTGGTAATTCAGCTAGCCACTTGCAAGCTTCCCCCCATCAATGAGAAAGGGAATAGTCTTAATCGAACTGATTCTTGAGAGATGTTCTTGAACGAGAAAGGTCCACACACATCCATGAAGTTTCAAAGATGCTCATGTAGGTACTCATAAGCCAATCCACTGAAAAGTCCTTTTAGTTGCAAAAGTTGCAACATGGTGCTTGTTATGTGGAACACCGCATTTCCCTCTGTTGGAGGTAGACGGATGGCTCCGACACCTCCCATGAGATGTGGATCATTGATGTTGGGCTCTTGGACATCGTTGAGGTTACCAATGTCGTCCTGATGGCCCACTTGGCTCCCGTTACTACCGTTAACACTCATGCTTTCTAAAATGTTTACACAATCAACAAAACAAAGTTAAAAATTAAATTAGTGAACTATAACTAAGAAGAACAAAAATTCTACTAATCTAAATATTCTCAAATAACACCACTCCCCGGCAGCGGCGCCATTTTGATGCTTCTCGTAACCAACAACACTAACCTACGGTATGAGTGTCTATGATCATAGATAGTATAGTAACCCAACTAAAGGTTGGGGTCGTGTCCCAAGGGAGTAGTTTTGAGAATTGATAGAGAAATAAAATTAAGCTCTAACTAGTCGTAGCTAAAGACATTAACGAACAAAAACATGGTAAATTAAAGGGGGTGACACGAAAGTATCAAATATCAATTTGGGGGTTTTGTCACAAGTAGTAAAAATAGCAAAAATTAACGAGAAAATCAAATATGGGAAAATGTTCTTGGGGTGTGACCACAATACAAGTTGAGATGTTGGGTACATGCTTTTGAAAGAAAATTTGTAAGATAATAGTGACTAGGCTAAGCTTTAAATGGAAATAAGTTCCCTCCCGGGCAACTTACCCCGTTTCAAATGCGTTCCTCTCAGACACTCATTTGCCGCAAGAAGACCAGCCTACACCTTACCCGACTCACTCTCTCGAGATGAGTGTTAGGACATGGGACTAGGGCTCACCCTCTCAGACTGAACCTCATGTCGACCTACTCCTTAGGCCATCGGTCTAGTGGTCTTGATTTCGCGACCTCCCTCTCGGGCAAGCTGAAAACACATGGGTGACTTTGTATTTGCAACTACAAACCCTTTAGATTAAACCACAACCACTAGGTGAAATCACGATTAAACTACATCTAATCTATCAGCAAGCAAGACCCAACAATAATATCAACACATATTTACTAAATCACACCCCTAGAATGGGGGTTTTTAGTCACGCATTAAAAAATAACAAAATACACCTAAAATGATAGTAAAATCAAATGGGTATAAGAAATTAAACCCTGATTTAAGCAAAGGAAGAAGAATGGAGAAGACCCACTTCCATCTTGGGGAAGATGAAATCCTTCTTTCTTTAAGTCTCCCAAAAACCCTCTCCAAACTTGAGAGAAAAATATCCAAAAAGTACTATTTTATTATGGAAATTAAAATAACAGTTCTTCTCTCTAAAATTAATAATAAGTTCGATATTTATAGACTTCAGAAAATAGAGCTGGCGGATCTTTCGGCGAAGTTAGTTGATGTCACCGAATGACTCGGCGACTCACCCTTCTTCTGTTTCATTGCCGTTTCATGCTTGCCTTCAGCATCTTCACATTCTGGACCATTGAGCAGTATAGTACTGCATCACGAAACTACTCGGCGAAGCACCGACTGCTCCTTTTATCGCCTTTTTGATCCTCTTCCTTCGAGGCTCGCATACTGGAACAAAGGGCGGAGTCTGTCCTTTCAGCGAATCGCCAAAGGTTCTTGGCGATTCTCATGCTTCAGCTTCTTCATTCTTTTTAGCCCTTTTGTTCCTTTTTGGGCCTAAGTGTCCATGCTTTCACTAAAACTTCAAATATCTGAAACTTAAGAGTTTTCATCAGATATTGAGACAAAATAAGCATTCGAAGACACTATTTCTATAAAAAAAAAGAAGCCCTAAATGAGTCCAATTTGTGGACTCATCACTCCTCTTCAAGCACAAACAATTATTCAAATGGAAAGGGACAATATACCAAATTTGATAATTAAAAGAGTACAAAATACAGGATACCGGACACAAAGCTGAAAATGATCGAAAGTTCAGCAAATACATATGTGATGCTTCAGTAAATTCTAGTTACTTTGTTTTTCAATTGGAAGTTTTTTTTTTTATTTTTAAATAGTGGTATCAACACCTTAGGGGTTCAATCTGTTGAGAGGATAAACTAATAGTTAGAAAAGTAAAGTAAATGGAGCATCATAATTTTCACTTTGAATAGGGTCAGAGGCAACTTTACCTTCATTCGGGGGTCCATTTCTTTTGATGTAGAGATACAGAGCCACAACCCTTTTGAGCCAGCAAAGATCTACCACAATCATGTTGAAGAAGTCTTCATTGGTGTAGAATCATAACATCAGTGAGAATTTTTGACGTATAAGTGATTACAAACCGAACATGGTGTTGTTTGTAGAGAATGGTGGTCGAAAGGATGCGATGGTGTGGAGGAAACCAAGCTGCCGACGTTCATCTTACTTTTCTGATCTCTGATTGTTGCTAAGGATTCCCGATCTGTTAATGGAGTTCTGGAACCCTTCAACTGCTCCTGCCTCTTTTTAATTTTAGTAGTTTCCATTTTGTAATTTGGGTCTTGGCCGCTTTTGGGCTTAGAATGTTTTTCTCTGTTTTTTTATTAATAAATGGCCCTTCTCGGGCATCTTAATAAAAAAAAAAAAAAAGGATAATTGGCTATTGGTTGGTGTGAAGGATCCAAATAATAAATAGAAAAGAGAGAGAAAAAAAAAAAGAGAAGAGAAAATCAAACAAATTAATTTTAAGAACCATTAATTAAAAAAAAAAGTACAAATATTGCTTAAGCATGGTTCGCGTCAAAATATATATACACAACTAACAACTTAATTATTTAAACATGCTTAGTATAAACATCACATGCGAATAAACATGTTTTTAGTATAAATATAATATCATAGTCTTTGATTTGAGAATTAAGGTTAAAGTGATAATTTAACATACAATATGCTCGACTAAACCAATTGAACTATTTTATAATAGTTGGTGAGAGGAAGAAATATTAAATGAACAAGTTGGACTGATATTGTCACTTCTAGTGAAAAAAAGTTAATAACAAGTATAAAATACAGAAATCTGGGGGGTTAATTATATTCTATTGTGAAAGTTTTTCCAATTATAAAAATTTTCGGATTTTTCATTGCTTTCGGATACATTTCTTGATTGTCCGATATATTACAAATAATATATTACTTAATGAGAAGAATGTACTCGAGAGGGTATAGGGATGTATCCTAGAGGAGAATTTTGTAATTTTGTTAAATAATAGAAATTTTTAAAGATTATGATATCTTAAATTGTATATTTATATAATTTTTCCTAAAAAGTATTTCCTAAAATAGTCGAAGTGCGTAACTAGATTATTCGAATAATTAGTCCACATACTAATTAATATTAGGGAATAACAAGTACTCCATAATTTTTAATTGGCTCTAGTTGTGACACTTGTCCAAGTGAAAACCCATTGCTTCTAGATAGTTGGCTAAAGGCAAGGCATGATTTTGACTAGTATCTATTTCTTTACCAAATTAAATTTGTCACCCAACATTTTTATTTAATTGTGTATACTGTATGATATTCTTGCATTTTGTAGTACATGTTATACTTACTAAACTAAATTATTAAGTCACTAGAGGGATGTTAAACGCCTTTTATTCATGTCACAACTTATTTTAAGATATATAATAACAATAATTATTGAGAAATATGTTGGAAATATGACGAATGCAATCTTTCTAGCTATTACAAAATAACATAAATCAATTATGAATTTATCGCTAAATAATCCTCTGTAGCTAACATGATACTTGACTAGATACTAATATAACCACCATAACAAACTCGAATTGCTCATTATATTGATAAGAGAACTAAAACGCAATTACAACTTTAAAATAGTAATTGCAATACCCAAACTATTGAATTACAATGAAAATAACAAGTAACTAATGATAGAGATAATAATGGGGATGAAAAGCTTAAACTCTAGAAGAAGAAGAAAGGCAACAATTTTTCTTCGATATGCATAAACCCTGAATCACATACAACTATCCTTTTTTGATTAAACCATTCTCACACCCACTACTCCCCGCGGATTTCAAATTAACCCGGCCCTATTGCTTGTTCTTGACCCAATAACTCTTGTCAGCCTAGCAACTATTTGTGTGACCTTTGGTATCCATATTGGGCCGGGCTTGGTTCATAACAACATCCGTTTCAAATCTTCAAAAAAATGAACAAGTTAAGGGCTCCTGCAATTGAAGACAAACTAATATTTAAGAAAGACCTACTTTCAAGAGAAAATTGAATAAAAGGTGTCAAATAAGTCTTGTTTTTGTTTTTGATGACATTGACTTAGTCAAAGAGGATTAAATGAAAAATGGACTTTATAAGAGTAATTAAAAACTTTGGGGTGTAGATTAATATTTTGGAAAGTTTTTCATCTTTTTTTTTTAATTTCAAATTTTAAATCTTCCCCCTTCAGTATCTTTTCAATCTTTCTTTCCCTTTTCAAATATCTTTCTCACTCTTTTTTTTTTCTCTTTCAAGAAACTCTGTTGTATCTATTGAAAGAATCAATTTAAAACCAAACAAAACCCAACTGATATATAGGAAAAGTTACATTAAAACATCACTAAATTAATATAATATATGTGAGATCATGAAATATTATTATTTTGTAGATGTATTATTTAATTGATAAATTAATTTTTATTAATTTGAAGAATGTTTTGACACCATAAAATTCGTTCGGAAGTGAAATCTTGAAGAATTTTAATGAACCCACTTATGAAAATGTCATTCATGAACTTGAGGTCATGATTAATAATTTCAATTATCGCAATAAAATGGATACTACTAGCTTGTTGGATGAGTGAAAATGATACATGTTCAGAGGTTCAAAGCTTAGATGAAATTGTGGATACCATTGGAAAAACAATGTTGATGATAGAGATGGAGATGATACAATACCTTTGGAACCAGTTACGTGTAATGAAGCACTTATCACATCTAAATTCTTCACAATTTTATGGAGCAGTTCAAAAAGACAACACCGAAATTTTTGGATGCAATAAGAAAAGTTAGAGATGGGCTTCAATTAGATTTAAATTAGTATTAACAAAAAACAGAATACAATAGAATCATATTCACTAAATTGTCTTAGATATATTTATACTTTTAGATAATTATTAATTTATAATATTAATTGGACCATATATTTATATAGGAGTCTTCTGAAATAATATTATATTATTGAAATTGGTGATTTTTTCCATTGGCCCAAGTCAGGATCGAAAAAAATATTATCTTAGAGAGATTTTAATTAATCGAGTATTAATTTACTGAGGTTTTACGCTATTTGTACTAATGCCTTTTAAAATAAATAATTATTGGTTTTAACATATTTTTTATTTATTACTCTCTCTGTCTCAATTTATGTGGCACTTTTCATTTTTTGAGAGTCAAACATTTTAACTTTGACTGGAAAGTTGCGTATGAAACTTACAATTTTTTTTAAATGAAATTTTTATATTTGTAAACTACATAAAAAGTACTATACATCACAATAATTAATAATTCAAAATATTAAAAAGATCTATGAAAAGCTTACAGTCAAAGATAGACTTGTTTGAATCTCGAAATCTAAAAAGTGCCACATAAAATGGGACGGAGGAAGTACCATTTATAGCAATATATAAATCTGTATATTTATTAAAAGTGAATTATGTATGCAATATAGATGTATGATGTGTTTTATAAATTGTGCTCTATAATATATATTATATGTGTTAAGTGAAAAAAATATTATTACTATAGATGATAAATATTTTCTTAAATAACATATCTATGCAAGTTTTTCACTTATATACAACAATCAATACACTATACAAAACATATAATACACTATAACACAAGTTTTAAAATGAATTATTGCTATATTTTTGTTAAATTATCACTATAATTATTGATTAGAGCTTAAAATACCTAAAAAAATTTAAAAACATGTGTTGTCTTTGTAAGAATGGTAACTTTTAAAGTAGAATTATTTGTAAATAGAACTGCACATAATTATATCTAAATTGTATTATAAGTGTTTGAAAAAAAATGTCATTGCTATAGATAATAAATATTTTATAAATATATCTATATAAGTTGCAATGATCCAAAATATATAATACACGATATTGCGAGTTTTTCTTAAAGTAAATTATTGGTATGACTCACAATGATTGATAATTAGAGCTTAAAATATCTTTTTTTCTTTTAAAGTAGAATTGTTTGTATATAAAACTACACATAGTTATGTCTAGCACATTTTCGATCTGTTTATTAATCATTTTTTGATCCACAAAAAATATGAAAAGTTGAACTTTGACTCATTTTTCCTTGACTTCTGTTTTCATCTCACCCAAATTCAATCTAATTCATCTATTTATGATCATTAGTTGCATATGCAAGCTAGAGTCAGAAATTGACAATTTTTTCTTGTTTAATTATTCGATATTCATAATGTCACGACCCGATTTATCAAGTCATGATGGCACCTACTATAACCTACCAGCAGGTAAGCCAACCCGTAACCCGGAACAACAAGTAATGGGTCTGAGGGTAGAAATTAAACAAAAGTAGGAAAATAACAATATAAACAGGCGGAACCAACCCAAAACATATATACAAATAAAGATCCCTCCCAGAACACGGGAAGTCACCGATCTGAGCTACTACAAAATGAGTATAAGTCCCAAAACTAGACAACGAGAGGCGGACTGTCTCGAAAGGAAAGAGACAAGTCTATATATACGAGATGGAGGCCGAAATAGTACAAAATGCCGTGTGCTCACCCCCGATCTCAGGATAAGTCTACTCCAAGCTCGATCAACGGCGGCTACTAGTGCTCGGACTGCATCACAAAATAGATGCGAGCGTAGCATGAGTACCAAAACAACGGTACCCAGGGGGCATCATAGGCCGGGGAGCAAGATAAGCAAAAAAGGCGAAATGCAAATAAAGGGTCACATCAAGTGCAAAGAGTAGTAAATGGGGGTATGTACACGAGCGTACGGGCAACAAAGACAAGTAATCTAACTAACTCCGCCAGGGCTCCCATAAACCCGACCAGATGTACGCTCGTGCACAATAAAAGAAACCACGCACGGACCCTCATAAGCCCGGCGGATGCATCGGCGAGATAAAGTAAAATAATGGAACTAGAAGGTCTATCACAATATTACTAATTTACGGACTTTTTAGCGAACCGTTCCCAATCATATTCCGAGGATCTCATTACGTCTCGGACTTTAATCGGAATCTCTCCAACCTCCAAAACCTCAACCTACATATAAGAATAATCAAGACTAATGAAGCTTTAGTGAGGTGGGAATACACCACGTGCAATTTGGACCACGGACTCGGCAGGGTACTATAGCTAATGAGTCAACCTATATGGGTGGACCACGGACTCGAACCGGGTCTTGTAGCCAAGGTCGGGCACGGGTGGGCTGGACCACGAACTCTAACCGGGTGCGAGCCAAAACCGGATCACGGGTAAAGTGGACCACGGACTCGAGCAAGATCTTGTAGCTAAGCACGGACATAAGTAAGTTTGGACCACGGACTCTAACCGGCACGTAGCTAACGAAACGGGGCATTATGGATACAAGGTCATAAGCTGAGTTCTGGGGCTATCGGACTCAAGTACGCTATATCGATCTACAAGGAGGCGCGTAGTCCAAAACGGCGTCGGAAAAAGTTCTACGCAACGACACCAGAAGTCACGCAAGTCCATGGCAACACTAGTCTAAGCCTAGACTAAGGGCAAACATACTTCAAATCAATATTATCATATACACCACAAGATATGGATATTCAATAATATCAAGAGACATCTTTGTCATAATCCAATATTTTCCCGAAATAAGGTCTAAGGCGGGGAACTATAGAAATTTAGCATGCTCAACACCCGAACCCCTCCATACTCAAGCAAATCAATAAACAAATGCCTAAACATGCTCAATCTCACGAGAGAAAGCCATAGCCTACACAGCCAGAGCCACGCGTGCTCCAACTTACGGTACCAGATCTTTTCCCCTCCGAACGGTCTCCGAACGCTTCCCCACTAACAAAAGGTTAATCACCTCGTCATTACGAATATATTGACACTAAAATTGTATTTTTCGGAGACGGACCCAAAATCGGGTCTAAAACGGGATTGTGGGGCCCACAATTGGAATTTCAAAATCGAATCCGTGGAAATGTCCCAAATACCTTACTAAACTAATACTCCAAAATTTTAGCACAAACAGATGCCTAAAACATAGCAAATTAGCCACAACAATTAAAATGGGCAGCCCCTTAATCACCAATTTCTGGAAAAACGAGACCCTTTCAACCCAAACAGATTATACCACGACGATCCTTGCGAAAAACGCTACAAGTTAGCCTCAAGAATGACTCAAAACGGACCTAAGATGATCAAGATCTCACATTTCAAAATTCAACAACAATTCAATCCGAAAGTCATCTTAGCAGTGGCTAAATTCGATTCCTTACCTCAAACGAAGCCTTCTCTCGCGTTTTCGAGATCACCGCTAGATTCCCCACGAAATTCTCTTGAAGTTAGCCTCTTGAAGCACCTAATTTGGACTCAAAATGAAGGAGAAATCTTATGTTGAAGTTGAGGGAAAAACTTGGACGAACTTGTTCTTAAATCTGGAAATTCCAGCCGCTGCCACGTGGCGTCACGTGGCTCTGCCACGTCACCGCCGCGTCAAAATTCTACAACCCTTCAAACTTAAATTTTGATGTTTCGGACTCGTTCGGAATCAGAAAAATACAAACCATATATGGAATCTAATTGAAAACGATATTTCGGACTCAACGGTGAAGGCGGAATTTCCATTTGGAGATTGCTTCGATGAAAAGTGGGTCCCACACCCAGTATCGTTTGAGCCAGATTCCACAAATGTCATCTAAAGCCTCGGGAAGCGAACGAAGGGTCGTTCTAGACCAAAATCGATCTTCCGAAGCTAACCTAGCTGTCGAATTTTCATCGCGCACGACTCCCAAGAAGGTTGACCAAAGTCAACTTTTCAAGTTATAAAAATCTCCAAAACAAGGAAACGGGCCTAAAACCCAAACGAACGACCAGGCGACCGAACGGTCAGTGCCAGCAAGTCATAAATGACTTGGGGTCGCTACAGGAATGCTCTATACGAGGGAAAGAATTCTTTAATTTAAAAATAACCTGAAGGGTCATTACACATAATGAGCATTACATAGTTGATTAATTGATTTTAATATTTTCTTTTAAATTGAAGCGTAATTGTTTTTTAATAATATGGTAGATGATTCTTAGTCAAAGGAGGAATATATTATGTTGATAATTATGTTGATGAACGATATAAAATACACAATAAAATAATCAATATGGACGTGAACTGACCCTAACATTACCATTTAATATACTTCAGTTCTTTGATGCAAGTATCAAAAACTATTTTTTGTGTAAAATAAAAGTTAACAAAAAGTGATTTTTTTTTTCTAAGCTAATGGTGATGATGCTTAATCAAGAGTCTATTAAGTTGCCAATATTGGCCATATTAAGGTGCTACAACATTTTTTTCCATGAGTTTATTATAAAACTCTACTTTCTTTTCTTTATTATTATAGTGTGTGCTATTAATTGAGTAATTTTATTAATTATACCTATTTCATCTATAGCCAAAAAAATTGTAAAGGAAAAAAAAACATGATTTCACATGTATTAAAATAAAATTTTCGTACGTTCTATTCAATAAATAAATAAATAAGCTATAAGATTTGTGTTGAAAATCCATTGTTAAACAGTTAACAATTGAGATTTTTGTTGTTTTAGCAACAAAATTATTCGTCGCAACTCGCAAGGAATATGATAACTCAAAGGAAATTAACTTTTTTAAAAAGTTGAACCATAAAAAAAAAATAGAATGATCAATGATGTGTACCTATATGATTTCTAGAAAGAATAGAAAAAAAAAAGTTGTATAAAATATCCCACATAGGAAAGTGACTTAAAGGACAAGTGGAAAATAAAATTATCTTGGACAAAAAGGAGTAATATTTGGGGATTTTAGGTTCTCTATATAGAGAAATTAAATATATCCTATGTATTTATTCTTTTACGAAATTGGTAGCAATAATACTTTCAAAAAATAATTTTGCATGTTCTCTTTCACATTTATATGCCATTATTAATCTTTGAGAAGTTGAAAAATATATATACTCTCCCTTAGTTTTAATTTATTTGTTTAAATTTGACTTAATAGAATTGATCGTAAATTAAAGATATGTAAAATTTATTAAAATTGTCTTTAATTTTATGATCTTAAATATGTCATGTGGGGAGTGGAAATTAAGAATTTGCTTTTTAAAACTATTTTTACATAAAACGAAATACACAAAATGTTAGTGAAAAACATACAAGATAACAAAAATACAAGATTACAATAGAAAATAAAATGAAGAAAATAAATTTCTTCAGGCTGAAGCGTGGATATCTCGCTCTCTTTAAGGAGATTCAAGCCCACTGCAACAAATGTTTTCACCGGTCCAGTAGTAGTCCTCTTGACTTGTCCCCTCCAGGACACAACAGTCTCCACAAAGTATAACTCAACAACTCTGGACAAGACTTGAGTCCAAAGCTCCACAAAAAAGAACACCTCCTTTCAATTAATAAGAACTCTTTTTTTTGACAAACTTTTTCCTATATTTTTTCTTATGTGTTGTGTATCTCAAACCAAATGAAGACCACCACTATTTATACTAGAAGAAGTCTTTCTAGCAATGAATAGGAAGATAATGGTGTGGTAAATAGTGAAGATAAATGGCCTAGGAGTTACATAGGTTACAAGGTATAATAGAGGAATAAAGAATGGGATTTCAATATGGAGGAGTAATGGTCATAGTTGACCACTACTAGTTCTGCCAGAATAATACAACCGCAATAACAATATTGTAACCATCACATAATGGCCAATAATGCCTATGCAAATTGATTAACAGAAATGAGTAATTAGGCACTAATGCCTAACGTTCCAACAATGATAATTGTCCACTAACTGCTGAAACATTCATCATTCTAACTCCAAAATAAAGCAAATTAATATATTAAAAATATTAATATTAAAATGCTAATAAACCAACAATCCCCCACTCATTTTATTATTAGATAAGAGAGTCCATCAGCTGAAGGAAGACTACTATGCATAATGAAGGTGTGCTCTGCATTGAACCTCCACTTAGTGAAACAATAACTTTTACTCCAGAGTCGTAGTGGTCTCAGACTTAAACTATGACTGCTTAAGGGAAATAAAATATCACTGCTCACACATAATAATCAAGGTGTTGACATGAGCTTTAAAGCCAGCACGTTATGGCCATGTGCAATCCCGATTTCATGAGTGCATTTGGGAATAAGCCCAATTCTCATAGGAAGCGACCTACTTCCATACATCACATAGGTTAAATCTGTCGAGAGTGCTCCTGTAAGCTTAACACTCCACCCATATGGGCTACAGATATTCATTAAGATTTTTGTCAACTCAACCTTCACAAACTACAAGAAACAATGCACTCACATCATAGGGAGGGAAATAAAAAGATAGTGCATTTTTCACAACAAGTCATCATATGATTAGTTTTTTCCTTTGAACCTAGTTATAGGATCTCTAGTCCCTAGGTTGGGTTTCCTCATATATGACTCATGTATTTGTAGGTTTCAATCCCATCCCCCTCGATGTGGTCCAGACCTTTTCTCTTGTTAAGGCCTTAGTAAGAGGATCTACAAGATTATCACAAGATTTGACATAATCAACATTAATGATACCATTTGTCAAATATGATCTTACATTACTGTGTTTCCTCCTTATAGGTCTGGATTTACCGTTGTAATAACGATTTTGAACTCTATCAATTGCAGTGGTGCTATCACAATGAATTAAAATAGGAGGAATTGGTTTTTCAAAGTAAGGTATTTGAAATAACAAATCTCTTAACCAATTCGCTTCCTCACTAGCTGAAGCTAAAGCAATTAGTTTAGCCTCCATGGTAGAGTTAGCAATAATAGTTTGTTTTTTTGATCTCCAACAAACAACACCACCACCTTCACCTAAAGTAAAGACATAATCAGTGGTAGAACAGGAATCACCTGATAAAGTGTTTCAATCTGCATCACAAAAGCCTTCAAGTACAGCAGGATATTTTTTATAGAACAAATCACAATTTTTTGTTCCAATTAAATATCTCATAACTCTTGTTACAGCATGCCAATGTTCATTACCTGGCTTGCTTGTAAACCTGCCAAGTACTCCTACTGTATATGCAATATCATGCCTAGTGCAATCAATCACATACCTCAAACTTCCGATTATGCTAGCATATTTCTTTTGATTTATTACATCATTTTCACTTTTAACAGGAAATAAGTGAACACTTGAATCAAAAGGAGTAGCAACATGCTTGCAATCAAGAAAGTTATATTTTTTCAAAATTTTCTCAACATAATGTGACTGGTCAAGGAAAATTCCATCACATGTTCTTGTTATTTTTATTCCAAGAATAAAATTTGCCTCACCAAGATCTTTCATATCAAAATGGCTTCTAAGAATATTTTTAGCTTCATCAATAACATTCATGTTAGAGCCAAAGATCAATAAATCATCAACATATAGGCAAATAATCACATGTGAATTATTCCAAGACTTATGATATATACACTTATCACACTAATTTGTTTTAAAACCATTTTCAATCATGCAAGAATCAAACTTTTCATGTCATTGCTTAGGTGCCTGTTTCAAGCCATATAGGGATTTAGTAAGTTTACATACTTTGCTTTCTAGGCCTGCTTCAACAAAAGACTCGGGTTGATCCATATAAATTTCCTCATTTAGGTCTCCATTTAAAAAAGCAGTTTTTACATCCATTTGATGAATTTGCAAATAAAAAATTGCAGCCATATAAATTAAAAGTCTTATGGATGTAATTCTTGTTACCGGTGAAAAAGTATCAAAAAATTCTAGGCTTTCTAGTTGTTTAAAACCTTTTGCAACTAGTCTAGCCTTATATTTATCAATAGAACCATCCGGTTTCAACTTTTTTCTTAAGACCCATTTGCAATCAATTGTTTTACAACCCGGTGGTAAATCAACTAGTTTCCAAGTTTTATTAGAAATTAGTGATTCCATTTCATCATTTATAGCCTCTTTCCAAAAAATAGAATCATGTGAAGATAATGCTTCTTTCAAAGTGAGAAGGTCATCTCTAACATTAAACCCATAAAAATCAGGACCAAAATCTTTTTCTACTCTAACTCTTTTACTTCTTCTTAACTCAAAATCATCAATTTCTTTATTTTTCAAAGTAGAAGTAGAAGAACTAGGTAGTGACAAAATATTTTGTTCAATCCTTTGACCCCCACTATTTTTAGAATCAAAAGGAAATTTATTCTCATGAAAAAGAGCATCACCCGATTCTATCACAATATTATCTTCAAGATTAAAAAATCTATAAGCTGTACTATTTGAAGCATAACTAAGAAAAGCACAAGTAGTAACTTTCTTACCCAACTTTGTAATCTTGGGATCCATTAGCCTCACAAAGGCTAGACAACCCCAATCTCTTAGATATCCCAAACTTGGCTTGTAACCTTTCCACAATTTAAAAGGTGTCAATTTAGACTTTTTATGAGGCACACGATTCAACACATAACAAGCAGTTAAAATAGCTTCACCCCAAAAATTTAAAGGTGCATGTGACTCAATAAGCATGGCATTAGTCAATTCAACCAAAGTTCTATTTTTCCTTTCCGCTACTCCAATAGATGAAGGAGAGCAAGGAGGAGTAGTTTCATGAATTATTCTCAATGATCTAACAAAAGAATTAAACTCATTTGACTCATATTCACGGCCTCTATCACTTCTAATTCTTTTTATTTTTCTTCCAAACTGATTTTCAACCTCATGGAGATAAGTTTTGAAATTTTCAAAAGCATCACTTTTATTTTTCATCAAGTAAACATATGTAAATTTCAAAAAATCATCAATGAAAGTGATAAAATATATGTTACCTCGACGAGTTAAAATTCCACCAAGTTCACAAATATCAGTATGAACTAATTTTAACAAATATGTTTTTCTTTCAACTTGAAAATGAGGCTTTTTAGTGATTTTGGCTTTACTACAAGCTTCACATTTTTCAAAATTCTTTTTAACCATTGGGATTAATTCTAAACTACTTATGATTCCAACATAACGGTCATTAATATGACACAAATGAGCATGCCAAAAATTGATAGAAGAAAGCATGTAAACAGAAGTAGAAATTTTATTCATTTCAACATTCAGTTTGAACATCCCATCACATGCATACCTCTTTTCCACAAAAATACCCTTCTTCACTATTACATATTGATTAGACTCAATAATCTATTTAAAGCCTGCTTTATTAAGAAAAAAACTAGACATCAAATTTTTTCTCATAGGAGTATAAAGTACATCTTTCAAAGTTAATACCCTTTCAGAAGTAAAACACAATTCGACATCTCCCGTTCCAAGCACTTGAGTTGTGTGAGAATCAACAAGCATGATGGTTTTGGGCTCCTCAAAATGAGTATATTTTTAAACCAGTCTTTGTCATAACAGACATGACGGTTTGCACCAGAATTAGCCCACCATCCATCAATGCTCTCAACCAGGTTTATGTCGGTAATCACCGCCACAAAAGGTTCTTTGGTAATGTTTGCCTGAGGGTTAGGACCACGTTTCCGGAATTTGCAAAATCGAGCAATATGCCCACTCTTGCCACAAACAAAGCACGGTCCCTTATCTTGAACTTGTTGATTTTGTGCTTGGTTATTTTCACCATTATTTTTCTTGAAAGGTCTACCATTATTTTTCTTGAATTTTTTCTTCTTAGGCTTCAAAGAAGTATTTTTGTGAGTTTCGGGAGTAGCATTATTTGAAGTAATTAAATTTACCTTTGTTGTGATGTTGTTCTCTTCTGCTTGTAAAAGTGCATCTTGGCCCCTTGCCTCTTCTTCCATGCGAATTTTCATTATCAAGGTTTCAAGAGAGGTTTTCTTTTGTTTGTGGCGCATAGTTTTTTGAAATTTCTTTCAAGAAGGTGGAAGTTTATCCACTATGCCGCAAACAATAAGGTTATCTCCAATTTTAACCTCCTTGGACCTAAGCCCTCCAACAATCATTATAAAGTCTTGAACTTGGTCTACCACTGATTTGTTGTCCACCATTTGGAAACGAAAAAATCTACTAACCGCATATTTTTTCGCTCCAGCCTCTTCGGTATCATGCTTACTCTGCAATGCTTTCCAAATTTTCTTTGCACTAGAGTAAGTTCTATCATAATAATCATAAAAATTATCAGATAGACAATTAAGAATATAATACTGACACTTATAGAAATCACCATCGTACTTTTCCACTTTCTCTAGATGAGAAATAGCTTCATCATCATTCATAGAGGTGATGTCTACTTTATTAGGATTCTTTTTAGTTAACACATAAGAAACATTGAGAAGCCTTAAGTAGAAAAGTACTTTATCCTTCCATCTCTTAAAATGATTACCATTGAACCGAAATGGCTTGTTACGATCTCCCATCTTGACATCTGCGTTTTTTTCAATTGTAGCCATGGTGAATCTCCTTAAAATTGTTAGTGAAAAACTTACAAGATAACAAAAAATACAAGATTACAATAGAAAATAACATGAAGAAAATAAATCTCTTCAGGCTGAGGCGCGGATATCTCGCTCTCTTTAAGGAGATTCAAGCCCACTGCAGCAAATGTTTTCACCGGTCCAGCAGTAGTCCTCTTGACTTGTCCCCTCCAGGATACAACAACCTTCACAAAGTATAACTCAACAACTCTGGACAAGAGTTGAGTCCAAAGCTCCACAAAAAAGAACACCTCCCTTCAACTAATAAGAACTCTCTTTTTGACAAACTTTTTCCTCTCTATCTTTTTTCTTATGTGTTGTGTATCTCAAACCAAATGAAGACCACCACTATTTATACTAGAAGAAGTCTTCGTAGTAATGAATAGGAAGATAGTGGTGTGGTAAATAGTGAAGATAAATGGCCTAGGAATTACATAGGTTACAAGGTATAATGGAGGAATAAAGAATGAGATTTCAATATGGAGGAGTAATGGTCATAGTTGACCACTACTAGTTCTGTTAGAATAATACAACCGCAATAACAATATTGTAACCATCACATAATGGCCAATAATACCTATGCAAATTGATTAACAGAAATGAGTAATTAGGCACTAATGCCTAACGTTCCAGCAATGATAATTGTCCACTCACTGCTGAAACATTCATCAATTCTTTCTAACTCCAAAATAAAGCAAATTAATATGTTAAAAATATTAATATTAAAATGCTAATAAACCAACCCAAAATATTTCTATTTGGATGAAAAAGGTAATACCAATTACTTTAAAATTAAATATATCTCAAATATTCAGAACAACAATAGGTCATTTTACACCGGGGTATGAAACCATATAAGATATAGGAAAAATTACATGACTCAGCTAATATATACTTCTTAATTATTTATCATAACTATAGTTATAAAATTTTTTATCACTAGCCACTAACATTTTATCCCATTTAATAGGAACCACTTCCGAATTTGTATATCCAACATATATTACCATAATTACCGTTTTCTCCAATTATACAAATAGTCTTTCACTCTCATCCTAATTTTTTTACCCATTTTTCTTCTTAATTCACTCAAGCACAATTAGATTTCATATTTCAAAATTTTTGTGTCCTCCTCTCAAATTGTGCTCCCACAATTTCAGGTAACTTTTTGCAGTTTCATTTTGTTTTATTTCTCTTCGGCGGTTTCAATATTTTATTTTTGATTTGTATTTGTATATCCCTCCAAAGTGTTTATATATTTATTTTTCTTGAAAAAAATGCTTATTTTAAAAAAAGTGAGGTGTTCAACTAAGCTTTTGACAGAATATAAGTATATTCGCGGAGTCAAAAAAGATTAGAAAAATAGGTTTTCTCTAAATACACTCTTCAGAAATATACACTAATGAAATCAAAATGCTTTTTTCTAATCAACTTATTTTCCTCAAATTTAAGTAAACTGACTTACTTCCAAAAGTAAGGAAAAAATTTCCAAAACTCTTTTTCAACATCACACCTCAACTTTCTACCCTAACTCAAGTCTCGGGTACCAATTTCAATACTAATCTAAGATTCGACTCCTAATTTTGATTCGGTACCTAACTCCTGACCTTGATTCTTGATATAAATTTCAATTTTCAGATCATGTTAGGGTTGAATCTCGATTCAAGTATTGAGTCCCAGGTCAAGATTTGAGGTCATATCTCGGATCGGGTGTCAAGGTTGAGTTTTGAGTGAGGTGTCAGCCTGGGGTTTTGATTCATGTATCCAAGTTTGGTTTGGATTAAAATTGAGGTTGGATTCCAGGTCAAGTGTCGAATTTAGAAGCAAAACCAATTGCCAGGATATATCTTATTCCAATCAAATGTTGAGTCCCAAATTGGGTGTTATGATTGAGTCCCAAGTCAAATGTTAGATTTGAATCCTAGTTCAAAAGTTGTGTTTCGAGTCGGAAATTTGGGAACTAGTTTTGATTAAATCGGTTCTTGAATTAGAAGTTGGGAGCCAATGTTGGGGCCAGATCGTAGTTCAAAAGTTTAGTGCTTGGTCAGGAGTCAGGGTCAAGTCTGAGTTTGAAAGTTAAGTCATAGGTTAGGAGTTAGGGTTAGCAGACTGATGTAGAAAATAATATAACATGTAATAGGTTGTAATCTTCTGTCTCCTTTGTCTTCATCTTTTTGAGGTCTAACGTGTCGAATAAATTTATATAATTAGTTTTCTGCATTAAAAATTATTTGCTCGGGATAAAATTTTCAACCAATAAATTGATTAGAAAAAAATTGAACACAAAGTGAAAATGTAAAGAATTACAATACTAAACAATTTACTGCATCAGATGGTGCAATCACTTATGTGCATTTTGTAGTGACATTGTGACCGTGTGTTGAAACTTGAGCGGATTAATTACGTGATCTTCTCATCATGACTACAAAAAGCATAAAAAAGAATTAGGAAAAAATAAAAATATTAGTTACGATGAAGTATAGTATTTTTATTAAAGAGATTTAAATAATGTGAATATAAATTTGAATTGTCAATTAGTGTGACTTATACTACATTTTTTAATATATTAATTTTATTTTCAAAATATTTCCAGATTTCATACCCACATTTGTTGTTAAATTAAATTGTTCAACTCTCAAAATTCAAACAATACCATATAAATTAGGACGGATTAGTAATCACATAGAATATCTTATTAATATTTAGATCTTATAACTTTTTGGAAAGTCAAAAGTGATTTTTTCCCTTTCAAAAAGTGCTTATTTTTTAGAAAAGCATGGTGTTTGACACAGAAAAAAAACAAGGGTTTCTAGTAAATAATATTAGTTGTTTTTCGGAAGCTAAAAAGCAAGTAATCCCCCTTCTCCCCTCCCTCAAAAAACACTTTTTTGAAAAACTACAGTTAGAGATTGTTTAGTGTGACATATAAGGTATAATAGTTTTGGATTTAAAAAAAGTTTTAGAATAAGATACTGAATTATTTTATCTTTGTTATTTATACCAAAGTGGTTGGATAAGTTATTCCATATACGAGATATAATTGGAATAATATCAAGGGATCCCTAATACATGAATAATAGTGATTTGTAAAAGACATATTTATCACAACTCCTTAATTATCCTATTTATAAAGTAATAAAATAATTACCCTATTATATTTGAGTAGTCATCCGATTCGCCCTAGAAGTCATATTTTTTTTGTTTTCTTTTAGTATTCTTAAAATTAAGATAGGTATAATAATAAAAATTAGATAGAAAATAAAATTTTACATTGAATATCAATTTTAATATATCAAACATGATATTTTTATTTTTATTTAATATTTTAAATAGTTATTTGTGATAAAGTCTGATTTCATCCCATTTGAATTGTAGAAGAAATGTTGATAAAATAATCAAATTTAAATTTTGATATCTCTAATTATGGAAAAGGGCCTAAAATACCCTTCAACTATGCGAATTGGTACAAAAATACACTTCTTCTACCTTTCGGTCCTAAAATACCCTTGACGTCAACCTTTGGGCTCTATTTTGCCCTCATCTTTAACAACCTAAATTCATTCATGACGTGTCACTATCCTATTGGCTATCATAAAAATTAATTAAACTAATTAAAAAACACATATACCCACCCAATAGCCCACCCGTAAACAATTTTTATTGTGATTGGGAGGGTATATGTTTTTTTGGGTAAGTTTACGGGTGGGCTATTGGGTGGGTATATGTATTTTTTAATTAGTTTAATTAATTTTTATAATAGCCAATAGGATAGTGACACGTCATTAATGAATTTAGGCTGTTAAAGATGAGGGCAAAATAGAGCCCAAAGGTTGACGTCAAGGGCATTTTAGGTCCGAAAGGTAGAAGAAGAGTATTGTAACATCTCGCAATTTGAAATAGCTAGGAAGAAGCTAAGAACTTGAAATAATCATTTTTGGAAATAGTAACAAATCTGGAAATTTGTTTAAGTTAGGAAAAGTGAGTTTTTGGTCAACTTCAAACGGCCATAACTTCTAAATCAGGATGATTTAGGCGTACTTGTTGACATGGTTGAAAATATATTGGAATGATCTTTCCAACGCGGCCAAGTTTGCGCGATTCCGAATTCATATGAGAGAGATATGCCATTTGGAAGTTGGGCTGTTCAAATAAGGCAATGCCCAATCTGGATTTTTAAGGGGTATTTTAGTTTTTTCCTTGCCCTATTATTTTAATCCATTTTTAAGAGTTTAATATGGGTCAAATCAGATTTTATTTAGTTTTAGAAATTGGAAATTTATGCTAGGGCTTGGAGAAAGGAGAAACGAGGAGAAAGAAGAAGAAAGGGCAAGATTCATCAAGATCGATCCATTTAGTTGTGGTTTTCGTCAAGGATTTATTCCTACCAGGTATGTGAGATCACATAGCATTGGATTAGTTCACCCACGCGCAAAACATGATTCAATTCAGCAAGGTTATATTGATTTGAAAGTAAATACTTTGAGTTCTTGATGGAATTCGTTTGAATTCTTGTGGGTTGTGTTGTTGAGGTTTGTTTGATGTTTGATTCATGTTTTCGGGTGAAATTTCAAGTTGAAGCTGGTATATATTGAGGATATAATCGATTCTAAGTGCTTGGGGAAAGAACTAAGTTGATTGGGAGGGTTTAGAGCTGAAAAACAAAGAAGAAAAGTCGGGAAACACCTGGGGAGGGTCCTGGCACGTCGCGCTTTTCAGAGCCCTAAAAAGGGGTCTCTGGATGTTGAGATATGGGGCGCCGCGCCAGCCAGATCTCCCCAACTTGTTCTCTGAATCTCAAGGGTTGGCACCCCGCGCCTCTCAGAGCTCTAGGGATGCTAGTTCTTCCCATTCTTCCCCCATCTTTTCGTACTAGTTCCTAAGCAATGTACCTATGTTTTCTAGTTGATTCCAACACTCTAAGGTACATCTAAACATCATGAAATCATACATAAACATGAGATCATGAACCTTTAATCCATAATTCAATTCAAGGAAAGTTAGGATAAAAGTCAAGAGAAGTTAAGAGTCAAGTCTAAAAGTTAAGAAGCAAGTCAAAGTAAAGTTTATAAAGTTTTTCAAAAGTTTTTAACGAATGTTTTAACTTTGTTTTAAGCCTTAAGTTTTAGGTTAAGCAAAGATTAAAGAGTTGAGTTCATTTCTCAAAAAGTTATAAGGAAACTAAGTATTCTCAAAGAGTTTATAAATGTTTTCACATTTGAGCAAGAAAAGGTAACATCGATTCCAAGAGAACTTTTAAGCTAAGTTTTGAGTAATTATCTCAAACCAAAGAAAGAAGTTGTTTCAAAACATTGAGCCAAGTATATTTTTGGGAGTAATATTGAGAACCGATATGGGGATGCGAGTTCATATTAACTCAAGTCTCCATAAACTATGTAGCCATCATGGGTATTAATGCGTCATGATTTTTAGATGATCACGTAAGCTAAGCTAGTGGATCCACTATGTTATGCGTTCTATATGAAAACAAAGTATAAGACAGTTCTGGTAGCATGGGCAAGAGGTTGTATCACCACTTAGGCTCATAGTGATGGTTGTCGGTTAGAGAAACTCGCACAGAAACTTTATTACTTTATTATATGAGTAAAGTTGAGTTTGTTATCGCATTTTCTTTAACAAACTAAGTTGTTTTCTACTATTTTAAATGCTTTGTATAAATTGCACTATAATTACTGTTTTACACTGCATTTTGAGTGAAGTTATTCAGAAGTTGAGAAGAGCGAGGTAAGTGTTTCCTCTCAGAATCCTTTCAAGCTTATATCTTGTTTTAGCATTCCAACTCGCATACTCGTATATTCAATGTACTGATGCCAGTTGGCCTGCATCGTATTATGATGCAGACGCAGGTAATCAGGATCAGCATCTAGCGCCTCGCTGATCTAGCTTGAGAATTCAGAGTCTGTTGGTGAGCCTCTTTGCATTCCAGAGGACTCCTTTATTTGCTTTTCTAGTCTTTCAGATGTTAGGATGATCAGGGGTCCTGTCCCGACATCCCTCTTTGTTTTAGAGGCTTCATAGACAGTTAGTAGTCGGATGTCTTTACATTGTCATTTCATATGTTAAGACTTGAGTTGCCATTTTGGCCAAGTTGAATGTTGACTTTTAAACATTCTAAGCTATTTGAGTAAGTTTAGTTTTGAGACAGTTGAGTTATTTAGCATGGGAATCTCTTTCTTAATTCTTATAGTCTTCTGCCGAGTTAAGTAAGCCAGGCCAAGGGTTTGCTGGAGGCCATCAATGGTCTTTGAGTGCCGGCCACGTCCAAGGTGTAGGCTCGGGACATGATAAACTTGATAATAGAGCCCAGAGTTCAAGAGTCCTATTGGGTCTATGAAGCCGTGTCTGTAGAGTCCTAGTTATCTGTGTGAAGCGCACCACATCTATAATTTGGAGGCTACAACACTTAGGAAATTATCTCACTTCTTTCACACTCTTTTTTTGCGTTAGAGTTTGATCTCTAAAAAGTTTCTTCTAATTCGTATTTGTGCGTGTTTTCAGATAATCATGCCTCCACGAGTAGCTGTCAGAGGTCATCCTACGAGACGCAATGTTGAGGAACAAGAGTTTCCCAATGCACCTGAAGTGCAACCTCAAGGAGAAGTCACTAATGCTGAGTTCCGTGAGGCTATTAAGATGTTGAGCCAAGTTGTGACTAACCAGGTCGGGTAGCAAAGAGGAGCTTAACAAGAAGAGGTTGACACTTCAAGGATTCGTGAGTTCTTGAGGATGAATCCTCCAAGTTTCACTGGTTTAAGCACTACTAAGGATCCAGAGAACTTCATTGAGGAACTGAAAAAGGTATTTGATGTGATGCATGTTGCTGATACTGGAAAGTTGAGCTAGCTGCATATCAACTGAAAAATATTTCTAGGACTTGGTTTGATCAGTGGAAAGAGGGTAGAGCTGAGGATGCACCCATTGCAAGCTGGGCCTGTTTTGAGGAAGCTTTCTTGGGATGTTTCTTTTCCCGAGAATTGAAAGAGGCTAAGGTACGGGAATTTCTTATACTTAAGCAGGATTCTCTAAGTGTGCATGAGTATGGATTGAAGTTCACCCAACTATCTCGCTATGCTCCGAAAATGGTTAAGGACATGAGGAGCAGAATGAGTTTGTTTGTTGCTGGGTTGGCCCGTCTATCAAGCAAAAAGGGCAGGGCAGCGATGCTGATAGGTGACATAGACATATCAAGGTTGATGGTTTATGTGTAGCAGGTTGAAAAAGAGAAGCTAAGGGACAGAGAAGAGTTCAGAAGTAAGAAAGTGAATGTAACATACGATAATTTAAAATGAATATGAAGAAGCTTGAAATTGGAAGTAGTCACTTTTGGAAAAAAATTCAGAATCTGGAAAATTTGGCTAAGTGTGGGAAATCAGTGATTTTTGGCCAACTTTGAGCAGTCATAACTCCTAGCTCAGGATGAGCCAAGGGTAGTTCCAGTTATGTTTGGAAATCCCTTGGAACGATCTTTCCAATGCCACCGATTTTACTCGATTCCAAGTTCTTATGAGTGAGTTATGCCCTTTGAAAGTTGGGCAATTGGCAGGGAGTCCGTCCGGAAATTTAAGGGCATTTTGGTCTTTTCACAAATCAATTGTTTTGGTTATATTAAAGTGTTAGACTGATTTTAGATCAGTTTGTCTCATTTTTTTTTAAAGAGTAAAGAGTTAGGGTTCTTGAGAGTGAAGAAAAGAAGAAGAGAAGAAGAGGAGAAGAAGAGGAGAAAGGGAAAATCAAGTAAAGATTCTTCAAGATCATCGTGAATTTTCGTCGGGGGTGATCCCTATCAAGGTATGTGAGTTCTTAGTGTTGGGTGATCCTTTCCCCCCACACACCAAGCTCGTTTTTATGATTTGAGAAAATATTGGAATTGTTGTTGAAGTTGTTAGTTGTTGTTGATGTTGTTAGTTGTGTTGTTGAAGTTATTGTTGGTTGTGGGACATGATTGGGCTGTGTATTTGAGTTGTAATCTATTGTATATTGAGGGATTTTATGATCCTTAGTGTTGGTTGGTACCCCCACCCACCAACTTGTTTTTAATTCCAAGAAAAGACTTATTTTGGTTGTTGAAGTTCTTGTGGATTTGGGACAGGATCTGGTTGCGTTTTTGAGTGGAATCCACTGTATGTTGAGGGGTTTATGACCCCAAGTGTTTGGGAAAAGAGCCTTTAAGGTTGAGAGGGTTTAGAGTTGGCAACATGAAGGAGAAAAGTTGGGCAGCTTGTTTGAAGCAAGTCTGCGTCACAGATTTGTTTCCCTTCGTGAACAGAATCTGTTCTGTTTTCAGAATTAAATTTCAAAATTTTTCTTAAGTCTAGCTGTCCTAAATTATTCCTAATCATCATGGGGTCCTTCCAAACACAAATCATTACCCTTGAATTCATAATCCAATTCAAGGAGAGTTAGTTCCAAGTCAAGTAAAGTTAGAATTCAAGTGAAGTTAGTTTCCAAGTCAAGTCAAGTCGAGTTAGAAGTCAAGTGAAATTAGAAGTCAAGCTTAGAAGTTAAGAAGTTAGTTCAAGCAAGTCCTCCAAGTTTTTCAAGAGTCTTTATTGAACGTTTTAACTTCATTCTAAGGCTCAAGTTGCACGTCAAGTAAAGAGTAAAGAGTCAAGATTTTAAAGTTGAGTTCATTTCTCAAAGTTATTAGGGAACTATGTATTCCTAAAGAAGTTTTAAAGAAATGTCTTTACATCTAAACAAGGTTGGAAACTGAGATTTCCAAAGAGCCTTCGGGATAGTTTTTTTGAGTAATTGTCTCATATCAGCAGGAAGAAATATGTTTTAAAAACATAAGAGCCAGTACATTTTTGGGAGTAGTATCGAGCACCAAATTGGGGGAGCGTTCAAAGAACCCAAAGCCCCCATAGAACCATGTTAGCCACCATGGGTAGAAAAGGATCATACTTTTTAGATGAATCCTTTTCAGATTAGACTAGTGGATCCATTAGGCAGTTCAGGTCTTATACCTTTGGCCGGGTATAAGATGCTCTGGCAGCGTGAGGTCGATCGCTGTATCATCACTATAGCTCTTATGTGATGGTTGTCGGTTAGAGAAACTCCCACAACAGTTATTGTATTTTCATACACAGAGATTATTGTATTTTTATATACATCAGTTCATTGTATTTCTATATACATCTCAGGCTTATTGTATCCTTGTATACACACAGAGTTTATAACATGTTTTAAACAGTCTTTCTTTATATCGCACTTGTTTTAAATTGCCTTATATTGAGAGAAGTCAGTCAGGTAGAGTTGAGTTGAGCAAGGTAAGCTTTCAGTTTCTTCCAAATTTCCTTCTAGCCTATGTTGCTTAGTTTTCCAGCTCGCATACTCGTACATTCCATGTACTGATGCCAGTTGGCCTGCATCGTCTTATGATGCAGATACCAGTACTACTGGATCAGCATCCTGCACGTCGTTGATCCAGCTGAGCACTCCAGAGTCAGTGGTGAGCCTCTTTGCATTCCAGAGGACTCAAATTATTTTGTGTTCTTAGTTTTTGTTTTATTAGGATGTTGTGGGGTCTGTCCCAACATCCATCTCAGTATTTTAGAGGCTTTATAGACAGACAATCAGTTAGTTAGTTTTGAGTCTCTCATCTATGTATATACGTAAATATTCTATTTTGAGATTCGAGTTGCCTTTATGGCCATATTTTATAAGTTAAGTTGTTGTGTAATATTGCATTGCTTTGAGTTATTAGGTTTCCGCTGAGTTAAGAAAGCCAGGCCAAGGGTTCGCTTGGGGTCAGAAATGGTCTTCGGATGTCGGTCCCGCCCAGGGTGTAGGTTCGGGGCGTGACAAACTTGGTATCAGAGCACATAGTTCAAGAGTCCTAGGGAGTCTATGAAGCCGTGTTTGTAGAGTCCTAGTTATCGATGTGAAGCGCGCCACATCTATAATTAGGAGGCTGCAACATTTAGGAAGATTTCTCATTTCTTTCACACTCATTTCATGCGTTAGAGTTGATCTCTAAAAAGTTTCTTTCTAATCCGTGCTTGCGCGTGTTTTCAGTGATAATCATGCCTCCACGAAGAGTTGGTAGAGGGCGTCTTCCTAGATGTTATGTTGATGAGTAAGAGTTACCTTATGGCCCGGGAGTGCAAGATCAAAGGGAAGTTTCTAATGCCGAGTTCAGAGAGGCAATTAGAATTCTGAGTCAAGCTGTGACAAATCAAATTGGTCAGCAAAGTGGAGCTCGACATGAAGGAGGTGATACTTCAAGGATTCGTGAGTTCTTGGGGATGAATCCTCCGAGTTTCATGGGTTTGAGTACTACTGAGGATCCAGAGAACTTCATTGAGGAGTTGAAGAAGATTTTTGATGTGATACATATGGCAGATATTGAGCGGGTTGAACTAGCTGCGTATCAATTGAAGGATGTTGCTAGAACTTGGTTCGACCAGTGGAAAGGGGGCAGAGTTGATAATGCACCACCTGTGAGTTGGGGCCGTTTTGAAGAAGCTTTCTTGGGGCATTTCTTTCCTCGAGAATTGAGAGAGGCCAAGGTACGTGAGTTCCTCACACTTAAGCAGGAGTCCTTGAGTGTTCATGAGTACAGTTTGAAGTTCACACAATTATCCCGCTATGCTCCGGAGATGGTTGCGGACATGAGGAATAGAATGAGCTTGTTTGTTGCTGGGCTGTCTCGATTGTCGAGCAAGGAAGGTAGGGCTGCAATGCTTATCGGGGACATGGACATATCAAGGTTGATGGTTTATGTGCAGCAGGTTGAGGAAGAGAAGCTGAGGGACAGAGAAGAGTTCAGAAATAAGAGAGCTAAGACCGGGAACGAGTTCGGGCAGTAGAGAGGTAATTCAAACCGTTCTTCCTTTCAGCAAAGGCAAAAGGGACCTGCTCCATCATCTGCTAGAGCACTTGCACCCAGATACAGAGGTGAATTTAATGTTCAGAATTCGAAGGACTTCAGGGCTAAACCAGCACAATCTTTGGGTAGTGTGGCACAAGGGAGTAGTTTGCCTCCTGCCTGCGCCAAGTGTGGTAGAAACTACTCAGGTATTTGTTGAGAGGGCTCCATTGGTTGTTTCAAGTGTGGTCAGAATGGACATTTCATGCGAGAGTGTCCAAAGAATAGGCAGGGTAATGGAGGCAATAAAGCACAGTCTTCTTCAGTTGTTCCCCCAGACAGGATGGCACCTAGAGGAGCTACTTCTAGTACCGGTGGAGGAGCAAACCGCCTTTATGCAATCACCAGGCGCCATGAGCAAGAAAATTCTCCAAATGTTATCACTGGTATGATCAAGGTCTTCGCTTTTGATGTGTATGCTTTGCTAGATCCAGGAGCAAGTTTATCTTTTGTAACTTCTTATGTTGCAAATATGTTTGATGTTCTTCCTGAAAGACTTTGTGAACCCTTTTGTGTTTCTACACCTGTTAGGGAGTCTATTCTAGCGGAAAGAGTTTATCGTGATTGTCCTGTTTCTATCAATCACAAGAGCACCATGGTTGATTTGGTTGAGTTAGACATGGTAGATTTTGATGTCATTCTAGGTATGGATTGGCTTCATGCTTGTTATGCATCAATAGATTGTAGAACTCGAGCAGTCAAGTTTCAGTTTCCGAATGAGCCAGCCATAGAGTGGAGTAGCAGTTCAGCAGTGCCTAAGGGTCGTTTTATTACGTACCTTAAGGCGAGAAAGTTAGTTTCGAAGGGTTGTATCTATCACTTAGTCCGAGTTCATGACTCTAGTGTTGAGATGCCTTCTTTTGAGTCAGTTCCTATAGTAAGAGAGTTTCCAAAAGTTTTTCCTGATGATCTACCCGGAATTCCTCCTGAGAGAGAAATAGATTTCGGCATAGATCTCATTCCTGATACTCGTCCTATCTCTATTCCGCCATATAGAAGGCACCAGCAGAGTTGAAAGATCTCCTAGAAAAGGGTTTCATTCGACCGAGTGTCTCACCTTGGGGTGCTCCGGTCTTGTTTGTGAGAAAGAAAGATGGTTTCCTTAGAATGTGTATAGACTACCGCCAGTTGAATAAGGTTACCATCAAGAACAAGTACCCTCTTCCAAGGATTGATGATCTTTTCGATCAGCTTCAGGGTGCCACTTGTTTTTCAAAGATTGACCTCCGATCAGGCTATCATCAGTTAAGGGTAAGGGAATGTGATATCCCAAAGACAGCTTTCAGAACCAGGTATGGTCATTATGAGTTTTTGGTCATGTCCTTTGGTTTGACCAATGCGCCGGTAGCTTTCATGGATTTAATGAATAGAGTCTTCAAACCTTATTTAGATATGTTTGTTATTGTCTTTATTGATGATATACTAGTCTATTCAAAGAATGAAGAAGATCATGCTAGTCATCTCAGAACAGTTCTCCAGACTTTGAAAGACAAGGAGTTGTATGCCAAGTTCTCTAAGTGTGAGTTTTGCCTTAAGTCTGTGGCGTTCCTAGGCCACATTGTGTCCGGTGATGGAATTAAAGTTGATACTCAGAAAATTGAGGCAGTGCAGAATTGGCCTAGACCCACATCTCCAACTGAAATTAGGAGTTTCTTGGGTTTGGCTGGCTATTATAGAAGGTTTGTTGAAGGGTTCTCGACTATTGCATCTCCTTTGACCAAGTTGACTCAGAAGACAGTGAAATTTCAATGGTCTGAAGCTTGTGAGAAAAGCTTTCAGGAATTGAAAAAGAGATTGATTACAGCTCCGGTTTTGACGTTACTAGAAGGTACTCAAGGTTTTGTGGTGTATTGTGATGCATCTAGAGTTGGTTTGGGTTGTGTCTTAATGCAGAATGGCAAGGTTATAGCTTATGCCTCCAGACAGTTGAAGGTTCATGAGAAGAACTACCCAACCCATGACTTAGAGCTAGCTGCTGTAGTATTTGCTTTGAAGATATGGCGTCATTACTTGTATGGTGTGCACGCCGATGTATTTACTGATCACAAAAGCCTTCAATATGTGCTTACTCAGAAAGAGCTTAATCTCAGACAGAGAAGGTGGTTAGAATTACTTAAGGACTATGACCTTAGTATTCTTTACCACCCAGGTAAGGCTAACGTTATTGCTGATTCTTTGAGCAGGTTGTCTATGGGTAGCACCGCCCATATTGAAGAAGGAAAGAGAGAGTTAGCAAAAGATGTGCACAGACTGCATGCCTGGGAGCCAGATTTACAGATTCCGCAGAAGGAGGAATAACGGTGACGAGCAGGGCCGAGTCATCATTAATGTCAGAAGTGAAAGAGAAGCAAGATCAAGATCCCATTTTGCTTGAGTTGAAGGCAAATGTTCAGAAGCAAAGAGTATTAGCTTTTGAACAAGGGGGAGATGGTGCATTGAGATATCAAGGTAGATTGTGTGTACCTATGGTAGATGGACTCCAAGAGAAGATTATGGAGGAAGCTCACATCTCCAGATATTCTATTCATCCGGGTTCCACCAAGATGTATCATGATTTGTGTGAAGTTTATTGGTGGAATGACATGAAGAAGGGCATTGCTGAGTTTGTTGCTAAGTGTCCAAATTGCCAACAAGTGAAAGTTGAACACCAAAGGCTCGGTGGTTTGGCTCACAGGATAGAAATTCTAGAGTGGAAGTGGGAGATGATCAATATGGATTTCATCACAGGGTTGCCAAGGTCTCGTAGGCAGCATGATTCTATTTGGGTAATTGTCGATCGAATGACAAAGTCAGCTCATTTTCTACCGGTAAAGACTACCAATACAGCAGAAGATTATGCCAAGTTGTATGTTCAAGAGATAGTGAGACTTCATGGAGTCCCAATCTCCATTATTTCAGATAGAGGTGCCCAGTTTACTGCACAGTTCTGGAAATCTTTTCAGAAGGGCTTGGGTTCAAAGGTGAACTTAAGTACTGCCTTTCATCCTCAGACTGATGGGCAAGCAGTACGTACTATTCAAACTTTAGAGGATATGTTGAGGGCTTGTGTGCTCGATTTCAAAGGTAATTGGGATGATCACCTACCTCTCATTGAGTTTGCCTACAACAACAGTTATCACTCCAGCATTCAGATGGCTCCATACGAAGCTCTTTATGGGAGAAGATGTAGATCTCTTATTGGATGGTTTGAAGTTGGTGAAGCAGGGTTGATAGGACCAGATTTAGTTCACCAAGCTATGGAGAAAGTGAAAGTGATTCAAGAGAGGTTGAAAATGGCACAAAGTCGCCAAAAATCTTACACTGATGTTAGGAGAAGGGCGTTAGAGTTTGAAGTAGATGATTGAGTATATTTGAAGGTTTCACCCATGAAAGGCGTTATGAGATTTGGTAAGAAGGGGAAACTTAGTCCCCGGTATATTGGACCTTACCGCATAGCCAAGAGAATTGGCAATGTTGCTTATGAGTTGGAGTTACCACAGGAACTAACAGCGGTTCATCCGGTATTTCACATCTCCATGTTGAAGAAGTGCATAAGCGATCCTTCATTGATCCTGCCGACTGAAAGTATTAAGATCAAGGATAACTTATCTTATGAGGAGATTCCTGTTAGGATTTTAGATTGGCAAGTTCGTAGGTTGAGAACAAAGGATGTAGCCTCAGTCAAGGTCCTTTGGAGGAACCAATTTGTTGAGGAAGCTACTTGGGAAACCGAAGAGGACATGAAGAAGAGATATCCATATCTCTTTGAATTCGCAGATCAAGGTATTAATTTCCTTCTTAGTTCTCTTTAAATTATAGTGGGCATGTTGTTGTTGTTGTTGTTGCATGATTGCTTGTTGAGTGTTTGAATTGATGTTACACCCTTAGCCTTGTAAGAGTAACCTCATTCGAGGACGAATGTTCCCAAGGGGGAGATATTGTAACATACGACAATTTAAAATGAATATGAAGAAGCTTGAAATTGGAAGTAGTCACTTTTGGAAAAAAATTCAGAATCTGGAAAATTTGGCTAACTGTGGGAAATCAGTGATTTTTGGCCAACTTTGAGCAGTCATAACTCCTAGCTCAAGATGAGCCAAGGGTAGTTCCAGTTATGTTTGGAAATCCCTTGGAACGATCTTTCCAATGCCACCGATTTTACTCGATTCTGAGTTCGTATGAGCGAGTTATGCCCTTTGAAAGTTGGGCAGTTGGCAGGGAGCCCGTCCGGAAATTTAAGGGCATTTTGGTCTTTTCACAAATCAATTGTTTTGGTTATATTAAAGTGTTAGACTGATTTTAGATCAGTTTGTCTCATTTTTTTTAAAGAGTAAAGAGTTAGGGTTCTTGAGAGTGAAGAAGAGAAGAAGAGGAGAAAAAGAGGAGAAAAGGAAAATCAAGCAAAGATTCTTCAAGATCATCATGGATTTTTGTCGGGGGTGATCCCTATCAAGGTATGTGAGTTCTTAGTGTTGGGTGATCCTTTCCCCCCACACACCAAGCTCGTTTTAATGATTTGAGAAAAGATTGGAATTGTTGTTGAAGTTGTTAGTTGTTGTTGATGTTGTTAGTTGTGTTGTTGAAGTTATTATTGGTTGTGGGACATGATTGGGTTGTGTATTTGAGTTGTAATCTATTGTATATTGAGAGATTTTATGATCCTTAGTATTGGTTGGTTCATACCCCCACCCACCAATTCGTTTTTAATTCCAAGAAAAGACTTATTTTGGTTGTTGAAGTTGTTGGTTGTGTTGTTGAAGTTCTTGCTGATTTGGGACAGGATCTGGTTGCGTTTTTGAGTGGAATCCACTGTATGTTGAGGGGTTTATGACCCCAAGTGTTTGGGAAAAGAACCTTTAAGGTTGAGAGGGTTTAGAGTTGGCAACATGAAGGAGAAAAGTTGGGCAGCTTGCCTGAAGCAAGTCTGCGTCACAGATTTGTTTCCCTCTGTGAACAGAATCTGTTCTGTTTTCAGAATTAAATTTCGAAATTTTTCTTAAGTCTAGCTGTCCTAAATTATTCCTAATCATCATGGGGTCCTTCCAAACACAAATCATTACCCTTGAATTCATAATCCAATTCAAGGAGAGTTAGTTCCAAGTCAAGTAAAGATAGAATTCAAGTGAAGTTAGTTTCCAATTCAAGTGAAGTTAGTTTCCAAGTCAAGTGAAGTTAGTTTCAAAGTCAAGTCGAGTTAGAAGTCAAGCGAAATTAGAAGTCAAGCTTAGAAGTTAAGAAGTTAGTTCAAGCAAGTCCTCCAAGCTTTTCAAGAGTCTTTATTGAACGTTTTAACTTCATTCTAAGGCTCAAGTTGCACGTCAAGTAAAGAGTAAAGAGTCAAGATTTTAAAGTTGAGTTCATTTCTCAAAGTTATTAGGGAACTATGTATTCCTAAAGAAGTTTTAAAGAAATGTCTTTACATCTAAACAAGGTTGGAAACTGAGATTTCCAAAGAGCCTTCGGGATAGTTTTTTTGAGTAATTATCTCATATTAGCAGGAAGAAATATGTTTTAAAAATATAAGAGCCAGTACATTTTTGGGAGTAGTATCGAGCACCAAATTGGGGGAGCGTTCAAAGAACCCACAGCCCCATAGAACCATGTTAGCCACCATGGGTAGAAAAGGATCATACTTTTTAGATGAATCCTTTTCAGATTTGACTAGTGGATCCATTAGGCAGTTCAAGTCTTATACCTTTGGCCGGGTATAAGATGTTCTGGCAGCGTGAGGTCGATCATTGTATCATCACTATAGCTCTTATGTGATGGTTGTCGGTTAGAGAAACTCCCACAACAGTTATTGTATTTTCATACACAGAGATTATTGTATTTTTATATACATCAATTCATTGTATTTCTATATACATCTCAGGCTTATTGTATCCTTGTATACACACAGAGTTTATAACATGTTTTAAACAGTCTTTCTTTATATCGCACTTGTTTTAAATTGCCTTATATTGAGAGAAGTCAGTCAGGTAGAGTTGAGTTGAGCAAGGTAAGCTTTCAGTTTCTTCCAAATTTCCTTCTAGCCTATGTTGCTTAGTTTTCTAGCTCGCATACTCGTACATTCCATGTACTGATGCCAATTGGCCTGCATCATCTTATGATGCAGATACAGGTACCCCGGATCAGCATCCTGCACGTCGTTGATCCAGCTGAGCACTCCAGAGTCAGTGGTGAGCCTCTTTGCATTCCGGAGGACTCAAATTATTTTGTGTTCTTAGTTTATGTTTTATTAGAATGTTGCGGGGTTTGTCCCAACATCCATCTCAGTATTTTAGAGGCTTCATAGACAGACAGTCAGTTAGTTAGTTTTGAGTCTCTCATCTATGTATATAGGTAAATGTTCTATTTTGAGATTCGAGTTGCCTTTATGGCCATATTTTATAAGTTAAGTTGTTGTGTAATATTGCATTGCTTTGAGTTATTAGGTTTCCGCTGAGTTAATAAAGCCAGGCCAAGGGTTCGTTTGGAGCCAGAAATGGTCTTCGGGTACCGGTCCCGCCCAGGGTGTAGGTTCGGGGCGTGACAGTGAAGACAAGGAATGAGTCTGGGCTGTAGAAAGGTAATGTGAACCATTCGTCCTTTCAGCAAAAGCAAAAGGAACCTGCTCCATCATCTGCTAGTGCACTTGCACCCCGAAACAAAGGTGAGTATAATGGCCAGAACTCGTAGAACTTGAGAGCTAGACTTGTACAATCTCAAGGTAGTGTGGCACAAGGAGGTAACCGGGCTCCTTCATGTACTAAGTGTGGTAGGATCCACCTAGGTAAGTGTCGTGATGGCCAGACAAGTTATTTCAAGTGTGGGCAAGAGGGTCACTTCATGAAGGAGTATCCTAAGAACATGCAAGGTAGTGGAAATCAGGGCAATAGTGCCCAATATTCATCAGTTGCTCCACCAGGCAGGCACCTAGAGGTTCTACTTTTGGTAGTAGCAGAGGAGGAAACCACCTCTATGCGATCATGAGTCGCCAAGAGCAAGAGAACTCTCCAGATGTTGTCACTGGTATGATCAAAGTCTATACTTTTGATGTTTATGCTTTGCTAGACCTGGGAGCAACTTTATCTTTTGTAACCCTTTATGTTGCAAATAAGTTTGATGTTCTTCCTAAGAAACTTTGTGAATCCTTCTGTGTTTTTACACCTGTTGGGGAGTCTATTCTAGCAGAAAGAGTCTATCATGATTGTCCCGTTTCGATCAATCACAAGAGCACCATGGCTGATTTAGTTAAGTTAGACATGGTGGATTTCGATGTCATTCTAGGTATGGACTGGCTCCATGCCTGTTATGCATCAATAGATTGTAGAACTCGAGTTGTCCAGTTTCAGATTCCTAATGAGCCAGTCACAGAGTGAAGTAGTAGTTCATCAATGCCTAAGGGTCATTTCATTTCGTACCTTAAGGCGAGAAAGTTAGTTTCAAAGGGTTGTATCTATCACTTAGTTCGATTTAATGACTCTAGTGTTAAGATATCTCCCATTTAGTCAGTTCCTATAGTAAGAGAGTTTCCAAAGGCCTTTCTTGATGATCTACCAGAGTCCCTTCTGAGAGAGAAATAGACTTCGGCACAGACATCATTCTAGATACTCTTTCTATCTCTATTCCGCCATATAGAATGGCACCAGCAGAGTTGAAAGAACAGTTGAAAGATCTTCTAGATAAGGGTTTCATTCGACCAAGTGTCTCACCTTGGGGCGCTCTGGTCTTATTTGTGAGAAAGAAAGATGGTTCCCTTAGGATGTGTATAGACTACTGCCAGTTGAACAAAGTTACCATCAAGAATAAGTATCCTCTTTCGAGGATTAATGATCTTTTCGATCAACTTCAGGGTTCTTCATATTTCTCCAAAATTGACCTCAGATCATGTTACCATCAGTTGAAAGTATGGGAATGTGACATTCCAAAGACAGCATTCAAGACCCGTTATGGTCATTATGAGTTTCTGGTCATGTCGCTCCATTTAACTAATGCACCAACAACGCTCATGGACCTTATGAATAGAGTCTTTAAACCTTATTTAGATATGTTTGTTATCATCTTCATTGATGACATACTAATCTATTCAAGCAATGAAGATGATTATGCTAGTCATCTCATAATAGTTCTTCAGACTTTGAAAGATAAGGATTTGTATACCAAGTTCTCTAAGTGTGAGTTTTGGCTTGAGTCTGTGGCATTGTTAGGCCATATTGTGTCTTGAGAGGGAATTAAAGTTGATACTCAGAAAATTGAGGCATTGCAGAATTGGCCTAGACCCACATCTCCAATTGATATTAGGATTTTCTTGGGTTTAGCTGGCTATTATAGAAGGTTTGTAAAGGGGTTCTCGTCTATTTCATTTTCTTTGACCAAGTTGACTTAGAAGATAGTGAGATTTCAATAGTCTGAAGCTTGTGAGAAAAGCTTTCAGGAATTGAAAAAGAGGTTGACTACTGCCCCAATTTTGACGTTACCAGAAGGTACTCAAGGTTTTGTGGTGTATTGTGATGCATCTAGAGTTGGTTTGGGTTGTGTCTTAATGCAGAATGACAAAGTTATCGCTTATGCCTCCAAACAATTGAAAGTTCATGAGAAGAAATATCCAACCCATGATCTAGAGTTGGCTGCTATAGTTTTTTCTTTGAAAATATAGTGGTATTATTTGTATGGTGTTCATGTGTATGTGTTCACCGATCACAAGAGCCTTCAATATGTGTTCACTCAGAAAGAGCTTAATCTCAAACAAAGAAGGTGGTTAGAGTTACTCAAGGACTACGAGATGAGTGTTCTTTACCACCCCGGTAAGTTGCTGATTCCTTAACCAGGTTGTCTATGGGTAGCATCGCCTATGTTGAAGAAGGAAAAGAGAGAGTTAGCAAAAGATGTGCACAGACTGGCACGCTTGAGAGTCAGACTTATGGATTCCACAGAAGGAGGAATAATGGTGACGGATGCAGCTGAGTCATCATTAGTGTCAAAAGTAAAAGACAAGCAAGACCAAGACATTATTTTTCTTGAATTGAAGGCAAATGTTCATAAGCAAAAAGTATTAGCTTTTGAACAAGGGGGAGATGGTGTATTGAGATATCATGGTAGGTTGTGTGTACCAATGGTGGATGGACTCCAAGAAAGGATCATGGAGGAAGCTTATAGCTCCAGATATTCCATTCATCTGGGTTCCACCAAGATGTATCGTGATTTTAAAGAAGTGTATTGGTGGAATAGTATGAAGAAGGGCATTGCAGAATTTGTTGCTAAGTGTCCAAACTGCCAACAAGTTAAAGTAGAGCACCAAAGGCCTGGTAGTTTGGCGCAGAATATAGAACTTCCAAAATGGAAGTGGGAGATGATTAATATGGATTTCATCACAGGCTTGCCAAGGTCTTGCAGACAACATGATTCTATTTGGGTGATTGTCGACAGAATGACAAAATCAGCCTCTGCCAGTAAAGACTACCCATTCAATAGAACATTATGCCAGGTTATATATTCAAGAGGTGGTAAGACTTCATAGAGTCCCAGTCTCCATTATTTCAGATAGAGGTGCATAATTTACAGCACAGTTTTGGAAATCTTTCCAAAAGGTTTGGGTTCGAATGTGAACTTAAGTACTGCCTTTCATCCTCAGACAGATGGGCAAGTAGAGTGTACTATTTAGAAATTAGAAGATATGTTGAGGGCCTGTGTGATCGATTTCAAAGGTAATTGGGATGATCACCTACCCCTTATTGAATTCGCTTACAACAATAATTACCACTCTAGCATCCAAATGGTTCCATATGAAGTTCTTTATAGGAGAAGATACATATCTCCTATTGGATGGTTTGAAGTTGGTGAAGTAGGGTTGATAGGACCAGATTTAGTTCATCAAGCTATGGAGAAGGCTAAAGTGATTCAAGAGAGGTTGAAAACGGCACAGAGTCGTCAGAAATCCTACATTGATGTTAAGAGAAGGGCGTTAGAGTTCGAAGTAGATGATTGGGTATATCTAAAGGTTTCACCCATGAAGGATGTTATGAGGTTTGGTAAGAAGGGGAAACTTAGTCCCCGGTATATTGGGCCTTATTGAATATCCAAAAGGATGGGCAATGTAGCTTATGAGTTGGAGCTACCACAAGAGCTAGCAGTGGTTCATCCGGTGTTTCACATCTCCATGTTGAAGAAGTGCATGGGCGATCCTTCATTGATCATACCAATTGAAAATATTGAGATCAAGGATAGTTTATCTTATGAGGAGATTCCGGTTCAAATTCTAGATAGCAAAGTTCTCAAGTTGAGGACAAAAGAGGCTGCAGCAGTCAAAGTCCTTTGTAGGAACCAATTTGTTGAAGAATCTACTTGGGAAGCTGAAGAGGATATGAAGAAGAGATATCCACATCTCTTTGAATCCGGAGAAAATGCAGACCAAGATACTAATTCTCTTCTTAGTACTCTTTAAATTATGAGTGAGCATGTTGTTTATTGCATTTACTTGTGGGGTATTTGAAATTGATTTTACCACCCTTAACCCAGTAGAAGTAATCTCATTCAAGGACGAATGTTTCCAAGGGGGAGATATTGTAACATCTCACAATTTGAAATAGTTAGGAAGAAGCTAAGAACTTGAAATAATTATTTTTGGAAATAGTGACAAATATGGAAATTTGTTTAAGTTAGGAAAAATGATTTTTTAGTCAAATTCAAACGGCCATAACTCCTAGCTCAGGATTATTTAGGCGTACTTTTGATATGGTTGGAAATATCTTGGAATTATCTTTCCAACGCTGCCAAGTTTGCGCAATTCCGAGTTCGTATGAGTGAGATATGTCCTTTGGAAGTTGAGCTGTTCAAATAAGGAAATGTCCAATCCGAATTTTTAAGGGGTATTTTAGTCTTTTCCTTGACCTATTATTTTAATCCATTTTTAGGAGTTTAATATGGGTCAAATCATATTTTAGTTAGTTTTAGAAATTGGAAATTTACTCTAGGGCTTGGAGAAAGGAGAAAAGAGGAGAAAGAAGAAGAAAGGGCAAGATTCATCAAGATCGATCCATTTAGTTGTGATTTTTGTCGAGGATTTATTCCTACCAGGTATGTGAGATCACATAGCGTTGGGTTAGTTCACCCATGTGCCAAACATGATTCAATTTAGCAAGTTTATATTGATTTGTAAGTAAAACCTTTGAGTTCATGATGAAATTCGTTTGAATTTTTGTGGGTTGTGTTGTTGAGGTTTGTTTGATGTTTGATTCATGTTTTCGGGTGAAATTTTGAGTTGAAGCTGGTATATATTTAGGATATAATCGATTCTAAGTATTTGGGGAAAGAACTTAGTTGATTGGGGGAGGGTTTAGAGTTGAAAAACGAAGAAGAAAAATCGGGGAACACCTGGGGAGGGTCCTGGCGCGTCGCGCCTCTCAGAGCCCCAAAAAGGGGTCTTTGAATGTTGAGCTCTGGGGAACCGCGCCATCCAGATCTCCCCAACTTGGTCTCTGAATCTCAAGGGCTGGCGCCCCGCGCTTCTCAGAGCGCCAGAGACGCCAGTTCTTCCTATTTTCCCCCCATCTTTTCGTACTAGTTCCTTAGCAATGTACCTATGTTTTCTAGTTGATTCCAACACTTCAAGGTACATCTGAACATCATGAAATCATCCATAAACATTAGATCATGAACCTTGAATCAATAATTAAATTCAAGGAAAGTTATGATCAAAGTCAAGATAAGTTAAGAGTCAAGTCTAAAAGCTAAGAAGCAAGTCAAAGCATAGTTTATAAAGTTTTTCAAAAGTCTTTAATGGATGTTTTAACTTTGTTTTAAGAATTAAGTTTCAAGTTAAGCAAAGAGTAAAGGGTTGAGTTCATTTCTCAAAAAGCTATAAGGGAACTAAGTAAATGTTTTCACATTTGAGCAAGAAAAGAGAACACCGATTCCAAGATAACTTTTAAGCTAAGTTTTGAGTAATTATCTCAAACCAAAGAAAGAAGTTATTTTAAAACATTGAGCTAAGTATATTTCTAGGAGTGGTATTGAGCACCGATATGGGAATGCGAGTTCATATTAACTCAAGTCTCCATAAACCATGTAGCCATCATACGTATTAACGGGTCATGCTTTTTAGATGATCACATAAGTTAAGCTAGTGGATCCACTAAGTTAAGCATTCTATATGACGACAAAGTATAGGACAATTCTGGCAGCGTGGGCAAGAGGTTGTATCACCACTTAGGCTCATAGTGGTGGTTGTCGGTTAGAGAAACTCCCATAGAAACTATATTACTTTATTATATGAGTAAAGTTGAGTTTGTTATTGCATTTTCTTTAACGAACCAAGTTGTTTTGTATTGTTTTAAATGCTTTGTATAAATTGTACTATAATTACTATTTTACACTGCATTTTGAGTTGAGTTATTCAGAAGTTGAGAAGAGCCAGGTAAGTGTTTCCTCTCAAAATCCTTTCAAGCCTATATCTTGTTTTAGCATTCCAACTCGCATACTCATACATTCAATGTACTGATGCCAGTTATTCTGCATTGTATTATAATGCAGACTCAGGTAACCAGGATCAGCATTCAGCGCCTCGTTGATCCAGCTTGAGCATTCAGAGTGTATTGGTGAGCCTCCTTGCATTCCGGAGGACTCATTTATTTACATTCTAGTCTTTCAGATGTTAGGATGATTGGGGGTCCTGTGTCGACATCCCTCTTTGTTTTAAAGGCTTCATAGACAGTTAGTAGTCGGATGTCTTTACATTGTCATTTCATATGTTAAGACTTGTGTTACCATTTTGGCCAAGTTGAATGTTGACTTTTAAACATTCTAAGCTATTTGACTAAGTTATTTGAGTAAGTTTAGTTTTGAGACAGTTGAGTTATTTAGCATGTGAATCTCTTTCTTAATGCTTATAGTCTTCTGCTGAGTTAAGTAAGTCAGGCCAAGGGTTCGCTTGAGGCCAACAATGGTCGTCGAGTGCCGGTCATGTCCAGGGTGTAGGCTCGGGGCGTGACAAGTATTTTTATACCAACTCGCATTGTTGAAGGGTATTTAGGCCCTTTTCCTCTCTAATTAATTATAGAAAATAACTTAATTCTTGGGATGCATAGCTAGTATTTGATAAGAAAAATTCAAGTTTCCTCACTCAAATAAATATATGAATAAAATTCAATACGAGAATATGATAAATTATAAGCAAGACTATGTTTGATTTTCGCAAATCCTTTTTACTCCTACTCATTTTCCAACTATTTATTACGAGATAGCTTTTTTGCAAATTAAAAGTTCTTACATTCATATTTTTATTTCAAGAACTAACACTAAAAACAACATTCAGACGTAAAAGAAAGACCATAAAGATGATTTTTTTCGAAGAATAAACAATTACACGTACGACATATTTACATTTACTTCTTTGCATAATGTAGTGATATTCTCCTTCTTCAATTAAGCCATGTTGCTCAGTAAATTTGAAAGTCATTCTATGGGATAATTCAAAACACTCGTTCTTCTCTAACTTGAACTCCACGTTAGATATTCGATGCATAGTGAGTATCTGACAGAATAATTCTTGGGGTGCATAGTGAGTATCTGACAAAATAATTCATTTTTCCTCATTTAAATAAATATATGAATAAAATTTAATACGAAAATATGATAAATTATAGGAATTGCTATGTTTGATTTTCGCAAATCTTTGTATTCCCACTTATATTCCCAACTATTCTGTACGAAATAAAATTTTCGTAAATCCAAAGTTCTTAAATTCAATTTTTTTGTTTCAAGACTAACACTAAAAAAGCAATTAGATGTAAAAGAAAGACCATAAAGATGATTTGTTTTGGAGATTTAATAATTACACGTACCACATATTTGTATTTACTTATTTGTCTGATGTAGTGATATTCTGTTCCTTCAACTAAGCCATATTACTCACCAAATTTGAATGTCATTCAATGGGATAATCCAAACACTTGTTATTCTCTAACTTGGACTCCACATTAAATATTTGATAATGCTCACACATGCAATCAATTAGCTAATGTTTTGACATTAGAATCACTTTTCCTCCTCTTTTAATTGCATAAGCAACGTTATTGCTTCGATTGAAGCGAATGTCCAACTACAATCTTTAGTTAAGTAATTCAATATAAAATTAAGAATACTATTAATAATAAAAAAAATACAATAATAGTGATTAATAAAACTGTGAATTACAATAATATTTATGATTTTGAGTGTGAAGGAGGATGTGAAGGAGGATTTTTATTCCACCCAATAATAACAATACATGAATAATAGTATCAATAAAATACAGAGTTGCTACGGTCTCTTTAATTATTCTATTTATAAAATGATAAAAAAATTTCCCTATTATATAGTGTAGTTATCCGATTCACCTGAAAAGTCGTATTTTTTTGTTTTGTTTTAGTATTCTTGAAATTAAGATAAGTATAATAAAAAAAGTTAGATAGAAAATAAATTTTACATTGAATATCAATTTTAATATATTAAAAGTGATATTTTTATCTTTACTTAATATTTTAATTAATTGTTTGTGATCAAGCCCAATCCAATCCCATTTAAGCTGCTGCAGAAGTGTTGATGAAATAATCAAATTCAAATTTTAATATCTTGAATTAAAGGCAGGAAACAACTTAATTCTTGGGATGCATAGTTAGTATTTGGCAGGATAATTCATGTTTCCTCACTCAAATAAATATATGAATGAATTCAATACGAGAATATGATAAATTATAGTCATGGCTATGTTTAATTTTTGCAAATCCTTTGTACTCCCAGTCATTTTTCCAACTATTTTGTTTGAGATACAATTTTCGCAAATCCAAAGCTCTTACATTCATTCTTTTTATCTCAATAACTAACACTAAAAAATAACAATCAGACGTAAAAGAAAGACCATAAAGGTAATTTATTTTGGAGATTAAACAACACTTACCACATATTTGCATTTACTTCTTTGCATGATGTAGTGATATTCTCCTCCTTCAAAATATATATATATATATATATATATATATATATATATATATATATATATATATATATATATTCTCCTCCTTCAACTAAGTTGTGTTACTTAGCAAATTTGATAGTCATTCTATGGGATAATCCGAAGCATTCATTATTTTTTAACTTGGACTCCACATAAAACATTCGATAATGCTCAAACATGCAATCAATTAGTAGTTGTTCTGACATTGGAATAACTTTCCCTATTCTTTGAATCGCATTAACTAACGTGATTACTCCGATTGAATCGAATGTCAAACTACAACCTTTAATTAAGTAATTCAATATAAGATTAAAAATATTATTAATAGAAATAATAATAAAAAAATAATACAATAATAGTTGTTAATAAAATTGTGACTTACAATAATTTACCTGATCTTGAGTGTGAAGGATGACATTTATTCCCATTCAAATAGTGATTGAAACGACCCAAAAAAAAGCCCGAAAATGTGCTTCGGAAACACCTATAATTGTAATTTCCATATATCTCAAAATCTATGCATGATTTTGGAAATTTGACTTCATATTCTTATTCAGGGGGTCAAATTGAGTGGGGAATGGGTCTAACCCAAATTTTAGAGCAACCGTATCAAAATTCGAAAATCGCAAAAAATGTAATTTTGAGGGTCAACTTTAAAGGGGAATATCTCTTAGCACACAAGGAACTGGAAGGACCTCAAACTATCAAAATTAAAGCTCTTTGAGTTAGCTTTCCGATGCACTTGGTTTAACCTCATTCCGAGTTAGGATAAAGGAGTTATGACCATTTTCGTAAAACCTGTCTGTGCAGATATGTAGATTCCAGTGAGCTATTTTTTTTCAGCCTCATTTTTTAGGCTAAGTGTTGGGGACGTTTTTTTTATAAAAAGGGGATATGTTCCATACTTAGTCATTTAACTTCAAAACACTCAAAAACACTCTCTAAGCCCTCTCCAAAAATTCCACCAAGATCTTCAACCAAATTCAAAGATCTCAAGCTCTAATTCCGGATTCAAGACTCAATCACAAGCTTCAATTCTCCATTCCAATCTTCATCAACGATTCTCCAAAGTTGAGGTATGTGGGTTTGATTGTATAAACCTTCCTTTCCACAAGTCCAACCATTTATCCTCTCTTACTACTTCAAGTTTATGGGTCCTTATGGTTATTTATGAACTCTTGAGCATGGAATTACTACTACACACTCTATTATGGTCTATTTTGCATATTATCATGAAATGAAATTATTATGTGATGTTTATGGTTTTCATGCTTCCATGATCAAATTATGAAGGTCGAAATAGATATGTATGTTGTTGGTGGGCTGATTTATATGGATTTTGGAATTGGTTGGACTTAGTATTCTTGAAATACATGATTTTATTTACATGAACAATAGCCCACCAAGTGTTTGATAAAATGCCCATTTATAGAATTTTTAGGAAATGGAAGGCTCAATGTACGTCCTATGAGTCGGATGGTTATATAATTATTGAAATGATGATGAAATGGATACATGTCTATGATTTTCTCTATATAGTGTCGTGAGTCGACCAAGCCTAACTCGGGGGGTTGTAGGCCCGGGTAACCGTATTGAGGGGTTAGTACCTTGGTTGCCTAGTACGGGGGTAGTAGGCCCGTATAACCGTATCGAGAGATTAGTACCTTGGTTGCCTAGTACGGGGGGTAGTAGGCCCGTATAACCATATCGAGGGTTGGTACCTTGGTTGCCTAGTACAGGGGATAGTAGGCCCGTATAACCATATTGAGGGGTTTGTACCTTGGTCCCTAGCTCGGGGAGTGGTAGGCCCGGGTATCCACATTGAGGGGTTGTACCTCTTTCGCCTCTCCAAGGGGGTGGTAGGCCTTGGAAATACTATATTGATGGTCACTGGCTACACATGTACTACGCCCTACTAAATATGATTTTTATGTAAGCATCATTATACATATCATCTCATTAATATGCTATCTATCGGGTATGATTATGCATTTTGCCTATGATGTCCATCTATTGTTGCATTGCATTACATCCCATATACTTAATACATTCACACGTACTAATGCATACTCTATGCCTACATGATATCACCATGTATGGACCGGAGCACCGCTTGACCATCCTCCTCCGCGTGCCTAATAGGATTTTCTATCGAGGTTATTGGTGAGTCCTCCATTCTGGGGACGTTGCTTATGATCTCTTGCTATGTATAAAACTTTTCCTTTTTAATTATGTATTGACTATGAGGGTGAGTCAGTAGTTTCTCTTGGCCCCCGCTAAGTACCCATGTTTAGAGGTGGTGTTGGACACGTTGTGTATTATGCTTGAGCTTGACTCATCTATGGTATTTATGTATTATTCTCTTTTTCTCTTGCTCCCTTAGTTTCGATTTTCCCTTGATTATGCTTATCGTCTATGGTCATTTTAATTGCTTCCGCGACCAAAGATGTGTAATGATATGCTATAAGGCTTGTTTGGGGTTCCTTCGGGTTCCCCATTCATCGGTCACGACTAGGCCCTAGGCTTAAGTCGTGAAAAACTTGATATCAGAGCACTAGGTTGATAGATCTTCGGAGTCCAACACACCGCGTTGATTAGAGCCCGATTCATGGTTGTGTTGTGCACAACAACTATGAGTAGGAGGCTATGAGACGTTTTAGGAAATGTTTCCCTTCTTCATGTTCTAAGTCGTGCTGTAGAGTTGAATTAAGTTCTTCCCTAATGGTTGTTTCTTGCTATGCTAGATCATGCCTAATACAAGAGGAAAACAAGCTCGCACACCCGAGGAACAACCGACCAATGGGGATCTTCGGGATGCTCTTACTTTATTTGCACAAGCTATGGCTAATCAAGCCAACCACGCAGCCCAAACCCCTCAGGCTCCTACCCCGGCATCTCAGGTGAGAGGCTTCGTACGGATGAATCCCCCGAAATTCTATGAGTCTAAGTTAGATGAAGACCCTCAAGAGTTCATTGATGAAGTCCACAAGATATTAGCTATCATGGGCGTGAGGTCAGAAGATAAGGCGGAGTTGGCGGCCTACCAACTAAAAGGGGTGGCCCAAATATGGTACAACCAATGGAAGGAAGAGAACGGGACAAACTATGTGGTGCGTTGGGAAGAGTTCAAAATGGCTTTCCTTAATCGATTCTTTACTCTTGAGCTTAGGGAAGCCAAATTGGTGGCGTTCATGAATTTAAAACAAGGGTCTATGAGTGTGAGGGAGTATGCCCTCAAGTTTAACCAACTTTCAAGATATGCTCCACACTTGGTTGCCGACTCACGGTCTAGAATGATCAAATTCGTGATGGGTGTGTCCGACCTAGTGAGTGAAAAATGCCGGTCTGCAATGTTGATTAGTGACATGGACTTGTCCCGCTTGATGGTCTATGCCAAGCAAATGGAGAAGGAGAAGTTGAGGAAGAGGAGGGGTCATGAGGCCAAGAGGGCCCGTTTTGAGGGCAAGTTCCAAAGTCGAAGGGGAAGCCGGTTTCATCAAGGTCAAGGGTCTTCTCATGCGCCCCATAGGGGGTTTGCCAATGACGTTCCAAGGGCCCAAGGTGTTGGTGGTATGGGTCCTATTGATGTATGTCCGAAGTGTGGTAAGGGCCATGGTGGCCCGTGCTTGAGAAATATCGGTGCTTGCTACAGTTTTGGGGAAATGGGGCACAAGGCAACAGATTATCCTCGAAATCACAACAAGGGTAAGGAGGTCCGTCCACAAGGTGCCAATGCGGTTCCTTTGGGGAGAGGGGGCCGACAAGATGGTGCCTCAAGGCACAATCAATTTTATGCTTTGCATGGGAGGCAAGGGGTCGATGAAGTCCCCGACGTCGTTACCGGTATGTTGAAAATCTTTGACTTTGATGTATATGCATTAATTGATCCGAGTGCCTCTCTTTCTTTTGTCACCCCCTTTGTTGCCAAAAAGTTTCATATTGAGCCCGACTTATTGCATGAGTCATATAAGGTGTCTACTCCTATTGGTGCATATATTGTTGCTAGGAAGGTCTATAGAAATTGTCCTATTTGCATCTTGCATAAAATATTGCCTTGTGATCTTGTTGAGTTGAACATGGTCGATTTTGATGTTGTTCTTGGGATGGATTGGTTGCATGCATACTATGCTTCCATTGATTGTAGAACCCGTAGGATCAAGTTCCAATTCCCAAGTGAACCCATTCTTGAGTGGGAGAGCCAAAATGTGGTAGTCAAGGGTAGGTTCATCTTTTGCATTAAAGCCCGTAAGTTGATCTCTAAGGGGTGTCTCTATCACCTTGTGAGGGTTAGGGATGTGGAGTCCAAAACCCTTCTTATTGAGTCAGTTTCGGTCGTAAATGAATTCCTTGATGTCTTTCCTAATGACCTTCCCGGTGTTCCTCCTGAAAGGGACATAGATTTTGGCATAGACCTCCTCCCCGATACTCAACCCATTTCTATTCCCCTTTACTGTATGGCCCAGATGGAGTTAAAGGAGTTGAAGGAACAATTGAGGAACTTGTTGGAGAAGGGTTTTATTAGGCCTAGGCAATCACCATGGGGTGCACCGGTATTGTTTGTGAAGAAGAAAGATGGGTCCCTTAGGATGTGTATTGATTACCGGCAACTCAATAGGGTCACCGTCAAGAATAAATATCCTCTTCGTAGGATTGATGACTTGTTCGACCAATTGCAAGGGGCTAGCCACTTCTCTAAGATTGATCTTTGGTCCGGGTATCATCAAGTGAAGGTGAGGGAGTGTAACATTCCCAAGACAGCCTTCCGGACTAGGTATGGGCATTATGAATTTATGGTCATGTCCTTTGGGTTGACCAATGCACTGGCTATCTTCATGGACCTAATGAATAGGGTCTTTAAACCCTACCTTGATTTCTTTGTTGTGGTCTTCATTGATGATATTTTAATCTATTCGCATAGCGAGGAAGAACATATGGGTCACTTGAGGGTTGTGTTGCAAAGATTAAGAGAGGAGAAGTTGTATGCCAAGTATGAAAAGTGTGAATTTTCGTTGAGGGAGGTTGCCTTCCTAGGTCATGTGGTGTCGGGGGATGGTATTAAGGTGGACCCTAAAAAGACTGATGTGATTAGAAATTGGCCTAGGCCATTAACCTCGTCGGATATTAGGAGCTTCTTAGGCTTAGCGGGTTACTACCGGAGATTTGTGAATGAGTTTTCTTCTATTGCTTCTCCCATGACTAAGTTGACACAAAAGAAGGCTAAGTTTGAGTGGGCCGACGAGTGCAAAAGGAGTTTTCAAACCTTGAAAGATAAACTTGTGTCCGCTCCTATATTGTCACTATCGGATGGGCTTGAGGGATTTGTTGTGTATTGTGATGCTTCTAGAGTTGGCTTGGGTTGTGTTCTAATGCAAAATGGTAAGGTGATAGCCTATACTTCTAGACAACTCAAAGTGCATGAAAAGAACTATCCTACGCATGATCTTGAATTAGCCGCGGTGGTGTTTGCTTTAAAGATTTGGCGTCATTACTTGTATGGGGTACATGTTGATGTGTTCACCGATCATAAGAGCCTCCAATATGTCTTCACCCAAAAAGACCTCAACTTGAGACAAAGAAGGTGGCTAGAATTTCTTAAAGATTATGATATGAGTGTGCATTATCATCCCGATAAAGCTAATGTGGTGGCGAATGCTTTGAGTAGGGTGTCTATTGGTAGCCTAGCTCATGTTGATATTGATGATAGGGAAATGGCTAGGGAGGTGCATCGGTTGGCTAGGTTGGGGGTTAGGTTGGAAGAGGTTGGTAATGGTGGTGTGGTCGTTGTTGATGGTGCTAGGTCTTCCTTGGTTGATGAGGTGATAGCAAAACAAGATCTTGACTCTTCTTTGTTAGAATTGAAGGCCTTGGTGAAAGAGGGCAAGGTGGAAGTTTTCTCCCAAGGGGGAGATGGTGCCCTTAGGTACCAAGGTAGGTTGTGTGTACCTTGTGTTGATGGTTTGAGGGAGAAAATTCTTGAGGAGGCTCATAATTCTTCCTACTCCATCCACCCCGGTTCCACCAAAATGTATAGAGATTTGAGGGATGTGCATTGGTGGGGAGGCATGATGAAGGACATTGCCAAATTCGTCTCCGGTTGTCATAGTTGTCAACAAGTCAAGGTCGAACATCAAAGGCCGGGTGGCCTAACCCAAGACATAGAGATTCCTACTTGGAAGTGGGAAGAAATTAATATGGATTTTGTAGTTGGTTTACCCAAGACTAGAAAAGGTTTTGATTTTATTTGGGTGGTAGTTGATATGATGACAAAATCGACTCATTTTCTACCGGTAAAGACAACATATAGGGCGGAAGATTATGCAAGGTTATATATTCATGACTTGGTAAGGTTGCATGGGATTCCTCTATCCATCATATCGGACCGTGGTACTCAATTTACTTCACACTTTTGGAAGTCCTTTCAAAGAGGTCTAGGTATGAGAGTTAAGGTTACTACGGCCTTTTACCCGTAAACGGATGGACAAGCCGAAAGGACTATCCAAACACTTGAGGATATGCTTAGGGCTTGTGTATTGGAGCTTAAGGGTAGTTGGGATGATCATCTTCCATTGATTGAGTTTGCTTATAACAATAGCTATCATTCTAGCATCGGTATGGATCCTTATGAGGCTCTCTATGAGAGGCGTTGTAGATCACCGGTTGAATGGTTTGAGGTTGGTGAGGTGGCCTTATTAGGACCAGATTTAGTTATGGAGGCTTTTAAGAAGGTTAGGATGATTAGAGAAAGGTTGAAGACGGCCCAAAGTCGCCAAAAGTCCTATGCCGATGTGAGTAGAAGGGCTCTTGAATTCTGAGTTGGTGATTGGGTCTATTTGAAGGTGTCACCCATGAAGGGTGTGGTTTGTTTTGGTAAGAAGGTCAAGTTGAGCCCAAGATACGTGGGTCCTTATAAGGTGATGAGGATAATTGACAAGGTAGCTTATGAGTTGGAATTGCCTAGCGAAATGGATTTGGTTCATCCGGTATTTCATGTGTCTATGTTGAGGAAGTGTGTGGGTGATCCGAATGCCATTGTGACTCTTGATGTTGTGGGTGTTGTTAAAGATAATTTGACCTATGAAGAGGTTTCGGTCCAGATTTTAGATAGACAAGTGAAGAGGTTGAGAAACAAAGATGTGGCTTTCGTTAAAGTCCTTTGGAGAAATCAACAAGTTGAAAGTGCTACTTGGGAGGCCGAAGCGTACATGCAAAGGCGATATCCTTATCTTTTCCACTCCACTCAAGCCTAAGGTATTGATCTAAGCCCTTTATAAAATCTCATGTCTTGAGTTCATCCCCCATGTCATTGCATACATTCATGTTTAAGTTAACAAGTTCATTGTGGTTTTACAACTATGTTGAGGTTTTTGAAATGAGGTGTAAGTGCATTGTTGCATCCTTATGTGGGCTGAAATTGCCATGTTTGTGTCTCTGATGTACGTTTCTTTGACATTCGGGGACGAATGTTCCCAAGGGGGAGATATTGAAACGACCCAAAAAAAATGCCCGAAAATATGCTTCGAAAACACCTATAATTGTAATTTCCATATATCTCAAAATCCATGCATGATTTCAGAAATTTGACTTCATATTCTTATTCAGGGGGTCAAATTGAGTGGGAAATGGGTCTAACCCGAATTTTAGAGCAACCGTATCAAAATTCGAAAATCGCAAAAAATGCGATTTTGAGGGTCAACTTTAAAGGGGCATATCTCTTAGCACACAAGGAACTGGAAGGACCTCAAACTATCAAAATTAAAGCTCTTTGAGTTAGATTTCCAACGCACTTGGTTTAACCTCATTCCTAGTTAGGATGAAGGAGTTATGATCATTTTCGTAAAACCTGTTTGTGCAGATTTGCAGATTCCAGTGAGCTGTTTTTTTTTTCAGCCTCATTTTTTAGGCTAAGTGTTGGGGACGTTTTTTTATAAAAAGGAGATATGTCCCATACTTAGTCATTTAACTTCAAAACACTCAAAAACACTCTCTAAGCCCTCTCCAAAAATTTCACCAAGATCCTCAACCAAATTCAAAGATCTCAAGCTCTAATTCCGGATTCAAGACTCAATCTCAAGCTTCAATTCTCCATTCCAATCTTCATCAACGATTCTCCAAAGTTGAGGTATGTGGGTTTGATTGTGGAAACCTTCCTTTCTACAAGTCCAACCATTTATCCTCTCTTACTACTTCAAGTTTATGGGTCCTTATGATTATTTATGAACTCTTGAGTATGAAATTACTACTACACACCCTATTATGGTCTATTTTGCATATTATCATGAAATGGAATTATTATGTGATGTTTATCGTTTTCATGCTTCCATGATCAAATTATGAAGGTGGATATATATATGTATGTTGTTGCTGGGCTGATTTATATGGATTTTGGAATTGATTGGACTTAGTACTCTTGAAATACATGATTTTATTTACATGAACAATAGCTGACCATGTGTTTAATAAAATGCCCATTTATAGAATTTTTAGGAAATGGAAGGTCCAATATACGTCCTATGAGTCGGATGGTTATATAATTATTGAAATGATGATGAAATGGATACATGTATATGATTTTCTCTATATAGTGTCGTGAGTCAATCAAGCCTAGCCCGGGGGGTTGTAGGCTCGGGTAATCGTATTGAGGGGTTGGTACCTTGGTTGCCTAGTACAGGGGGTAGTAGACCCGTATAACCGTATCGAGGGGTTGGTACCTTGGTTGCCTAATACGGGGGGGTAGTAGGCCCGTATAACCATATCGATGGGTTGGTACCTTGGTTGCCTAGTACGGGGGTAGTAGGCCCATATAACCATATCGAGGGGTTTGTACCTTGGTCCCTAGCTCGGGGGGTGGTAGGCCCAGGTAACCTCATTGAGGGGTTTGTACCTCTTTCGCCTCTCCAAGGGGGTGGTAGGCCTTGGAAATATTATATTGATGGTCACTCGCTACACATGTATTACGCCCTACTAAATATGATTTTTATGTAAGCATCATTATACATATCATCTCATTAATATGCTATCTATCAGGTATGATTATGCATTTTGCCTATGATGTCCATCTATTGTTGCATTGCATTGCATCCCATATACTTAGTACATTCAAACGTACTAATGCATACTCTATGCCTACATGATGTCACTATGTATGGACCGGAGCACCGCTTGACCATCCTCCTCCGCGTGCCTAATACGATTTTCTATCGAGCTTATTAATGAGTCCTCCATTCCGGGGACGTTGCTTATGATCTCTTGCTATGTATAAAACTTTTCCTTTTTAATTATGTTTTGACTATGAGGGTGAGTCGGTAGTTTCTCTTTGCCCCCGCTAAGTACCCATGTTTAGAGGTGGTGTTGGACAAGTTGTGTATTATGCTTGAGCTTGACTCATCTATGGTATTTATGTATTATTCTCTTTTCCTCTTGCTCCCTTAGTCCCGATTTCCCCTTGATTATGCTTATTGCTTATGGTCATTTTAATTGCTTCCGCGACCAAGGATGTGTAATGATATGCTATGAGGCTTGTTTGGGGTTCCTTCGGGTTCCCCATTAGCCGGTCACGTCTACGCCCTAGGCTTGGGTCGTGACAATGGTAATACATAAATAATAGTATTAATAAAAGACAGACTGGGTACGGTTTTCTTAATTATTCTATTTATAAAATAATAAAAAAATTATCCTATTATATTTGATAAGTTATTCGATTTGCCTAAAAAGTTGTACTTTTTTTTTTTTGTAGTATTCTTGAAATTAAAATAAGTATAAAAGTGCTATTTTACATTGAATATCAATTTTAATATATTAAAAGTGATATTTTCATCTTTATTTAATATTTTAAATAGTTGTTTGAGATAAAGTCTAATTCGATCTCATTTGAGTTGCAGAAGAAATGTTTCTGAAATAATCAAATTTAAATTTTAATATCTTGAATTAAATGTAAAAAATAACTCATTTCTTTGGATGGATAGCTAGTATTTAAACGAAAAATATAATTTTTCTCTCTCAAAATACAATACAAATATATGATAAATTATAGGCAAGACTGCTTTATTAGTTAATTATTTATTTATCAAAAGAGTCACACTTAAATTTTTAAGAAAAATCAAGAAAACTTTAATTTCAAATGGTTTAAAACAGAAAACCAATTGAAATATTAAATGGGGGTTCAAGGTTCACGACAATTTGAAATATTTGGGTAAAAATAACTTAAACGAAACAATTATTTAAGGAAATAAACGACTTTTTATACTTAAATGATTTTGAAGGGAAAGAAAACAATATTGTCTGAAATATTACTAAATAAATAAATTCCAAATATTTAGAAATCAATTGAAAAAGACAAGACAAGCATTTACGTATTTATTTTTAAAATAGAATATTATAAATAACTAATGGAAATAACTATTTTTTTGAGGAATTTTGAATTGAAATGATCCTTAGAATAATAAAAGAATAATTAAATAAATTAGACAATATAATAAAGAAAGAGATTTTTGGCCCAAGTCGGGTTTCTGTTCGTTTGAGACAGTACTTGGGCTTAATTGCTGATTTTCTTTGGGCTTTTGACCCAACATCAACCTGTCCTAAAAAACTAACATAATAAATTGCCAAAAATAGATAGTCTTCGGCCACATTATATCAAAATATACTATAAAATTACTATATATTGCTATATATTTCCTATATATCTTGCATTTTGCTGTATATTCTACTGTATACGACCTCTTTTTCAACTTTTGAACACCTATACATCGACTCCAACCCTGTACATCTATGTATAGACTTCTAGTTTCGTATTTGACTTCAAAGAGATGACTCGAGAAAGATTTGGATTTCAAATGACCCGAAAATGCAAAGGGAACGAAAGAGTCTAGTGAACTCATTTATATGTAGAAAAAAATTAGAACGAAGTGAGGGTAGAAACAGAGGGAATATCAAGTTAAGAGAAAAAAAGAGAAAAAAAAAGGAAGGCACTGGTAGGCATAACAAAAACTGGAGCTTTAATAGAGAATATCATATTAATCTAAAATATTCATTAAAAAAAGATGTTGATATATATAATTATAAAAGAGAACTAAAGATATTTTCAAATCAAATGGCCATAATCATGCTTCACTATAATCATAGATAAACGACATACTACTAACATGTCGAGAACCATAAATTGTTCTACCTATACTGATACAATTTTCGGGGGTGCGGAATTGGTAGTTGAGGAATTCATATTTTTGGTAGTGTGATAGGTGGTAGGTGAGGAATTTATCTTAAAGATTTTACTATAATATTCTTTTTTCAAGGGTCTTAATCTTGATATCTCTTTAATATTATTAATGATATATTTTAGATATAACATATCTTGGGTTCTTAGGTACGTATATAAATTTTCCTCCATTAATTATTCTAATAGTTTTATATCTTCCATAGATTCTGTCCAATATTGTAAATATTCGTAGTTCATTTTAATCTGAATTTATTTCTAAATCATACCATTCTATTCTTTCGAGGTCTAAATCATGTAGGTCTATTTCATACCATTGTTGGTTTAATATATCTTCTGATTCGTTATCATTAAATATTTTTTCCCATATGATTCTCCTTAATTCAATTATCTTTACACCTTTAAGTATATATAGGATTAAAGTTTCATAGTTTTTTATTATTTCATCATGAATGTACGTAGTCATATTCGTTGTTAAGCAGGTTTTTTATTTTCAATTATTCCTTCCTATCATATTCATAATTGATTAAATTCATATTAGGTCATTATGAACTATATTATCTGTTTATCATGTTCTCCTGTCACTACTAGCATCGTACTTTAGCGGATACTTCCTTTTTATCAGCGCCTCAACTTTGTTTACTCCCCTAAACGGCTTTCCTTGCCTACCGGTTTCAACATTAGGATGACATAGTATATAAGTTTTCTCCCTGTTTCCAGTGTGCTAATAAATTAGAAATCATGATTCAAATAATTCTAATACATAATAACTAACATAAATTTATTCAATCATATATATGATATTCAGAAATATATGAAATTAGTTCTGCATATTTTTTGAACAATATACCTTTGCCTCTTGCTTATCCATGATATCTGAAGGTTGTTCCATTATCTATTTAGTATTTAAATATTTGAGAGAGTGTTTTTTAAGAAAGCTTTGTTTATTCCCGACTTGCTTATTATGTTACATATACCTTCCTTTATATAGAAAGGAATTACAGTAGTGCACAATAATGCACGTACTATACTACTTACTGCATAATAATGCACTACCACCTACTTCTTTTACACTTGTCCTATTAACAATGCACACCACCTACCATACTTTACACTTGTCCATACTGCTTTAATAATGCACATGCATACTAATAATTTACAATAATGTGACTACTACTGTACACTTTAAGACTTTTACATAATAATTTACATCTACTTTTGGCTTTGTTGGCCAAACACGTTTTTATGTCTTATTTTTATCTCTTTGTCCTTTGTCTTTATCTTCTTTGTCTTCTTCACTTTATCTTATCTCTTTTCCGTCTGTATCTTCTTTTATTTTATCATTCCAGCTGGACATCGGGGATTACATTATCTTCTTCATTGCATTTTGAACATATATGGTCATGATATTTATGTCCAATTAGCTTACAATATCTGGTTAATAGTTCTGACGAAATAAATCCTGCTTTGAGTGCTCTTGTCGTAGGTCTTTCTTCTGGTTTTAATAATGATAAAATCCATTTCTGTACTTCATCCATATCTGCTTTCCTTAGTTCTCTTGAATTTGAATATATCATTACCTGGTCTCTAGAGTAGTAACTCCATATAGCATTTCCGTTTAAATAATTGTTTGTTAACTCTTGTATAATAGTTGATATACAAATTCTTCTTTTATTGGCATAAAAACTTGGTATCTCTATTTTTCGTATTTCTTCCTGTTGTCCAATATCTTCAGGTATAATCATGTCTTTGGTTAGTCCGATCTTAATAACTTGAATTGGAGGTTTTATCTCTTCGTATAATATCTTCCCTGGTGCTGTATAAAACTTTACATATAATAAATTTCCCTTGGCAACTCTTTTATATGTAATGAATGCCTTGTGTAGTTCTGGTATTCCACTTATTTCTTCTCTGTCGTACGTGTATACGGTATTTAATAGTTCATAATTGTAACATGTCCTTACTAAATTGGCATTAGTTTTTGGCTGTGCGATTAGCTTGTTATAACCTTGTAATTTTTGGGTTAGGTAGTCTTGATTTGGTTCTTTGGTTGTAGTGGATCTAGGATTACAGTTTAAATAGGTTTGAGTTTTGTATATATTTTCAATAAATGTTCTCGTGACATGGTTATATAATTTTTTCTCATTTTGTAGGCTATCTGCATAGGTAGAGGTTTATGGTTCCATAGTTAATGTGTTTTTTGGCATTTTTGGAGTAAATGGTTTTTCAAATAGCTGGTTTAAGTTTGTATTCTTATGCTATTTTTTCACACTAACTTGTTTACTTGTACCTGCAGCTATACTTAAACAAATATTATGGGTTTTAGGGTGTTTCCCAACGTCACCTTTTAGCTTCGCATTTTTACAGTCATGCTGCTACTTGTATTAGCTTTAGACTTCAAATTATCTTCATTAGTCTTTAGCTTTTGTATCTCATTATCCATACTGTCCACTTTTATACAAAGTGTAGTAATGGCTTTGAGTATATTTTCAATTGTATTTTCTTTCTCAGTCTGAGTAGCTTTTTCTTGATAAGTAATCTGCAATAACATTCTTATCAGTTTTTATCGCTTTAATAGTAAATGTAAAATTTAATATATTTAATACCAATCTTCTCATTTCTTTTGTAGTTACTGAATCCTGTATTTTTCTTGTTAACCACCATTTTACTTGTGTGTTATCTGTCCTTATAATAAATTTATTATATACAATATATGGTTCAAATGATAGTCAAAATTTATACACTGAGTACAATTCTTTCCTATTTATTTTCCATCTTATTTCTGCATTAATAAATGTTCCTGAATAATATCTACAATGATGTTCTATTTTTTCTTTATCATACTTGTATTTTAAGACTCCTCCATAACTCTTTTCACTGGCGTCTGATTCTACTATATAAGTAAATTTTTTGTTTTCATCCGGAAAATATAGTTTAGGTAGGTTTTTACATAATAATTTTACTTTTTGTATTTGTGTTTGATCTTTTTTATCAAATTGGTATTCTACATCTTTCTTTAATTATGTATTCTCTTACTTGATTTACTAGTCCTAAGAATGATTGTAATTTCTCTTTTGTATCTAGCTGTTCAATTGAGTTAATTATTTTTTGTACTATATGCGTTTATATTTTTATTCCATTTTTATCTATTTGTATTCCTAGGAATTCTATTTGGCTTTTCATTATGTCTGTTTTCTTTTTACTTAGGCTTATGCCTGAATATTCTATAATATATATGGATTTTTCTAATAATCTTATGTGTTTATCTTGGGTTTTAGAATATAGTAATATATCATCAATATATACTACACAATTTTCTAGTTGTTTAAAGTAGTTATCCATAAAGTGTTGATATCTACCTAGGGCATTTTTATATCCAAATGGTAATACATTCCATTCATAAAATCCTTGTGGTACTGTAAATGCTGTAAGTTTTTTAGATTCCTCTTCTAACATTAAGTGGTAAAATCCTGATTTGCAATCAAATTTACTAAAGTAATTATATCCTTGTATTTGTCATATCTTTAATATTTTATTTGGTATTAGATAATTATATGTTTTAGTGTTTGCATTTAAATTTCTAGAATCAATAACCATTCTGCTTTTTCCTCTTTTTTGTTTACTATGCTTATTTACTATAAATGCTGGGATTGTATGCTTGCTATTGCTTTCTTATATATACCCTTTTTCTAGTAATTCACTTATATGTATCTTAAATTCTGTTAAATCATTAAAATTATTACTTTTGTTTTATGTTTTTCCCATCCTTGTAAAGGATCTTCACTATATAATAATTCTAACTTATCTTGGATTATTTTTACTTTATCTATAAAGAATATAATTAATTCTATTTTAGGGTCTTCTTCTTTTATATTTTCTAATTTTTGTGTAATTTTTTCACTTCCTTTTATCCATTCTGTTGTTTTTCGTTGTTTTGTTATTTACTCTTTTTGCTCCTATTTTTTGTTTACATGGTGTTGTGAATCACCAGTGTGTTTTTGTTATTATATGTGAGTATAATTTTTCTAAAAATGGCATTCCTAATAGCATATCTTTTGTGGTCAATTCAAAGTGATATATTTCTTCTATAGTTAATATCTTATCCCATATTTGTATTTTTATATTTTTTGCCTTATATGTGATCATGCTTCCTTCTTTATTAAATGCTGTTACTACTATCGGTGTTTTTAATTTTTCCCATTTATCTTCTGGTAAGAAATTATATTTACATATATTAGCTTCTAGTCCTGTGTCTATCATTGGTGTGTAATATCTGTTGTAATATCCTTCTATTAATTTCTTTGCAAGTATATATATTTTCATGTTTTTTATCATAAGAAAGTTCTTTTTATTATTTTCTTCTTATTATTATAATTTATTGTTAACTGTTTGTCCTCTAAATTATATGGTTTTACTTGTTCTAACCATCTTATTCCTAAAGTGATATTTTTATCTCCTTGATATATTTTACACTTTATTACTATTGGTACTCCTCCAATGATTATTTCCTTTTCTGTAGTTTCTTCGGTATATATTAATGTCTTTGGTGGTTCAGGGTATGATTGTTCAGTAGTAATTATATCATCTTATGTTACTAGTTCTCTTCTAATATAGTTTTCTTCTTGTCCTGTATTTATTAATATCAGATATTTTCGTTGTTCCATTACTCCCGTTATGTAGTAATGATATGGTTTTATTTCTTCTTCTATTGATTTTTGTGGAGTTTTATCTATTCTTCTTGAGATACTCATTTTTGATGATATTTGGGGTGTTTCATAGTTTATTCTTTTTGATGTACTTAGTCTTTCTTTTACTATTTCTAGATCTTCTTCTATATCAATCTCATTATAACTATAATCATTATTATCTATGACTGTAACGATCCTTTCAAAAAGATCTTCTATTTTTATTTTATTTATTTTATTTTTTGCTGTTATTTTATGTTTTGTTGTTAAAACATATAAGTTTTTACATCTGGCTGTAAATATTTTACTTCCTGGGGCTAGTTCTATACCTGACATTTTCCAATATAATACTAGTGATTTATCTGTGTTTCTGTCATTTATTGCTACTGAATAGTTAACACTTATTATAAATTTAAATTTTTGGTATATGAGGTTACCTTTCTTTGCACTTATTATACTTTTTTCTATGGGTTGTATAATTCTATCATCCACTAAGTATATTTCTATGGGTGTATCTATTCCTTCTCTAAAACATGCTTTTATTAGTATTTTTATTCCTCCTAAATGTACATATTTAATTGGATTTTTAGCCTTAATATCTTGTATTTCTTTATTTATTATTCGTTTGTTTATTATTGGTATTTTAGCCTTTCCTTTGGTGTATTTGCAATCTATGATATGTTCTCTTTGACTTACTACATAATATTCTTCTTTTTGTCATTTAAACCAATTTCTCATTGTTGGTATTTCGAATATTTTTTCTACGCTTAGGTCTAATTCTTTTCCTTTTATTTGTTCAAATATATTATTATCAAATATTGTTTTTTGTTTTGCCGATTCTTTATCTTGATATTTTTTTAGTTATTATTTGTATATCTGTTTCAGTCATTGATATAGTATTCATTATCTGATTCTATTACTGGATTATTTTCCATTTCGTCTGTTTCGTTTTATGATAATTCATATATACTATCTTCACTTTCTAATTCATAATCGACATACTTTATTTGCATATATTTTTCATCGTCTATTATTATTTTTGATATTTGTTTTTTTTTGGATTATTAGGTAATTTACAATCTCTAGCTATATGTCCTAATTTTCCACAATTATAACAGGTACATTCCGTTAGTTTTCTTTTTTGTCTATATGGTCGTTTGGTTTTGAAGTTTTTTACATTGTACCTTCTTCTTGGTTTTTTATATTTATATTTTGATCTATATTTTTTGTTATATCTCTTTTTATAGTATTTGTCCGTACAACCAAATTGGGGTGCCGTTTTATTTTTGCAACATGCTAAGTTTTTTACTAGTATTTTTTCCATTTTTATTTCTTCTTTATATTTTTCACATAGTTCTATAAACCATCGTTGTAAGAATTTTATTATAGCTCCTAAGGTATCTATTAATCCTGCTTCAGTCCAACTTTTTATTACTTTTGAATTAAAGGTTCTGGTAATTTTGTAATATATAATTTTCTTATTTCTTTACTTTCTTTTGTGCTATATGTTCCTTTATAATAATATTCTCTAAATGCACATGTATATTCATCTATATAACACATATTACATATTGCTAATTTTGTCATTAGATTCCAATTTATGATTTTTTTCTTTATTTTGTTCTTCTACTTCTGCTGTCATGCTACTAAATTCATTTCTTATAGCTACTTCGTACTTATATAATATTTCCATATTTGTAGTAGCTAATTCACCATTAGGTTTTTTATTACTTCTTAGAATTTTTAAACTTTCTTCTGATAAATTTTGTAGCCATAATCTTACTGTTCTTTCTATATATCCTGGTGTTTTTGTCATTCCTATTTTGTTATCTATTAATTGTTTTGATATATATCCCATTCATAATTGGATTGTTTTATTTATATTTGCTACACATTCTAAATCTAAAAAATCATGTTGTTCAGTTATTGGTTTAAGTGTCCATTTTTTATTTCATCTTTTATCCCATATAGTTTTTTCTATATCATAATGTCCATAGTTTGCATTATAATATTTTAAATTTTTTGGGTTTTTTATTCCTGATGTACTAGGTTTTTCATTCATGTCTATGTCTCCTGTATTTACTTCTAAATTCTTTGTATTATCTATATTTGTTAAAAGTTTCGTATATGTTTCGCTTGTTTCTGAATGTTGTTCATCTAGATCATCGTCATTTATTTCATCAATTCTTATTTCAGGTAGATTATCTTGGTTATTTTCTTCTAGTTCTTCTTCTAATTGCAATTTTTCTTTAAATTTATTTATCTCATTTGCTAATTTTGTTTTTTGTTCTTTTTCTTTTTGTTTAATTTCATACATTTCTTTTAATATTGCCAGTTCTTTTTCTAGTTCTATTATTTTAATATTTTTTTACTTCTTCTAATTGTTGTACTTCCTTTTTTGCTTGTTGTTTTATTTTTTCAATTTCCGTTTTTCTATCTATTTCTTCATTTTCTTTTATTTTTCTTATCATAACAGTTAAACTATCTTCTAGTTTTACCGTTTCTTTTTCTAACATTAAACTTATATTGTCACCTATTTTCTTGTATCTTCTTCCTAGATTAGAAAATATTATCTTTATTTTTAATCCGTCATAGTTTTCATATATATTTTTTGTCTATGGCATATTCTTCCTTATTCATTTATAGATTGTGTTGAAGTTTATATTCTAAACTTTCTATCTATATTTGTAGATATAAAATAGTTTTTCTTTGTGCTACTATAGATTTTTTACAAATTTCTGCAAATATATTACTGTTAAGTCTATTTTGCCTATGTCTCAATTCTTGTCTTTTTTGCTATAATTATTTCAGTAAGTTTTTCTCTATATTCATTATTCTCGTTATTCATTGTATCTTTAAATATTGAATATATTTATATTCTATTTTAGATATATTATCTATTAATTGATCTAATTTGTCGTTATCAATTTTTGTGATATTGAGTTGTTTATATTCCGGATATAATTTGTTTAATTTTCCTCAATTTTCTACTAACATGTTTCTTCTTATATTTCTTTTCATCCATAGATAAGTTGAGCTAAACACAAATAACAATTCCAAATATCAAATGAACAGCGAACAATGCTTGATTTTCATTTTTTAGTGGGCAAGAAAGGCGGGTTATGCTAATGTAAAATGCAACATAAATTATCAACTGATATTATCAAATCACCTGTGTACAATGATCTCTTAAATCAAGATTAAGATTGTATAAAAAACAAAAGCATATACACAAACCAAGAAGCTTTAATAACATATTCTCGCACCATAAACCCAAACCTGATTATGACAAGAAATTTAGATATATCGTAGCATTATATCAAGGACAAATTTCAAACTAAAACACAACAACATCAAAACTAGGCCAAGGTCACTACTAAGACATTTGAACCACAAGATTATAAATCCAAAACAAATATCAGATCGACAAGATAAATTTTGAATGAGAAATTCACACACACTTTCTATTTGTATTAAGAAGTATTCACTCAACATCAAAAATTGAACTAAATAAAAATTTAGTCAAATTGAATGTTTCTTTAACTTCAATTTATTTTATTTTTATTTTTAAAAATTTGACATAATCAGTTTTGACTTCAAAGTAAAAATAAATCGAAAAACCACCAAACTGATTATAAAAATATCTCCCTCTTTTATTTTTAATCTAGGTGTTACCTTTATATAAATTTAATTCTATTTTTTCACTTTCTAGTTTGATTTGTAATTTTATTATGATGATTTTAAAAATTGATTTTCTATTCAAAATCACTTGTTTTTAGTCCTTTAATTATTCATTATTAGTTAATTCACCTGTCATTAATCAAAACTATTTTTTTAAAAAAAAAAAAATTATACCAAAAAAAAGCTCACCAATGAGTAAGTGAGAGAATACCTATAAGTATTGTAAAATCACTCGTTCTTCATTTTTTTTTTAGAAATATTTTGTACTTGGTGTTGCACCTATTATTGAAATTTAAGTTAAAAGTCTAAAAAAATCAACCAAAAAAATATATAAATCAAGAAAAGAAGACTATAATTATAATGAAGTTTAATTTTTAAATCATATAAGCAATCACGGGAAAAAAAGGCTAAAACTTGAATTGATATTAATTTACATATTTCTATTTTGGTTTTGGAAAATAAAAATTTAAGACTATTAAAAAAAAAGAGAGGTAAAATACTTACTATGAGGAAAAGGGACGAATTTGAAAAAATGAAGGTGATAGATTGTGGTGTTTAAAATGGGGGCCAAAAATTCAAGTGTCAAAAATTGAATGGAGCCTCACATAACTATTGTTGGTTGGGCCTCAACCATATTAAAAATTTTCACCTTTCAATAACTAAGCTTTGAGAAAGGGGCAGCAAAGAAACAAATTGAAACGTAAATTATAATAGCTAGAACACATTAACACGTAAAACTTATGAAGACTAACTCGAATAAATAGCTCTATAAGATTAAGCATGGCAAGATTCAAAATACACCACCTATATGGACTTACAGACCAAAAATAAAAGATAAATTAGCTAGTAGAAATTCACTGAAAATCAACAACAAACAGTTGTATACCTAAAATATAAGAATCAACCCACTTATAATAACATATTCACGATAGAATCAAGGTCCAACATCATTTTGAGACCCACAAAAATCACCTAAAACGGATAGGAAATACCACATGTTGTCGTATTCCGCATGTATTAAGGCATATCACTCTATTTCTTACAATAACAAAGCAGCACATACACGATTCGAAAAGAGAGAATGAAATGAGAATGTTACGGAAGAAAAAGGTTACCTCTTTGTGAGCAACTAACTATAAAATAAAATTTTATATTGAATATCAATTTTAATATAGAAGTGACAGTTTCATCTTTATTTAATATTTTAAATAGTTGTTTGTGATAAAGTCTGATCCAATCCAATTTGAGCTGCAGAAAAAAAGTTTATGAAATAATCAAATTTTAATTTTAATATCCTGAATCAAATGCAGGAAAAAACTTATTTCTTGTGATGGATAGCTAGTATCTGATCGAAAAATTCAAGTTTACTCTTTCAAATATATATAAAAATAAAATTCAATACAAAAATATGATAAATTATAGGCAAGGCAATGTTTGATATTGTCAAATCCTTTATATTTCTACTCAATTTCCAACTATTTTGTATGAGATAAGATATTTGCAAATTCAAAGTTCTAACATTCATAATTTTTATCTCAAGAACTAACACTAAAACGTAACAATCAAACGTAAAATAAAAACAATAAAGATGATTTATTTCAGCGATTAAATTATTACACGTACCACATATTTGTATTTATTTCTTCTCATGATGTAGTTATATTCTGCTCATTCAACTAAGACATGTTACTCAACAAATTTGAAAGTCATTCTATGGAATAATATAAATAGCTTATTCTTCTCTAACTTGGCCTCCATATTAGATATTTGATAATGCTCAAACATGCAATCAATTAGTTGTTGTTTTGACATTAGAATAACTTTTCCTCTTATTTTTAATTGCATAAACTCCCGATATTGCTCCGATTGAAGCGAATGTCCAACTACTCCCTTTAGATAGGTAATCCATTATAAGATTAAGAATACTATAAATTGTAATAATAAAAAATGATACAACAATAGTGTTTAATAAAATTGTGAGTTACAATAGTTTTCCTGATCTTGAGTGTGAAGAAGGACTTTTCTTTCCACCCAAATAATAACGATACATGAATAATAGTATCAACGGATAAACGACAGACTTCCTACCGTCTCTTTAATTATCCTATTTATAAAATGATAAAATAATTACCCCATTATATTGGAGTAGTAATCCGATTCACTTGAGAAATCATTTTTTTTCTTTTGGTATTCTTGAAATTAATATAAGTATAAAAAAAAAATTAGATACCCAATCCGATCCTATTTGAGATGCAAAAGTGTTGGTGAAATAATCAAATATAAATTTTAATATCTTGAATTAAATGCAGAAAATAACTTAATTCTTGAGATGCATAGCAAGTATCTGACAGAAAAGTTCATGCTTTCTCACTCAAATAAGTATATGAATAAAATTTAATACGAGGATATAATATATTATAGGCAAGGATGTGTTTGATTTTTGCAAATCCTTTGCGTTCCCACTCATTTTTTATCTACGAGACAATATTTTCGGAAATTCAAAGTTTTTACCTTCATACTTTTTATTTCAAGAACACCAAAAAACAACAATCAAACATAAAAAAAGACCATAAAGATAGTTTGTTTAGGAGATTAAACAATTTCATGTATCACATATTGGTATTTAATTCTTTGCATGATATAGTGATATTCTCCTCGTTCAAATAAGCTATGTTACTAAGTAAATTTGAAAGTCATTGTATAGAATTATCGAAGCACTCATTCTTCTGTACCTTGTAGTCCACATTAGACATTCGATAATGCTCAAACATGCCATCAATTAGTTGTTATTTTGACATCGAAATAATTTTATACCTCTTTTAATTGCATAAACTGATGTTATTGCTCCGATTGAAGCGAATGTGTCATGCGAGCCTACACCCTGGATGTGGCTGGCGCTTGAGAATCATCGTTGGTCCCCAAGCGAACCCTTGACTTGGCTCAATACTCAACAGAATACTTACTCGTGAAAATAAGAACTCAAAATAGTCATTCAATTGTCTTAAAAATAATAAACTCAGATATATGTTAGGAAACATTCAACTAACCAAAGAAGACAACTCAAGTCTTACACATTAACAATGGCAATGGAAAAAACTCCTCAAAACACTACTGTCTATGAAGCCTCTAATAACTATGATGGAAGTCGTACAAGACCCCGACATCCTAACAAGACTAAAAGCAATTGTATAACCCTCCGGAAGCAAGGAGGCTCACACAAGCAAATCTGGAACTCCAAGTGGTATCAATGGTGCGCCTGTTGATGACCATGAATACCTGTGTCTACATCATAAAAAGATGCAAGCAAAATGGCGTCAGTACATTGTATGTATGAGCATGCATGAGGAACTCTAAAAGATTGACATAAGCTTGAATTGATAAAAATGAAGAACATACTCACCTCATCTCAACTCAACTCAATATAAAAGCAACAATAAAGATGCATTATAAGGAAAGCTTTTAAAACAATAGATAATAACTCAATGTATATAAAATACAATAATAAACTTACTCTTATTTGGGAGATTCTATAACCGACAACAATCACTATGAGATATGTGATGATACAACATCTAGCCCACACTGTCAGAACTGTCCTATACCTTGCCGGAGTATAAGACATCCTCAATTAAGTGGACCTACTAAGCTATGCTTAAAAGCAATAAATAATCATCTAAAAAGTATGCCCCTTTACCTATGTTGGCATACATGGTTTATGGGGATTTTGAGTTGTCTGAACTCATCCCAATATTTTTTTTCTCAATACTATTCCCAATAATAGATAACTCATGATCATATGTTTTAAAACATTCCTCATCCTCAAACTTGAGATAATTACTCAAAAGATTCTCTTAAATGAGATAATGCTAAAAAACATCTCATGAACTCATTTGGAAATCAAGGTTTCCTCATGTTTTAAATGTAAAAAATTTACACTTAAGAATACTTAGTTCCCCTATATTTATTTTGAAAACATGAACTCAACTCTCCTCATCCTCATCCTCAAGTACTCAAGTACTCAAGTTTTAAAATAAGTTTTAAAAGATTGTAAAAGACTTCTCAAAAGGACACAAAGTACCCCTTGAACTTTACTCTTAACTCTATCTTAAATTTGAAATGTGAATTCAAGAGTTATGATTAGGATAAATCAGATTTCTCAATAATTAGAGGTAGTTTGAATAGTTATATTAGGAAGAGGGTGAATATCCGTTTTAAAAGAACTTAGACGGAAAAAGAATAGGGCAGACGACCTTGGCGTGTTCCTGGCAGCCCCCCTAGAACTTTAGAACCTCATTTCTGGCGCACTGCAAGCACGACGTGCTAGCCCCTCTGGCGCCTCAGTGGCGTATTGCCCCAGGCCCTGCCCAGAAAACTTGACGAATTTTTCCACTTCGATTCTTACTCCTAATTCACCTAGATACGATTTATTTGTTCCAAAATTCCTTAGATTCATAAACCCAACATAAGCAAACAAAAACATACTCAAATTTTCTCAGAAAAACCCTCGACTCAAAACCCTTGCCTCAATAACTCGTCAAACTCCATTAATAACGAAAGAAGAACAAAACCTCAAGAAAACTCATCTAGAACTCAATACACATAATCACATGGATGGATTCAATAAGGAACTCATGATTGGCGTGAGGGTGAACTAACCCGTCACTATGAAAACTTACATACCTCGAAAGAATCAAATTCTTGGAAAAAAATCCTCAAAGCTTGCAAGAATTTTGAACGTTCTTCTTTTCTCCTCTTTAACTCCTCTCAGAAACACTAAGCATGTTAGGAATGACTAAAAATGATTCCAATCAATTTAGACCCCTAAAATATTAACAAAACGAACTAGGCTAGTGTAGGAAAAATACCAAAATACCCATGCTGCACTCAAATAGGCATATCTCTTACATCCGAACTCGAAATTTAGCAAACTTGGTAGCATTGGAAAGAGGACTCAACAATCTTTCATTTGATAACTGATGTGTCACCTAACTTGTCCCACCCCGAGGCTACCCCCTTGATGTAACACAAGACCTAGGATTATGATTGACCCCAAGCTTACCTTGTCTCTCGCATATCATAAGCATACTGTAAAATATCTAGGAGAAACATGAACTAATGCGGAAGCCAAATTAATAGATAACTGAAATAGGGAATACCCAAATAGTCTGAATGTGTAAATCATACTAAGAGTTTAGTGATACTGAACAATTACTCTAAAACTAAAGATGAATCTACTACTATGTTTGAAAAAAGCCTCTAATTGAATAGAGTTGCTGGGACATGCCCCCAACTAACTCTAACAAACTGAAAACTGAAAATAATGACTGAAATGAAAGCATGTCTATTGTCCTCAGAAAATAAGGACTCACCACTGATGGTGCTGAAAGCGGACCGATAGTCGATCTAAGAGTGATCTAGATGCTGGGTACCTAAACTTATATCATGAAAGGATGTAGCGCAAAATATGCATCAGTATTTGGAATGTACTGAGCATGCATGATACATATAATAGCTGAAGAAAGCACAACTGCGCAATGATATAATCTGAACAAAACATGAATACTGAAATATAACTGAAAAGCTGAGCTAAATGCAATGACCAAGTACTAATCATGAACATAACATGCTGGGAATGAACATTGAAGTATAAACTGAACACTTGGTCAAATGCACTAGAGTCTGACAGTGGGAGCTAATATTAACCGACATTAAACCACGTGAGCTAAACGTGGAGTCTGATGTATACGCCCCATCAAGAGGACCCAACATACCTTGCCAGGGGTATAAAGGCATGATTGGCGTGATCACTAAATTTGAGGCCACAGAGGGAACTTATACTCCTACGAGGGAACATAGTTCTGGGACTATAAGGATACGCTGAACCCTAGTCCAACTCGATGCTAAGTCTACTCTAAACTGAATATGTATATGACACAACATAACTGAAATACTGGATAGCTCAAAAACTAACATGTAAATATGAGAATGCACATTTATGTATTGATAATGTAACATTCAAATTTGGAGCATGATTATCTATTTAACTGACCTAGCAAATATAATTCATGAACTAAAATAAATTATACAACGAGGGTTCTAAGTTTCATACAAGAAACTAAGCAAATTTTCCAAGAAATAAGATAATTCAATTAGGAATACTACAACAGCTAAATCACAACAATTTTCTAAGGTCTTAGAAACCCTATGTCTAAACAAGATATAGAGAATCAAGAATTTGACTGAATTCTAGGGACCTAGTAGATGAAAGGAACCCACTAGTGAAATCCCACATACCTGGTGACAAATTCTATGGAGAAAATCTTTTTGAAGAACACTACTGCTTGTTCTTAGGAGGTTTGGTCGACTTTTCCTCTTTTTTTTGCTCCAAGTTTGGATGATTTTTGGAGAATGAGGGTCCTAGGTAAGTCTAACTAAGTTATTAGGCTTAGACTGAGTAAAACAACATAGTTTAGGCATTAAACGACGTATTTTAAGGGTCCTAACAATAGGAAAAAGACTTAAATGACCCTAACTTAAAAACTAACGAAGGCCATCAACGAAGGGACCTACAAACCGTTGGTTGGACTACGAACCGTCGACTGCGGTCATGGTTCGTGGTCAGCCCGATAGGGCTTTATTAAAATGAGCATAACTTTTTACTCAGAGTTGGGATTTTAGCAAATTCAGTGGCGTTGGAAAGAGGATTCAATTATATTTAATTTGATAGGCAATGGGCCACCTAATTCATTTTGGGCTAAAAGATATGACCGTTTGAAGTTGACCCAACAACCAATTCCCTCCAATTGGTTGCTGACCCTCACCAATGGTCAGAACTGCGATACGTAGGTCCAACCACTGACCGTATTGGTTGACCGTGGGTGGGATCAGAGACCATCAACATTTGGGCCTTAACAATGGAACCCCACTTACGGTCTATGGGTGGTCTTGTCGGTACTAGCACCAGTTTTTCTGAAAACTGGGATTTTCTTCATTTTGAGGTTCGTGGTGTTACATTTTCTCTCCCCTGGGATCATTCGTCCTCGAATGAAGTCTAAACAAGCAAAGTATGGAGGGAAGGAGTGGCAATCCCTACCACTAATTACTAGAAACTGATATCTAATTGAATTGAGTTCCAAGAACATGCAAATATGCTGAAATGCAAGAATAACTGAAGGAGCAAGATACTAAGATTGATTTTATGCAAGAGTAAATTGAGAGACAAGAGATGAACTATTACCTGAAGCTGGAACGGAATCGGAAGAAAAAAGATGGGGATACTTGGCCTTCATGGTTGTTTTTGCTTCCCAAGTAGCTCCCTTTACAGACTGGCTCCTCTACAAAACCTTCACTGAAGCCATTTCCTTATTTCTCAACCTATGAACCTGACGGTCAAGAATTTCAACTGGTACCTCTTCATAAGTAAGACTATCCTTTACAGCCACACTCTCTAATGGCATTATTGATGCCGGATCACCAACACACTTCTTCAACAAGGAAATGTGAAAGACTGGATGAACCACTTCTAGTTCTTCTTGCAACTCTAACTCATAAGCCACATTACTAACCATTTTCAGGATTTTGTAAGGACCTACATATCTCGGACTGAGCTTCCCTTTCGTTCCAAATCTCATCACCCTCTTCACAGGTGACACATTCAGGAAAACCCAATCATCGATTTCAAACTCTAAGTCCCTTCTTCGCACATCTGTATAGGATTTTTGACGACTCTAAGCTGTCTTAAGTCTATCTCTGATGAGTTGAACTTTTTCCATAGCTTCATTAACTGAATCGAGCCCAATCAATGCTGCTTTACCAACTTCGAACCAACCAATCGATGATCTGCATCTACACCTATATAGTGCCTCATACGGGGCCATCTGAATACTGGAATGGAGGCTATTATTATAAGTGAACTCTATGGGAGGTAGGTGATCATCCCAACTACCATTGAAATCGGTCACACAAGATCTCAACATGTCCTCTAAGGTCTAAATGGTACGTTTTACCTGACCATCCTTCTGTGGATGAAATGATGTACTGAGATTTACATGGGTACCAAGACCTTTCTGAAATGATTTCCAGAAATGAGAGGTAAACTGATGACCTCTATCTAAGATAATAGACAAAGGAACCCCATGCAACCTCACTATCTCATTGATGTAAAGTTTAGCGTAGTCCTCCGCTGAATCTGTAGTCTTGACAGCCAAGAAGTGAGCGAACTTGGTGACTCTGTCTACTATCACCCAAATGGAGTCATGTTGTCTCCGAGTACGAGGTAAACTCGAGATGAAGTCCATGATTATCACTTCTCACTTCCATGTAGGAATGTTAATTTCTTGAGTCATACCTCCTAGTTTCTGATGTTCTACCTTAACATGTTGACAATTAGGACATTTAGCCATAAAATATGCTACATCTCTCTTCAAGCCATTCTACCAAAAGACTTATTGTAGATCACGACACATCTTAGTGGCACCTGGATGAATGAAATACCTAGAGTTATGGGCTTTTATAAGGATCTACTGCCTTAACTCAACCCACATTAGGAACACATAAGCGACCTTGGTAACAAAGCATACCATCTCCCTATTGGGAGAAAACCATAACTTTCTGTTGATGAATGGCACCTTTCAACTGAAGTAGTATAGGATCACTATTCTGTTTTTCCTTAACTTCTACTACCAGTGAAGATTCTGATCTATTCTGAACTATCACACCATTCTCTGACATGTCCGTAAGACCAACTTCTAAGTGAGCAAGTCAGTGAATATCTTTTGCTAATTCTTGCCTTTCTTCCTCGACATGTGCTACACTACCCATAGACAGTCTTTTGAGAGAATCAACCACTACATTGGCCTTACTAGGATGGTAAAACACATTCATGTCATAGTCCTTGAGGAATTCAAGCCATCTCCTCTGATGATGATTCATCTCTTTCTGGGTGAACACCTACTGGAGACTCTTATGAACTGTGAACACATCAACATAAACACCATACAAGTAGTGTCTCCAAATCTTTAGGGCAAATACTACAGCTGCAAGCTCGAGGTCATGAGTCGGGTAGTTCTTCTAATGTACCTTAAGCTTTCTAGAAGAATAAGTTATGACCTTACCTCGCTGCATCAACACACAACCTAGGCCGACCCTGGATGCATCATAATAAATCACATAACCGTCTGAACTATCTAGTAGAGTCAAGACAAGAGTTGTAGTCAACCTAGTCTTTAGTTCTGAGAAGCTTTTCTCACACTTATTTTACCATTGAAATTTGACCTTTTTCTGAGTCAACTTGGTCAATGGGGAAGCTATGGATGAAAATCCTTCCACAAATCTTCTGTAATAACTGGCCAAACCCAAGAAACTTTTGATATTTATTGGAGAGGTGGGTCTGATCCATTGCTTCACTGCCTCTATTTTCTAAGAATCCACTCGGATTCCTTTGGTAGATACCACATGACTAATGAAAGTGACCGACTGTAACCAAAATTCACATTTGATGAACTTAGGGAATAATTGGTGATTCTTGAGAGTGTTCAGAACAACTCTCAGATGAGTCGCATGCTCCTTCTCACTTCGAGAATAAATGAGGATATCATCAATAAAGTTGATAACAAACAAGTCCAAATACTGTTTGAACACCCTGGTCATTAAGTCCATGTAAGCTGTAAGAGAATTTGTTAGTCCAAAAGACATAACTACAAATTCATAATGACCATACCGAGTCCTGAAGACTGTCTTCAGAATGTCACTATCTTTGATTCTAAGCTAATGACAACCAGATTTGAGGTCTATCTTTGAAAAATAACTAGCACCCTGAAGTTAGTCGAACAAGTCATCAATCCTGGGGATGAGATACTTATTTTTGATTGTGACTTTCCTCAATTAGTGATAGTCAATGCACATTTTGAGAACTGTATTTTTTTCACGAACAACACTGGAGCACCTCATGGAGAGATACTGGGTGTAATGAAGCCCTTATCTAGAAGGTCATTCAACTATTCTTTCGATTCCTTAAGCTTGGCAGGAACCATTCTGTAAGGAGGTCGAAATGGGTTGGGTATCTAGAAGAAGATCCATTCTAAATTCAATTTCCCTTTTGGGAGGAACTCTAGGATGATCTTCTAGAAATACTTCTGGAAACTCATTTACTATTGGGACTGACTCAAGAGTTGGGTTTTCGGAGTTCAAATCCTTAACCCGAACAAGTTGATAGATATACCCTTTAGATATCATCTTCCTGGTGTTAAGGTATGAGATAAATCTACCTATAGGCACTATGCTACTACCCTTCCATTCTAAGACTTACTCATTTGGAAACAGAAACCGAACGATCCTAGTTCTACAATCAATTGAGGCACAACATGAATGTAACCAATCCATGCCTAGAATGATATCAAAATCTACCATTTCTAACTCTACAAGATCTGCTGAGGTTACTTTCTGAGAGACTGTGACAGGGAAAAATCTCTATACCCGTTTAGCTATAACTGGGTCACCAACTGGAGTAGAGACTGGAAAGGGTTCTGAAAGAGTTTCAGGATTGACACCGAAGTTTACTGCTATATAGGGAGTTACAAAAGAAAGAGTTGCCCATGGACATAAACATCTAAATGAAACACTTGTAATGTACCAGTGACCACATCAGGAGAATCTTCCTGGTCCTGGCCAGCCTGGAGAGCATACAACCTATTCTGGCGTTGATCGCCACCTGTACTAGATGACACAGCGTGCTGAGTTGGGTGACCTGCTGGTGCTGCTGGGGTTGTAGATTGAGCCCTTTTATTGTTACCTCCTTGCCCTTACCTGGCAGAAGGGCAATTCTTCAACCTATGGCCAGACTGACCACACCCAAAACATCTTTCCCTACTTGCAAGACATTCGCCCGGATGGTTCTTACACTTTGGATAAGTTAGGAAAGTCATATTACCTAAAGTACTTCCTTGAGACTTAGAGCCTGATGCCCTACCTTTCTGATCCTGTCGAAACCTGGGGGATGGAGAACTAGCTGATGAAGGTGCTGGGGCCGTAGATTTCTGCTAAAACTGTGAGCGATTCCCACTGCCCAACCTTTGCTGAGAGTACTTATAGTTACCTGTTCTAGCCTTTTTGTTATCCTTAGCCAATTCCCTAAGCTTATCCCCCTCAACATGCTGAGCATGAGTCATGAGTCTGGAGATGGTCCATATCCCCTAAAAGCCTAGCATTCCTGCACTTGGTCTTCACCAGATCGGATACCCCAAGCAGAAACTTACTTAAATGTTCCCTTGGATAGGCAACATGTGTGGAGCATACGTGGAGAGTTGAGTGAGCTTTAGCTCATACTCTTGGACCGACATCGAACCCTGCTTCAAGTTCATAAACTCTTGTGCCTTAGCTTCTCTCAACTCCCTTGGGAAGAACCTGTCCAGAAAAGCTCCGATAAAACACTCCCAAGTCACATGAGTTGTATCCATACCTCTGTTGTCTTTCCACTGCGTGAACCATATGTGATCCACATCATTAAGCTGGTAGGATGCAAACTCCACCTTATCATTGCCAGTCACTTGCATCACCCCAAAGATCTTCTTGACCTCATCAATGAAGTTCTATGGGTGTCCTCAGCAACCTGCGACCCTAGAAACTCTGGTAGATTCATCCTAACAAAGTTTTGAACCCTAGCTGCCGCTGATCCAACATTTGTGTTTGTAGGAACTGGAGCCTGCTGATTGTTTTGGTAAGTCACAGACTGAGCCAAGAGCTGAATCGCATTTTGAAATTCTGCATTCGTAACCTCATGATTTGGGACTGAAGGAACTGCATTAGCTTTGCGTGCATTAGCATTCCGTGCGTAAGCTCTACAAGGAGGCATGATCTAAAACACATAACAATGGATTAGAAATGAGAAGTTGGATCATACCTCACGCACGATAAGAGTAGCAAAGAAAGTGAAGTTATTTCTTAAAATACTTCGTAACCTTTTTCTCATAGATGTGGTGCACGTCATACCCATGAAAAAGACTTTACTTAGTGTGGCTTTCAGACATCATAGGACTCTTGAATCTAATGCTCTGATACCAAGTTTGTCACACTAACACGGGACCTAAGATCATGAGTGATCCCAAGCTAACCCTCTCTCTGGCATATCATAAGCATAATGTAAAATATATAGGAGAAACATGAACTAATTCGGAAGCTAAATCAATAGAAAACTGAAAGTGGGGAATACCCAAATAGTCTGAATGTATAAACCATACTAAGAGTTTAGTGATTGTTGATCCCTAATATACATGCAAGTATATGTGGTCGCTCAAGTAATATAGTTTCTTGAAGAAATGAGTTTTCGTTCCCAATGGACTTATGATCAACTTATATTCAATACTTAATTCCACAATTAAATGAAAGTAACCATTTAAAAAGAGTTTGATGATTATTAACTACAACTATGATTTATGCAATAACTAAAAGTAAATAATTGTGAATGACTTTAAAGTGATGTTTCAAGCAAGTAAAAGACAATTCCAGGGCTGTGATGCTTATCGTGACCAACGACACCATCCTACAATATGAGTGTCTACGATCGTCGATAATATAGTAACCCAACCAAGGGTTGGGGTCATGTCCCAAGGGAGCGATTTTGACAATTGATAGAAAAATAGAATTTACATTCTAACTAGTTGTAGCTAAAGATATTTGCTATAAAAGACATTGTAAATTAAAGGGGGTGACACAAAAGTGTCAAATATCAAAGGGGGTTTTGTAACAAGTACTAAAACAAGAAAATCAAGTATGGGGAAAGGTTCTTGGGATGTGACCGCAATATAAGTTGAGATACATTTTTGGGTACATGCTTTCGATAGTAAATTTGCAAAATAATAGTGACTAGGCTAAGCTTTAAATGGAAATAAGTTCCTTCTCAGGAAACTTACCCCGTTTCAAATTCGTTCCTCTTGAACACCCATTTGCCGCATGAAGACCAGCCCACACCTTACCCCACTCACTCTTTCAAGCTGAGTGTTAGGATATGGGACTAGAGCTCACCCTCTCGGGCTGAACCTCATGTCGACCCACTCCTTAGGCCATCAGTCTAGTGGTTTTGGTTTCGCGACCTCCCTCTCGGGCAAGCCGAAAACACATAGGTGGCTTTATATTTGCAACTACAAACCCTTTAGATTAAACCAAAACCACTAGGTGAAATCACCATTAAAATACATCTAACCTATTAGCAAGCAAGACCCAACAAGAATATCAACCCATATTTGCTAAATCACGTCCCAAGAATGGGGGTTTTTAGCCACTCATCAAGAAATAAGAAATTATACCTAACATGATAATGAAATCAACTGGGTATAAGAAATTAAACCTTAAATTAAGCAAAGAAAAATGAATAGAGAAGACCCACTTCCAACTTGGGGAAGAAGAACTCCTTTCTTCAACTCTCCACAAATCCTTCTCCAAACTTGAGAGAAAGATATCAGCTAAAGTATGTTCTAAAGTGAAAATAATAATAATAATTGTTCCCCACTAAGACTAAAATTCTAACTAGTATTTGTAGTTTTCATAGATTGTGCTGCGGAGGATTGTTCGGCGACATTAGTCGAGATCGCAGATGAACTCGGTGATCTGCCTTTTGGTCAACTCATCGCCTTCAGTGTCTTGACTTTACCATCCTTTCATTCTGGATTATTGGGCGGTACAGTACTACTTCGCGAAACTGATCGGCGACTCACCGACTACTCCTTTCTTCGCCTTTTGATCCACTTCCTTCAAGGCTTCACGTACTGGAATGAAGGGCGGTTCATGTCGTTTCGACGACTTGCCAAGTTGAACGTGGTGATCCGCATGATTCTATTTCTTGTTCTTTTCAGCCCTATTTGCTCCGTTTTGCACCTAAGTGTCTAGGCTTCCACTAAAACTTCAAATACCTGATACTTCAGCATTTTAATCAAGTATTAAGATAAAACAAGCATTCAAGGACACTATTTCTATTAAAATAAAGCCCTAAATGAGTCCAATTTGTGGACTCATCAGGCTGCAGCATGCAATGGATTTCATGTATCATATCTTAGGCACAAAACTAGTTTCGGTTATCAAGTTACTGGTTTACATGGCTAATTGTATGAGTCGGGTCTCTGACCTCTAGTCGCCTACTCCAATTAGCTGTTCTAACTACATCGTTGAGTGGGGATAGACATGCCTAATTAGCGAGCATTTATATTTCATCCTGTTTCGTAACCAAGTAAGTTGTTCAACCGGGCGTCACTCCTGAACACACATAAACTCAATGGATGATCGAGCTTTCTATATTCCTTGTTCTATTTACCCTCTCCTCTCTCGATTTTAAGAATAAACAATAGATTTATTTCTATGGTGATCAAGCATGAAATACTACAGCAAGAATACAAAAGTAACTTATAATGATAACTAAGAATTAATTAAAAAACCTTTAATATTCAACATTCAATCCATAGCTACAGCCCCAGAACTAGGGCGTTTAGCCACTCATAATATTTAAAAACCGCAAAATATAATTATTCATGCGATTTCTAAAATAAAATAGGGTTAGAGAATCGAAACCTATTACAAAACTTGAATTCTTGCTCTTGCACACTAAAAAGTAGTCGAACATTTACAAAATAAACCTAGGGTCCTATTTATAGAGTTTAGGAAAAGTATTTCCAAAGTTATCCCAAGAAGGAATCCTATTTTAACCTAACTTTCGCCAAAAAGTCCGCAGTGCCTTGGGGTGTTGCGCCCAAATCGTGCCTGGCAGGCTGGGTTGTCACATTGCCAGTTAGCCAAAATGCAGCCCCCAGTAAATCTTGGCCTGGCGTGTCACACCCTTGCTATGCCAATGGTGCTGGGGCACCGCGCCAGCCTTTGCTGCTGGCATCACTTGCCGTCTTCAACTCCTTTTCCTTCCCATTTCCAATGCTTCTCTTAGGAACCCTGCAAAAATAGCTAATTGTGTATATTAGTATGCAATCATTGCAATCCTAAGTAAAACATGTCAGTTAGATTAGTGAATGTCCTTAAAATTACGTTAAAAGATGGGTAATTTGTAGTAATTGGGCATATAAATATGCCCAAGATCACTACCTCACACTTAAACATTTGTTAGTCCTCGAACAGACTCTATCTTATCAAATCACACTTTTAACCCTTAGACTCCTCACCTTGATCTACAATCAGCCAAACATATTTAATCATGATCTTGTGGCTCACACTACATTCAATAATTTCCACTCTTAATTATAGTCTACCAATCAACACTTCACAACCTCGATGAATGACTTTTTTTGAATAATTCTGGGCTAATGCAATCATAGAGACACAACCAACAAGAGTATGCACCAAACATATGACATGAATGCCCTCACTATTTTAAGTACACCATTGTATTACCATCATAAGACTCTTTTTTGTAAAATTCACTCTCACACTCACAAATGATGTTTTCACATAACCTAACATGCTATAAGCTTGCCCTTAATGTACTCTAATTTTGACAAAGTGTTCCTCATATAATCAAGAGGACTTTCATTCGGTTGTAATGTCGGATTTAAGTAAGGAAGGATACATTTGGGCACAATTTAGTGACTCATCCTCCCTAATGCACATGTTTTGATTTTTCTTGCTAATATTCACAACTTTTTCGTTTCCCTTTGATCCCCCCTTATACATATTTTTCCAATTGAACTTAAACTATTGCCCTCTTTTCACTTGAGCCCTTATTTTGTACACCCCCCCCCCCCCTTTTTTTTCAAACTTAACTATAGCCACCTTCAACTTATGGATTTCTCCCGAGTTAAGGTGCACATTGTCCATGTAAGGACCAGGGCCATTATTAAGATATTTTCCGAATTAGCCACCTTCAACTTAGGCTTTTAACCTTAGTCGAAGTGCACAATGTCCAAGGGACCTGGGCCAATCATAGATTTAGGAACTTATGGGGCATCATTCTTCTACCTCTTTTCTTTTTTAACCACAAAACTAAGCATTTTCACCCTATTCACTTTCACCATTGTTCGCTTTTTCATCTTAACATAGTGCGTTAAGGATTACTTAGGGATCAAAACTAATGGTATCAATAAAAGGGTTTTGACTCAATTAAGTAGCTTAGAAAAATATCAAGGCTAAAAGGCTCAATGGGCTATGCTAAGGATATTTCATTGGGAGGCACACAAAAAGATTTAAACTTGGCTATTCAAAGAAACACCTCAATCATATTCCACAAATCACACAAATTACATATTAGGCACACTCGGGAGCATGTTCTAGATGTTATTCAATGCAAAAACTAAACAAGTACTCTCCACACATGGCATCACAACACACATAAGGACATAACACTTGTAGCATGCTCACATAAGATGCATTACAGTGTTTTCCACACAATTAAGCCTATAGTCTTTATTTTTTTTCATTTAGGGTCAAGACAAAGAGAGTATGTTTGTTTTCAAGGTCACCATTTCAATATTGCAAGAAAATTGTTATCACCCATGATGTTTAGCCAACTATCAAGACAAGGTTTCAAAGTGCCAAAAAGTTCGATTTCAGACTGTTCTACTCCTAGTGACTAATTTTCCTCTAAGACGGTCGTCATCCATCCATCATCGGGAACTGTCACTCCTATAACGACTCTAAGACTCAACACTAAAAAGTAAACTATTCCTAGTCGGTTCAATGGGACTATCCTCAGGAAAAGAACCAAAAACAAAACCCAAGGAACCCTCCTATGGTTAAAAAGACTTGATATAGCAGTAAACTATGTACAATGAAGTTCAACTTCCACCCCACACTTAAGCAAAACATTGTCCTTAGTGTGCAAAATAAAACAAAGTGAAAAGGTAAAAGAAAACTTCTTGTCGGTGTCTAGGCCACGTGTTTCAAATTATTGGGTTGCAACATTGGTAGCAAAATCCATAGCCATCAAGGCTGCAACACCATCTCTATCTCCCACATCAGTATTATCATCTCCGGGGCCAGTATCATTCGACTTATCCTCCTTTAAGTAATCCTTCTCATCAGTTGTGGCATCATCAATGGGTTCTTGGAAAGATGGGCCCATCCGACACATGTATAATCCGCTATCTGTCAAAGGGTAACACTTTGCTAGTGTTGCCATCTCATCCTTAGTCACCAGACGACCACCTAACCGCAGTTGTAGCTCAGCCATTCCAAATATGCGACCTATCCAACTATCGTCATGGGCTTGCCTATCAACAATAGTCAACATGGGCCCTTGGGATGGATCGTGCGTTTTAGTTCGTGTGACATCAACCAAGCGGTACACTAGGTGAGGGGCATGAAGGGGGGCACACATCATGAACTTCCTCTTTAATTAGTAAAATCCGGAGGTACCTAGTAATGATGCTTCCATAACAGAAATGCCATCTCTTATTTGTTCTAAACTTAAGCATAATTTGCTTCAAAATAGCCTCAACATGCACCGACAGCTCTTTCATCAAATGGTATACTAACACTACTCTCTCTCTAGTGACCTCGGTCGTATGATTACATGGTAGTAAGGTGCTATACACAATTTTAAATCAAGTACAAGCCTCCAAATTTAAGTGGCCGTAGTGGAGAGTCAAATGACAACCCGTGTGTCTAATCTTATCCCATCGCGCAATAGAATTTGCCCCACACAAAGTATGCCTAATATCATGATAAGGAGGTTGTTCAATCATCGCCAGATATTTAGAATTGTCACAATTAGGTGTACCCAAAAATTCATTCAATGCTTCAACAGTAAATCTCACCCGACTATCCCTAATTATCCCTTTGTTTAACTCGACACGATGGGTATTTCAATTTGCATAAAATTCACGTACTAAGTTTAAATTGCACTCACCTTGATCCACGAAGACATATTGGAGACCCAAATCATGGACTTAGACGTGAATGTGTGGAAATTCTTGTCGCAATCGCCCCTTATCAATATACTCATCACCTAGATACTTGGATTTTTGTTGACATTCATACCAATCCCCTCCATAGTGCATTAAAGCTCTTGTTTGCCAAAGTTTTTAGGCGGCAGATTCGTGGTTTACTAACTAGAACTCCCCGGCAGTGGCGCCAAAAACTTGTTGCTCCCCAATATACACGCAAATGTACGTGGTTGCTCAAGTAATATAGTTTCTTGAAGAAACAAGTTTTCTTTCCCAAAGGACTTATGATCAACTTATATTCAATATCCAATTCAACAATTAAATGAAAGTAACCATTTCAAAAGAGTTTGATGATTATTAAATACTACTACGATTTATGCAATAACTAAAAGTAACTAATTGTGAACGACTTTAAAGTGATGTTTCAAGCAAGTAAAAGACAATTCTAGGGCTGCAACATGCAATGAATTTCATGTATCATATCTTAGGCATAGAACTAATTTTGGTTATCAAGTTATTGGTTTACAGGGTTAATTGTATGAGTCGGGTCTCTCAATCTCTAGTCGCCTACTTCAATTAGATGTTCTAACTACATCGTTAAGAGGGGATAGACAAGCCTAGTTGGCGAGCATTTATATTTCATCTTGTTTCGTAACCAAGAAAGTTGTTCATCCGGGTGTCATTCCTGAACACACATCAACTCAATGGATGATCGAGCTTTCTATATTCTTTGGTCTATCTACCCTCTCCTCTCTCGATTTTAAGAATAAACAATAGATTTATTTCTATGGTGATCAAGCATGAAATACTAAAGCAAGAATATAAAGTAACTTATAATGATAACGAAGAATTAATTCAAAAACCTTAAATATTCAACATTCAATCCGAAGCTACATGCCCAGTACTAGGGCGTTTAGCCACTCATAATATTCAAAACCGCAAAATATAATTTTTCATATGATTTCTAAAATAAAATAGAGTTAGAGAATCGAAACCTATTACCAAACTTGAATTCTTGCTCTTGCACTCCAAAAAGTAATCAAACTTTTACAAAATAAACCTAGGGTCCTATTTATAGAGTTTAGGAAAAGTGTTTCCAAAGTTAGCCCAAGAAGGAATCCTATTTTAACCCAACTTTTGCCAAAAAAGTTTGCATTGCCTAGGGGTGTCGCACCCATATCGCGCCTGGAAGGCTGGGGAGCCACATTGATAGTGCGCCAAAATGCGGCCCAAGTAAATCTAGGCCTGGTGCATGCGCCCTTGCTACACTAGTGGTGCTGAGGTGCCGCTCCAGCCGTTGCTCCTGATGTCAGTTGTAATCTTCTACTGCTTTTCCTTCCCAATTCCAATGCTTCTCTTAGGAACCCTGAAAAATAGCTAATTATGTATATTAGTATGCAATCATTGCAATCCTAAGTAAAAAATGTCAGTTAGATTAGTGAATGTCCTTAAACTTACGTTAAAAAATGGGTAATTTGTAGTAATTGGGCATATAAATATGTCCAAGATTAGTGATACTGAACAATCACTCAAAAAGTAAATCTGAATCTACTATTATGTCTGAAAAAACCTCTAACTGAATAGAGTTGCTGGGACATGCCCTTCAGCTAACTCTAACAAACTGAAAATTAAAAATAACGACTAAAATGCAAGCATGTCTATTATTGTCAGGAAATGAGGACTCACCATTGAACCTGCTGAAAGTGGACCGATAGTCGATCTAAGAGTGATTCGGATGCTGAGTACCTGAACCTACATCATGAAAGGATGTAGCGCAAAGTATGCGTTAGTACTTGGAATGTACTGATAAGCTGAACAAAGCATAATTAAGCAATGATATAATCTGAACAAAACATGAATACCCAAATATAACTGAAAATCTGTGCTAAATGCAATGACCAAGTACTAATCATGAACATAACATGGTGAGACTGAACACTGAAGTATAAACTGAACACCTGGTCAAATGCACTAGAGTCTGACTGTGGGAGCTACTATTAACCGACATAAAACCATGTGAGCTAAACGTGGAGGCCAATGTATATGGCCCATCCAGAGGACCCAATATACCTTGCCAGGGGTATAAAGGCGTGACTAGCGTGATCACTAAATCTGATACCCAGAGAAGGGACTTATACTCCTATAGGGGCACGTAGTTCTGGGACTATTAGGGTACGTTAAACCCTAGTCCAACTCGGTGCTATGTCTACTCCCAACTGAATATGTATATGACACAACATAACTGAAATATTGGATTGCTCAAAATACTGACATGCAAATATGAGAATGCTCATTTATTTACTGATAATATAACATTCGAATCTAGAGCATGATTATCTATTTTACCAACCTAGGAAGTATAATTCATGAACTAAAAGAAATTATACAACTAGGGTTCTGATTTTCATGCAAGGAACTAAGCAAATTTTCTAAGAAATAAGCTAATTCGATTAGGAATACTACAATAACTAAATCACAACAATTTTCTAAGGTTTTAGAAACCCTAGGTCTAAATAAGGTATAGAGAATCAAGAATCTGACTGAATTCTAGGAACCTAGTGGGTGAAAGGAACCCACTATTGAAATCCCACTTACCTGGTGACAAAATCTACAGAGAAATCCTTTGATTTCAGGGCTGAACTTTGAAGAACATTATTGCTTGTTCTTGGGAGGTTTGGTAAACTTTTCCTCTTCTTTTGCTCCAAGTTTGGATGATTTTTGGAGAATGAGGGTTCTGGGTAAGTCTGACTAAGTTATTAGGCTTACAACTTTCATCAAATACAAACTTCACCACCTTTTCCAATAAGCTATACTGGGCCTTACAATCTTAGAAAAGTCCTTGATGAATTTTCTATAAAACCCGGCGTGTCCCTGAAAACTTCAAACTCTCTTCACAGTGATGGGTGGTGGCAACTTCTCAATGATCTCCACCTTAGCTTTATAAACTTCCACCCCATTTCTTGAGACTTTGTGCCCCAGTACAATCCCTTCTCGAACTAAGAAATGATACTTGTCCCAGTTCGACACCAAATTCGTTTCTTCACACCTTGCAAGGACCCTGTCAAGATTAGTCAAATAAGCATCAAAAGACTCACTAAACATCGAGAGGTCATCCATGAACACCTCAACAAAATCCTCCACTATATCATGAAAGGTTGCCATCATGAATCTCTGTAATGTCACAGGTACATTGCACAATCCGAATGGCATATGTTTGAAAGCATAGGTGCCATACGAACAAGTGAAGGTAGTTTTCTCCCGATCCTCTGGTGCAATGACTATCTGATTACAACCTGAGTAGCCATCCAAGAAGCAATGATATTCTTGTCCTACTAGTTTGTCCAATATCTGATCAAGAAATGGCACCAGATAATGGTCCTTCTTGGTGGCATCATTCAATTACATGTAGTCTATGCAGATATGCCTCCTAGTTACTCTCCTTGTAGGGATCAGTTCATTCTTCTCATTCGTTATCACTGTCATACCAACCTTCTTGGGCATACACTGTACCAAACTCACCCATTTGCTATTAGATATAGGGTACACTATCCTTGCATTTAACCACTTTATCACCCCTTTCCTTTCCACATCCTTCATTACTAGATTAAGTCTCCGTTGGTGTTGTGCACTCAGCTTGTGACCTTTCTCCATGTAAATATTATGCATACATAACGTTAGACTTATCTCGTGAATGTCAGACATCTGCCAGTCTAGAGCTATTTTTTCTCTTCCTCAGAATACTCAATGTTGCTTCCACCTGTGATTCAGAAAGGTCTACAAACAAAGTAACATGTAAGGTCTTATCTTCACCCAAAAATGCATACCTGAGGTGAGCTGGCAATGTTTTTAGCTCCAGTTTGGGTTCTTTTTTGATGGAAGGTTTGGGTAGATGTCCGAACACCCTATTCAATGGATCCTAGTGATATCTTGATATGCCCACACTCGACACATCCAAAAACTGTACCATCTTCTGTGCTTCAGCATCCCCATAGATATCATGTCCCACTAGTACACGCTCCAACGGGTCTTTGGATGAAATATAATGAGCTTTTGCTTCAAGATCTATCATTGTTATAGCAGACAACTTTTTATACACGGCTGGTAGTTTCAACGCCTTGTAGACATCAAACACTACCACTTTGTCATGCACCCGCATAGTCAGTTGATCGGCTGCTACATCTATCATAGCACTTCCTGTGGTCAAGAAAGGTCTTCCCATGATGAAAGAAACCTCAAGATCTGGCTCAAAATTCAGTACCACAAAATATACCAGAAATATCAAAGATCCCACTTGGACCAAGACATCCTCCACAACACCCTCTGGTCTAGCAATTGATCGATCTGCCTAGTGCAAGATAAAGGTGGTGGGTTTAGGACTACCCAACCCCAACTTTTTATAAAGTGATGTTGGCATTAGGTTTATATTCGCTCCAAGGTCACACAATCCTCGGTATGGATGTTCTTCCCTATTGTGATTTGAACCGTAAAGCTACTTGGATCTTTCAGTTTAGTGGGCAACTTATTCTGGATTCTGGAGCTGCACTCTTCAGTAAGTGCCACTGTTTCATATTCAGTCAACCTCCTCTTATTTGCCACGATCTCTTTCACATACTTTACATACTGGGGTATAACCTGCAAAACATCTACCAAAGGCAAATTAATGTGAACTTGCTTTAAGAGAGAAAGAAACTCACCAAAACATTCGTCCTCCTTTCTGTTTTTTAAACTTCTGAGGAAATGGTGGAGGTGGTTTCACAATAGGTTGCACTCTTTCTTCTTGTGCAACAGTCTCATTCTCCTTGGGTTCATCCTCTTTCCTAGTAGATTCAACATTTTGCTTTTTCGAAGCCAACTCCTCCAACTGTAATCCACTATGTGTACCTACCACATTCACTTTCCTGGGATTTGGATCAGTGTTACCCAACACACCTTCTTGAGGTCGAGAGTTTTGGGCACTAGCAAATTGCCCAAATTGTTTCTCCAGGTTCAGGGTTGCTAAGTGGTTATTTCTCACATCAGCAGCTAGTTGATCTTGATCATCCATGATCATTTTTAGCATCTCCTCCATGCGCATGCTACTTTGTTAATTATTAGGTTGCTCTCGTTGGCCTTGTTGTTGATGACCATGTGCATTCCTCTGGGGTCTATATTGGTTTTGACCTTGAGTCTAATTTTGGTTTCCAGCATAGGAAAAATCGAATGATTTCGCCAACTGGGATTGTAGGAGTTCCCATAATTTTGATGACCTCCTGTATGTTGTGCATTACCTATAAAATTTACATAATCTGGGTTTTCCCCACATACCTCTACATTGTGGTCTCTTCCTCTGCAGATCTCACACCATGTAGGTGGAAGGTGTACCGCATTTACTGAGCTGGTTGTTGTACCAACGATAGGTTGCTAAAGTGTGTATTCATTATGTTTTGCATTGCAGCAATTATTGCAGTTAACGTTGTTACTGCATCTACCTCTAATATTCCAGCAGTCTTTTAGACTATCGATTTAGCTTCTCCTCCATTCCACTCGGGGTTACCTTGTGAAATCCTGTTCAGTAGGGTGAATAACTCAGCATAAGTCTTTTCCAGGGCCTGTCCACCTGCAGCTGAATCAAGTAAAATTTTGGTGTTGGGCTCCAACCCTTCAATGAAAGTATGGACCAACACCTCGTTAGCCTGATGATGGTGTGGACAACTTAACAACATTGATTTAAACCTGTCCCAAGCCTGGTACAAGTTCTCTCCATCTTTTTGTCGGAAGCTCTGTATGTCACTTCTTAACTTAGCCGTTTTCCCAAATGGGAAAAACCTGATAAGGTGCACATGTCCCATGAATTGAACCATCTTTTTGCTTCCCCAAGCAGAGAAAAGGGGAATAAGGTGAGCCTCATGTAATTTGAGTTCACTCCAGTTGGAGTGTATGTGTCACTGATTTTGAGGAAATTCTGGATATGAACTTGTGGATCCTCGTGCGATAAACCAGCGAACTGTCCATTTGTGTGCAATAGCTGCACCATACTCTACTTCATTTCAAATCTTCCACCAGCTGTAGGTTTCTGAATGCATGAAGTAACATTGGTGGTACATGGGATTTCCACGTCTCTCACTTTCATCTCAGCCATCAATACACATTCTTCTCGTTCAACTATTGTTATAGGAGTTATGAATTCACTAGCAACAAGAGGGACTGGGTAAGTGAGTCCTTTTTTCTTTCTTCGGTAATGCACAAATCTTTCCTGTTCAGCTAGAGGCTCCACCAAGTCCTGGTCATCTTCCAGTTTGAAAGGTCAACACAACCTGCAAAATGAATAGCTAAGATCAAGTTGTCAACACTTGCTTTTTAACGTCAGAAATTAGAGAAAACAAATACTTTCTAATTCTAAAGTCCCCGGCAGTGGTCGTTCAAATATTAAAGTAGCTCTTATTAAGAGCCGAGTATTGCACCCACAGGGACTCAAGATTAAAACAATTCCATTTTACCAACATTCTCAATAAAAAACAACTGTATTCAAGATTTAAGAAGTGAATGTTTTTATAATCTATTATTTAATTAAAAGCTTAACTGAAGTGATTCAATTTCAGAAGGGTTTGAACAATGATAGGGTAATGTCCAAGGCCGTAGCTCACTTCAGGATTCATGCATACTATCTTGTTAAATGAATGTTAATTAACTATCGAATCAATGATCAAACGGTTAAATATATCTATGGTCTCCCGACCTCTAATCACCTACGATAAATGGCAGCCTAACTACATCGTTCAGCAGGGATAGGCTGGACCAATTACCGAGCATTATGATTTCTTCATGTCTAATAACCAAGCACGATCTCTCTAGGTATATCCCTATCCTAGAAACAAATTAACTCTAATTTTTAAGAAAAAACCATGCTCCTCATGCCCCATGTTCTATCCTTTTATCCCTCTCCCGAGTTCAATTCAAACAAGATGTTTATTTCAGTGGTGATCAAGCACGAAATACGAAAAACAAGAACATAAGAGTGATTCATATGACAATTAATTTAAATCCATAAAACTTCAATAGAATAAAATCATCTAGTAGCCACAACCCTAGAACTAGGGAAATTAGCTACTCATATCACAAATCTCGATTATGCAATGTTTAAATAACATAAAGAGATAAAAAATAAAAGAGTTTAGGATTGAACCTTAGGAACAGATGAGAAAGCTCCCAAAATTGCCATTTTTTAAAACCTAAAAAAAGAATAATTAATAAAATAAAATATTATTATATTTATAATTAAGTCAAAACGACCAAATCTGGCAGCTGGGGGTGCGATGTGAGGGCCTGCTAAAATTCAGTTTGTGGAAATCTTCTCTTCTCCACGACACAGGCACAGTACAGACCATTCTATCTCAAATTCAAATTCCCAACCAAGAATAAAATCCCTCTCCACGACGCGAAAGGTATACAGACCTTCCTTAATTATCATTTTTTTGTTCTTCTTTCTTGCTGCTTTTTAACTTGGATCTTGTCGTGCTTCCAAATGCATGTTTCAATGATCATTTCTTCATTTAATCTCACCTACACAACTAATCATGTTAGTTAGTATAAATGAATTCAAATGAGTCGACACTACTATCAATTAATAGAAAATTATTCCGAACTTGGCCAAAATGCGGGTGTTATTTGGTTCTAAGGCATATAAATAGCCTGAGATCCCTAAATCCCGTAGAAAAGAACTCACTCCGGGGGGAGAGATCAGTAGCTCCAACTCATAAGCTACATTGCCAGTTATCTTGGATATCCTATAAGGACCAATGTATCGGGGACTAAGCTTCCCCTTCTTGCCAAATCCCATAACACCATTCATGGGTGAGACCTTCAAGTAAACCCAATCATCCACCTCAAACACTAAGTCTCTTATCCTAACATCGGTATAGGATTTCTGACGAATTTATGCTTTTTTCAACCTCTCTTGAATAATCTTCACCTTTTCCTATCAACCCATCTTCACCAACCTCAAACCATCCAATAGGAGATCTACATCTTCTCCCATAAAGAGTCTCATAGAGAGTTATCTGGATACTAGAGTGATAACTATTGTTATAAGAAAGTTGTATGAGAGGTAAGTGATCATCCCGATTATCTTTAAAATCGATCACACAATCCCTTAACATGTCCTCTAAAGTCTGAATTGTACGCTCTGCTTGACCATTAGTCTAAGGATGGAAAGTAGTACTCAAATTTACCTTCGAAACCAAACCTTTCTGGACAGACTTTCAAAATTGTGTAGTGAATTGTGCACTTTTATCTGAAATGATGGACACGGGAACTCCATGAAGTTTGACTATCCCTTGAATATATAACCTGGCATAATCTTCTACCGAAAATGTAGTAATTACTGGTAAGAAATGGTCATCCGATCTACAATCACCCAAATCAAATCATGGTTCCTGTGAGACCGCGGCAACCCAGTAATGAAATCCATATTAATCATCTCCCACTTCCATTCTGAAAGATTTATGTTCTAAGACATACCACCGGGCCTTTGGTGCTATACTTTGACTTGTTGGCAATTAGGGCACTTAGTGACGAACTATGTAATACACCTCTTCATACTTCTCCACCAATAGACTTCCCTCAAGTCATGATACATCTTTGTGGAACCGGGATTGATTGAATATCTGGAGCTATGAGCTTCCTCTATGATCCTCTCTTGGAGTTCATCCACCTTTTGTACACACAAGCTACATTGATACCTCAACACACCATCTTCGCCGCGTTCAAAAGCCATCACATTTCGCTTATGGAAATTTCCTTTAATTCAAGCAAAACAAGGTCTTGGTCTTGTTTCTCTTTCACTTCTGACACTAGTGATGATTCAGACCCATTTATCACCACTAATCCTCCTTTATAGGAATCTAACAACCACAATCTCAATCGTGCAAGTCTTTGCACATCTTTGGCTAAGTTTTTCACATATGTTTTAACTTTGTTTTAAAACTTAAGTTCAAGTTAAGCAAAGAGTAAAGATTTAAAGTTTCATTTCTTCAAAGAAGTATATGGGAACTAAGTATTCCCGAGAAGTTTGAAAATGTTTTCACATTTTGAGAAACAAAAGGGAACATCGATTCCAAGAGAGATTTTAAGCTAAGGTTTGAATAATTACCTCAAACCAAAGAAAGAAGTTGTTTTAAAAACATATGAGCTAAGTATATTTTTGGGAGTAGTATTGAGCACTGATATGGGGATATGAGTTCATATTAACTCAAGTCTCCATAAACCATGTAGCCATCATAGGTATTAATGGGTCATACTTTTTAGATGATCACATAAGTTAAGTAGTTCTATTTGACGACAAAGTATAGGATAGTCTAGCAGCGTGATGGTAAAGACGTTGTATCACCACTTAGGCTCATAGTGGTGGTTGTCGGTTAGAGAAACTCCCACTTAAACTATATCACTTTGTATATGAGTACAATTGGGTTTGTTATTGCATTTTATTTAACGAACTAAGTTGTTTTTACTATTTTATAAATCTCTTCATATATTGCATGTGTTTCATTGCTTTATTCTGAGTTAAGTTTATTCATGAGTTGAGAAGAGCCCAAGTAGGTGTTTCTTCCATAATCTTTTCAAGCCTTTGTTATGTTTAGCATTCCAACTCGCATACTCGTACATTCAATATACTGATGCCAGTTGGCCTGCATCATATTATGATGCAGACGCAGGTAACTAGGATCAGCATCCAACGTCTCGTTGATCTAGCTTGAGCATTCAGAGTCTGTTGGTGAGCCTCATTGCATTTAAGAGGACTCCTTTATTAGCTTTCTAGTCTTTCAGATGTTAGGATGATAGGGGGTCCTGTCCCGACATCGCTCTTTGTTTTAGAGGCTTCATAGATAGTTAGTAGTCGAATGTCTTTACATTGTCATTTCATATGTTAAGACTTGAGTTGCCATTTTGGCCAAGTTGAATGTTGACTTTTAAATATTCTAAGGTATTTGAGTAAGTTCAGTTCTGATACAGTTGAGTCATTAGCATGTGAATCTCTTTCTTAATGCTTATAGTCTTCCTCTGAGTTAAGTAAGCCAGGCCAAGGGTTCGCTTAAGGCCAGCAATGGTCTTTGAGTGCTGGCCACGTCTAGGGTGTAGGCTCGGGGCATGAAAAACTTGGTATCAGAGCATAGAGTTCAAGAGTCCTAGGGAGTCTATGAAGCCGTGTCTGTAGAGTCCTATTTATCGGTGTGAAGCGCGCCACATCTATAATTAGGAGACTGCAACATTTAGGAATTCCTTCACTTCTTTCATATTCATTTCGTGCGTTAGAGTTTATCTCTAAAAAGTTTCTTTCTAACTCGTGCTTATGCATAACCAATTGTGCGTTGGCCTATGTTTGATAATGCTTTCATGGGGAGTTTCTTTCGCAGTGAGCTAAGAAAAGCAAAAGGATGGTTGCCGACATGAGGAGCAAGATGAGTATATTTGTTGTTGGGTTGCCTCGTCTATCAGATAAGGAAAGTAAGGCAGCCATGCTGATAGGTAACATAGACATAGCAGGGTTGATGATCCATATGCAATAAGTTGAAGAAGACAAGATGAAGGATACAAAAGAGTTTAAGAATAAGAGGTTTAGGGCATCAGGGAATGAATTTGGGCAGGAAAAGAGTAATGTGAACCGGTCTTCTTTCCAACATAAGAAAAAAGGACTTGCTCCATCATTTGCTAGTGCACCTGCACCAAGGAACAAATGTGAGTACAATAGTCAAAATTCTCAGAACTTCAGAGCTAGACATGCACATTCACAAGGTAGTAAGGCACAAGGAGGTACTGAGACTCCTGCATGTGCTAAGTGTGGTAGGAGTCACTCAGGGATGTGTCGTGATGACTCCACTAGTTGCTTCAAGTATGTCTAGAATGGTCATTTTATGAGAGAGTGTCCTAAGAGAAGACAGAGTAATGGTAATGGGGGAAACAGGGCCCAGTCTTCTCCAGTTGCTCCACCAGATAGATCTGCATCTAGATGAGCTACTTCAAGGGTAGGTGGAGAAGGAAACCGTTTTTATGCCATTGCTAGTCACCAAGAGCAAAAGGATTCGCCAGATGTTGTCACAGTATGATCTAAGTCTTTACTTTTGATATTTATGCTTTGCTACACCAGGGAGCAAATTTATCTTTTGTAACCCCTTATGTTGTAAATAAGTTTGATATCATTCCTAAGCAACTTAGTGAACCATTCAGTGTTTCTACATCTATTGGTAATTATATTCTAGCAGAAAGAGTCTATCGTGATTGTCCCATTTTTATCAATCACAAGAGCACCATGGCTGATTTAGTTAAGTTAGACATGGTGGATTTTGATGTCATTCTAGGTATGGACTGGCTTCTTGCTTGTTATGCATTAATAGATTGTAGAATTCGAGTTGTCAAGTTTCAGATTCCTAATAAACCAATGATAGAGTGGAGTAGTAGTTTGGCAGTGCCTAAGGGTTGTTTCATTTCGTACCTTAAGGTGAGAAAGTTAGTTTCTAAGGGGTGTGTCTATCACTTAGTCCGAGTGAAAAGACTCTAGTGTTGAGATATCTCCCATTTAGTCAGTTCCTATAGTAAGAGAGTTTCCAGAAGTCTTTCCTGATGATCTATCGGCAGTCCCTCCTGAGAGAGAAATAGACTTCGGCAGAGACATCATTCAAGATACTCGTCCTATCTCTACTTCGCCATAAAGAATGGCACCAGCAGAGTTGAAAGAGTTGAACGAGCAGCTGAAAGATCTTTTAGATAGAGGTTTCATTCGACTAAGTATCTCACCTTAGGGCATTCCAGTTCCATTTGTGAGAAAGAAAGATGGTTCCCTTAGGATGTGTATAGATTAACGTTAGTTGAACAAGGTTTCCATCAAGAATAAGCATCCCTTTCTGAGAATTGATGATCTTTTCGATCAGCTTCAGGGTGCTTCATGTTTCTTAACGATAGACCTCAGATCAAGTTACCATCAGTTGAAAGTAAGGGAATGTGATATTCCAAAGACAGCATTTAGGACCCGTTATGGTCATTATGAGTTTCTGGTTATGTCATTCGGCTTAACCAATGCACCTACAATGTTCACGGACCTTATAAATAGAGTTTTCAAACCTTATTTAGATATGTTTTTTTATCTTCTTCATTAATGACATACTAATCCATTCAAGGAATGAAGAAGATCATGCTAGCCATCTCAGAATAGTTCTTCAGAATTTGAAAGAGAAGGAGTTATATGCTAAGTTCTCTAAATGTGAGTTTTGGTTTGAGTCGGTGGCGTCCTTGGGCCACATAGTTCCGAGTGATGGAATTAGAGTTGATACCCAAAAGAATTGAGGCAGTGCAGAATTGGCCTAGAACCACATCTCCAACTGATATTAGGAGTTTCTTGGGCTGACTGGATATTATCAAAGGTTTGTTGAGGGATTTTTATATATTTCATCTCCTTTGACCAAGTTGAATAAAAAAACAGTGAAGTTTCAATGGTCCAAAACTTGTGAGAAAGCTTTAAGGAATTGAAAAAGAGGTTGACTACTACCTCAGTATTGACCTTACTAGAAGGTACGCAAGGTTTTTTTTATATTGTGATGCGCGTAGAGTTGGTTTGGGTTTTGTATTAATGTAGAATGGAAAAGTTATAGCTTATGCCTCTAGACAGTTGAAGGTTCATGAGAAGAATTACCAAACCCATGACTTAGAGTTAGCTGTTGTAGTTTTGCTTTGAAAGTATGATGCCATTCTCTTTAAGGTGTTCATGTAGATGTGTTCACCGATCACAAGAGTCTTCAGTATGTGTTTAGTCAGAAAAAGCTTAATCTCAGACAAAAAGAGGTGGTTATAATTACTCAATTTTTATGACATGAGTATTCTTTATCACCCATGTAAGGCTAATGTTGTTACTGATGCCTTGAGCAGGTTGTCTATGGGTAGTACCACCCATTTTGAGGAAGCTAAGAAAGAGTTAGCACAAGAGGTGCATAGACTTGCATGACTAGGAGTTCGACTAACGGATTTCACAGAAGGAGGAGTAGTGGTGATGAATGGGGCTAAATCATCATTTGTGTCAGAAGTGAAAGGAAAGAAAGACCAAGATCTTTTGTTGTTTGAATTAAAAGTAAGTGTTCTTAAGAAAAATGTATTAGCTTTTGAACAAGGGGGAGATTGTGTTTTGAGGTATCAAGGTAGATTATGTGATTAATTTCAAAGGTAGTTGAGATGATCACCTACCTTTCATTGAGTTTGCGTACAACAATAGTTACCACTCTAGCATCCATATGGATCCTTATGAAGTTCTTTATGGGAGAAGATGCCGATCTCCTATTGGATGATTTAAAGTTGGTGAAGTTGGGTTGATAGGACCAGATTTAGTTCATCAAGATATGGAGAAGGTGAAAGTGATTCAAGAAGGGTTGAAAACGGCGCAAAGTTGTAGAAATGCTACACTAATGTTAGGAGAAGAGAGTTAGAGTTTGAAATAAATGATTAGGTATACTTGAAAGTTTCACCCACGAAGAGCATTATGAGATTTAGTAAGAAGGAGAAGCTTAGTCCCCAGTATATTGGCCCTTATAGAATATCCAAAAGGGTTGTGGCAAAGTAGCTCATGAGTTAGAGCTACCCTAAGAGTTAGCAGCGGTTCATACAGTGTTTCACATCGCCATGTTGAAGAAGTGCATGGGTGATCCTTCATTGATCATACTAACTGAAAATATTGAGATAAAAGATAGCTTATTTTATGAGGAGATTCCAGTTCAGATTCTAGATTGCCAAGTTTGTAAGTTGAGAACAAAAGAGGTAGCATCAGCCAAAGTTCTTTAGAATAATTAGTTCATTGAGGAAGCTACTTGGGAAGCTGAGAAGGATATGAAGAAGAGATATCCACATCTCTTCGAATTCGGAGGAATTCCAGATCAAGGTACCAATTTTCTTTTTAGTACTCTCTAATTTATGAGTTGGCATGTTGTATTTGCATTTGCTTGTTGGGTGTCTGAGCTGATGTTTTGATGTTATACCCTTAGCCTAGTAAGAGTAATCTCATTCGAGGATGAATGTTCCCAAGGGGGAGATATTGTAACATCTTGCAAATTGAAATATCTAGGAAGAAGCTAAGAACTTGAAATAATCATTTTTGGAAATAATGATAAATCTGGAAAATTGTTTAAATTAGGAAAAGTGAGTTTTTGGTCAACTTCAAACGGACATAACTTCTAGCTCAGGATAAGTTAGAGGTATTTCCAGATATGGTTGGAAATCTCTTGGAATGATCTTTCCAACACCATCGAGTTTGTACGATATTGAGCTCATATGAGTGAGTTATGCCCTTTTAAAGTTGGGCTGTTGGAATAAGGAAAGTTCAATCCAAATTTTAAAAGGGTAGCTTGGTCTTTTCCTTACCCTTTTATTTTAATTCATTTTTGGTAATTAATTAAGGGTCTAAGCTGAATCACATCAATTTACACTTTTACCAAAACAAAGTTATGGTTTTGAGAGAAAAGAAAGAAGAGGAGAAAAGAGGAGAAAGGAGAAGAATGTTCAAGACCCGTCAAGATCATCGTGAATTGCTTGTGGATTTTGTTGGGGGTGAGCCCTACAAGGTATGTGACATCACATACCATTGGGTTAATTCTCCCACGCGCCAATCATGATTCATTTTCAGCAAAGTTATTAGATTTGAAAGTAAATCCTTGAGTTCTTGATAGATATTCGTTTGAATTCTTGTGGGTGTTGTTGATTGGAGTTTCTTGATGTTGATTTGTGTTTTTAGCAGTGTTTTCGAGTAGAATCTGATATATATTGAGGGTATAGATGATTCTAAGTGTTGAGTAAAAGAACCCATGGATTTTAGGGGGTTTAGAGCTATAAAACGAAGAAAAAATTCCATCGGTCGAGATTTGGAGGTGCCTCCACGTTGCGTAGCTAGTCCCCAGTTTTGGGAATTTCTGTTTCGCATCATGGAGCTGGCACAGAGTGTTCTGCCTCAAAAGACTTTTTCTAAACTAAATTTTAAAAGCCTTTTCGCGTCACGAACCCACCCTCATATTTTTATATTTTGGTATTTTCTCATGTTTAGCTATCTAAAATCATTCCTAAACATCACGAGATCTTTTATCACGCCCCGAGCTACCCCCGAGATACAAACACGGGACCTAGGACCACAAGTGATCCCAAGCTAATCCTGCTGGCATGATCATGAGCATATTAAAGATAATAAACTGATGCGGAAGCTAAATCATAAATAAACTGATGCAAAAGCTAAAGCTAACTGATGCAATGACCAAATTTATAACATGCTGAGATTGAATACTGACTATACTGAAATATGGTCAATGCAATAGAGTCTGACTGAACTGTGGGAGCTACTAATAACCGACGTAAAACCACATGAGTTAAATATGGAATCCGATGTATACGCCCCATCGAGAGGACCCAATATACCCTGCCAGAGGTATAGAGGCATGCTGGAGTGATCACTAAACTGATGTTGCCCACAAAAGGTACTTACACCTACGTGGCTCGTAGTTCTGGGACTATATAGGTATGCTGAACCTTAGTCCAACTCGATATTATGCTACTCCCAATGAATTAAGTGGTTAACTGGTTATGACTGAATTTCTGTAAATACTGGATTGCTCGAAACTGAACATGCAAACTGAGAATGCAACAATTAATCTAATAATGATGCATTCATAAATTGAGGAATGTAAAACTAAATACTGAAATATCTGACCTAGCATGTGTAATTCAAGAACTAAAGAAATACATAGCTAGGGTTCTGAAATTCATGCGATAAACTGAGCAATAACATGATAATCTGGTTTGGAACATTTAAATAACTAATTCATGATGAACTGCTGTAATTCTAGAAACCCTAGGTCTGTTCATATTCATGGAATTAAGAATCTGACTGAATTCTAGGGACCTAATGGGCGAAAGGAACCTACTAGTGAAATCCCACATACCTGGTGACGAATTCCACGAAGAAATCTTTTGATCTCAGGGCTGGAACTGATGGAACCCTTCTGCGTTCTTGAACTAGGGTTCTTGACCTTTTTCTCCTCTCTTGCTTCTAATTTTCTAAGTTTTGATTAATAATTTGACTTGGATAAGTTCTAGTTATGTTTCTAGGCTTAAACTGACTAAATCCTCATGATTTAGGGTCTAAACAACGTACCTTGGGAGTTAAACGAAATAGGAAAATACCAAAAGACCCCTGACTTAATTGCTGTCGGAGTGACCGACGGATTGGACCTACGGTCCGTCACTCAATCCATGGTTCGTCGATTGGGTCGTAGGTCGAGTCTGCCCGATAGGGCTTCACTAAAATAAGCATAACTTTTTACTCGGAGGTCGGATTTTAGTAAACTCGATGGTATTGAAAAGATAATTTAATTATTTGTCATATAACAGGTCATGGGACACACAATTCTTTTTGTGCTAAAAGTTATGACCATCTGAAGTTGATCTATCGACAATTTTCAGCTAACTGGCTGTTGAGCCTCATCTACTATCAAACCTACGGACCGTGGATCGATTGACGGTCTGTGCTGGCCAGCCGTCAATCGGTACTGAAGCTGGGCTTTTGGGGCATCGATCCACGGACATGAACCCGGCCGTGGGTCAACACTTGGCCAAATTTTCTGACTGTGTTCTGGGGAAGTTTTCTGTCACGAACCACGGACCTGCAGGACGGACCGTGAATCCATCTACGGTCCGTGGATGGTGTCCGTGAGTGCCACCTGTAACACCAGAAATCTAAAATCACTATTTCCGGATTACGGGGTGTTACATGATCTCCCCCTTGGGACCATTCATCCTCGAATGAAGACTAATCTAGCTGAAATTGAGGGAGAAGGCTGCAATCCCTACCACTAAACACTAAAAACTGAATTTCTAACTGAACTGAGTTCCAAGAACATGCAAATACGCTGAAAATGCAAGTACAAACTAAAGGAACATGATTCTAAGACTGAATTTACGCATGAATGACTGAAAAATTGATGAGGAACTATTATCTCAGCTGGAATGGAATCGGAAAGAAAGTGGTAAGGATACTTGGATTTTATGGCTGCTTCTGCTTCCCAAGTAGCTCCCTCTACGGACTGACTCCTCTACCAAACCTTGACTGAAGCGACTTCTTTGTTTCTCAATCTTCTAACTTGACGATCAAGAATCTCAGTTGGTACATCCTAATAAGAAAGGCTATCTTTTACAGCCACAGTCTCTAATGGCACTACGAATGCTGGATCACCCACACACTTCTTCAAAAGTGGAATGTGAAAAATTGCATGTACTTCTGCTAGTTCTGTTGGTAACTCTAACTCATAAGAGACTTTACCAATCCTTTTTAGAATCTTGTATGTGCCTACATATCCAGGACTGAGCTTCTCTTTCTTGCCAAATCTCATCACCCCTTTCATAGGTAACAGTTTCAAGAAAACTCAATCATCTATCTCAAACTTTAATTTCCTTCTCATTACATCTGTCTAGGACTTCTGTCTTAAATCTACTTCTGACGTGCTGAACTTTTCCCCATAGTTTCATAAACCAAATTTGGCCCAATCAAGGAAGCTTCACCTACTCATCCACCTAAGGAACACATAATCGACCCTGATAGCGAAGCACACCATCTCCCCCTTAGGAGAAAACCTCAACTCACTATCGGTGGACTGCATCCTTGAGTTCAACTAATATTTGATCATTGTATTGCTTTTCCTTAACTTCCACTACCAAAGAAGATTCTGCCCCATTTTGAACCGTTACACCACCATCTGATATGCTCATAAGAAGAATTCCTAGGTGAGCATGTCTGTGAACATCCCTTGCTAGCTCCTTTCTTTCTTTCTCAACATGTGCTACACTACCATGGATAATCTACTCAGAGCATCTGCTACTGCATTTGGCTTACCTGGATGGTAATGCACACTTATATCATAATCTTTGAGGAACTCTAGCCATCTTCTCTGGTGAAGATTCAACTCTTTCTGGGTGAACACATACTGAAGGATTTTATGGTCTGTGAACACATCTACGTGAACACCATACAAGTAATGTCTCCAAATCTCAAGTGCAAACACCACTGCTGCTAGCTCGAGGTCATGAGTTGGATAGTTCTTCTCGTGCGCCTTAAGCTGTCTAGATGAATTAGCTATAACCTTACCTCGCTGCATCAACACACAACCTAGGCCAACCTTGGATGCATCACAATAGATCACATAACCATCTGAACCCTCTGGTAGAGTCAAGACATGAGTTGTAGTCAACCTTGTTTTCAATTCCACAAAGCTTTTCTCACAATCATCTGACCATCGAAACTTGACCATCTTCTGAGTCAACCTAGTTAATGGTGAGGCTATGGATGAAAATCCTTCCACGAACCATCTGTAATAACCCGCTAGACCCAACAAACTTCTGATATCTGTAGTAGAGGTAGGTCTGGGACATTATTTCACTTCTTCTATCTTCTGGGAATCTACTTGAATTCCTTCACTAGACACAATATGCCCAAGTAAGGCAACTGATTGTAACCAAATTTCGCACTTGTTAAATTTTGCAAATAACTGGTGATCTTTGAGAGTTTGCAGAACAACTCTCAAATGACTTGCATGTTCTTCCTCATTCCTAGAGTAAATGAGGATATCATCAATAAAGACGAGAACGAACAAGTCCAAATACTGCTTGAACACTCTGTTCATCAAATCCATGAAAGCTACAGAAGCATTGGTTAGTCCAAATGACATGACTGCAAATTCATAATGACTATACCGAGTCTTGAAGGTTGTCTTCGGAATGTCACTATCTCTGACTCTAAGCTGATGATAACCTGATTTGAAGTCTATCTTTGAGAAATGACTAGCACCCTGAAGTTGGCCGAACAAGTCATCAATCCTGGGGATGGGATACTTATTCTTGATTGTGACCTTGTTCAACTGCCTATAGTCAATGCATATTCTGAGAGAACCATCTTTATTCTTTACGAACATCACTGGTGCACCCCATGGCGAAATACTAGGTCTGATGAAGCCCTTATCTAGAAGGTCTTTCAACTGCTCTATCAATTCCTTAAGCTCAGCTGGAGCCATTCTGTAAGGAGGAATAAAAATAGGTTGGGTATCTGAAAAGAGATCAATTCCAAAGTCAATTTCCCTTTCGGGAAAAACTTCGGGAAGATCATCTGAAACACTTTTGGAAACTCACTGACTACAGGAACTGACCCAAGAGTTGGGGATTCGGAACTAGAATCCTTAACCTGAACTAGATGATACAGATAACACTTAGAGATCATCTTTCTGGCCTTAAGGTAAGAATTGAACCGACCCATAGGCGCTAAGCTACTACCCTTTTATTCTAGGATTAGTTCATTTGAAAATGAATAATCCTAGTTGTACAATCGACTGAGTCATAACATGAATGTAACCAATCCATGCCTAGAATGACATTGAAGTCTACCATTTTTAACTATACAAGATTTGCTAAGGTGACTTTCTGAGAGACTGTGACAGGGCAATTTCTGTATACCCATCTAGTTATAACTGAGTCACCGACTGGAGTAGAGACTGACAAGGGTTCTGAAAGAGTTTCTGGACTAACACTGAATTGGACTGCTATATAAGGAGTCATAAAAGATAAAGTAGCCCCTGAATCTTTCCGCTGAGTGTACCTTATGTGAGCCACATCCTTAAGCTGGTAGGATGCCATCTCAACCTTACCATTATCAGTCTCTTGCATCACTCCAAAGATTTTCTTAACCTCATCAATGAAGTTTTCTGGGTCTTCACCACCTTGTGACCCTAAAACTCAGGCGGATTCATCCTAACAAAATCTCAAACTCAAGCTATCACTGATCCGCCATTTCTATTAGTAGGAACTGGAACCTGCTGATTGTTCTGGTTGGACACACTCTGAGCCAACATCTGAATGGCGTTCCTGAATTTTGCATTAGAAACTTCCTGATCTAGGACTAGAGGAGCTGCGTTTGTGTTCCTGGCATTCGCATTCCTAGCATTATCTCTACGAGAAGGCATGATCTTAAGCGCATAACGATGGAGTAGAAAGAGATCACACCTTACGCACGATAAGAATATCAAGAAAGTGAAGTTTTCCCAAAACACTTTGTAGCCTCCCCCTCATTAGATGTGGTGCACTTCACACCCATGAAAAGGACTCTACTTAGTGCGGCTTTTCAGATATCCTAGGACACTTAAACCTAGTGCTCTGATACCAAGTTTGTCACGCCCTGAGCTAACCCCGAGATGCGGACACGGGACCTAGGACCACAAGTGATTCCAAGCTAACCCTGCTAGCATGATCATGAGCATACTAAATATAATAAACTGATGCAGAAGCTAAATCATAAAAAAACTGAAGAGATGGGGAATACCCATATACTATAACTGAGATATACGAAAACTGATGAGTTTAATACAAAGAAGTTATTAACTCAATACTAAGTCGAATCTAACTATGTCTGAAATAAGCCTCTAAACTGACTAGAAATGTTGGGACATGCCCCAACTAGATCTAGCAAATCTAAAACTAAAAACTAAAAGTGATAAGCATGTCACTAGTCCTCGAAGAATGAGGACTCACCACTGATGCTGCTGAACTGAAGATCGAGAATCGATCTAAGCGTGATCTAGATGCTGAGAACCTGAACCTACATCACAAAAAGATGTAGCGCACGTATGCGTCAGTACTTGAAAGGTACTGAGCATGCCGGATAGAGTAAAGCTGAAATAACATATAACTAAACAAAGCAATAAAGCAATGAAATAATCTGAACATGATATAGATACTAAAAATACTGAATACTGATCTAACTGATGCAATGACCAAATTTATAACATGCTGAAATTGAATACGACGCTCTCTTGAAATATGGTCAATACAATAGAGTCGACGTAAGCGTGGGAGCTACTAATAACCGACATAAAACCACATGAGCTAAATATGGAGTCGATGTATACGCCCCATCGAGAGGACCCAATATACCCTGCCAGAGGTATAGAGGCATGCTGGCATGATCACTAAACTAATGTTGCCCACAGAGGGGACTTACACCTACGTGGCTTGTAGTTCTGGGACTATATGTGTACGTTGAACCCTAATCCAACTCGGTATTATGCTACTCCCAATGAATTAAGTGGTTAACTGGTTATGTCTGAATTTTTGTAAATACTGGATTGCTCGGCGAACATGCAAACTGAGAATGCAACAATTAATCTGATAATGATGCATTCGTAAACTGAGGCATGTAAAACTAAATACTGAAATATCTGACCTAGCATGTGTAATTCAAGAACTAAAGAAATACATAGCTTGGTTTTTGAAATTCATGCAATAAACTGAGCAATAATATGATAATATTATTTGGAACATTTAAATAACTAATTCATGATGATCTGTTGTAATTCTAGAAACCCTAGGTCTGTTCATAATCATGGAATCAAGAATCTAACTGAATTCTAGGGACCCAATGGGCAAAAGGAACCCACTAGTGAAATCCCACATACCTTGTGATGAATTTCACGGAGAAATCTTTTGATTTTAGGGCTGGAATTGATGGAACCTTGCTGTGTTCTTGAACCAAGGTTCTTGACCTTTTCCTCCTCTCTTGCTTCTAATTTTCTAAGTTTTTGATTAATGATTTGACTTGGATAAGTTCTAGTTATGTTTATAGGCTTAAACTGACTAAAACCTCATGATTTAGGGTCTAAACGATGTACCTTAGGGGTTAAACGAAATAGAAAAAGACCAAAAGACCCCTGACTTAATTGCTGTCGGAGTGACTGATGAATTGGACCTACGGTCCGTCACTCAATCTACGGTCCGTGGATTGGGTCGTAGGTCGAGTCTGCCCGGTAGGGCTTCACTAAAATAAGCATAACTTTTTCCTCGGAGGTTTGAATTTAGTAAATTCAGTGGCATTGGAAAGATAATTCAATTATATATGATATCATAGGTCATGGGACACACAATTTTTTTGTGCTAAAAGTTATGACCATCTAAAGGTGATCCATCAACAATTTTTAGCTAACTGTCTGCTGATCCTCATCTACGGTCAGACCTACAGATCGTGGATCAATAGATGGTCCATTCTGGTCAGCCGTCAATCGGGTCTGAAGTTGGGCTTTTGGCCCATTGATCCACGGACACGAACTACGGCCTGTGACTTGACCTGAAGACCATAAGTCCGGCCGTGGGTCAACACTTGGCCAAATTTTCTTACTGAGTTCTGGGGATATTTTCTGTCACGAACCATGGACCTGCAGGACGAACCGTGAGTACATCTATGGTCCGTGGATGGTGTCCGTGAGTGTCACCTGTAACACCAGAAATCAGAAATCTCTATTTTCGGATACGGGGTGTTACATCTTTCCTATCACAAATCCTAATCCTTGAATCCATAATTCAATTCAAGGAAAGGTAAGAGTCAAGTCAAGAAGTTATGAGGCAAGTCAAGAAGTCAAGAGTTAAGTCAAGATAAGTTCTTAAAGTTTTTTAAAAGTCTTTCACATATGTTTTAACTTTGTTTTAAGACTTAAATTCAAGTTAAGCAAAGAGTAAAGATTTGAAGTTTCATTTCTTCAAAGGAGTATATGGGAACTAAGTATTCCCAAGAAGTTTGAAAATGTTTTAACATTTTGAGAAAGAAAAGGGAGCATCGATTCCAAGAGATTTTTTAAGCTAAGGTTTGAGTAATTACCTCAAACCAAAGAAAGAAGTTGTTTTAAAAACATATGAGCTAAGTATATTTTTGGGAGTAGTATTGAGCACCGATATGGGGATGCGAGTTCATATAAGCTCCAGTCTCTATAAACCATGTAGCCATCATGGGTATGAATAGGTCATACTTTTTAGATGATCACATAAGTTAAGCTAGTGGATCCACTAAGTTAAGTTGTTCTATATGATGGCAAAGTATAGGACAGTCTGGCAGCGTGATAGTAAAGACGTTGTATCACCATTTACACTTATAGTGGTGGTTGTCTTTAGAGAAACTCCCACCTAAACTATATCACTTTGTATATGAGTACAGTTGGGTTTGTTATTGCATTTTCTTTAACGAACTTAGTTGCTTTTACTAGTTTATAAAGCTTTTCATACATTGCAGGTGTTTCATTGCTTTATTCTGAGTTAAGTTTATTCATGAGTTGAGAAGAGGCCAGGTAGGTGTTTCTTCCATAATCTTTTCAAGCCTTTGTTATGTCTAGCATTCCAACTTGCATACTCGTACATTCACTATAATGATGCCAGTTGGCCTGCATCGTATTATGATGCAGACGTAGGTAATCAGTTTCAGCATCTAGTGCCTCGTGGATACAGCTTAAGCATTCAAAGTCTGTTGGTGAGCCTTCTTGCATTTCGGAGGACTCCTTTATTTGTTTTCTAGTCTTTCAGATGTTAGTATGATTGGGGGTCCTTTCCCGACATCCCTCTTTGTTTTAGAGGCTTCATAGACAATTAGTAGTCAGATGTCTTTACATTGTCATTTCATATGTTAAGACTTGAGTTGTCATTTTGGTCAAGTTGAATGTTGAATTTTAAACATTCTAAGCTATTTGACTAAGTTATCTGAGTAAGTTCAGTTTTGAGACAATTGAGTTATTTAGCATGTCAATCTCTTTCTTAATGCTTGTAGTCTTCTGCTAAGTTAAGTAAGTTAGGCCAAGGGTTCGCTTGAGGCCAATAATGGTTTTCAAGTGCCGGTCACGTCCAGGGTGTAATGAATCATCTAAAAACTATGACCCTTTACCCATGTTGTCATACATAGTTTATGAGGATTTTGAGTTATCTGAACTCATCCCTATATCGGTTCTCAATACTAGTCCCAATAATATATAACTTATGCTCATATGTATAGAAACATTCCTCATCCTAAAACTTGAGATTATTACTCAAAAGATTCTCTTAAAAGAGATAATGCTTAAAAACTCCTCATGAACTCATTCAGAAATCAAGGTTTTCTCTCGTTTTAAATGTAAAACATTTACGCTTGGGAATACTTAGTTCCCCTATATTCATTTTGAAAATATGAACTCAACTCTACTCATCCTCATACTCTAGTACTCAAGTCTTAAAACAAGTTTTAAAAGATTGTAAAAGACTTCTCAAAATGACTCAAAGGACCCCCTCAAACTTTACTCTTAACTCTATCATGAATTTGCAATGTGAATTCAAGAATTATGATTAGTATATATAGGATTTTTCAATGATTAGATGTAATTTGTATAGTTATAATTAGCAAGTGGGAGAATATACATTTTAAAAGAACTCAGGCAGAACGAAAGGCGGAAGAAGAACGGGGGCAGGAGACTGATGAGTCCACAAATTGGACTCATTTAGGGATTTATTTTAATAGAAATAGTGTCCTCGAATGCTTGTTTTTATCTCAATACCTGATTAAAATGCTTAAGTTTCGGGTATTTGAAGTTTTACTGGAAGCATTAACACTTAGGCGCAAAACGGAGCAAAAAAGGCTGAAAAGAGAAAGAAATGAAAGCCTGCGGATCATCGAGTCCAACTTGGCGAGTCATTGATTAGTTCCACGAAGCAGTACTGTACCACCCAATGATCCAGAATATGAGAATGCTGAAGGCAAGACACTGAAGGTGATGAGCTGATTAAAGGGGGAATCACCGAGTTCATCGGCGATCTCGACTAATGTCTCCGAATGATCCTCCGCAGGACAATCTGTAAAAACTAGAAATACTAGTTAGAGTTATAGTCTTAGGGAGGAAAATTTTTAGAGTAAAAATTATTATCAGTCTATAGTATTTTTCTGTATTTTTCTCTCAAGTTTGGATAGGGTTTTATGGAGACTTGAAGAAAGGAATTCATCTTCCCCAAGTTGGAAGGGTCTTCTTTATTCTTCTTCCGTAGCTTAATTCAAGGTTTAATTTCATATACCTGGTTGATTTCTTTATCATGTTAGCTATAATTTCTTATTTCTTGATGTGTGGCTAAAAACCCCCATTATTGGGGCGTGATTTAGCAAATATGGGTTGATATTCTTATTGGGTCTTGCTTGCTGATAGGTTAGATGTATTTTAATGGTGATTTCACCTAGTTGTTGTGGTTTAGTCTAAAGGGTTTGTAGTTTCAAATACAAAGTCACCCATGTTTTTTTGGCTTGCTCGAGAGCGAGGTTGCGAAACCAAAACCATTAGACTGATGGCCTAAGGAGTGGGTTGACTTGAGGTTCTGACCGAGAGGGTGTGCCCTAGTCCCATATCCTAACACTCAGCTCGAGAGAGTGAGTGGGGTAAGGTGTAGGCTGGTCTTCATGCGGCAAATGGTTGTCCGAGAGGAATGCATTTGAAACGGGGTAAGTTACTCGAGAGGGAACTTATTTTTATTTAAAGCTTAGCCTAGTCACTATTATCTTGCAAATTTCCTATTGAAAGCATGTACCCAATGATTTATCTCAACTTGTATTGCAGTCACATCCCAAGAACCTTTCCCCATACTGGATTTTCTTGTTTATTCTGCTATTTTATCAGTTGTTACAAAAACCCCATTTGATATTTGACACTTTCGTGTCACCCCCTTTAATTTACTATGTTTTTGTTCGTTAATATCTTTAGCTATGACTAGTTAAAATGTAATTTTATTTTTCTATCAATTCTCAAAAATTGCTCCCTTGGGACACGACCCCAACCTTTAGTTGGGTTACTATACTATCGACGATGATAGACACTCAAACCGTAGGTTAGTGTCATTGGTCATGATAAGCATCAAAATGGTGCCGCTGCCGGGTAGTGTTGTTTTTTGAGAATTTTTAGCTTAATAGAATTTGTGTTCTCATTCGTAGTTAACTAACTTAACTTTTAGTTGTGTTTTATTGATTGTGGAAACATTGCAGAAATCATGAGTGTCATCAGTAGTAACGGGAGCCAGGTGGGCCATCAGGTTGACATCAGAAATCTCCATGACGTCCAAGAACCCAATCTCAATGATCTGCATCTCATGGGAGGTGTTGGAGCTATTCATCTACCCCCAGCAAAAGGAAACACAGTATTCCACATAACAACCACCATGCTGCAATTTCTGCAACTAAAGGGGCTTTTCAGCAGATTAGCTCATGAGGACCCACACGAGCATCTTCGAAACTTCATAGACGTGTGTGGACCATTCTCAGTCAAAAACATTTCTCAGGAATCAGTTCGATTGAGGTTATTTCCTTTCTCATTGATGGGTGAGGCATGCAAGTGGTTAGCCGAGTTGCCACGTAACTTAATCACTTCGTGGGAGGAGTTGGTGAATGCATTCAATGTGCAATGTTTCCCTCCCTCAAAGATGATGACTATCTGGGATAGCATCCAAATCTTTAAGCGTTTGAATAGCGAACCTCTTCACGAAACCTAGCTCAGATTTAAAAAATTGGTGCAACAATGCCCAACACATGGTCTTCCTAACAATGTGTTGCTTTAATACTTCTACCGAAGTCTAGACTCGGTAAACAAGGGTCTAGGTGACCAACTCTCAACCGGAGGCTTAATGTAGCAACCATACGCAGTGATAGTTCAACTCGTTGATGGTATGACAACCATCAACAAGGCGCGGTACACCAGCGGAGATCAAGTCTCACCGATCACATTTCAGCTATCTAAGGAGCAAGTTGAAAAATACAATGAGAGAGATCAAAGTATGGCCAAGATCATGACACAACTTGCTATTCTATCCAAAAATGTCATGGGGACTGGTACCTATGGTGTCAATGCTGTGGGGGTCGAGTGCGCAATTCCAGAAGAGGCAAGTATCGACACCTTGTATAATGAAGAGGTAAACTTCCTAGCCAACCAAGGTGGTGGTTATCAATCAAACTACCCAAGGCAGGGTGGAAATCAAGTTTAGGTTAGAGATGAAGGATGGAAGGATAGAGAATGGAGAGATCGAAATCCTAATTGGAAAGATAAGGAAAAAGACAGATATGTGTCCCCCCCCACGAACGCCAAAAGCCAAAAGACTCGGAAGGTAGTAGATTTTAGGATATGCTCTCACGCATCCTCAACAAAGTTGAAGGGTGATACAAAATACTGAAAGGCATGAAAGAGGATGTTTCCACCCTCAACCAGACCGTTACCTTCCATTTAGTTTCAATCAAGCAGTTGGAGACCCAAATGGGTCACATCTCATCTCACCTAAATCCGAGACAGTAAAGGGGCTTGCCTAGTGACACTATGGCTAACCCCAAGAATGAGAGTTGAAGGTGGACTAGCGTTGTGCCATGACGTTAACTAAGGCGTTGTTTGGGAGGTAACCCAAGGTTTTAAACGTAGGATTTTACTTTTATAAACAATAGTGTGTTGACTGTGCAGGTGAAAGAGTAAAAAGTGAACGAGAAGTACAGATTTACAAAAGAAAGTCCTGGTCAGTGAATCATTAATTGGTTCAGCGACCCCGATCCAAAACCGCCGTTAGACCCAAAATCAACTTACATTGGAGTTTTTTAAAATCGGCGAGACCAAGAAAATATTGGCCAGTCGCCAATATCGGCGGTCCTGATGTAGACCACCGTTTGGACCTTCAGTTCGACTGAAGGCGCTGTAAAACTCAGCGAGTCAAGAGATAACTCTGCAAATCACCAAGTGGTTCGGCGATCTAAACTAATGTCACCGAATAGGCGAAAACTGGACGGTCTTTCAGCCACAGGTTTAATAACATAACCTCATTCTCTTTTTCCCTCACCTTTTCACCTTGCCAAACTCACACCTGCACTCTAGTCTTAATTTTTTTGCACTCTTGAAGTATTTTGGTTCATAAATTTGTGTGCAGATTTGGATTGCATTGCTGCCTAGCACCTTAGTAACTTCTTAATCAATACAAAAGGTTAGCTTTCTGATTCCTGTAATTTTTTTATCAACATTGTACTTTTTGCAAACTCTTCGGTATTGTTGAACTCTGCTAAACCTCCCTTATTGTTAATTGTTATTCGATAATCTTGCTTAAACTACCAAAATCTTGTTCTCTAATGCATCTAGTTGAGTTAATGAATGATGGGTGGTGTTCGTATGTTATAGGTATTGGTCAAATTTGTGCTACGTGAGCCTAAACTTTGTTTTCGAGGGATGCGGGGCTGATTTTGAGAAGTTAGGTCAAAAGTAAGCACGTTGGGTAAATCGGCGAGCTATGATGAGCTCGCCGAGTCACTTCGCACTTCATCAAATTGCATTATCTCGCCCTTATTATCATGTTTCATTTTTTGTGGCATCTCTAACTTTCGGCGAGAAGCACGAGGTTGCCAAAAGCACTCGGCGACTCGCCGAAAATTCTTCTTGGTCGCCTTTTGTCTGCACCCCTATTCTCTTCTGCATTGTGACCTTCGGTGGATAACCCATTGCTCACCGAATGTACTCGGCGACCCACCAACTGGACTGACAAATTTTCTTATAATTGTTTTTCCTTCTTTTGTTTGTCAAAAATATTATAACGTTATCTCAAGACTTTGCAGACATGGCCAGATCGAAAGTTGCAGGAAGAAACATGCCACCGAGACACATAAGAGCTCAAAAGTTCAGAAGAAATGCAAAGAGTGAGAACAAGATAGCTAGTTCGACAAGGAGAATGTCAATTGACCCTAATGTCCCTTCATGGAACTGAGGGTTCATCAACACGATACATATCTTTAAAGGAGCTCATGAAATATATAATATGGTGGAGGCTATTATTCCTATAGAGACTGAAGCAGAGCAAACATAGAAAGAGGAAAAGGGTCAAAATGATAACACACCGAGTACTAATGCCCAGACAGATGGAGCGACTGCTTAAACATGATCCCCTCTTTACCTCCCTCTCGGCCTTTCTTTATCTGACCTTTTGGATAGTTATTACTTGCATTTGAGGAAAAACACTCTTTATTTGTGGTGGGGTGAGGCCCACACCTTTTGTGTTGACATTCATGTTTTGTTCTATATATATATTTGGGTTGTCTGTTTTAATTTGTGTTTTTAAAACTGCTTTGCGATTGTTTGAGCTTATGGCTCTCTTTTGGGTTTAATTGCAAAATAATTTTGATCCTTCCGAAAAAATTTCTCCACCTGTTGTGTTGAAAGTGGCTGTTCTTCTACAAAAAAAATAAAATTTTGAGTCTCGGTTTCGATCAATACCGATCACTTGAATAGTGCTCCCAATTGAACAAACATGAATGCACGGCTATGACGAGGCCAAATGAAGATACATAGACAATATGTGCACTCTTTGCATCTCATTGTGACTAGCCAATTATCAAATTGATTTTCTTGTGAGGAGCGTTGCACACTATCGAACATGTCTAATCTTGTTTGACTGAAGTATCGATGCCTTGTGTGATTAGCTTACTTTGAACCATGCATGAATAAACCTAGAATTTTCCCCGTTAGTCTGATTGATTTAGAAAGGTGTACTCTTGAGATGATCTTAGGCAACTTTTGAAGAGTGTGAACCAATTTAACATATACCTCTTTTTATGGCCTACCCGTGAGCTTGTGAAACTCTTTTGAACACCCTTTGAGCCTTACTTTTCTTTGGAAGAACCTTGATGAACCTTAGACCTTACTTGAACCACTACCTACAATCCTCTTGACTTGTGCTTTAGCGAATAGCCAACTTAGGCCAAAAGCCTAAGTTGGGGGTGTGGTAGAAGGGAAAAGGAGAAGTCAAGAAGTGCAAGAAAAGTCCCTCTTAACCCATGGTATTGCATAAAAATGGAACCCCTTCAATTCAATTCAATTTTAAAAAAATGGAATAAAGAACGAAGGGAATCAGGTTTCAAGCAATCCATGGAGGAGAATAAAACTAAAAAAAAGGGTGACTTAGAAGCACTAGAAAAAATAATTGATAAAGGAAAAGAAGGGAATGCCTTGAGAGTGCCACAACTCACGAGGAAAAATTCACTGGGCCTAAATGACCATACCTTTGCACTCAACCCCATTACAAGCCTTAGAAAGACCTTTTTTATCTTGAGTAAGCTAGATCGAAAGTCAATTGGAAAATAAGGCAAACATATGGGTGAAAACATGCATTGTGTTCCTCTTTTTAAGTGTGAGAGTTGTATCTGATTCCTGATCTTAAATTGACTCATATTTGTGTGTGAATATGGAATCATTCTTTACGTGAGGGCATTTAGATACTTTTGTTGAGCTTGAACTTGCAGTAGCAAGTATTGCGAGCATGAGAATCTTTGGAAATGGTGTGACACAATTTGAATCTTTGAGTAAACAAGTGATCCTTGCATAAGTAAATTGAGCCTTGTTGTGTGCATTCATGATTTAGTCTTGTGTAGCACTGTTTGAGGCACCCTATTTGAACTGTTGAACTTAAGTTTTCTTGAGGACAAGCAAAGGTTTAAGTTGGAAGTGTTGATGAGTCCACAAATTGGACTCATTTAGGGCTTTATTTTAATAGAAATAGTGTCCTCGAATGCTTGTTTTATCTCAATACCTGATTAAAATGCTTAAGTTTCAGGTATTTGAAGTTTCACTGGAAGCATGGACACTTAGGCGCAAAACGGAGCAAAAAGAACAAGAAATTAAAGCATGCGAATCGCCAAGTCCAACTTGGTGAGTCACTGAATTAACATGCACCGCCCTTTGTTCCAGTACGCAAAGCCTTGAAAGAAGTGGATCAAAAGGCAAGGAAAGGAGCAGTCGCCGAGTCGCCGATTAGTTTCGCGAAGCAGTACTGTACCGCCCAATGATCCAGAATATGAGGATGTTGAAGGAAAGACACTGAAGGCGATGAGCTGATTAGAGGGCGGATTGCCGAGTTCATCGACGATCTCAACTAATGTCGCCGAACGATCCTCCGCAGCACAATCTGTGAAAACTATAAATACTAGTTAAAGTTGTAGTCTTAGGGAGGAACATTTTTAGAGTAAAAATTATTATCAGTCTTTAGTATTTTTCTGTATTTTTCTCTCAAGTTTGGAGAGGGTTTTGTGGAGACTTGAAGAAAGGAGTTCATCTTCCCCAAGTTGGAAGGTCTTCTTTATTCTTCTTCCGTAGCTTAATTCAAGGTTTAATTTCTTATACCGAGTTGATTCCTTTATCATGTTAGCTATAATTTCTTATTTCTTGATGTGTGTCTCAAAATCCCCATTCTTGGGGTGTGATTTACCAAATATCGGTTGATATTCTTGTTGGGTCTTGCTTGTGATAGGTTAGATGTATTTTAATGGTGATTTCACCTAGTGGTTGTGGTTTAATCTAAAGGGTTTGTAGTTGCAAATACAAAGCCACCCTTGCGTTTTCGGCTTGCCCGAGAGGGAGGTCACGAAACCTAAACCACTAGACTGATAGCCTAACGAGTGGGTCGACATGAGGTTCAGCCCGAAAGGGTGAGCCCTAGTCCCATATCCTAATACTCAACTCAAGAGAGTGAGTGGGGTAAGGCGTAGGCTGGTCTTTATGCGGCAAATGGGTGTCCGAGAGGAACGCATTTGAAACGGGGTAAGTTGCCTTAGAGGGAACTTATTTCCATTTAAAGCTTAGCCTAGTCACTATTGTCTTGCAAATTTCCTATTGAAAGCATGCACCCAACAATTTATCTCAACATGTATTGCGGTCACATCCTAAGAACCTTTCCCCATACTTGATTTTCTTGTTTATATTGTTGTTTAATCATTTGTTACAAAACCCCAATTTGATATTTGACACTTTCGTGTCACCCCCTTTAATTTACTATGTTTTTGTTTGTTAATATCTTTAGCTACGACTAGTTATAATGTAATTTTATTTTTCTATCAATTCTCAAAAACTGCTCCCTTGGGACACGACCCCAAACTTTAGTTGGGTTACTATACTATCGACAATCGTAGATACTCATACCGTAGGTTAGTGTCGTTGGTCGATAAGCACAAAGACCCTAGCGCGTTCCTACCGCGGGGCGCCAAACCCTAAACTTCAGAACCTCATTTCTTGCATATTGCAGGCGCGGCACGCCAGCTTGCCTGGTGCCTCAATGGCACGTCGCCCCAGCCCTGCCTAGAAAACCCAATAAATTTTTCATCTTCGATTCTTGCTCCTAATTCTCCTAGAATAGATTGATTTCTTCCAAAATTCCTTAAATTCGTAAACCCAACTATAAGTAAACGAAAATATACTCAGACTTACCCTCAACTCAAAACCCTCGTCTCAAGAACTCATCAAACTCCATTAATAACGAATGAAGAACAAAACCTCAAGAAAACTCATCAAGAACTCAATACACGAAATCACATAGACAGATTCAATAAAGAAACTCATGATTGGCGTGAGGGCGAACTAACTCATCACTAGGAAAACTGACATACCTTGAAAGAATCAAATTCTTGGCGAAAATCCTCAAAGCTCGTAAGAGTCTTGAGCGTTCTTCTTTTCTCCTCTTGAACTCCTCTCAAAAATCCTAAGCGATTTTAGGAATGACTAAACATGATTCCAATCAATTTAGACCCCTAAAATATTAACAAAACGAGATAGGCTAGTGGGATAAGAAAAATACCAAAATACCCCTCCTTAAAATGGATGAATTGCCTTAACTAGACAGACTGCACTCAAACGAGTATATCTCATTCATTTGAACTCGGAATTTAGTAAATTCAGCAGCGTTGGAAAGAGGAATCAATGATCTTTAATTTGATACCCTATGGCCCACCTAACCCATCTTGTATGGAAAGTTATGATCGTTTTAAGTTGACCTAAGACTCACAATTGAAGTGTAACTTGTACCTATTTCAATTTTGCCCTTTCTAATTTAGTTCTTTCTAAATTTAGCTCTTTCCGAGACCGAGGTGTTTCAAAATTTCCAACTACAATCTTTTGTTAAGTAATCCAATATAAGATTAAGAATACTATTAATAGTAATAATAAAAATAATACAATAATAGTGGTTAATAAAATTGTGACTTACAATTATTTCCCTGATCTTGAGTGTGAAGGAGGACGTCTCTTTGCACCCTAATAATAATAATAATACATGAATAATAGTATTAATAAAGGCTACAATATCCTTAATTATCCTATTTATAAAGTGATAAAAGAATAAACCTTATTTGAGTAGTTATCTGATTTGCTTGAGAAGTCATTTTTTTCTTTTAGTATTTTCGAAATTAAGATAAGTATAATAAAAAAAAATTAGATAGAAAATGAAAATTTGCATTGAATATAAATTTTAATATATTAAAAGTGATATTTTCATCTTTATATAATATTTTAAATAGTAGTTTGTGATAAAGCTAAATCTGATCCCACTTCAGTTGTAGAAGAAAATGTTGATAAAACAATCAAATCTAAATTTTTATATCTTGAATTAAATGAAGGAAATAACTTAATTCTCTGGGATGTAATAACTAGTATCTGGCATTAAAATTCATATTTCCTCATTCAAATAAATATATGAATAAAATTATATACGAGAATATGATATATTATAGTCAAGGCTACGTTTGATTTGCGCAAATTTGTATACTCACTCATTTCCCAACTAATCTATATGAATAAAATTCAGTACATGGATATGATAAGGTATATGTTATGCTACATCTCATTTTTCCAATTCTTTTTATCCTCACTCATTTCCTCAACTATTCTGTATGATATAAAATTCTTCTCCATTTTTGTTTGTCAATGTATCACATCAGTTCCTATCGATTCCATTTCTCAATCTTCTTCATTTCTTTTTCAATTTTTTTAGAAGTCGATCTCATATAAATATCGTAAATTTCAAACAAGAAAATCATAAATGGTAAGACAGTCAAATGAAACATTGATAGAATTAAAAAAGATAAATGCAAACTTGTCCAGTGTATTTGAGTTGTCTAAGATAGACACAAATAACATAAAGTAAAATGTTATTTTCATCCGATTATCCTTATCTTAAGATTGACTCAATTGATTTATATAATAGAGCTTTGCACATTTTATTCTCTATAATATTATTATAAAATGAATACTGAAGTTGTGTTTTGTAGCAGCATCAATCACAATCACACAAGTATGAAGTAGGCAAAGGGATTTGAGATTCCAATTTCAAGTTTTTGACTTAAAATCTATTTATTTATATGAAATTTGTACTTCAAATTTTAAATTTTCCAAAAATAGTATTTTATTTTTGTTATTAAAACAACAGATAGGTAATTGAGTTAACTTTTAAATTGTTAAGATGAAATCAAATTAAAGAAAAATGTCATCCTTACCATCACATGTTGAATATAAGACGAAAGAGCCTTTGAAGAATAATAATACCTCAAGAAAAATGATATTCTTACCATCACAAGTTTAAACAGAGAAGATAATATAGTAAATGAAGGCATGACAACCACCTCCATTGACCTCATAATTGGTGTCTTAAAATCAATTAAGGTAATTTTCACATATAGAAAGAAAATGACAACCCCAAAAAATAGGAAGGGTACAACTACAACAAACCCCTTCACATTATTGTATAGCTTAAGTGTTGTTTCAGAATAATCTCTCATTGTGAAAGCATTTTTAGGGTCGTTTAAGTAGTTTGACATCAAATAGTTTTCTAGTGGTTATTCATGCAATAAGTATTATTATTCCTCAATCAAAACCAAGATGAGATCAGCTATATGAATCCTCGTTGATGATGATGTTTCATTTAAGCTAATCCTATTATTATTTATGCAATAAGTATTATTATTCCTCAATCACAACCAAGATGAGATCGGCTATATGAATCCTCGTTGATGACGATGTTTCATTTAAGTTAATCTTATCACTATCAAGTATCAACTATCGTATACTCTCTCCATGCCAAAATAGAATCATCTTAGCAAAAAATAATTGTCCGAAAAACAAGCGTCACGTTAGAAATTCAAGACAAAAATTAATATACTTCTCCTACAATACAGGGGTTGTTTGGTTGGGAACTAGTTATCCCAGGATTAATTATCCAGGGGTTAGTTATTCTGGGATAACTTATCCCACCCTGTATATGGGATAACTTATCCCATCACTATGGTATAAATAGTGGGATAAGTTATCCCAAACATGTCAACCAAACAAGACACCAAATTTTTATCCCAAGATTATATATTCTAATCCCTCACACCAAACGACCCCTTACACTCCACATAAAGTGACTCTTGAAGTTATCTCAAATTTTCAAAAAGACACTTTAACTATGCGAGTGTCCTATTACCCCACAAAACTTTTAAATACTTTTGTAAATAGACTATTTTGATCCATTTTCTCCCTATGTTTGTTTTCACGCACATGACGTGTGTGAATGAAAAATTTTACTTCCAAAAAACGAATTAAAAAGCGTCAAGTGTCAGATCTTTCTTTATTATTTAGTTACTTCTTTTTTAAATACATCACCATCCCCAATTCTATCTCTTTTTTGTTTCTTTCTATGGCTTAACACTCACCTGTGTATTTTGCAGGCGAGGGGAATCAACAAACAACAAAACCAATGAGCTTACTAAAAGTTTGTGATGAAGTTTTAATTCTACTATAGGGAGATGAGTTATGTTCTGCTCATTCACACATTCTATTGTTAGATCAGTCTTAGGCTCTTAAGGATGGTGCAAATGTATCTCTTACTAAATTCTTTAATGTTGTACCAAAAGGTTGTCAAATAAAACAAGCTCCCCACGTCCTAACATACCCAATAGTAAAAGCCCATTTAAAATGGACGAAGAAATCATAATCGCAGAGTATTTCGGCGCGCGATGGAGCTCCGGCAAAATTTCCAAGCAACGAGCAATGCTAAAACGAGCACCATAATGAACTTAACACAACACAACAAAAACCCCAACCGATAAGCTTCCTAACCGTTCGAATTTGCAAATTAGGGTTAAGAATAAGCAAATTGGGGAAGTCTTAGGCGAAGAAATTCAGAGTCAATTTTTGGACAATTTTCAAAGCCACTAGGTTCATGATTGTTGAGGCCAATGGAAGTTTGAATCAAGTTCATACTATTGAAGTTGCAAGTTCAATGTTTTGAGCCGGGTTAAACCTGTATTTTATTTATATTAAATTGAAATAATTAATTTAAATAGTGTGCATCATACACATATTCAAAATCTGAGATTGATGAGAAAACATGGCAAACTGATCTATTTACAAAGGTATTTAAAAGTTTTGTGAGGGTAATAAGACACTCGCATAGTTAAAGCGTCTTTTAAAAAATTTGAGACAACTTTAGGTGTCATTTTTTGTCATTTCTCATTTCTAAACGAACATTTTAGGCATTTTGGAGAAACAAATGGAAAAAAACAGGTTGGGGTTGCTAGGAACTACCCTGAATTAGCATAAAATATTGCTAACTTTGACTCAATCTTTATATAACAGGGAAAGCAAAACGAAAATTTAAAGGTTACCTTGCTCTCTTAATATCTTCCTTTGAATAATAAAAAAAATTAACCTCATAGGAATTCAATATTTCATGTAGGGCTGGCAGGGGGACCAGGTTGGCCCGCCCCGGCCCGCGACTGGTTCAAGAACCAGCCCGCCGAACCCGGTCCCGTTGGTTTTCGGGGGATTGGGGGGACGCGGGATAGGGGACCGTCGAGGGCCGGTTCAACCGGGTCTCGTCGACCCGGCCGGGTCCCGCCGGATGAACCGACCGGTCGCGGGATCCCCCCGAGTTTTTATTTTTATTTTTAAAAAAATTATATCCGTTGGGCAACAAAGCTAGTGGGCCCCACCCAACGGATTTATTTTGCGAGATTTTGCCTTCCCCAACACCCCTACCACCCCCATTTTTAATACTTTACTTTAAACCCTCAAGTTATTATAAATACACTTTAACCCACTTCTAATATTATAAATACCCCTCTATCCCTTATTATTTCTTACAAAATTATATATTCTCTCATCTATTTTTAATATCTCTCAAGTCTCAATCTGTTATTCCATTTAAGTCTCATATTATATCATAATATATATATTTCAATTCTTTTCATATTATATATCATAATATATATAATTCTCATATTTGCTATCAAAAATTGGAGTTTCAAATTACAAGTTACAACAAACTACAAGCTTCAAGAATTGGTTATAACGTCTACTATTAACGCAGACGTTTGGTACATTCGTTTCATAATATTTATATTTTATTTTTTGTCATTAATTTTTGTGTTATTATTATTTTTATATTATATTTTACATATAATTAAATATGAGTTCTAACAAAAAAAATACCGGTAAAGGAAAAGAGAAAGAACCAAGTGGCATTAGTAGATTATTTAATTTTACTAAAAAAGTAGTAAGGAAAAAAAATAAAAGTAAATGTGGTGGTAGTTCTAGAGTTAGATTTAATACAAATGATTCTACTTATGTTGATGATACTTCTTATGATATAGATTCAAATACTCAACTCGATCGTGAACTTTTACAACAAATTTATAGTGATATTAATCATTATCTTGATGAAAATTCAGGTGAAGAAGTAGAAGTTGATTCGAGAGAAGATGAATTAGAAGATACACCTACTAGTCCGGTGACAAATGTTCCAAATGAAACTACAAATTCAACGGAGCAAAATTCTGGACGCCCACCCCTTATAACTCCTACGAGGGAGAAGGTGAAGTATCAATGCCCTAAAACTTCTGTTGTGTGGCAATTTATGACTTTAGATAAGGAAAATTCTATTGCTATTTGTAATAAATGTAAGTAACCTTTTAAACATAAACAAGGTGGAGGTCAAGGTGGGACGGGGGGCTTAAATAGACATTTGTTATCTTGTGTGCCGATTCAATATAAAGAAGCTAAATCATTAGCCGATAGAAAAAAAGGAATTCAAGTTGATGATTTTGATATTAATGTTAATGAATCGATAGGGGCTTCTAACATGGTTCAAGGAACATTAGATCCTTCTAACCCCGGTGGTCCACTAACACAACATAAATATAATAAGGAAAGAGTTCGCGAAAATTTAGCTAAAATGATTTTTGTTTGTGGTTTACCTTATAGTTTTCCTTCAAATCTCGATTTTATTGAATATATTCAACAAACTTATAATCCTAATTATAGAGGTTTTTCAAAAAATACTGTTAAATCTGATGTTTTTGTATATCAAGGTAAACATTGTCAATATCTTCGTTGTATGTTTAGCATATTAGATTGTAGAGTTTCTATAACTTCGGACATGGGTCGTAGTGTTAATGGACATGATTATTTAAGCTGTTAAAGCACATCGGATTGATCATAACTGGAATTTGCAAAAAAGAATCTTAAGTTATAAAGAATGTGTAGAGAAAAAAACTGGTGCATATTTAGCTTCAAATATTTTGAGTGTTATAGATTATTACATGCTTATAGATAAAGTAATGTCTGTCGCATTAAATAATGCATCTAATAATGTAAACGCTGCTAGTATGTTAAAAACTAGATTATGTTCAATTGATGTTAATTCTTTTTATGTTAGATGTGTTGCACATGTTTTAAATTTAGTTGTACAAGATGGTATTTCATTATTTGAATGTGGTTGTATGAAAATTGAATATGCTGTTGCCTGGATTTTTTATGCTAAAAGAGCTGCTAGAAGTAGGGAATTTAATGAGCGTTGTGTACTATGTGATTTGCCACCAAGAAAAATTTCAAAACATATTAAAACAAGGTGGAATTCTTTTTACGAAATGTTTTCTGTTGCTTACGAATATAGACGACCCATACAAATGGTGTTTAATGCTCATAATGATGACCCATTAGACAGAATTTGTGAAGAAGATTGGGAAGAAACTAATGAACTATTAGAATTTTTAAGACTTTTTTATGATGCTACAACCATGTTTTCTGGAATTTATTATTCTACTATTTCATCAGTATTAATAAATATTTGTGCTATTTCAATTCAATTTTCTAAGTACAAAAAAATTGAAAAATTTAGAGTTGCAATTGAAGGTATGATTGAAAATTTTAAAAAATATTTTTTTCCTATTCCTCAAATTTTTTTAACTGCTATTTTACTTCATCCTGACTATAAATTACAAAGGTGTGCATGGACTTGTTGACACTTTTTATGATACCTTAGAAATTTTATCGAAAATAAATCCAACTTGTGAAATGTGTAAGTCTAGCATAAAAACAGAAGCAAAAATTTTGTATAAAAAATATAGAACTATAGGAAATGCTCAAGAAGTTGGTTAAACTTCTAATCCTCAGAGTAAAGCTCGAATTTCAAGTTATATGCGAGATTTTCTTGGTCTTAATTCTACTAACCGTAATGATTTTGAAGAATATCTTAATCAATCTTTAGAAACAGTGGAAGACGAAGATGGCAATGAAGAATTATTAGCATGGTGGAGGAGGCGGAGCGTTGCATTTCCAATTTTGAGCAAAATGGTTCGTGATGTTCTAGCTATTCAAGCTTCATCAGTTGCATCAGGCCGCTTTTAGTGCGGCAAGGTTTCAACTTGGCGATCATAGACATTCATTGGCAGAAGACGGTTTGGAAATATCAGTTTTATTTAGAGACTGGGTCAACGCCGAGAGGAGAAATTATAATTTGCCAAAGTTAAGTGCCAAACAAGAAGCTTGGATTAATGCGGTAATTGGATCTAGTGATGTTGAATTAGAGTCACAAGAGTCTCTAGGAAGTATCCGCACAGTTAGGGGTGTTACCGACGATATGATGCGACAATTAGAATTAAATTTTAAAGGAGAATACAAATATTAGATTACATCCGAGAACTAATCGAAACAGTAACCCTTCCTAGAAGGTGGCTGCGTAAATTAGTTACTCATCTAATATTTGTAACAAATATTAGTTTTACATATGAGAACTTATTGAAACAGAACCCTTCCTAGAAGGTGGCTGCGTAAATTAGTTACTCCACTAATATTTGTAAATTGTAACTTCTAAGTTCTAAGTTGCAATTAGATTTTATTGAATAAATTTGAAGGCTTTATTAAGTTTTTTTTATATAACTATTGTCTTTCATTTTAATTTTAATATATTCAATTATTCATACATATTTACATATATACTAAACTAACTTTAAAATACTTAATTTAAAAATCAAAATTTCAAATTTAAATTACTTTAAAATATTTAAAATACAAATTTGAACTTCTCAAATTTGAAATTTGAAAATTGAAAATTGAAGTTTGAAATTTGAAAATTGAAAATTGAAGTTTGAAATTTGAAATTTGAATTTGAAATTTGAAATTTGAAATTTGAAGTTTGAAATTTGAAAGTTGAATTTGAAATTTGAAATTTGAAATTTGAAATTTGAAGTTTGAAGTTTGAAGTTTGAAATTGAAATTTGAAGTTTCAAATTGAAGAGTCCCTTTTTATTCCCAAATAATAGATTTAGATAATTAATAAGATATTTAGTATATTTCTATTATTAATAATTACTTTTATATAATAATAATAAGTACAAAGAGTTAAACAACGGTACTAACAATAATAATAACGGTAGTAGTAATAGTAGCAATAATAATAATAATAATAATATTAATAATAATAACAACAACAACGACCACATTTGCGAGTAGTAGTAATAATAATAATAATAATAGTAATAATAATAAGTAATGATAAAAATAATAATAGTAAAAATAGTAATAATACTAATAAAAATAAACAAACAAAAGAAAAAAAAGATAACCAGGAAAAGAAAGGAGAAAGATACGTAGGGAAAAAAATATTTGAATTTAAAAAATATAAGATTTTCTTTTAAAAATCAGCTTAAAAATAGAAATTCACATGCAAAAAGTTCTAAATGAATTCTTACTATTTCATTACTTATTTTTTAAAATGATATAAAATAAATTTAATTATATTTAATTTAAATATTACATTAAAAAAATATAATAAATAATAATAATAATAATAAATTAGTAACAACAACAACAACAACAACAACAAAGTAGTTGTAGAAATAAAATAAATTACTCTATATTATAAGAGTGAATGTTCAGGAGCTTAGGGTCTGCCGGTCACTTCTCCTCAATTTCCTCTATTTATATTTCATATTTTATCCGTTTTAATTTATTTTTATTTCAATATTTTTTTTATATTGAAATTTGGTTAATTCTCAAAATTTTACCATATTGCATTAACAATTTAAAATGTTTGAAAATATATTAAAATGTGATGAACTCTCAAAATTTCACACGTACCACATAAATTGTGATAAAGGTAGTAATATATATTATTTGGAAACTACGTTAATATTACTATAAATCGCAACTTAAAGTATTTAAAAATATATTAAAAATTAGATTAACTCTCGAAATTTTACATGTGCCACATAAATTGGGCATGTGAATATCATATACTATTTAAAAAATACGTTAATTAAGAGTACTATAAGTTGCAATTCATGCATGCCACATAAATTGTGATAAAGAGACTAATATATATTATTTGGAAATTACGTTACTAGTTACATACATTTAATAGATATTTAAATATTTTCATTTTTTCATGTTTAATTGTATAAATTTTGTTTTGGTTTTATTATCAAAATTACTCATACAAATAAAAAATTATAATACTATTTTTTTATTATTCCAACATAACATTATATATGCCTAAAAACGATTTCTTACTTTATAAATAAGATTTACTTGTTCTATTGGTAAATTCATAATTTTGATTGAAAAACAACAAAATATCATAATATTAAAAAAATTAAAATAGATATAGGTTGCTAATTTAGAGAGTAAGGTATCTAAATTTATTAATTCAGACTAAAGAAGAAGAAATGACAACTTTTTAAAGTACATTTGAGGGGTATGAAATGACAACTTTTCAAATTCCTTACTTTGTATTTTCTTAAATTCGTGTTTTTTAAAATAATAAATGACAACTTTTTAAAGTAAGTTTACAGAGTTTAAGAAATGACAACTTTTTAAAGTAAGTTTACAGAGTTTAAGAAATGACAACTTTTTAAAGTAAGGTATCTAAATTCGTTTTTTTTTAAATATATTTTATTAAACTTTGTATCAAATTATCAAGACTTAATTATAATGAATTTATTCACATATATCTTCATCTTTTTTATTCATTTATATAATATTTTGGATTTTCTTTTAAATTTTTTTTTGCACTTCCCAATTCCTTAAAGATATTTTATCTTTTAGAATAATTATATCTTACTTATGATTTTTACCATTCAAATCTTATAAAACTAGTATTCTAATTACGACTTAAACAATTAACAAATGAAGCGGTCAACTCGCAATCACGAGACAGCTAGGTATAAAAATAAAATAAAATAGGGCAATGACCTAGCTTTTAAGTTATACTACTATTAACTATATAATATGGGTCAATCCCAATAAAAACTGGAAAACATGATCCATTTTATTAGCTCTAAATAGATATTCTTTTTATTTTCATTTTTGGAAAGTCAAATATACACGCTCCGTTCACATTTTGTCACGACCCAAACATGGAAGTGATGGCACTCGTCTTATCCCACCAAAACGTTAAATGTATTTATTTTTATTTCGTGATATTAATAAATTTGAATGATTAAGACTTAGCAAAATATTATAATATTATTATGATGTTATTCATTCAAGATAAATAAGTATATAAAAAATAAAAAATCCCCCGTCCCATCCCGTCCCCCCAAAACCCGTCCCATCCCGTATATATAGTGGGACGGGATGGGACGGATTTTTGTCCCCCCAATCCCACTCCCGGAAAAATCCCCCCAAATGCGTCCCCCGTCCCGTCTCGTCCCCCTTCGTCCCGTCCCCCAGTCCCCGTCCCCGTCCCCCTGCCAGCCCTAATTTCATGTCATACATACTTTTGTACCAATTGCCACCAAGTTACTGTTGACTTCACATTAGAGTTGTGCATTTTTAAAACCTTATAAATTTTAAGCATGCCTCAATAAAATAAATAATAAATATAGTCGTATAGATTTAATCTTGTACAATTCCTTGCCACTATGCTATGGGTATCCATTAGTTTTGAGGGTGCCCAAAATAATATATATATCAATATAAAGAAGATTTGACCTGAAGAATGTCCCACTGGACACCCGGACATCACCGTACATAGCTCTGCCCCTGGACTACAGGTATCATTCACTTCATTACTGAAAGTGAAAACCATGCTATCTTCACTGGAATTTGAATCTCCATCTTCTTCGTTTATCTTAAGTTGCTTCGCTAGCAATTCATCTGCTATTAACAAGCAATTTTGATACGGTGTATTTATTCGTTCTGTATAAAAGCGAATAAACATAGAGGGAATCAATACAATGTAACAAATATAGAGGTGAAATAGATATAGCCGATACACTTGATGTGTGTAATATACAAATTTTTAGTACTCCAAAATATGAAACTTTGTGGATAAGAATGTATATATGTATTATGACACTTAATATCATGACTTTTGGAGTGATTTCTCAACCTATAAATAGGGTTGTTCATTCACCATTGTAAAACACACATTATTTACGGTAAGAAAAAAACAGCGTGAATTCTTAGAGATTTAAGAGCCTGTTTAGTACGAAGGATAAATCATAATTCAATTTTGAATAATTACAGGATGAGTTTATCTCAAATAACTTATCTCCAGATTAGTTATCTTGAAATTTGTATTGTTACTTTTATTCTAATTTAAGGTGGAATAACAATTAAGAGCTTCTGATTTGAAAAGGCAGGAATCAACTTGTTTTGCATTAATGAGACTTTGAGGGACGTCTTCTCTTTTCCTTATCAAGCAAGTCACACTTAATCTCTCTTGATGCCATCTTGATAGTTGGGACTGAATGTCTCATTATAGTCTATACCCTATTGCTGGTTGTAGCCTTTGGCTACCAAAATGAATCATGCTTATTTTTAAAAGAGCTAGTAACATAACATACCATAAATTGTGAGATTCAATTAGTCTGATGTGCCAAGATTCATAACGTCATTTACAGAAATAGTCTCCTTAAAAAGCAAATGAAGTTAGATAGCTTTTTATTTGTTATGGCTCAATCCAACTATAGAAGATATTGGTTCACAGACCCCTTCCTTTGGTGTTATAACAAACCAACAGAAAAATGTAGAAGCAGACCGAACAAATAACACATACCAGAGCACCAAATAACATTATTAGATTAGGCTAATACTGTCCTCCTTAAAGAAGGCCGCTTCTGGTAATGACACAAAAAAAACATGTGGATAAATATAACAACACCAGACACTAGAGAAACAGAGAGTAGTGTCAGTTGAAAACCTTCATGTTACAAACAGTATGAAGGAAGCTTCCATTTGCAGGGACAAAAAAAGGTCAAAGGACACCAATATGATACGCTAATCAGTCTTGTTTTGTTATTGCTAAGAATATCACAGTGTAACTTGTAGCAACCAAACATTTATCTTCACACACATAGTCTCACCTACAAAGATAACCTGGTGAAACCAAAACAGGAAAGGTAAATGTAGTGTCAAAGGTCAATCAGGGAATCAAGCCTGATATTGCAAGGTTGATAAGAAAACACAAAAAACACCCAGAACCTGAATGCATATTCTCATTTTCAAATATCTAATCTACATCCCATAATGCAAAAAAAAAAAAAAAAAAATCAATTTGAATCCCCATTAAAGGCTAAAGAGATGAACTATGCACAGAAAGGCGGAAAAATTCTCATACATAGTATAGCATTTCCAGGACATCTGAACAAGATAACATGACAAGACAACCTAGCCACTTAATCACCATAAATGCAGAACATCAGCAAAAGCCAAATACCAAAACTGCCTTCATCTAGCAAATTATTAGATACAAAGAAGGGAGAGAAAATCACCTAATTTTGTAGTAGCTGACAAGATCTGCACCATAATGGAGAACCAGAAGCACCTCAAAAGAACAGTGTTGTTACAACCAAAGACAAACTACAGTACCTAACTTTGCACGTTATTCATAAAAAAACAAGTTGTGAAGAACAACAGAAAGACCAAAAGTAAGAGGCACATTGTAACTAATAATTATTGCATTTGAGTCCAAAAAGTACAGAATTGTGATAAAAGTGCAGAATTGTAATCGATAAAAGCTCGTGCGAATTGTGCAAGTGTTGTGTTGTAGGTTACATATGTTCATATACATCTGTCTTGGGGAACTTCCAAGTGTTGTATAAGTGTTGTGTTGTAGGTTACATATGTTCATGTACATCAACATTTTTCATCTAAAATATTTAACCTCCATGTTGAATTCTTAAGTAGAGTACTATTTACTCATGAAAATGTGGGTAAATATGGGTAAACTAGTATTTTACCCAACCCATTTGTTACCCAATCCATTTTTACCCATATCAAATATGGGCGGGTTGAATTATTACCCATTTTATGTTGACCAATTTTCAACCCGCCCAAATTTGACCCAACCCGCCCATTTTCCACCACTAAGTGTTATGTTATTATAACAAATGAATGAGTTATTTGTAAAGACACTTTGGATTGGCAGGATTCTTGTCCTGACGAAGAAAATAGGAGTCGGGTGTTCTGTCTTTTATCTCTTGGGCCTTCTGAAGCACACCATCTATACCTTTGGCAGGATCTGTGATGTATAACTCAGCCCCCAAAGCTTTAAGAACAATCCTTCTCTCAATACTAGATGATCATGGCATCACTATCACGAGTTTATTGCCACGAGTTGCTGCAATAAATGCAAGACCAATGCTGGTATTTCCACTGGATGTCTCTAGAAGGACAGTCTTAAGCAACCATTATTTCATCATTTGAAAACCAAGAAAATAACTTCAGTTCAGCCTTTCAGACAAATTATAAATAGACCACAGAATTCACATCACTATCAAGAGAAATGAACATATATATATCTCTTCAATGTGTTCCTTTTTCCTCTTGCTATTTATTCTTATACAAACTTCACCAACCTTTCTAGGGCTAATCAGGCCCCTGTCTTCTGCATCTTTGATCATACTCAATGCAACCCTACATATTAAGAATTGGAGTTAGAAATAAGATGTGAATAATTCAAGATTTTGCAAATTGAGCAAAGAGTGACTAGAAACAGGATGAGGGGAGTACTGAAAGATAAACACCTATCTTTGATACTTGAGCATGGTTGCATTATCTCCATTTTGGCTGCAATTTTGGTAGCACAACCTTCCGCGATTTTGTTGAGATATACCATAGGGGTGCTTCCAATAGGAAACATTGTGAAGACAACAGAATGAGATGTTTTGATTCTAAACAAGGATGATCTAAAGAGTGCCAAGAAAGATTTCAGAAAGGAAACTACTTCCGTGACATCTTTCGCGATCTCATGACTCTTCTCTTCCATATTTCCTTGCTCACTTACTGCAACAAGAAAAAAGAGTTGAAACATATTTAATTATAGGAAGAAGATAGAACATATGTAACCTACAACACAAATATTGATCAATCTGTCTTGGGGAACCTCCAATAAATATTGAACCTCTGGACTCTCTAAAAGGTGCTATTATAGCAAGAAATCTGGCACAAAATAGAACAGGTAAGAGCAACTGCATTCGAAATCTGAGTCGCCCACTCATGCATCCATAACCACACAGACCAAACCTGGGTAAGAACCTCCATACGAGAGACCAATAGTACAATCAATAAAAACATTGTGGGTATTAACTAAAAAAAGAAGATGATGAAGTAACAAATCCAAACCGATGCCCCTGTGCATTGCTCAAATTTCCAGAACACATCACTTTTCCCAAATAATAACAAGAGAATGTGTGAACAAATGTACCTACAGACCTCAAAAATAACTCCAAACCCGTTCGAGCAGTGCTAAATTCCATACCTTCACCCAAACAGATCTATAATTATCAAGCATAGCATAAATAATCACATGACTAAACCTCTCACCAAAAATAACACTTGTAACTTCCAAGTTCCAACACATGAAATCATGATGAGTACCCAAACGATTCCACTAAAACCAACTGACCAATTGCAAATGAGTAACCAACATCCCACAGTGTAGAGGAAAAATACATCACAGCCCCTTAGAAGGAAGATGTATAAACTACACACATGAAGGAAAACAAAAAAGTTAAAGCTCAGAACCACCACCAGGGGAAACCAAAGACAATAGGGATTGTATTATGTTATTTGTGTTGAGAATTCTGATTTGTTACATTGGTGCTTTCATCCATCAGACTCCAACAAAGATGATTTTTCTACCTAGAGTTAGTAGCGATGGCAACCCAGAGAGCTAGATTTTTTGGGTCGAGTTGTACTTCACAAACCTTGGCTTTGACAAAAATGAATGGCTTCCACTTCATTCTACCTTGATGAAAGCTTATTTCACAACAAGCTAATTTTGGTTTGGAAGCATTTCATAGGTAAATTTGCTCAGCGGTTTCCACAACAATGCAGTGGGGCGTCTAGCTAATTCATCACAAGTTCATTTCTGACAGTGTTAATTCTTGTCTCTATAGTTTCACATTTAGCTGTGGTGTCTCCCAGCCATTTTCTAGCATCATCTGCCCTTGATTCTGCCTATGAAACTAGCAACTCAAAGGTGGCCTATCTACTTGATAAATTGTCAGAGACGTATAAAAAAGTGGATTCTTTGGCATTAATTACTAGAAGTAATACTGCGATTGAAACTCTTGAAAGGAGGGACTCACCTCATACTAGGACTGTAAAGTCAGTAGAGGGAGCAAATTTGGTATCAGGACCTTTTTTTCAATGCTGAAAATAAGGCGTTCGATGAAATGTCACACACAACAATGAGATTTGAAATTCATGATATTAACACTATTGTCCACGAGGGAGAAAAACTTTGCAACTATAGAGTGCTGATAGCTTCTGTGAAGATGTCAGCTTGAATACCAAGGTACCTACTACGATGTTAGAAGATGCGAAAGAATTAATACTAACGAGGAGGACAATCCACGAGATAATGTATCTTTGTTTAAAAAATGTCCTAAATGGGATACATTGGGTTTTTCTGGTTCTTTTTTCTAGCCAAGGTACTGTAATGTTGAACGTGAGTATGCAAATTGCTGCAATCGAATATCCATTTGATGGTGTCTTATGGAATCAGACTATTCCTTGTTTACATAATTCTCTTGGAGAAATGTGTGGGGGTAAACAAACTAGAGTGTTGCCTTACCTTGACTTTAGCTTACACAAATGCAATTGGGTTGATACTGGGCAGGAGTGCAATCTTCCTAGTTTCTTATCGTCTAACTCGAGAGGTTGTGGTATTGAGGAGAAAATGTGTTTTGACCATAATATTTGGAAAAGATATATCACTATTTTAATAAATATGATTATACCTATAAGTTTAGAAACTATCAAAACTAACCATAGGTTTGTATTACATAGCAAGATAGAAATATCAACATAACAAGATTCATGACTTCCGCAACAAGTCAATTGGATCTTCGTTGAAGCAAATAACAAGTAGTGTCCATGACACTGGAGCAATGTGGTAGTTCGGACTGAGTGCAACAAGCATCATTCCATACATCGTGAAGTAGACAAAGCACATGACGTTATTACCCTGAGCCTATTATTCAACATTTTCATCAACAACCATATCATCACTTTCATATTCACTAAATATTCCATCACTGCTTTGGTGTTCACATAAAAAATTATGTAATACACCGCAAACAACTGCTATAGAGGGTGCCTTTGTAAAAGATAAAAGTTTGGTGTAGGGTTTGGATTTTTTATAGTTTCCAAATACTGAAATTTGGCTCAAACACTAATTTTTTCTAGTATTTGAGAATTTGGGTTATTTGCCAAATAATGGCAAATTGTATGGACAAACACTATTTACCCAATTTTCCTCCAAATTTTTCTTGAGAAATCTATGGTCAAACGGGTCCTAAATTTACTAGTAGTTTAGGTCCGCACATGAAAAAACCCACCTACAGATTTAAGTACAGGAGAAGCAACATTCCTTAAACACTTTGCCACCTCCTTTTCAGGGCTTAGAACAGGTTGAATTGAGGCTTGCAAGCCACACAGGAAACAGTGCACATGTACCCCCTTTTGTTATTATTGAGTGAGATGAAAATAAAATACTACTCCACATACGATATTAGGGAAAACATAGAAGACCTTGACTACTTAAACTAGCAAGAAATTCACAAATCAGAGAGGAGGAAGAAAACAATGACTACCTCCTCACCATTGATACTTGCCCTCCTCCTTTTCCCGGGCTTGGTACTGGCTGACTTGACAGGAGGAGTTACAAGGGTACCACACAAAAATAATGCACCAAGTATTCCATGGCTATGACTACTCAGCAACAAAACAAACAAATAAAATCTCGGATAACTAGTAATGAACATCTCTTGTAATAGTCATCTTTCCTGTTTGAGGATGATAGACCTTGTAGGCTTTAGAAACTCCACTGTAACCCACATGAATACCTATGATTGCCTTCTTGTCAAGTTTGTCACGTTTAACCTAAGGAACATGAACAAAACAGACACAACCAAAGACTTTAAGAAAACTTACTGAAGGCTTAAACCTGTACCAAGCTTCAAATGGTGTTTTATCCTTCAAAGCTTTCGTTGGAAGTTGATTCTGCATAAAGATTGCGATATTTTCTACCTCGGCCCAAAATATCTTAGGCAACTCATTCTCATGCAACATACATCTGGCCATCTCCATTATCCATCTATTTCTTCTTTCACTAACACCATTTTGTTCTGGTGTGTATGGTGTTGTAAGCTGATGCACAGTGACGGCCTCCTCACAGAATGAATCAAATTTTGTTGAGGTGTATTCCTTCCCATTATCATACCTCAAAGCTTGAATCTTATAATTACTTTGATTTTCCACCAATTTCTTGAATTTCCAGAAAACACCAGCAACTTCTGACTTGAATTTCCAGAATACACCAGCAACTTCTCACTTGAATTTAAAGAAAAAAATCCAACACATTCTTGTAAAATCATTAATGAAAAGAACGTAATAGATGCTACCTTGTAGTGATGGAGTTCTTTGAGGCCCTGCAACATCAGTGTGAACTAGTTGTAGCTTTTGTTAGGCTCTCCAGGTTGATTTTGGAAATGGCTTTCTGGGTTTCTTACCAAATTGCCAGGCATGACATTCAGTGGAATTTTCTTCCAGATCAGGTAAGCTCTCCACCATCTTCAACTTTTGTATCTTGACAAGACCTTGAAAATGATAGTGCCCAAATCTCTTATGCCATAACTCAGTGACATTTTCTTTCGCTGAATACAACATCTGCTCTTCCTCAAATGTATATAATGAGAAACTTTTTCCTCTCATTTTGACTTTAAACAAGTCCTGCCCTGAGGGATCCTTGATCAAGCAATATTTATGTTCAAAATAAAGTTTGAAACCTTTTTCTAACAATTGACGAACACTTAATAAGTTTCGGTCTATGTCTAGTACATAAAGAACATCTGTTATTGTTTTTGTACCTGCTTGTGTCTCAACTGCAATAGTTCCCATACCTTTTGCTAGAATGTGACCACTATGGCCTATTCCAACATTTGCAACTCGCGTAGGCTTCAATTCTTTGAAGAGCTCTTTACCACTAGTCATGTGATTTGTGCATCCGCTATCAATCAACCACGACTCGCTAGAAACATTGCTTGCAAAACATGATGCAACAAAGAGTTTATCCTCCTCCTGTTTATTTACAACTCAAGCATCTACATCTTGCTGCTGAGTTTTGCTCTTACAAATGATTGCTTCATGCCCAAACTGATTGCACTTACTGCACTTAGCTTCAGGCCTTCTCCAACACTTGAAAGGTGCGTGTACGATCTTGCCACAATGCTTACAAGGAGGGTAGTTTCCTTTGAAGCTATGGGTTTTGTTTTTTTTGTTGCATACTACACCTTCTCCATCTGTTGGTTGGTACTTCTTGTTCTTGTTTTTCTTATATCGTCCATTATCTTGATGCTTGGTAGGTAAAACTCCTTCAACAACTCCTTCTTGTCTCATAACACGTCCTTGATATTGTGCTTGAAATGAACTTAAGAGCTTTGTTAGTGTAATACTGGAAAAGTCCTTAGTATTTTCTAAGGTTGTAATGGTTTCCTTAAATCTTTCAGGTACCGTTACAAGGATTTCCTCAATGATCCTTGAATCGTTAAAGTGGAACCCAACAATCTGACGTGATTGTCTATATTAAGAAGTCAGGCACTGTATTCCTTTATGGTTTCACTATCCTTCATCCTTTGCAGCTCAAACTCACGTACAAAATTCAGCACTTGCATCCCTCAAATTCTCTCATCTCCTTCATACTCAGTCTTAAGATAATCCCATACCTCTTTTGATGACTTCAGAGACATGATACGAGTGAAGACAGTTGATGAAACTGTAGCAAATAAACATGCCTTTGCCTTTGATTTCCTAATTTTCCTTTCCTGGTGATTTTTAATTTGCGCCATCATGGGTTTGTTTGGCAAAGGAGAAATGATGTACTCATCTTCTATAGCCTCCCAGAGATCCAAAGCTTCCAGATATGCCTACATTCTAACAGCCCAGATTTGATAACTTTCTCCACCAAAAGTAGGTGGTGCCATTGAAGAAAAACTTGCTTCTCCGTTCATGGTATTCACGAAATCTAATTTGCGCACACTCACACAGTTCCCTTAAGAAATAAAGCTCCTTATACCAATTGAAGGTTTTAAAAACCTGTTTAAGCTAAATAACACAGAGGGAAATCAAAGACTGCACCTAAAACAAAAAAGACGAAAGAGAGAGAGAAAAAGCATAGAAGTAGAAGAAGAGGAATTTTATTAATACTTCAGATTAGATATATAAGAGCCTAGAATCAAAAGTAAAAAAATAATAACACGCGATCTAGCAGTTCACTAAACAACTCCTAAATAATAGGAAAGCATGCCTAACAACTAATTGACTAAGTCTTACTTAAAACATAGCTAGTATAATTAAATTTACTGCAGTTCAAAAGCAGATTCCTAACAATTGACAACTATTTGTGTTCTAATAAACTGACAAAATCAGATGCAGGATTGCTCTGAAAATGCACCCCCTATTTTTCTCAAAATTCTCCAAGACTTATATTCAGCAATACTATCTACTATAGTAAGACTAAAAATAACACCAATTAGTCAAGTGGCAAAAATGTCACCAACATTTACCAAGACTAGACAAGCTAGAGAATAAGCAAAAACACATGCTTATAGATTAAAAGAGTCCAAAGATTCTACTATCTGCAATGCAGAAGAACACCACCAAATGACAGAAGAAAGGTGACCAAAGCATCACATATAAGAGACCAGACAACCTCCTTTTTCTAGAAGCCAGAAAGAGTTACAATGAGAGCACAAAAAAAACCACCTCAGAACTGGAGATGAACATCCCAATCATCATTACAGAAATTGTCTCCTTAAAAAGCAAATGAAGTTGAATAGCTTCTCATTTGTTATGGCTTAATCCTTCTATAGCACATATTGGTGCACAGACCCCTTTCTTTGGTGTTATAACAAGCAAAAAAAATGTAGAAGCAGGTTGAACTAATAACACATACCAGAGAACCAAATAACATTATTAGATAAGGCTTACACCATCCCCCTAAAGAAGGCCTCCTCTGGTAGTGGTAAGAACATAAGCATGTGGATGAATATGACAGCATGAGCCACTAGAGAAACAAAGAGCAGTGCCAGTTGAGAACCTTCATGTTACAAGTAGTCTCAAGAAAGCTAACTTTGTAAGCGCCTATGAGTTAGAAGTGGTGAAAAAGATTGGGCCGAGTAAAATGTTGGAGCATTTTATTTGGACCCAACCCAATTAACAACTGGTTAAAGCGGATTGTGTCAGAAAGAAGAGTTCTATGCATATTATGCGTAACTGGTCGAGGTCATACACTTATGGGCGAAATGTTGATCAAGACCGTGGTGATGTACCCTATGTTAATTAACTGTCAAATACCCCATGATTATCACCCCGTTGATAGGGTACACAAGATGCAACCTTTATATGTTATCACTTTGGCATCAGTTGTTTCCAATCCTCCCCATACAGTCAATCAATGAGCTGGATGATAATGAACTTCCTATATGTTGAATATAGTGCAGACTGAGTTAGTTATAACTAACTATTAGTTAGTTAGCTGACATGTTGTTAATTAGTTAGCTAATGTTGTAGTTAAGTAATATTGATAGTTAGTTAGTTGATCTCAATTGTATATAAGTAGTTCACATATATGTAATTTTTTTATCACCAAATAATATTTTCTCTCTTCCTTCTTCATCTCTCCCTTAAGCTCCACAGTCATGGAGTAGTAACAAATCAATGGAACAATGTTAGTTTACATGTTATCAGAGCATATGTTGTGTGGATCTAGGGGTTCTCTGAGGAGTGCAAGATACATAGGATCAGGAGATTCATTTTTCTACCATTGATTGTTGAGCATTTGAAGGAAATTCAGATCCATGGGGAGTAATATTTACTACAATCATCCATTGTATTTGCATCCTTCTGATGCTGCATCAGGTTCACTTTCAATTGAAATTCAGCTCAAAGACATGGAGAATTACATGCTTTGGAGTCGAGCTATGATTTTGTTACTTTTGGGAAGGAATAAATTAGGATTCATCGATGGATCTGTTATGAGAAACATTTATGAAGGAGATTTACAGCAAAGATGGGACAGATGTAATGCTATTGTAGTTTCATGGTTGATGAGCAGTGTACAATCAGATCTTCTTAGTGGAATCCTTTTTAGAGTTGATGCTTATCTCATCTGGAATGACCTTAAAGAGATATTTGACACAGTAAACAATTCTCGAGCTTACCATTTACATAAGGAAATAACAACTGTAGTTCAAGGTATATCATATGTTTCAGTGTATTATTCTAAACTAAAAGATCTTTGGTATGAACATAATTCAAGTATTCCATTCCCTATGTGTGTTTGTCAGAGATCGAAAGATTTTGTAGAACATTTAGAGAGGCAAAAGCTATTCTAGTTCCTTATGGGACTAAACGATGGTTATGCTCAGGAGAGGTCTCAAATCTTAATGATGAGTCCTGAACCTAGTGTGAATCAGGCGTATGCTATGATCATACATGATGAAAGCCAAAAAATGCTTGTTGGAGGTAATTATGTTGTTGCAGGTCGAATGGAGCCCTCATCCTTTTATGCTACAGAAAAGGATGCCACATGTATGTATTCAACCAGAGGTTCAAGACCAGGACAATCATCTGGTTTGGGAGGTCATCAATATCAGAAGAAATATTGTGATTTCTGCAATATGAAGGGCCATACTAGGGCTGATTGTTACAAATTGCTAAAGTGTGAGCGTTGTTTGCAGAAGGAACATGTTAAGGTGACTTTCTATAAACTAATTGGATATCTAGAGAAATTTAAAGGGAAGAAAAGAGCCAATGTTGCTACACATCCTCTTGCAGGACTAAACTTAGGATATAATCATGGGCCTCAAGCTACAAAACATGGTGTGGGAGTAGGACCTGCACCTGCTCTTACTCAGAATCAGTACAATCAGATTGTTCAAATGCTGAACAAATGCTCCATAGGTGATACATGTGCAAACATGGGAGGAAATTCCAACTATGCTGCTAACATTGCAAGTGCTAAAACTGCAGGTACATCCTTCTCTCATATTTACGATAGTATGAAATAGGTTGTTGACACTGGATCACTAATCATATGATAGGTGATAAGTCTATGTTATAAAATGGTCCATCAGTAGATGATGCAGGGAAGGTTCAATTACCAATAGGAGAATCTACAAATATATCTCACATAGGGAACTGTCAATTGTCAAGAGGTAATTTCATTAAGAATGTGTTGTGTGTGCCAACATTTAAATTCAATCTTTTGTCTATGTCCAAGTTGACAAAAGAATTGCAATGTTGTGCTGTGTTCTTCCTTGATTTCTGTTTATTTCAGGATCTCTCATCTGGGAAGGTGAGGGAGATTGGTAAGGAACAAGATGGATTATATGTAATGCACTCAAAAAAGGGGAAAGGAAACATGACACAACATAAATCTTTGGCAATACAGAAGGAGGTTGATGCAACATTATGGCATAGAAGAATGGGACATGCTCCCATGTCAGTTTTAAGAAGGATTACAACTTTTCAGAATAAATCATGCTTCATCATAGACAAGTGTGATATATGCCCTTTGTCTAGACAAACTAAAGTTCCTTTTCTTGTTAGTGTCACTAAGAGTAGTCAACCGTTTGGATTGTTACATGTGGAAGTATGGGGTCCTTACAAAACAGCCACATATGATGGTATGCAATATTTTCTTACTGTAGTGGATGACCATTCTAGATGAACTTCGGTATTTTTTATGAGAGTTAAGTATGCTGTTATTTTCTTGCTTAAAAACTTCATTGATATGGTTCATACTCAATTCAATAAGAAAATCCATGTTTTTAGATCAGATAATGGTCCTGAATTTTTTAATCAACATTGTGCAAATCTTTTTCAATCCCTTGGCATTATTCATCAAAGTTCTTGTCCATATACCCCTCAACAAGATGGGGTGGTAGAGAGGAGACATAGGCATATACTTGAAACAGCTCGAACTATTAAGTTTCAAGGTTGCTTGCTTGACAGATTTTGGGGGATTTGTATTGAAGTTGTTGTCTATATTATCAAAGTATTTCATCTATTGTTCTAGACAAGAAGACTCCATATGAACTTGTTTATCACAAGGTTCCAGAATTGAGACATATGAGGGTGATTGGTTGTTTGTGCTATGCGACTAACTTGGTCAAACAAGATAAGCTTGGGCCAAGAGCAATCGGGGTTGCTATAATGGGTTATGGAGTTCATCAAAACGGATATAGATTATTAGATTTGGAAACACAAGAAGTTCTTTGTTTGTAGAGATGTCCATTTTAATGAACATGTTTTTCCCTTTTAGAACAAATTGGCACATCCAGACACAAGGAACCTGGTTGCTTCTCCTGTTTCAGTAGAAGATTTTGACTCATTTTTTTTATGTTGAGTTAGTAATTTCCCCTGTAATACAATCAACTGATGATGCTATCCAAAGAAATGAAGATGATGATGTACAAGAAAATGTTGTTGAAGTTATAGTTCCAATTGAGCAGAATGTTGCACCCTCCCAATATACTGATGATAGAAGATCACATAGTTCCATTAGACCACCTCTTTTGCACAAAGATTTTGTGATGACTAATAAAAAAAAGGAGTTTCCAGCATCCCATATCGAATGTTGTGAGCTACATAGATTTTTCAGTTCAATACAAGGATTTCTTATGTAATTGTTCAGCTTCAACAATCACTGAACCTGGTACCTATTCAGAAGCAATAAAAGTACCACAATGGATAGATGCCATGAAAGCAGAAATCAATGTTGTAGAAGATAACAAGACATGGGAGGTAGTGCCATTACCTCAATGACAGGAAGTTATTGGTTGTAGACGGGTTTATAAAGTCAAGTACAAAGCAAATGGACATATAGAGAGATATAAAGAAAGATTAGTAGCAAAAGGTTATAGCCAAAGAGAGGGACTAGATTACGAAGAGACTTTTTCACCTGTAGTGAAAATGGTGACTGTTAGATCAGTTATTGCTTTGGCTGCAACTCAAAAATGGCATATATATCAGATGGATGTGTACAATGCTTTTCTTCAAGGAGATTTACAAGAACAGGTATACATGGAGTTGCCTTAAGATTTCAATGTTCCAGCAATAGATGGTCAAGCAAGAAGTGTTTGCAAATTGCTTAAATCAATGTATGGGCTCAAATAAGCCTCTAGACAATGGAATAGCAAATTGACTACAACCTTGGTGAAGTCAGGTTTTACTCAGAGTCACTTGGACTACTCTTTATTCATTAAGCATGCAGATGGACATAAGGTTTTTATTTTGATCTATGTAGATGATTTGTTGATAACATGAAGTGATATGAAACTCATACAAGAGACTAAGATCACTTTTCAAACCAATTTCAAGATCAAATAACTAGGGGAACTTAGATTCATTTTGGGCATTGAGTTTGCTAGAAACAATGAAGGCATCTTAATGCATCAAAAGAAGTATGCCTTTGAGCTCATTTCAGACTTGGGACTAGGAGGTACTAAGCCAGTTAGAGCACCTGTGGAAGTCAACCAAAAGTTAACTTCAGACGTATTTGATCAACATATCAACTCACAACATGATCCTGTGTTGAAGGATCCAAGTCCATATCAAAGACCGGTAGGAAGGTTACTTTATTTGATTGTAACTAGACCAGATATCTCATTTGTGATCCAAGATCTTAGTCAATTCATGCATTCACCCAAACAATCTCACATGGAAGCTACTACCAGAGTGGTCAAGTATATAAAGCAATCACCATGAATGGGAATTCTTATGTCATCTACTGCTTCTTCTAAGCTACAAGCTTATTGTGATGTTGATTGGGGGTCATGTCTTACAACTAGAAAATCAGTGAGTGGCTATGCAGTGAAGATTGGTGATTCACTTATCTCTTGGAAGTAAAAAAAACAACCTACTGTCTCTAGAAGGTCAGCAGAGGCAGAGTATAGGAGCCTTGCTTCAAAAGTTGCTGATATTGTTTGGCTCATTGGTCTATTTAAGGAATTAGGATTGTCTATTCAGTTGCCAGTAGATATATCATGTGATAGGAAGTCCGTAATCCAAATAGCAGCCAATCCATTATTTCATGAACGTACAAAACACATTAACATTGACTGCCATTTTATTCGTGAAAAAATCTAACTGGGATTGATCAACATAGTTTACTTGGCCTCTGCAGAGCAGCCTGCAGACATACTTACTAAGGGGTTGCTTACTTTCCAACATGCCTATTTGATGTCCAAGCTAGGCCTTAAGGATATCTTCATACCACCTAGCTTGAGGGGGGGGGGTGTTGAATATAGTACAGGCTGAGTTAGTTATTAGTTAGTTAGCTGATAGGTTGTTAATTAGTTAGCTAATTCTATAGTTAAGTAATAATGATAGTTTGTTAGCTGATCTCAATTGTATATAAGTAGTTCACATAGATGTAAGTTTTTTTATCATCAAATAATATCTTCTCTCTTCCTTCTTCATCTCTCTCTCAAGCTCCACAGTCATGTAATAGTAACAAATCAATGGAACAGTGGTAGTTTACACTATTCAGATTCTAGAAATAAGGATTGTGGTATGCTGTTAAACTAGCATTGATTATGTGACACCAATGCAGAGAAATAGGCAAAAGAGGAAGGGATAAACTCTATTCTCAAGAAATGTCCCTGCAATACATTATAAGACAGTCAATAAGAAGCAATGCAAACCAAAACAATGATAAAATGCAGCATTATGCTATGCGATATAATGCAATGGCTAATGACCCGAACGGTATACACTCTTCCACAGAAAACGTTGTGCGATGGGACCCATGAGGGACTTGTGAGGTCCAGATACCCAGGACTCGAACCAGAACTTTTGTCAACATAATCTGTCCAATTCAATATACACACTTTCAAGTCAGGTCATTAAGCCACATTTCACCACTTTAAGCATGTTGCTTTCAATACAATGCCCATCTTGACAAATCAACCCCTCATATGTGATAAAATGCCTAAAACTGAGTAAAACTCGACAATGATGTAATTTCAAGTCATAAAATGCATATCAGCTAAAATCCAAATCTCAAGTTCCACAACAATCAAATTTAATACAATTGCACACACTACTAACTAACCCTGCCAAAGCATAACCCTGACAAAACCAATTCGGCATTGCTCTCAAAATCTAGTAAGTTTAGTTACCAGTATTTTAGGTCCGCACATTTTGCACATGAAATTAGTCTCTCAAAATAAGAACAAAATACGTAAACATATACCTTGTTGAGAATGACGGACACCGTCCCAAAAGCTCACAGTAAAATCTCACCAATAGCTTTAAGTGCACAGGAGAAGCAATATCCCTTGAACACTTTGCCACCTCCTTTTTCAAGGCTTAGAACTGGTAGATTTGAGGCCTACAAGCAACGCAGGAAAAGCTGCACCTGTACCCACTTTTGTTTATATTGACTGAGATGAAAATAAAATAATACTCCACAAATGATCTTGGGCAAACATAGAAGACGTTGGCTACTTATATTAGCTAGAAACTCACAAATTAGAGAGGAAGAATCAAGAAAATAATGACTACCTCCTCACAATTATACTTTCCCTCCTCTTTTTTCCAAGCTTGGGACCGACTTTGACTTGACAGGCAGAGTTAGAAGGGTTTCACACAAAAACAATGCACCAAGTATGCCAAAACAATGACTACTGAGCAACCATAAAACAAAACAAAATGCAGCTCTACCAATAATCCAAGGACAAACATAAAGACCATAGAATTACTTTATAACTCTCAGATCAAAGAAAATTATTTCATCCTAACAAAATCAAGGATATACACACTCGCACAACTAGTAATGAAAGCAATAAAGAAACACGCAAAACTGATTTTCTCCATGGAAAGGAAAATTCCAAGAACTTGCACCCAGTGCAAATACTAGCATCTATCTCATCAAAGTCCAATTCTAACAACATAACAACTAAGACAATACCGACCATACACCATACTGCACAAGATGAAAATCTGAAAAATAATAGACAAACACAGAACAAAGAAAAGCAACATCAAGATTGATAAACTAGGAAAGATGGTATCCTATAACAACTGAAACAAAATGAAAAAAGCAGCTCCGGACACCAACTCTATATATAAAGCAACTACTTGGAAAACTGATGACAAACATAGAAAGGAATGTGAATCTAAAAAAGAAGTCAAAGCACATATATTGCTAATCTGTAAGTAGAAGACCTAAGCAAGCCGTGTGCAAACAAAAATCTAACACCTTTTTCATGTAGAAAAGACCAAGGAATAAAAAAGGATAACAATCCATATGATGTAGAAAATGTAGTACATCATTAATAGGACACCAATGCATTTGCTCAAATTTCCAGAAGAAATTTATAAGTATCCAATTGAGATACCTTCAAAATACATCAGTCTTGGGGAACCTCCAATAGATATTGAACCTCTAGACTCCCTAAAAAGTTCTACTATAGCAAGAAATCCAACACAAAATAAAACAGGTAAGAGCAACTGCATTCGAAATCTGAGTCGCCCACTCATGCATCCACACCTGGGTAAGAAACCTCCATAAGAGACACCCAATAGTCAAATCAATAGAAACATTGGTCGGTATTAATTATGAAAAAAAGATGATGAAACAACACGTCCAAAACGATGCCCCTGTGCATTGATCAAATTTCTAGAACACATCACTTTTCTCAAATCATAACAATAGAATGTATGACGAAATGTACCTACAAACCCAATAAGAACTCCAAACACGATCAAGCAAGTAGTAAATTCCCTACCTTCACCAATCATATCTATAATTATCTAGTAGAGCATAAATAATCACATGACTAAACCTCTCACCAAAAATAACACTTGTAGCTTACATAATCCAACACATTAAATCATGATTGAGTACCCAAAAATTCCACCAAAACCAACCGACCAATTGCAAATGGGTTACCAACATCCCACAATGTAGAGGAAAAATACATCGCAACCTCCAAGAAGGAAGACATACAAGTTACACTCCTGAAGGAAAACAAAAAAGTTAAAGCTTAGAACCACCACCAGGGGAAATCAAAGAAAATAGGGATTGTCCCTGCAAATACTCCCCATTACTATTTTAAATTACAACTGTAATTAAAAAAAATGGAGAATAATCTGTTTATTCTTCAAAGAGTACAATGATATAAATACATGTAAAGAACAATCTAACTATGGCAACTAGATATTCAGAGCAATCAAACTATGGTGACTAGATATTCAGATCCTAGAAAATCATCTATATTATCTATATTTATCATACAACTATGATTCTGTAACACTCCCCCTCAAACTGGAGCATAGATATTTTTCATGCCCAGCTTGTTACAAAGATAATCAACTTGAGTCCCGTTCAATGCTTTTTTGAACAAATCAGCTAGTTGATCTCCTGTCTTCACATAGCCAGTAGAAATAACATTTTCCTGAATCTTCTCACGAATAAAATGACAGCCGACCTCAATATGTTTTGTTCTTTCATGGTACACAAGATTTGAGGCAATATGAAGAGCTTCTTGATTATCACACTAAAGTTTTGCTGGTGTATGATGCTTAAACCCAATTTCAGTTAAAAGGTGATGTATCTACATAATCTCACATGTAGACTGTGACATAACTCTGTACTTGGATTCTGCACTAGATCTAGATACAACATTTTGCTTCTTACTTCTTTATGATACTAGGTTTCCTCCAACAAAGACACAGTAACCTGTAGTAGACCTTCTATCAATTTTGGATCCAGCCCAATCAACATCTGCAAAACATTCAACATGAGTATGGCCGTGTTTGCTATACAATATGCCAAGTCCAGGAGCTCCTTTTAGGTAACATAAAATATGTTCCAAAGCCTCCCAATTTTTAATTGTAGGTGCATACATAAATTGGCTAACAACACTTATCGCAAAAGCAATATCTGGACAAGTCACAGTAAGGTAGTTTAGCTTCCCAACCAACCTTCTATATTTCTCTGGATCGTTAAGAGGATCGCCATTATCTTTCATAAGATGCACATTTGGAACCATTGGAGTACTGGAAGGTTTGGCTGCCAACTTTCAAGTGTCTGTAACCAAGTCAAGAATATACTTTCTCTAAGATAGAAAAATTCCCTTCTTGCTTCTATTTACTTCTACTCCCAAAAAGTATTTCAACTGGCCTAAGTCCTTTGTATGAAACCTAGTATGTAGGAAATACTTGAGGGAATAGATCCCCGCATAATCACTTCCTGTGAGGACAATGTCATCAACATATACAACAAGTAGGATAGTTCCAGCAAACTATTATCTGTAGAAGACCGAGTGATCACATCTACTCATTTTCAACCCAAAATCTTGAACTACGTCACTGAATTTGCCAAATCAAGCCCTAGGACTTTGCTTTAAGCCATACAAAGACTTCTTCAAATGACAGACTTTCCCATACTCCCCTGAGCAATAAAACCAGGTGGTTTCTCCATATACACTTCCTCTCAAAGATCACCATGAAGGAATGCATTCTTGATATCCAACTGATGTAGAGGCCAATTCCTAGAAGCAGCTAGAGAAATGAATAAATGGACAGAAGTGAGTTTGGCAACTGAAGAGAAGGTGTCTGAATAATCTACCCCATATGTTTAAGCATAACCTTTAGCCACAAGTCTGGCCTTATGCCTTGCTACAGAACCATCTAGATTCACTTTAACTGTAAAGATCCACTTACATCCAACTGGTTTCTTTCCCTTGGGTAAGTCCACCAAATCCCATGTATGATTTTCCTCTAAGGCATGTATTTCATCAAGCATTGCATCAGACTATCCAGGATGATTTAAAGCCTCCTTCATTGTTTTGGGTACAAAGATAGAGTCTATAGAGGCAATCAAAGATCTGGATCTGGAGGATAAGTGACCATATGAAACAAAATTAGTAATGGAATATGTGGATTTGCAAGTACGTGTACCTTTGCGAAGAACAATAGGAGGGTCAAGATTTTCTAGAGGATCAGGTGATAGAAGTTGTGTATGACAGGTATCATCATTCTCTCTCCTCCTTGAGTAGACTTGAACAATTGGTGGTATTGTTACAGTAGATGGAGCAGGTACTAAAGGTAGAATAGTCGGGTTATGATCAACAAAAGAACTGGGAGATGAAGGAACAACACATGATTGTTCTATCACAACACGAGTGACTTGATATACTAACCACTCATCTTCCTCCTCCTGACTTGTAGAAATGGGAGGTGTATAAAAGAATGGTGTAGTCTCTGAAAATACCACATAATTTGACGTAAGATATTTTCCAGTTTCAGTACAATAACACTAATACCCTTTCTGAAGACGAGAATAGCCTAGAAAAACACACTTCAAAGCCATGGGATCTAACTTAGTAACAGATGGCCAAACGTCTCAAACATAACATGTGCTTCCAAATACCTTAGATTCCATCGGAAATAGTGACTTATTTGGAAAAAGAACATTATAAGGTGTATTACCGACAAGCACAGTAGATGGCATGCGATTAATCAGAAAACATGTCGTAGAGACTGCATCTGCCCAAAACTATTTCAGGACATTCATTTGAAACAATAGTGCCCAAGCTGTCTCAAGTAGATGCCTATTCTTCCTCTCAGCAACTCCATTTTGAGAGAGTGGTATCAACACATGAAGACTGGTGAAGAATACCTTGTTGTCTCATATACGATCCAAACAATTCAGAACTGTATTCTTTGGCTTTATCACTCCTTAGAATATGTACCAAAACTTTAAATTGAGTTTTCACTTCAACATAAAAGGCACAAAAGTGAGTAAACACTTCAGAGCGACTCTTCATAAAATAAATCCAAGTCAGTCGAGAGAAATCATACACAAAAGTGACAAAATACTTGTGCCCTGCTTTAGAAACCACAGGTCATGGTCCCCAAATATCATAATGAACTAACTCAAATGCCGACTCAACTCGCTTATTAACCTTCAGAGGTAACGAGATGCGATGATGTTTTGCAAATCAGCGTGACTCACACTCAAATGAAGAAATATTTTGAAACTGAGGACATAGCTTCTTCAACAGAGACAGAGAGGGATGTCCCAATCGACAATGTGCTTCAAATGGAGACATGATAGTAGAGCAGGCAACCAATCGAGGCTCCCATTCATCAAGAATGTAGAGATTATCAGAAATATATCCTTTACCAATAACCTGATTCGTCTTAAGATCCCGAATCAAACAATCACCTAGAAAAAATGAGATATAACTATTAAGGTCCCTAGTAAGTTCACTGACAGAAATCAAATTAAAGGGCAATTTTGGTAGACTTAATACAGATGATAGTGTAATGGAGGAGGTTGGTTTAACAGTCCCAAATCCAACACTATTACAAGTTGATCCATCAACTACAGTAACCAGAGAGGGTGCTTTATGTGATTGAAAGCTAGAAAAAATATTAGGATTACCCGTCATATGATTTGTCGCACTTAAATCGATCACCCATTTATTTAGAGAGGTGAGAAGACATATTTTATCTGCCTCAACAAAGGTATTAACTGAAGTAGATTCATTTTCTGAATAGAAGCAACAACTTGAGATCTTTGACTTTTGTAATCAATCATTTTTCCCAAAATAATAGATCTGAAAACTCAACTAGAGCAAAATTCACACCAACTGAAGCAATCCAACAAAACTTTCCAGAATTTGAAGGAGAAAAGGGAGCAGGGACCACATATACAACAACGCAAACCAATAAAGTTTCACAACATTTAGCTGTCCCACCCCACCGTGGCTGCCAAATATTACAAATCTCCCAAACAAAAGTATTTATTTTACGATCAACCAAATTTGAACCAAACAAACTAAATGTGTCAGAATATTCTACTCCCACAACCAAATTATTATAACTGCTCAAATAAAACAAACCAGATCTCCAGCAACAAAGAACACCTATAAATAGGGAATAACAGATCAACAAAGATAAAACCTGGATGATGTCAAATCTATCCAAAATCTAAATAATTTTGTTTGAACAACATACACCAATTTCTCACCGAAAATGTTGAGGCGACGAGCAGGTTGTGATCAATCCTACCGTGGCGACGGAGCGTGAGAGCGAAGAGGTGGAGGTAGCAGTGTGTGACTCACTCGCTGCCACCCTTTAACAACCCGAAAAACTGCGTAATTTCAGAGTTTAAGAACTGAGCCCTAGTGGCTCTGATACTATGTAATTGAGACAAGATATGGAGAATAATGTGTTCATTCCTCAATGAGTATAATGATATAAATACACGTAAAGAACAATCTAACTATGACAATTAGATATTCAGAGCAATCTAACTATGGTAACCAGATATTTAGATCCTAGGAAATCATCTATATTATCTATATTTATTATACAACTATGATTCTGTAACAGCAACCCTAAGTCATACCAATAGATAAGTTGTCAAAATTATTCAGAGAAACAAATAGGCAATCTTCCAAGAAAGAGACAGAGACGAGAGAAACCTAACCACCCTCTTTCCTCACAATTGACAAATCTGTAGTTTTGTCAATCTAAGAGTTATGGACAAAGGAACACAGACATAAGTAGGAGTACCACAATCTCACGAATTAAAGCTCTTAAGACATCAGAAATCCCCCATAGTCCACGACAACTTTGTGCATGGGATCAAAGAACCTAAGAATCTCAACAAAATAACCAGAGCTGATACCTTTGTGTAACCAAAAACATAGAAGGAAACCACATTCACAAGTTTCTGTGACACCAAACATAGACAACATATGAGTGTGAAGTTCGGAGAAACCCCATCTCACCCAAAGAAATGATCAAGACAGGAGGAGCAAGACAATTACACACGCAAAGAGAGAGAACCACTCTATTCTAGAAGCTGACATTCGGCATGACATGAGCACCAAAAACACCTTGAAAGAACATGGTATTGATAGCCTCATAGCTGGAGGCGAAATTCAATATCTAATTTAATTAGCAGAATGACTACTACCTAAACCATTCCTTTAATAAAACCAAATCCTTTAAGTCCATAGGAGAAGCAACATTCCTTTAAACACTTAGCCCCTCCTTTTTCAAGGCTTAAAACTGGTTGATTTGTAGGCTTACAAGCCACGCAGGAAAAGTTGCACTTGTACCCACTTTTGTTATTATTGAGTGATATGAAAATAAAATAATACTACACAAATGATCTTATGGCAAACAAAGAAGACATTGGCTACTTAAATTAGCAAGAAACTCACGAATTAGAGGAGGAAGAAACTAATGACTACCTCCTCACCATTGATACTTCCCCTCCTCCTTTTTTTCGGGCTTGGGACCGGCTGTGACTTGACAGGCAGAGTTACAAGGGTTTCACACAAAAACAATGCACCAAGTATGCAATAACTATGACTACAGAACAACAAAAAAAAACAAAACAAAATGCAGCTCTATCAATAATCCAAGGACAAACATAGAAGACCATAAAATTACACAGAAACTCTCAGATCAAAGGGGATGATTTCCTCCTAACAAAATCTAGGACATACACACTCGGACAACTAGTTATGAAGGACATAAAGTAACATGCAAAACTCAATTTCTCCATGGAAAGGAAAATTCCCATAACTTGTACACGGTGCAAATACTAGCATCTATCTAATCAAAGTCCAATTTTAACAACATAACAGGCCATACAATACCAACCACACACCACACTGCCAAAGATCAGAATCAGAATCATAAGATGACGAAGGAGAAGAAGAAGGAGAAGGAGAAGAAGAATACCAAAGATCATTAAATGTTGATTTAGTTCCTAGGTATTGTTAATTGATAGTGTAAATGTTGTTTAAAAGTGATTTCGTTTAGTAATTATGGTTTAAATTAATGGGTTGTAGTTGCAAATACAATCCTAACTTCGTGATTTTGGCTTGCGAGAGAGAGAGGTTTAAAAACCAAGATTTCTAAATCGATGGTCTATGGGTATTGGGTTGTCATGGGTTCAGCTCGAGAGAGTGAACCCTAAACCCTTTTCCACACATTCAACTCGAGAGAGTGAATGTACTAAAGCGTAGGCTGTTCTTAATTGCTGCTTATAGGTGTTCGAGAGAAACCAATTTGATTCGGGGTAAATTGTTCGAGAGAAAGTTTATCCCCACTAAAGTCTAGTTTATTCACTGATTTACAACTATTCACTATTAATTGCATTGTCTACCTTAGCCCATAATCCAATCACATCCTAAGAACCCGTCTCTATACTTGCTATTTTCGTGTTATTTGTTGTTGTAGCTGATAGTTGAATCCAAATCCCCCCGATATTTGACACCTGTGTCACCTCAAATTTGAACTATACTTTTATTCGTAAATGATTTTTAGCTATGATTGACTTGAACATATTCTTACTTGCCTATTGATTCTCGATTACAAACCATTCCCTTGGGACTCTACCCCAACTCACTTAGTTGGAATATATTATTATTGAACGATCGTTGACACTTAGTATTGGATTAAGTGTCCTGATACGTGAAATTAGGTACCTAGAAAGAAAGACCAAGAATCAATTTTAAAGACACATTCAAACAAACAACAAGTTTAAACAGAAGAATACCTGCAATTCTTGAAGTAGAGAGCCACAAGTAGTAGTGGCTGACTTAGAAAAAAGAGACTGATTATTGGCATATGCCACTAAAGTCACACACCCTTATGATCAATAAAAATATTTCTATCATGTTTCCAATCCCACAGTAATTAAAAACAGAATCAGAACACCCAAAGGTAATTATACTACACAAACACCAACATATACGCTAATCAATTGTGTTTCGTTATCGCTAAGAATATCACAGTATTTATAGTAAACAAACATTTATCTTTGCACACATAGTCACACCGACAAAAATAACCTGGTCAAACCAAGGATGGGATGAATCAACCACAAGGCTAGGTTATGAGAGAGAAAGAGAGAAGAAGCAGAGGAAGTGTTGAAAACGTACCTGCTGAGGTCATGAAGTAGAAGAATGAAGAAGAAAGGAAAAGAAGAAAAAGAAGAAGAAGAGGAAGTGTTGAAACGTAAATGCTGAGGTCATGAAGCAGAGGACTGAAGAGCAAAGAAAAAGAAGAAAAAGAAGTAGAAGAGGAAGTGTTGAAAACGTACCTACTGAGGTCGTGAAGCAGAGAAATGAAGAAGAAAGAAAAAGAGAAGAAGAAGAAGAAGAAGAAAAAGTTCTGAAAACATATATGCTGAGGTTGTGAAGAAGAAGAAGAAAGATAATAATAATAAGAAGAAGAAGAAGAAGAAGGTAGTTGGAGGCTGATTGGATAAACCCAATGCACAAAAGGGTCAAAAGAAAGGGTAACAATCTTCCACCCCAAGTGAATCGACACAATGCCTCACTTTCCTCCACCATCCATCACAACATCAACCCCATCTTCTCAAAAAATTGTCAAGTTGGTTGTTATGGACAAAGATCATCATGATCAATTATCAATGTTTGCAAACACAATCTTGATATGAAAAAAATCACTGGGTACCTAGAAAGAAAGACCAAGAACCAATTTTAAAAACCATTCGAACAAATAGAAAGATGTAGAGAGACACAAGTAGTAGTGGCCGAGTTAGAAAGAAGAGACGGATTATCGGCATATTCAATCATATGCCACTAAAGTCACATCCCCCTTACTATTAATTCAAAAAAATTCTATCATGTTTTCACCCCCACAACAATTAAAAATAAGAATCTGAACACCCAAAGGTCAACATTATCCTAAACAACTCTTATCTACCACAAGAACATCAACTCTTACTACAAAGCTGCAGAAAAAAGGAAAATCCCAAAATCTTGATTGAATCAACAGTTAATCCAATTTAATATAGTTCTATTATATCTCCATATAAGAAAATTAATCTTGATCCGAAAAAATCACAAAAAGAAATTTCAAAAACACGTTCGAACAAACAACAAGAGGAAACAGAAGAATACCTATAATTCTGGAAGAAGATAGACACATGTAGTAGTGGCCGACTTAGAAAGAAGAGACTTATTATTGGCATATTCAATCATATGCCACTAAAGTCACACACCCCTTATGATCCATCTAAAAATATTTCTATAATGTTCCCATCCCACAACAATTAAAAACAAGAATCTGAACACCCAAAGGTCAAGATTATCCTAGACAACTCTTATGTACCACAACAAGATCAACTCTTACTACAAAGACGCAGAAATAAGGAAACCCCAAAATGTTGATTGAATAAATGAATTAACCCAATTTAATATGTTTCTATTTCGTTAAAACACAATTGGGTACCCAGAAAGAAAGAGCAAAAATCAATTGTAACAAACAAGAATATGAAACAGAAGCATACATGCAACTCTTGAAGTAGTAGTAGCCGACGAGGTAACACTAATCGACATTTTTTATTTTTCAAATTATCAAACGTAATTAAAGAAGATAAAGAAGAAGAAGAAGAAGAAAACATACCTTGGGTTGAAGAAGAAAGAAGAAAAAAGAGAAGCTGAAGAGAACGTTCGTCTGTGGAAAATTTGAGTCTTTTAAATATTAAATCTTTCCTATATAGAATGTGTAAAGAATTATATTAGGAAATATCACTTAATTTAGGAAAAATCTATTATTTAATATTACTATCCTAATCCTAATTTAGGAAATATCCCTTATTTAATACTACTATCCTAATCCTAATTTAGGAAATATCCCTTGTTTAAAGTTATATATATTACTAGTTTCGGGAATGTGTGCTGCACATTTATTCTTTACTGTCATACAAATTTGTATAGGCCTAATCTAACGTTTATCAATTATATTATTCTTTTGTATATGGTGTTCTATGCAAATATAACAGTGTCAATTAATTATTTTCATTTAATTTTGGTTATTTGCTTGCAAAATAAAAAATGTTGAAAAATATGAAACTAATTAAGATAATATAGCATATAGTTTGTGTTGTAGTGGTGAACTCTTGCTCTAAATTTAAGAAAAGAACGCAAATATAACAAAATTAACAAAGAAATAAAGAATAAATATATATTTACCATGCTAATGAGGGGAAAATGACCAATAAATTGATTTTACATAAATTTATAAGAATTATTAGATGATGAAATACAAAAGTGAAGTGGACTTATATTTTCTGTTCACTTTATACAAGATATCATCACAAAAAATCTATCAAAAGACGAAAACAATTGCAACCCAAAAAGCTTATCATAAAATACAAAACTAGTAAATAGTGCAAATATATTTACAGACAAAAAGAAGGATGGAACATTAGTAAAAAAAGACACAAATAATGATACAACCCACCTTGAAAGAAGTTTCATCATATAAATAAAAAAATAATTAAGAATATTTATATATAAATATTGTTTTCAGCCTGTTTCTTATACTCAAATAAAGGCATTATCAAAATCGAAAGAAGGACCATAATGTGTTTTGCCTCCAACATTCCACGATGAAGCAATATAACTCTTAAACTCAAAACTCAATATTATTTTGTAACTAACCCCAAAGGTAGGAAATGGGTGATAAATGCATGACGATGAAAAGCTTGTAGAAGCTATGAATATAGAACTAATACGATGATTTTACTTTGAGTTTGATAGATCATTTGACTATGTGACTGAATAATATAAATTTATGTCCAAATTTATAGAATCCTATAAAGAATATCAAAAGGTCATGATATTACTTCCATTGAAGACGAGAGGAATTAAACATTTTAATTGAAGTAATAACTAAGAAACTGAAACTTTCAATAAATGTGGGAATATGGAACAACTTTCTACAATAAGATTCAATGTATATTGTTTAGAAGTTCATTAATTTAATTTTAAAAGTTAATGAAAAACATATTTTTATTTCCAACTTTTAATGAGTATGATTAATTAATTAAATAAAATATTTTTAAATGTAAAAATTTTAAATTAAGAGTAATTAAGACTATATAATAATTTAAAATTTTATTTACTAATATTCATTTAACTAGATTATGATTTAGTGTAGGGAAAAAATAGTAATCTAATATATATATATATATATATATATATATATATATATATATATATATATATCATATATTATGTGGAAAGACTTATAACTGATTTGTAATATAAAAATATTTAAAAGAAAAATCATGTCTTTTGGATTAGTTAATATAACACATAAATGAGAGAAAAAAATAAAATCACCAAGGTAAATGCAGTCATAATGTACAGTACTTCTTTGATAATGTTGCAACGCCTTGATAATGTGGTACTTGATATTCCCAAAGAAATTATGATTGGGAAAAATGTATACAAATATGAGTCTTTTTGTCTTTCCATGCATCTGTACAAATTCCAACCGGATACTCAAGGGTGATGAAACTGTAATATTTCTTAAATAGACTATTCAGGACCTTTTGAATTAATTGAATTGGATATGAAAAATAAAAAAGGTAATATTATGAAAAGGAAAAAAAGATAATATGTAACTATATACTAGTTAATTAATTAGATATATAATATTTTAATATAGTATAGGGACAAAATGGTAATTCAACTTTGAAGTTAGGATCTTCCCACTTTTAATAATATATGATGATATGATGATGATATATGATATGATATGATATTTATATTTATAATAAAGGGAAGAAATTGGTGGCGGATTTCTTACTTATTTTTTTTTCTTTTTTCTCTCACGCTCCCAATAGAATTTTCTTTATGACATGAGCACCAAAAACACCTTCAAAAGAACGCAGTACTAACAGCTTCGTAACTGGAGGCAAAATTCAATATCTAATTTAATTACCACAACTGTTGCTGCATATACCATTCCTCTAAGAAAAACAGAATCCTTAATAATGTGAGAAATATAGAAAAAAAAAATATTATTGAATTGTATTTTTTTTCTGTTTTTGTTTATTTATTTATTTATTCATTTTTTGTGTTTTTTTTTGTTTTTATCTTTTTTTTTACTAATAGCCTCGTAACTGGAGGCAAAATTCAATATCTAATTTAATTACCACAACGGCTACTACATATACCATTCCTCTAAGAAAAATAGAATCCTTAATAATATGAGAAATATAGAAAAAGAATATTATTGAATTGTGTTGTTGTTTATATTATTACATTGAGACCTTATTTATAGACACAAGAATACAATCATTTACCAAGTAGGATACTATTTCTATTTCTATTTGTATTCTTATTCCTATTCTAAATAGGACTGTATAAACCTATTCCTATTCTAATAGAATTGTATAAACCTATTCCTATTTTGTATATACCTATTACTATTCTAACAAATAATAAAATAAAAAACAAAGTAGGAAATGCTTTATCATGTTCATCCAGACAACAAAATTAAATATTATCATGTCTGTACAGTCCAAAACAATAAAACACATATCTTGTTGACAATGACAAATACCGTCCCTAAAGCTAGCAGAAAAAACTCACCAACAACTTTAAGTGCACAGGAGAAGTAACATTCCTTTAAACACTTAACCCCCTCCTTTTTCAAGGCTTAGAATTGGTTGATTTGGAGGCCTACAAGCTACGCAGGAAAAGTTGCACCTGTACCCACTTTTGTTATTATTGAGTGAGATGAAAATAAAATAGTACTACGCAAATGATCTTAGGGAAAATATAGAAGACCCTGTCTACTTAAATTAGCAAGAAACTCACGAAACAAAGAGGAGGAAGAAACTAATGACTAGCTCCTCACCATTGATACTTATCCTCTTCCTTTTTTTAGGCTTGGGACCGGCTGTAACTTGGCAGGCGGAGTTACAAGGGTTTCACATAAAAACAATGCACCAAGTATGCAATAACTATGACTACGGAACAACAAAACAAAACGCAGCTCTACCAATAATCCAAAGACAAACATAGAAGACCATAAAATTACAAAGAAACTCTCAGATCAAATGGGATAATTTCCTCCTAACAAAATCTAGGACATACACAATTGGACAACTACTAATGAAGGCAATAAAGTAACATGCAAAACTCAATTTTTCCATGGAAAGGAAAATTCTCAGAACTTGTACATAGTACAAATACTAGCATCTATCTCATCAAAGTCCAATTCTAACAACATAACAACCCACACAATACCAACCACACACCATACTGCCAAAGATCAAAAACTGAAAAATAAAAGGCAAGTACAGAACAAAGGAAGGCAACATCAAGATTGATCAACAAGGAAAAATGGTACCACATAACACTTTGAACCAAACGAATAAAGCAACTCCGGACATGAACTATATATAAAGAAACTAGTTGGAAAAATGGCGACGAACATACAAAAGAATGCGAACCCAAAAAGATGTCAAAGCACATAGATTGCTAATTTGTAAATTGAAGACCTAAGCAAGTTGTGCATGCAAACCAAAACCTAACACTTTTTTTACTTAGAAATAATCATGGAAGAAAGGATGATAACAACCCCTATCCCTTAAGGAATTGCATCATAAATTTTCAAAGGGATCATCTTAGACCTAGCAAGAATTCAAAGAAAAAGTGGGATGGAGACTGAAACCTTAAACTTGATAGTACACAAAAGCCACAACCACAACCCTAAAAGTGAAGAGAGTTTTTGCATTCTTGATTTATAAATATGGAAAAAGAGAGAAGAAAAAGAAGACGTACCTACTAAGGTCTTGAAGCAGAGGTTGGAAGAAGAAAGAAAAAGAGAAGATTTTTTTTTGAAAATGTATCTGCCGAGGTCGTAAAGAAGATGACTGAAGAAGAAAGAAAAAGAGAAGAAGAAGAAGTTCTGAAAACGTACCTGATGAGGTCATGAAGCAGAGGACTGAAGAATAAAGAAAATGAGAAGAAGAAAAATATCTAAAAACGTACCAGCTGAGGTCTTGAAGTAGAGGACCGAAGAAGAAAGAAAACGAGAAGAAAAAGAAGATAAAGTTTTGAAAACGTACATGCTGAGGTCGTGAAGTAGATGACTAAAGAAGAAAGAAAAAGTTCTGAAAACGTACCTTTGTTGAGGTCGTGAAGCAGAGGACGAAAGAAGAAAGAAAGAGTGAAGAAGAAAAAAATAAAGTTCTAAACATGTACATGCTGACGTCGTGAAGCAGAGGATGGAAGAAAGAAGAAAAAGAGAAGAAGTAAAAGTTCTAAAAATGTACATGCTGAGGTCGTAAAGCAGAGGATTGAAGAAGAAAGAAAAAGAGAAGAATAAGATAAAGTTCTAAAAACCTACCTGCTGAGGTCGTGAAGCAGAGGATGGAAGAAGAAAGAAAAAGAGAAGAAGAAGAAGAAGAATGAGAAAATGTTCTGGAAACGTACCTGCTGAGGTTGTGAAGCAAAGGACCAAATAATAAAGAAAATGAGAAGAAGAAATTTTTCTAAAAATGTACCAGCAGAGGTCGTGAAGCAGAGAATTGAAGAAGAAAAAAAAGAGAAAAAAAAGCTTTTAAAACGTAACTGCTGAGGTCGTGAAGCAGAGGACTCAAGAAGAAAGAAAAAGAGAAGATGAAAAAGTTCTTGGAACGTACCTTTGTTGAGGTTGTGAAGCAGAGGACGGAAGAAGAAGATAAAGTTTTGAAAATGTACATGCTGAGGTCGTGAAGCAAAGGACAAAACAAAGAAGAAAAAGAGAAGAAGAAGAAGTTTTGAAAACATACCTGTTGAGGTCGTGAAGCAAACGACTGAAGAAGAAAGAAAAGAAGAAGAAGAGAAAGATAAAGTTCTGAAAATGTACCTACTGAGGTCGTGAAGCAGGGGACGGAAGAAGAAAGAAAAACAGAAGAAGAAAAAGTTCTGAAAACATACCTACTGAGGTCGTGAAATAGAGGACTGAAGAAGAAAGAAAAAGAGAAAAAGAAGAAGAAGAAGAAGTAGAAGAAGAAGAAGAAGAAGATAAATTTCTTATAAGTTACAGTGATTTAGATCAAGAATTGATGACGAATTGAAGATGAGATGAAGAAACATTAGCGGATCGCCGAGTTGATCGGCCATCTCAACAAACGACGCCTAATGATTCACTACAACACAGATTTTTTGAAAACTATAAATACTCATTGAGGGTTGTAGATTAATATCATATTTTTAATATATAATTTTTAACATAGAATTTTGAGTTCTAAGTTTGGAGAGGATTTTGAAGAACTTGAAGATTCAAAGGGTTTCAACTCCAAGAATTTGGACTTGGGTCATGTGGATTCTTTACTCTTTTCTTGTTTTGAGACTTAAATCTTCATACCCATTTGAATGCAAACTCATATTGGTATAAATTTCTATCTCTTTTACATGTGTACCTAAAACCCCAATTCTTGGTGTGTGATTTTGTGAATATGTAGATTATCTGTTGGGTCTTGCTTGTTGATGGTTTATTTGTTGTGTAAATGTGATTTCATTTAGTAGTTGTGGTGGTACTTGATGAAATTGTAGTTGCAAATACTATTTCACCTTTGTGTTTTCGACTTGCTCGAGAGAAAGGTCGTAAAACTAAGACTACCAAATTGATGGTCGGTGGGAGTGGATTGACATGAGGTTCAACTTGAGAAAGTGAACCGCAGTCCTTCTCCCACACACTCAGCTCGAGAGTGTGAGTGGGGTAAGGAGGAGGTTGTTCTTCAATGCAACAAGTGGGTGTCCGAGAGGAACCCATTTGATTCGGGGTAAGTTGCTCGAGAGAGAATTTACCCCCACTATAGTCTAGCCTAGTCACAAATACTCAATGAATTTACTATCAAAAGCATGTACCCAATAGTCTAGTCTAACCCGTATTCCTATCACATCCCAAGAATTCTCTCTCCTTGATTAGTACTCTTTGCATTTTTGTTGTTTTTACTTACTTGTGACAAATCCCTATTGATAATTGACGCTTGCTTCACCATTTAGCTTTAACATGTTTATATTCAATAATATTTTTAGCTATGACTAATTAGAACTAAATTTTATTTTTCTATTTATTCTCAGGCCACTCCCTTGGGACACAACCCCAACCCTTGGTTGGATTACTTTACTATTGTACGATCGTAGACACTTGCATTGGAAGTTGTGTCTTGATTATGCAAACATCAATAACCATTATAACTTAGTCCATCTTTTGGTCCCCACAGTTACATGTACTGGTGTCAAATATGGCCTGAAAATTGGTGGTCCACCCAATTCACCCAAAATCTATTGCACAAGATAGTTTCATATTGGGTTTACTCTCTAAATCTAACCTAACACAACTCATTTTTAAAGTGATCTCTAAATTTTGTCAAAATGTAGCACATTTAAGATATACTTTAATTTGGGTTTACTGGTAAAAATTCACTTTGATTTTTAATATGGATTGGGGTCGAGTCTGGAGGTTTTGGTATCGACTGAAGGTAATGTCTCAGGTTTCAAATCTCAAGGATTGGGTCTTGGGTAAAGGTTAGAGTTAGATCTCGAATCGTTCTCGGGGGTAAGTGCTTGTGTTGCTAGTTGAATCTCAAGTTAGTGTTGAAGGGTCTCGAGACTTGGGTTAGGATCGAGGCTTGGGTCTCGTGTCCTAGGACCTGGGTCGAGGTCAAGGGTTGGGTATGATATGCTAGGTCTTAAGGCTCAAATCTTGAATTAGGGTTAGATTTCAAGTCGGGTTAAGAGTCTTGGTTCAGGGTTGAGACTCAAGTCGAAGTCCTGAGTTAGGGTTTGGTCAAATTAGATGGGTTCCTCCTAATGAGAATATACTTGAGTGAAACGTTGATGCTTCTTTTGACCTTATTTTGGGAGGAGCAGAGTCAGACATGCTAATCCATAAATCTCATGGAAACTTCATGAAAGGTTTCTTTAGTTGATCAGATATGCCTCATGACTCCCTTATGGTTGAGGCTATGGGTGTTCGAGAAGCACTAAGCTCACTAAACGAATACTTTTCATCAATATCAATTATTGTGCAAATTGAAAGTCTTTTGGTTAAACATGCATCCGAAAAATCTTACTAGAACTCTTAATTTTTTTTGATATTATTATTCGAGATTGTATAACACTAATATGTAGCTTTACTTCTATTTCCCAGTCTTTTGTTAAAAGACCAGTGCACCAATGTGCCCATTAGCTAGCTCGGGCTTCCGGTTCTACATCTAATGCTATGGAATTGAAACTAGATCCCCTATCTTGAATTCCTTATCTACTAAACATTCCTTAGATTAATAATTGATTAGAATGCCTTTTTCAGAAGAAAAAAAAAGATGTAATGTATCTCATACATAAAAAATATAATGCATATTTGAGATAAATGAATCCATACACCAATATATCAATAGTAAAACAATTGAATTTATTTCATGCTAAACGATGATAATGGTTGTTCAGAAATTTGCTGATTTCTTTTCCTCGTGGATAGAACTCCATTCTAACATAGACATAACTTCTATAAATTACAATGCTGGATGATCTCAGATGAAATACATTAGCAATGTAGTTCGGCATATTGTTCATGAACTAATTGGAAGAGAAACTTGTTTATATTCAAGTGAACTAATACACAGCAAAGAGGTTTCCACATAGCTAGGTTCATCTGATATTGTCAATAAGTACATTAACGACATTATACAAATGAATGGATCCTTAAGCCTAACCCAAATGTACTTGCTCCTTTGAGTAGTACAACTACCAAGGCTTCGTTTTCCATATTTTTCATACAACAAAAAGTACCCATCATGACTTGTTCACTGCTTTCTTCTCGTTTATTTCAGAAATTACGGTTAAACTACCAGATAAATGAAGATACCACTTGGTTTAATTTAAATTTCCAGAGTTCAAAACAAAGGACATGAGTCTTGACATTGATAAATTTTTTTGAATTTGTTTCACCAGGTATACATGGGAATACCTCATAGTTTTTACAAATGTTTTAGGCCATGTGGAGGTGCCACTTTAAGGGCAGCCCCAACTTATGAATAGTATTCCAACCTTAACCACATATTTGAAAAGAAAAGCACTACAATTACAACTTTGACTTAATTGAATGGAAGAAAATTTATAAAGGGTTTTGAGGCCATGGTATAAAGATAAAACTAACCCCTGTTTGAAGTTATGATTGTAATAATTTGACAAGATGTACCCTCACTAATTAATAAACTTATCAGCATCATTGTGTCTACTAATAACTTAATTACTATACATAATTCATTCCCCTTCTTTTAATCTACATTCTACGCTATGATTCAGTTATGATCATGAATCGAAAGAATCTTTGGTGGTTGGTCGACCCACAAGCACAAATAGCGGATAACTCTGTCTTGTTAGACTTAGGTAGAAGAGAACAAATCACATAACATTTACTGTCTCTGCATTAGGCTTAGAAATATACATTGACCTTGTACTTAGAAATGACTTATATGCTTATTAGCTACTACTAATGATAACTAAGATGCTTTTGAATTGAATTATCATTGTGAAGATCTATGATGAACTAGAGCGGCGCACTCTTGGTGTTGAATGTGAGCTTGATAAAAGCTACAAATGGACATTTCTGCAGAAACCATAAGGTATATTATATCTATCTTAAGCCAGACTGCACATCAGTTATAAGTATGTGTTTTTTTAAATGCTTATCATCTAGTTAATATATTGCAAAATTCATTCATATTTCGAAGAAGTGCCCATTTGTAGATTTTATCAAGCTCAGGTTCAACACCAAGAGTGCGCCTGTCCTGTTCATCATAGATCTTCAAAGTGATAATTCAATTCAAAAGCATCTTAGTTATTATTAGTAGTAGCTAATAAGCATATAATTCATTTCTTAGTACAAGGTCAATGCATATTTCTAAGCCTAATGTAGAGACAATAAATGTTATGTGGTTTCTTCTCATCTGCCTAAGTCTAATAGGACAGAGTTATATGTTATTTGTGCTTAAGGAGAAAACAAATAATTTAATATTGCACTCTTTCATTAAAAGTGAATCCTAATGTTGTTACAGTGTGAACATCATTTGATGCATCATAGAGTAATTTTTTTGTGAGTTGTGAATAAATTACCTCATGGTTGTACCATTAAAGGGTTTTAGGACAATCAAATTTTGAGTATGTAGTCATATAAATTCATTTCTTGAAACTACGAATTTTCAAGATTTTGATGAGCACCGACCTTTTACTTTCACTTTTTATTGTTTAAGAACAAAGATTAGGTGGGAGGGGTAGAGTTCTGGAAAGAGATTGTTTGTTGGGTGTGGACAGGTTCTTGATGAATTTTATACTAAATCTTCAAATGAAATTTGTGATGATAAGAAGGTAAGACGGTCCCTTTTTATACAAGATAAATAGAGAAAATATTTGAGTTTGACCAAGAAATCAATATATTCATGCTAATCCAAAAAAGGTAAATTGTTTAATAACTTCCCAAAAATAAGTCTTCATGTTTAAAAAGAAATAAAAAATTTCTTGAGCTATAAAAATAATATCATTTATTAGAAAGGTAAAATATTTAATAAATTGCCTATGATATCTCCTGATATTTGGAAATAGATTAAAATTTGTTTGGTATTGAAATTTAAAAGATTTATTAGAAAGGTAAAAAAATTAATAACTTTCATAACATCACTTGGTATATTTGGGAAGAAATCAAAATTTGTTTGAGCAACCCAATCAACAGATTTTTTAGAATGGTTTTTTGCATTGTATAAATTTAATTATTGGAGTTTGAAATATTTATTGGGATGTTTAGAAGAAGAATATGTACAATTTAGTACTTAACATTTACTCTTTTAATGCTACTTAACTCACTTATGGTATCTAGATTTTTAAAATAAAAATGTAGTTTAATGTAGAGATGCTTGCAATAGTAAGATATTAAGTAGTTATTTTGGACTTTTAGAGAAGAACACATAAAATTATATCTGGCTTGTAGCAGTAGCATTATGTGATTTAAACAAAAAGATGAAGGGAATTTGAATCGGTTTTTTTCAAGTAGGATTTTTTTTTGTACGTACCCTAGGAAATAAAGTCTTGAATTTTTGTCGTAGAATTGAGAATTACATTATTTACTAAACCCTATTTATAGGCATTATACTACAAACATTTTCTACTTATAAACTTATGGTTAGGAGTGGGCAATTTTCATATCAGTGAGAAATTGTTGACAAAACAATATGGAGGCTAGCTTTATAGAATAGTGAGACACAAGTAATGAAGCTCCACAATGTAATTGACACTAACCACTCTTTTTAAAATAATTATTAAGATGAAACTCTTGTTTTGCTCGAAAAGGGGGAGTGATCTTAGGTGTATTTATGCGCCTAATAACCAATTTATCCCATATAATAGCTAAGTTTGAGAAAAAATTCCTAATCGGAACGGAAATTTTAGAGTCCATTGATTGTGTTTCCTCTAACTAATATGATTAGATGTTTCAGGGTGAAAAGAAAAAAAAAAGGAGTGAAAAAGGACACTATGCAAAAGGTCGGAGAATATAAGCCGAAGTTGCTAAGGAGAATGGCCAGGAAACTGGAAAAAGACACTACAATGGAGCAACTCCTCGTTGCGGAGCTGAAACTAGTGTGTGGAAAACAATTCAGCTTAACAGTGGAGTGCGCGCCAGGAGTGCATCGCGAAGAGGTGCATTTGTGCACAAATTGATGCGATGGAACAGGTCGCGGACCTGGAATCCTAAGTTTCGGCACGTGTTTTATTTTAGACTATAAATAGTCCAGTTGTATTATTTTATCATTATCCAATTTTTGAAAATGAGAGAACATCGATTTGGTGATTTTGCTGACACTATCTAAGGCTTTTCTTCTACTCCTTCATTTTGGTAAACTCTTTTATGATCTATAAACATTATTGGATAATGTTTTGTTCTATGAGTAGCTAAATTCCCTTATTCTAGGGTTGCAACAACGATAATGGTGTAATAATATTTGTTTCTAGAATAAGATGGGTTTTCTTATGATTTATACTTACATTCTTGTTTAACTATTTTATTGACTGATCAACATTAAAATAAACTCATTATCCGCTCTTGAACTCGGAAGAAGAATAGTGGGATAAACCAAAGAATGTGAGAAGCATGTTCATTCTAGGGTAAAACTTAGAGTGTTTCGTATATAGGATAGGCTTATACCTATATGCCGCGTTTCATTAATATAAAAGTTGATAGCTTAATGCTCTGCCATTGGTTCATGCTTGTCCCCGCTCTACGACGTAGTTAGGCTGTTATTGGTGGTACGCGATTAGAGGTTAAGAGATCATGATCGTAAAATTAACCTTGTGAGTCAATAATGAGGATAACCTGTCGAATGCTAGGATGAGTTATTATTATGCTTGAAATTGGTTTATGCTACAAGCCTAGAATAATTTCCCAAATTACGAAATTCCCTTGTTTGAAACTATTTAATTGTAGTAATTAATTTTTGAGATTGTTCAACATAGTAGATATAAACAAATTCCTGAAATTGTCTGTCGCATAAGTAAACTTATTTTAGATGCAATAAAATTATTATTTGTTGATTTGAACTCCTTTGGGTTCGATAATCTGGCTCGAAAGAGTCGCTATACTACTTGAATGACCACGTGCACTTGCATTTGCTTTTGGACGCAACATATTTTTGGCGCCGCTGCCGGGGACCTTAAAATCGGCAGATATCTAATTTTTGAGTTTCTAAATTATTTGTACAAGTGTTGAAAACTTGATCAAGGCTTTTCATTTCGCAGGTTGTGCCAGGTTTTCACACTGGAAGACGACCAGGACTCGGTAGAGCCTCTAGCTGAACCAGAGAGATTTGTTCGTTACCGGAGAAGGCAAAGAAGACTCACATTTCCAGTTCCTCTTGTCGCTAGTGAAACAAAAACATCAGAAGAAAGGGAGGATCAAGCCACACTTGTAGTGATGGCAGAAATGAAACTAAGAGATGTGGCAATCCCACAGACCACCAATGTTACCTCAAGTATTCAGAAACTTACAACTGGTGGGAGGTTTGAATTGATGCAGAACATGGTTCAAATATTGCACACAAATGGATAGTTCACTAGTCTATCTCATGAGGACCCACGAATGCATATTGAGAATTTCCTCGAGATCACTAACACGTACACCCCAACCGGAGTGAACTCTGATTATGTGAGGCTCACCTTATTCCTCTTTTCTCTTCCAAGGGAAGCAAAAAGATGGCTGAACTCTAAGCCAACAAATTCCATAACATCTTGGGATGAACTTGCCTGGAAGTTCTTGATAAGATTTTTTCCATCGGGGAAAACAGCCAAGCTGAGAAGTGACATATTAAGCTTCTGACATAAAAGAGGAGAAAACATGTACCAAGTTTGGGATAGGTTTAAGTCCCTGTTGTTAAGTTGTCCACATCATCATCAAGCTAACAAAGTGTTGGTCCATACCTTTATTAAAGGGTTGGAACCAAACACACAAATTTTACTTGATTCTGCTGTAGGTGGACAAGCTTTGGAGAAGACGTATGCTGAGCTGTTCACATTGCTTAATAGAATTTCACAAGGTAATCCCAAGTGGAATGGAGGAGGAGCTAAACCAGTCGTACAAAAGAGTGCTGGAGTGTTGGAAATGGATGCAGTGACAGCCTTAACTGCACAAATTTCAGCAATGCAGAATATAATGACCACGCTCTTCAGCAACATGTCGCTAGGACACCAACAAGCTCAAGTTAATATGGTGCAACAACCACCAACATGGTGTGAAGTATGTGGAGGTGGAGATTACACTGCTAAGGTATGCGAAGCAAATCCTGAATCTGTTCATTTGTAGGTAATGCTCAGCGAGGAGGAAATCACCACAACTATGGCCATACCTACAACCCAAGCTGGCGTAATTAGCCAAGCTTTTCATGAGGTGGTAATCAAAACCAACACCAAGGACAGAACCACTACAGGCCACAAGGTAGTGGACAACAGTAAAATCAGCAAAGCCATGGAAACCAGCAAGGTCATGGTAATCAGCAGGCTTCCAAGCAAGGTGATACGAGTGTGGAGGACATGCTAAAACAAATTAGGGCTGACCAAGCTAAATTGGCAGCAGATGTCTGAAACAATCAACTTGCAACTCAGAATTTAGAGAAGCAGTTTGGGCAGTTTGCTAGTGCCCAAAATTCCCGACGACAAGGGGGTTTGCCTGGAAATACTGATCCAAACCCTAAACATGTAAATGTTGTGAGTGCTCGTAGTGGTCATCCATTGGAAGAGTTAACTCCAAAGGCAAAGGCTGCTGAAGAAAAAGGAAAACATGTAGATGAAGAGGAACCAAGTGAGCAAAGGGTGAATGAGGAACCAAAAGCAAAACCACTTCCTCCATTCCCATAAAAATTCAAAAAGTAGAAGGAGGAAGTTTATTGAATTACTCAAACAAGTACATGTTAACTTGCATTTGATTGATGTGTTGCAGGGCATTCCTAAGTATGCGAAATATGTGAAAGATGTGGTAGCCAACAAGAGTAGATTGGTTGAGTATGCAAAAATGGCATTCATTGAGGAGTGTAGTTCTAGGATCCAAAATAGGCTCCCAACTAAGTTGAAAGATCCAGGGAGTTCTACAGTGCAAATAAAAATTGGTAAGTGCATTGAGGCAAGAGGGTTGTGCGATTTTGGCGCAAGTATCAACTCGATCTTTACGTCCTTGTTTCTCAAGTTGGGACTAGGAAGGCCCAAGTCCACAACCATTATGTTCTAGTTAGTCGACTGTTCGGTAGCAAGGCTAGATGGCGTTATTTAGGATGTCTTAGTCCAAGTTGGAACTCTAATTTTCCCCGTAGACTTTGTCATCTTATTTTTTGAGCCTGACCGAGAGGTCCCATTTATTTTGAGACTCCCATTCTTAGCAACCGGGGGTGCGCTAATTGATGTGGCGGCTGGTAGACTGACAATGAGGTCTCATGACAAGGTAGAGGTATTTGATGTGTACAGGGAAATGAAGTTGCCTGCAATATATGAGAAGCTGCCAGCAATTACAGTCATTGATGAGGTAATGGCAGCTAAATATGTTGAAGCCCGATAGCCTTTAGAGAAAGTATTAATTGGGCAAGACATTGTGGGAGACACTGAAGTCGAGGAGTTGGCTAACGTTCTAGATTTCCTGAATGTAAGTATGCTACGCAAGTTTGTGGAGCCATTAAAAAGAGTCTTGGGACTACCTCCCTAGACATCAATTGAGGAAGCACCAATGTTGGAGTTAAAGGCTCGGCCCCCTTATCTTAGGTATTCAGTCTTAGGTGTCATTGAATCGTTACATGTAATCCTTTCTTCTGCTTTATCTGAAGTGCAGGTTGAGGCCTCTCTGAAAATATTTAGGAAGAGGAAAAAGCCGATAGGCTGGCAGATGGCCGACATACATGGCATCGACCCATCTTTATGCATGCACATGATATTTATGGAGGAGGGCCACAAGTCAAGTGTACAACCTCAGCGCAGACTAAACCCAGTGATAAAAGATGTGGTGCGTAAGGAGGTGATTAAATGGCTGGATGCGGATATTGTATACCCGATTTCAGACATTAAATGGGTCAGCCCAGTTGAGTGCGTGCCTAAACAGAGAGGCATGGAAGTGATCACCAATGATAAGAGTGAGCTGATTCCAACTAGGACAGTGACAAGTTGGCAAATATGCATGGATTATAGGAAATTGAATGAGGCCACCAGAAAGGATCACTACCCGATTCCTTTTATTGATCAGATGCTAGCAAGTTAGCTGGGCAAGAATATTATTATTTCCTAGATGGCTATTCATGATGCAACCAAATTGTGATTGCACCAGAGGACCGGGAGAAAACTACATTCACTTGTCTGTATGGAACATATGCTTTCAAGTGAATGTCGTTTGGGCTATGCAATGCTCCAACCACCTTCCAAAGATACATGATGGCTATATTTTATGATATGGTTGAAGATTTTGTGGAGATATTCATGGCTAACTTCTCAGTATTTGGGAGTTGTTGCGCCCAAATCGCACATGCAAGTGCACGTGGTTGTTCAATTATTAAAATGGCTTTTATAAAGAGTTGGGTATCGTACCCACATGGACTTACAATTAGAAACTCGATTGTTCCAATATTTTAAGCTGAGTACAAGTGATATCAAGATTTCAAGAATGATTTATTTTATAATCTAAAAGTTAAACAAAATTAAAGAAACGCGATTCAATTTCAAGGGTTTAAAACAATGATTGGGTAAAGTCCAGGGCTGCAACTCTTATCAGGATTCATGCAATTTATATTATCTAAATGAGTATTAATCAACTATTGAACCAATAATCACAGGGTTAAATGTATGTTTATGGTCTCCCGACCTCTAATTGCCTATGATAAATGACAACCTAACTACATAGTTGAGCGGGGATAGATTGGACCAAGTACCGAGCATTACGATTTATTCTTGTATAGTGACCAAGAATGGTTTCTAGGTATATCCGTATCCTAGATTTAAATTAAACTTGATTATTGAAATTTAATAATGCTCCTTATGTCCCACGTTCTATTCTCTTATTCATCTCTAGAGTTCAATGCAGACAATGTGTTTATTTCAATGGTGATCAAGCACGAAATACGAAAAACAAGAACATTAGAAAGATTCATATAATAATTGACATTAACCCATGAAAACATAATAAATTAAAATCATCTTGTAGCCACAGCCCTAGAACTAGGGTATTTAGCTACTCATAATCATAGATTCGATCAAACAATGTTTAAGTATCATAGAAAGATCGAAAGTGAAAGAGTATAGGAAAGAACCCTAAAAAATGATGAAATAGCTCTCCAAGTCGTCGTTCTTCAAAACCCAGAAAAAGACTGTTTTAATAAATAAAGTATTAACCTATTTATACTAAAGTCAAAATGACCAAATTTGGAACCCAAGGGTGCGACGCAGAGGGATTCCTAGATTTCCATCTGAGATCTTTTCTCTTCTCCGCGATAAGGCAACTACACGGACCACTCTGCCTAAATTCAAATCTCGCAAATTAATTTAAGAATCCCTCACCGCGATACAAAGAAGACACTAAGTACTCTGCCTGCAACTTTATTTCACGAGCCAAAGTATAATTCCTCTCCGTGACGCGGAGAGGATACGACTATGCCTTGGAATTCTTCTCTTTCTTTTTTCTTCCTTGCTTCTTTTCGACTCGGATCTTTTGTGTTCCCCAATGTCCATGTTAGTGCACGTTTCTCCCTTTAAGCTCACTTATACAACTAATCATGTTGGTTAGCTCATATACAACCAAAAGACTCGATAAGACTTTAAACAAATACATATATTCAAACTTAGCTTAAATACAGGCATTATTAGATTTCTAGGTATATAAATATGCCTAAGATCGGGAGTCTTTTGACAGGTGTCTGGAGAATTTAGACAAGGTTCTAGCTTGATGTGAGGAAACTAATCTCGTTCTAAACTGGGAAAAATGTCATTTTCTAGTGAAGGAAGGGATTATATTGGTCCATAAGGTGTCAAAGCATATTCCGGTATCAAGCAGTTCACGACAACCTTTAGCCAGACGCGTGTCTCCCTAAGCATGTGAGCGTAGGGAAGAGATTGGTGATATCTCTTCCCACTGTGCTTAGTCCATTGCGCCATGGATCGTGGGCCGCATAGAGTATGTCTAATGGACTGGTATGGAGAGCGTATGTTTAACCCTGTCAGCCCTAGTGGATCCTTGTCCTTTGGTGTACCCAATATGTCATTCATCCCCGCGGGAGTGATAGGCACATTAACTCCCCGTACAGTCACAAAATGGGATCTTGCCTCCGGTGCCCAGTTGGCGTAGAATTCTCAGACCATGTGCAAGTTGCACTCTTCCAGCTTGGCAAAAATGAAATCCATACGCAACTCCCTCTTTCGCCTAAGTATCTGGGGGAACTCCCACACCAAGCTCATGTCCCTGTCAATACAAACGTTTGAGAAATATGATGCCTCAGTGTGCTTTTTGTACCAAACCTTTCCTTCCTTGGTTACAACTTTTACCCCGAACTGCCTCGCTCGGTCTCTAGGGACTGCAAGTGCGGGTGGGACATCCCCCCTCCAGACACGTTTCCTATGGCTCGATGTGGTAACTTTCTTACCGGGTCTCTATGATCTCGACATGATTACCTACAAGCATAAACAAAACAACCTAAATGACTACATATCATTGACAAAAATATGGTTGGTGTGCACACACAACCCCACACTTAGTTCATTCCAGCATCTTGCCTAGGTACTCAGACTTCCCACAGGCATACACAAGTAAACCAAAACAAACACCAACAACTACCCATTCCAAATGTTGCATACACTTATCGGTGCTACTCAAGAATTCACAACAAACAACTTATTCAACAATTTTAGACCTACTCACCATTCAATCATGATCAAAGAGACTTTATACTCCAACTTCAAAATCCCACACAACATACATGAAGCAATCGATTTCATTCAAGCAAATACCATTCGTGTTATTCAAGAATTCACATGCTGAGATTCATACACACATACTACACTCACTACACATGGACTGACCACCAATACAAAATTTCTCCAATCTTTGAACCAAGCGTATCGCATTAAACACAAATTCACCCCAACTCACATACAACAAACAAAAACTATTGCTCCACAAGATTTCAACATACCCATAGACAACATTGCATAAACCACACCATTCAACCGAATAGACCTCATTCACCAACTACACAAGGTCAACACAACCCATTCAGTCCCACACATTCATTCACAAAAAAATAGATAATGTTGACTAAAGGGTCGTCTACTCAAGACTTTGAAGGCCTAACGAGAGTAACAACAACAATCCGTCATACCTCCCACTTCCACACAATAACAAACCACACCTATACCAATAGTGCACCCACATGAACAGTTAATAGGAATTTCGAGCACAAGTTCATACCTGAGAGTGATGAAGATGAGTTGAAGGGAGGGAGAATCGATGCTTTGACTCCGCGTTATGGATGTAAGTGTGAATAATCGATATGAGCGAAGGGGAGGGAAGAAAATCACAGTGAAAATGGGGGAATAATGGGGATTTTCGGTGAAATTGGGGTTAAAAGGGGGACTGGGTCTGGTTATTTTATTTTGAAAATAGGTAAAACCCATTTTCATTAATGAAAATAAAAAACTGCCTTACTTGGGGTACGACGATGGGTGGTCACTGACCCCTCTGCCTCGCCCAAGAAAATTAATTCCAGGCGAGGCAAAAATTTGCAACACGCTCCGTGACGCGGCTCCTTCACAAAGCTGCCTTCTTTTTGACGTAAACATAACTTACCGTCAAATCAAAATTTTTGGCCTCCCTGTGCGACGCGCTCACTTCACGGACCGTTCTGCCTCGCCCTAGAAAATTAATTCTAAGCAAGGTAAAATTTGCAACACGCTCCACGACGCGGCTCTTTCACGGAGCTGCCTTGGGTCAAAATTCCTATTTCCTGCACATTTTAAGCTCAGAACTCATATGTAAAAATACGATTGCCTCCCATCCAATGGCTTTGTTTTGGTTGTGGCACGACTCATATTTTTGTACTTTTTTGAATATATCATTTTAAAACTAATTCCTATGAATTGAAATAACAAAATAAAAGAATAGAAATCCTAACTATTACAAGGGGTCACAGGCTGCCTCCATGCAACGCCTGATTTAACGTCGCTGCACGACTAATCTAATGACTCACTCTTATTCAATTTGAGGGCTTCAAGGTCACGATCAACATCATTTTCAAAATAGTACTTGACCTATTGCCTATTCACAGGGAAAGTAGAGCTCTTATCCTTGTTCCTTAACTCTACTGCACTATGTTGGGTCATCCTCACAACTTCAAAAGGACCACTCCATTTAGATCGAAGCTTTCTGGGGAACAACTTTAATCGTGAGTAAAACAACAACATTAATTGATCAGGCTCAAAGGTGTGTGACACATTATGCTTGTCATGCCACCTCTTGGTCTTCTCTTTGTACAACTTAGCATTCTCATAGGCGTGAAGCCTTAACTCTTCTAACTCATGCAACTGTGTTATCCTCTTCTTTCCAACTAACTCAGCATCCAGATTCAACTTTTTAATCGCTAGTATGCCTTATGCTCCAATTCAGCTGGGAGGTGACACGCTTTTCCAAACACTATTCGATAAGGAAAAGTCCCTATTGGTGTCTTATATGCAATCCAATATGCCTACAAAGCATCGTCTAATTTACCAGCCCAATCTTTCCTTTTGACATTCACAATCTTTTGGAGGATCTGCTTCACTTCTCTATTAGACACTTCTACCTACCCACTAGTCTGGGGATGATACGTTGTAGCAACCTTGTGTCTTACCCCATATTTAACCAACAAATTACGCACTGAACTATTAATAAAGTGCATACCTCCATCACTCATCAAGGCTGTTGAAGTTTCGAACCTAGTGAAGATGTGCTTTCGAATGAATTTCACAACCACCTTTGAATTATTGGATGGCAATGAAATAGCCTCACCCACTTGGACACGTAGTCCACTGCTACTAAGAGGTGTTGCCACGGGATAATGAGAATGGTCCTATGAAGTCTATCTCCCAGACGTCAAAGATCTCAACTTCCAGTATGTTGCTCAATTGCAGCTCATACCTTCTAGAAATGGTGCCTATCTTTTGACACTGATCACAACCCTTCACAAAAATTGCATGATCTTTAAAAAGAGTAGGCCAAAAGAAACCAGATTGCAATACCTTATGTGCGGTGTGTTCGCCCCCATGGTTCCCACCGTATGGTTAAGTGTAACAACTCTCCACCACTTGTGCCACCTCCTGTTCAGTTACACACCTTCTCGCTATCTGATCAGATCCCTGCTTAAATAAGAAGGGCTCATCCCAAACATAGAAGCGTGCATCATACTTCAGCCTTTGCTTTTGATGTGTTGAAGCCCCATGTGGAAATAAACCACTCACCAAAAAGTTAACAATGTCAACATACCAAGGCACTTGAGCAAGGTCCAAAGAAAGCAATTGCTCATCAGGACACTCTTCGCGAATATGCCCCTCATTCTTCACATGAGATAAATCCTGCAATCTCGACATATGATCAACTATCTAGTTCTCAGTTCCCTTCCCATCTCTTATCTCTAGATCAAACTCTTGGAATAGCAGAATCCACCTAATCAGCCTCCGCTTGGCATTCTTCTTATTAAACAAGTACCAGATTGCAACATGATTAGTGTAGACTATAACCTTGGTTCCTACCAAGTATGACCTAAACTTATCAAATGCAAACACTAATGCCAACATCTCTTTCTCAGTGACAATATAATTTGACTAGGCTGCATCAAGTGTCTTGCTAGCATAGTTTATGGAATGAAACATCCTATCCTTTTTCTACCCAAGCATTGTCCCAACCGCTATATCACTGACATCACACATAAGCTCGAATGGAAGCTCCCAATTTGGAGCAATTAGAATAGGAGCTTCTATCAACTTCTTCTTTAACAGCTCAAATGCCTGTAAATAATTCTCATCAAATACAAACTTCATCTCTTTCTCTAACAGGCTGCACATGGGTCTTGCAGTCTTAGAAAAGTCCTTCATGAATCTCCTGTAGAACCCAACATGTCCTAGGAAATTTCTAACTCCCTTCACTGTGTAGGGTGGTGGAAACTTTTCAATAATCTCCACATTGGATTTGTCAACTTCCAGCCCATTCTTGGAGATTTCATGCCCCAACACAATTCCCTCTCGAACTAGAAAGTGACACTTCTCCCAATTCAACACCAAATTGGTTTCTTCAGATCCGAAAAGAACCTTGTCATGATTAGTGATGTACCGTGAGTTTACGATATTTCTGATACATTTCACTTGAGAGTTGTGTGTGCCTAGGGCTATTTTGTATTAGTTTATATGTGTTTTTCTCATGTTTGTAGCGAATATGTTCATGCACAAAAACTTGAAAACACAACTGAAAGAAGTGCAGAAAAGGGCATCTACGTAGGCAACTTATGACCTGTAGGTCCAGTTACGCCCCGTAGATAATATTCGTAAAAGGGCAGGAAAGGCATTGATGAAGATCAGGGAATTCTTGACCAACTGTGGAACCATTGTTGTGACTTATGGACCGTAGATTGATCTACTGACTGTACTGTTGCTCCGTCAAATCATTCAGAGATTGGTTCTAGTGCCTGATGTTGAAAAAATCTAAGTGTGGCGTTATAGAGAAGAGTTACAGACCATAGATAGACTGAAAGACCGTACTGTGGAATCGTCGATTGCGACAGAGAATTTGTAGATTTTGAAGAAAGAAAATTTGCCTAAGTCCTGAGACACAGAAAGGACTTACGGACCGTAAGTCAGTCTCGTAGAATGAAGACATGTCCTGCAACTTTATTTTCTTATTTCGTTTCCTTTTTAGTTATGACTTATTTTTCTATACATATGGTATGCAAGCCTCATTTTAGGGGGTTAGCCATTATTATTTTTGTTATAGTTTTTGGCTTGAGAGATTAACTTGCAACTTTAGCAATTCTTAATTTCCTAAGCACGTTCTGGTGATTTTTACTTCGAAATTCAAGTTGAAATTCTGGGATTATTCTACTCTACTACGCAAGTTCATGATTTATTCTTCAAATATTATGAATTGTTTTCTTGATAATATGGGTAACTAAATCCACAACTAGGGTTGTGGGAACCATCAGAGATTAACGAAGTATGAATAGTAACTAAGTAATTCCTGAATAGTGCTTTGCATGCATTGATAATTCTTTCATCTAGAAGTCTTTTTAACGGTGTGCAATGTGAGAACTCGCCTTGTTGCTACTTGCCAGACCAAGGAGGTAGTTAATAAGAAAATAATTATCAACATAAATTTAGTGTGATACTATCTAATAGAATTAATGTCGATTGGTGCGAGGTTGAAAACTAAGCCATACATTGATGTGACATCTAATATGAGGTAATGGTAAGGGTTAGTAAATTATACACACGTAGCCAGACCAAGGTGCATGGTGAAATTCTGTAGATGTCGAACCAAGGATTTAGAGATACATAACTTATCATTTTGCATGTAATACACTAGGAAGGGATTGCTATTACTAGGATTATAGAGTTATGAGCTTATGGGGAACACGTACGCCCTAGTTTCCTTCTCAATTTGATAACAACAAAAGTTTGAATCTTTCTTACTAACCACTTTCATAGTTTCCAAAATTTGTTACACAAATCCCCCCCTCCTTTTTACTTATTTGTCTTAGAAATACATTGGATAAATGAATATAATCATTATTGAACTTTAGTCTAAACCATATTCCTCGAGGGATCGACCCCAACCTACAAGTTGGATTCTTTACGTGATAACGATCGCTTATGCTTCTGAAAGGAGGTGTAATTTGAGCGTATCAAATTTTGGCGCCACTGCCGGGGAGTAAGGATTTTAGATTAAGTTTTATTGCATTATTGAACTTTAGTCAAATATTTCCTAATTGTACTTTTTATTTTGTTTTTGTCTCTCTCATGGTCTTACTCTAGTGTATGCCAAGTACACGAAGCCAATGTGAACCACTTACTCCCTACTATCCCGAACTGAATAGAACTTTGTAGAGAATGAATAATCAAGGAGTTCTGGTTAACCCTATCGGGGGAGAGTTAGGTAAAGGTGTTGGATTGCAACCTCCGAGGGTAATTGATGCAAATAATCAGGGTCCAGTTGACAATAGATTGGAAGATGCACTGAGGGCACAGGACCCAAAAGGACCACATCTGCATGAAAATTTCAGGGTCAACATTAGTATTTCCGATTTTGATGGACCTCTTGTCCTACCACCTCTACCTTAGGGCATACATTTGTGGCGACCAGTAGGTTGATGCAAGTGCTTATAGTGAGGGGCTTGTTTGCGGGGTTGCCAACGGATGATCCACATGCTCACATAGCCAAACTTAATCATGTCTGCAAAAGTTGTATAGGTCGACCGAATTGGGATATGAACATCAGTGGGTTGCATGTGTTCCCCCTATAGTTGACCAGAGATGCTGCTGTGTGGTTTAATGAGCTCCCTTACAACTCTATCTATATACGAGAGCAGTTGACAGAGGTGTTTTTAGCAAGATTCTTTCCGGTGTCCAAGAAGTTGAACAAGAAAGATAAACTCAACAACATTGTAGCATTACCTGGATAGTCTCTGAGTAGTTCTTGGGATAGGTTCACTACCTTCATGAGGGGTGTCCCGAATCACCATATTGACGATGAGTCGCTGAAGGAGTACTTCTATCGAGGACATGATTATAATGGTAAAGCAATGCTCGATACTATTGTGGGAGGTTCATACGGTGAATGCATATTTGCACAAATTATAGAGAAAATGGAGAAGATATCTCGAAATAATAAAGCTTGGAGCACTAAAAAATCAAACACTGGAGGAGCACATTTGTCGTTCAAGCCACAAACAACCAGCCCGCAAATGAGATTCGCGAGGAGATGGCACAGATGAGAACTGAACTAGGGTTGGTGTTAAAACATGTGACTGGAGGAATGGAGAAGGTAAATACTGTGAACTATTTTACTAGAACTCCACCACCGGCAGAGGAGTATTATTTTGAAGAGGATGCTTATGCGGTGAATGAGCAGACGGGGGTTTCCGACCAAACGCCTAAGGTTCCAACATGGATAATTGGTGCCAAGGTCAAGGAAACCAAGGTTGAAACTATGGCAATTACAACTGCGAGGGTCAATGTGTCCGGGATTGGAACTACAATTGTGACAACAATTATAATCAGAAAAACTATGGCAACAGAAATGATCAGACTGAACCTTATTTTCTTCCTCAAAATTGGGATTCTGCTCCCAGGGAAGCTGGAGGTAATATGTCACGTATTGAGGATATGATGCACAAAATAATGAGGAGGTTTGACGCAACTGATGAGAATGCGAAGGAGATGCAAAATGACTTGTCTGGTATTGGTTAAAAAGTTGACGCCCACGCAGTGTCGATCAAGCATCTTGAGCTACATATGACTCAGTTGTCGACTATAATAAACTAACGTCAACCTGGCACTCTTCCTAGTAATACTATCCAAAATTGAAAGAATAATGTACATTGTATGGCAGTCACAACTCAAGGAGGTAAGTAGACCATTGATCCACCTATGCCGTATGGGGTAGAAACTGATGCTAGTAAAGATGATGATGTGGTTGAGGTGACTGGAGAGTCCAAAAATACGATAGAGAAGGAAGAAGAGGTAACTCAGAAAGTTGTCCCTATACCCAGACCTCCACCTCCTTTCCCACAAAGATTAGTGAAAAAGACTAAAGACAACAAATACCACAGGTTTATTAGCATGTTGAAGCAGCTTTCCATCAATGTTCCGTTGATAGAGGCTTTGGAGCAAATGTTTGGGTATGCAAAATTTATAAAGGATATGGTGACCAAGAAAGGGTCATGAGCTTTGAGGATGATGATAGATTGCAACATTATCGCGCTATTGCTACTAGGTCTCTTATGCAGAAGAAGGCGGATCCTGGTGCTTTTACTATTCCATGTACCATCGAGTTATTGCATTTTGCTAAGGCAGTGTGTGATCTTGGGGCAAGCATTAATCTGATGCCATTGTCGATTTATAAAAAGTTAGGTTTGGCATATCCAAAATCGATTGCGATACAATTACTCATGGACAACAAAATTGTGAAGAGGCCCATGGGTGTGCTCCATGATGTACTAGTGAAAGTGGAGTCGTTCATCTTTTCGGCAGATTCTGTGATTCTTGATTGCGAGGTTGATTTTGAGGTTTCCATCATTCGTGGGAGACAATTTCTATCTATAGGGCGCACTTTGGTTGATATGAGAAAGGGCAGATGAAATTTAGATTGAACAATAAAGAGGCGATTTTTAATAGTTGTAGGTCTATGAAGCAAAGTAGTGAGCTCCAATCAGTATCGGTGATAACCTATAGATTTGAGAGTGCTTCTGAGGTGCGGGTTGAAGAGAGACTAGGTGTTAAGGCACTAGCAACAGTTATGATGAACTTTGAGAGTGATGGTATTAAAGAATATGATGAGTTGGTCACCGCACTTGATAAGTGCGATTATCATTCGAAACCAAAGAAACTGGAGTCAGACATGAAAAATCGTGAGTCCCCACCTGCAAGACCGTCTATTGAGGAGGGACCAAAATAGGAGCTTAAGGCTCTACCATCACATTTGAGGTACATATTCTTGGGAAAAGATGATACTTTACCAGTCATCATTGCGGTAGATTTGAATGGGCAACACGTAGAGTGTTTGGTTTCTGGTTAAAGAGATTCAAGCTAGCTATTGGGTGGACTATTCCGGACATTATTGGGATCCCTCCTGGTATCTGTTGTTATAAAATCCAACTCATGCCAGATCACAAGCTTAGTATTAAGCACTAGAGAAGATTAAATTCGCCTATAAAAGAGATAGTTAAAAAAGAGATCATCAAGTGGTTGGATGTTGGAGTTATCTATTCCATTGCAGATAGTAGTTGGGTGTGTCCTATTCAATGTGTACCCAAGAAAGGTGGGATTATCGTGGTTCCTAATGAGGGAACCAAACTTGTTCCGATGCGGTCCGTGATTGGATGGAAAGTCTGCATGGACTACCGAAAGCTAAATTCTTAGACAGAAAATGACCATTTCCCTATGCCATTCATGGATCAAATATTGGATAGAGTTGCATGTAAGGGTTGGTATTGTTTTCTTGATGGTTATTCCGGTTATAATCAGATTTCTATAGCCCCATAAAACCAAGAGAAGACCACCTTCACTTGCCCTTATGGGACTTTCGCCTACAAACGGATGCCATTTGGTGCAATGCTCCAACGACCTTCCAGCATTGTATGATGTTGATGTTTTCTAATATGATGGAGGACAATATTGAGGTATTTATGGATGATTTCTCTATGGTAGGTGACTCTTTTGATCGATGTATGGATCATTTGGCTAAGGTGCTTACAATCTAGTGTTAAATTGGGAGAAGTGCCACTTTATTGTGAAAGAAGGGATAGTTCTGGGTCATCGAATATCTGAGAAGGGCATTAAGGTTGATAGAGCAAAAGTAGAGGTAATAGAAAAGTTTCCACCACCTATCTCTGTAAAAGGTGTTAGAAGTTTTCTTGGGCATGCAGGTTTTTATAAGAGGTTCATCAAGGACTTCTCTAAAATTGCACATCCATTGTTCAAACTGCTCAAAAAGGAGTATAAGTTTGATTTTGATGATGCTTGTCTGAGAGAGCATTTGGAGAGTTGAAGGAGAAGTTGGTTACTGCACCTATCATTATTTCACCGGATTGGGGACAACTGTTTGAGGTAATGTGCGATACGAGTGGAATGGTGCTTGGTGTAATATTAGGACAGAGGAGAGAGAAAATTCTTCATCCTATTTACTATGCTAGCAAAGCTCTAAATGTGGCCCAAAAGAATTATACTGTGACTGAACAAGAACTTCTTGCGGTGGTTTTCGCATTCGAGAAATTTTGATCCTACTTGCTTGGTACTAGGGTCATAGTGCATACTGACCATTCTGCATTGAGGTATTTGATGGCGAAGAAGGATGCAAAACCAAGGTTGATTAGATGGGTATTGTTGCTACAAGAGTTTGACTTTGTGGTGAAGGATAGAAAGGGGACTGAAAATCAAGTTCCGATCACTTGTCCAGATTAGAGTAAGAGGCGATGCTAAAGCTTGGTGATAGGGATGAAATCAATGATGCTTTTCCGGATGAACAAGTATTGGCTGCTTCTCAAGATTTGATTCCTTGGTTTGCAGACGTTGCTAATTATTTGGCAAGCGATTTGGTTCCTCTAGATTTGTCTTCTCACCAAAGGAAAGAGTTTATGCATGATGTGAAGAAATTCTTTTGGGATGAACCTTATTTGTATCGTAGTTGTGCCGATGGGATTATTTGTCGCTGTGTGCCAGAGGTCGAGATGATGGGTATACTAGAGGCGTTTCATTCATCCCCTGTTGGTAGGGATCGTAGTGGTGTTCAAACTACGCATAAAATTTTGCAATGTGGTACTACTGGCCCGCCATCCACCAAGATGCTAATAATTTCGCCAAGTCTTGTGACCGTTGCCAAAGAGAAGGAGGAATTTCAAAGAGGCAAGAGCTTCCTATGAATCCGATATTGGTGATTGAGTTGTATGATGTATCGGGCATTCATTCATAGGTCCCTTTGTGAGCTCACATAAGATGAAGTATATTCTTGTTGTGATTGATTATGTGTTGAAGTGGGTGGAAGTAGTTGCGCTCCCCAACAATGCAGGTAAAAGTGTCACTGCAATTTGGAAAAGAATATCTTCTCCAGATTTGGTACACCTAGGGCAATTATCAGCGATGGAGGTTCCCACTTTTGTAATAAGTTGTTCAAATAGCTACTTAAGAAATATGGTGTCCACCGCAATGTAGCCACTCCTTACCATCCACAGACTAGTGGGCAAGTTGAAGTATCCAATAGAGAGATCAAACAGATTTTGGTGAAGACTGTGAATGCCAATAGAATAGATTGGTCAAGGAAGCTTGATGATGCTCTATGGGCCTATCACACCACATTCAAGACTCCTATAGGTATGTCTCCCTACCAACTTGTAAATGGAAAGTTTTGTCACTTACCGGTAGAGTTAGAGCATAAGGCCATGTGGGCGATGAAGAAGCTTAATTTGGATTGGGGAGCCACATCAAATCAAAGGTTAAATGACTTAAATAGGCTTGATGAGTTTCGCCTAAAACCATATGAAAGTTCAACCTTGTACAAAGAGAAGATAAATCGGTATCATGATCAACGAATTGAAAAGGGATAATTTTTATGGGTGATCTTGTGCTTTTATTCAACTCTAGGTTGCGCTTATTTTTGGGAAAACTCAAGTCCAAATGGACCGGGCCATTTTTACTCATGAAGGTGCTGCCTAATGGTGCGGTTGAGCTTGAGAATTATAAAGGAATAAGGTTCATGGTAAATGGAAAAAGGATCAAGATCTATCTGGGAAATGCATAGAGTGTGCAAGAGGTTGTTGAGGCCTACTATCTCGATAAAGTCTGAGTAATCAGGGGGCCTGCATCGTGCCGCGATGTTAAATCAAGCGCTGCTTGGGAGGCAACCCAAGATGTACTATCTAGCCAACTATAGGTTTTTTTTTACGTCTAGTAGTTTCTTTGGTTAATTACGTTTAAGTACTCAATTAGATAGGTGCTTTAATTTCTTGGTTAGTGTTGGCTAGATATGGCATAGGGTCTGTGTCTAAAAAGTGTCTAGAAAATGTAAAAAGAATGGCCTAATGGTTGCTACATGTGCAGGTGCACAAGGCAAAATCTGCAGAAAATGGTCTGGTGCAGAGGTCTATGGACCCTATCGACGGTTCGTAGATCCCAGGTAAGTGTCTGACATTTTACAATGGGAAGGTGATCTACGGTACCCATCTACGGACCGTAAACATGGTCTCGTAGGTCCAACCCTAGCTTGACCGACCCAACCTGGATGACCTCTAATTTAAAATCCCCCACTTTCAAATCATTTCCCAATTCTCCTAAATTCCCCCTAACCGTTTCTCCACCTCCCAAATTACTCAAATCACTCATTCCAACAATCAATACATCATCACCCACACTAAATTCATCCATCATATTCCCAATTCTCTTTTATTTTCCCCTCAAATTTCTCTAGACCCCCATTTTTCAAACTTCAGTGTCTGGGTGCAAGTAAGTGACTTTTGTTTGTGATATTGGAATCATAGTATCGTCACACAATCACACCACTACTCATTACTTGTAAGGTAATAGACTCTCCCCTCACTTTGAATATCGGTTTATAGATTGATTATAGAAAGTCAGGAGTTGGTCTTGACCTTGGGTAATTAATCGTCTATAAATGCATGCTAAATTTGGAGTACTAACACCCTTGGGACGATGGTCAGTGATTGTGTGTAGCTATAACATAAAATCAGTGCAAATAAATAGTCTATATGTAAGTTTCGACTTAGGGTTCCACATCTTGTCTTGAAGTTATTATAAAATTGCATAATTGGAACCCTTAGAATGACAAATTAGCATAAGTTATGTTGGAATGCATGATTAGACTAGGATAATCTTGCAATTGGCTTCAAAATGAGTTTCAAAATTGAGGCATATTTGATACCTAGCACAGACCCCATCTACAAGACCTTGTCTACGGACCGTAAGCCAAGTTACAGGTCGTAGATCAGGTCTGTAGATGGAGGCACTTGGTAAAATTCACTAAGTGTGAAACTACAGATGTGGACTATGTTCCGTAGATCAATCTATAGACCATTCTGCATGCCCGTAGTTTCCAACAGAGACCAACTTTTTGGTACCTCTGAGCTACGGAGTGGTTCTACGGACCGTAGGTGGCCACTATAACTTACTGCCAATTTTTTTTATTTTGTTCGTTTCTAATTCTAAAATTGTTTCGAGTGTGTTTTAGGTTTGTTTTGGGTACTAACTACTCCTCCACAGGTTCCATGGCACCTAAGAAGTAACTTACACCAAGAAGGGGATGTCCATATCCTTTGCCCCAACTCTAAGGGTGATTGATGAGGACACTGAAATGGAGAAGGATCCCGCATATGTCCCACCAACCACGAGGACATCCCCAACTGCACCTCGGTCTACCAAGAACAGACCCCGAAAGGTGGTCATCGACGTAGTCACTGTCTCTCAGTCTGATGAGGATGACACACTAATTGGGTCACCGGCTGGGTCTGTTTCTGGGTCTGGAGAGGGTTCCTACTCTGATTTTGCTGCAGGGTATGCCTCAAGATCTGAGTACAGCTCTGCCACCGGCTTAAGTACACATAACCAAGCTGCCTCGTCTGATGAGACCTCTAGCTCAAAAGAAGTCCTGGTTCCACGAAGCAACAACCCTGATCCAGTGGAAGGGGAAACAAGTAGATGGTGTGTTGAGGGGCAGTGACAGATCTATCGGGATGCCAAAATGCTAAATGAGAAAGAGAGGATGGCTCGGATTATTACTGAGGAGCGTAGAGTCCTCACGGTGAAATATACACACCATGCCCGACATTCACCGCCTATTAAAGCTTCACAAGTGTGAGTGGATGGCTCATTGATACCAAAATGTATAGTGAGGAGATTGTGCAGGAGTTTTGTGCTTCCTATGCTGCCACTCTCTGAGGGTTGATTGATAAGTGGTCCAAGCCCATAGCCCAGGACCCCCTCACCTGAACCATGGTCCAAGGTTTTTCGGTGGACATCTCTTATGCAACCATTAGTCGATTCCTCTATGTTCTTGGCCCTGATCACACTTGGGCACTAAGCACGGCTGACTTGACTCTAGATATGATACAGTGCGGAATGGAGCCTTCACCCATAATGCCAAGCAGAGAGAGGCTTTGTTAATATGGCTCACCAGGCACATCGTTGCAGATGGACAACGTGTAGAGTAGGTCGCCACACCATGGCTGGGCATTGGAAAGGCCACCCTGAATTTGATGGCCAAGTTCTTTTGGTTACTAGTGCGGAATAGAGTCTCACCAACTAAGGTTGATAATTTGGTGATGTGGGATAGAGCGGTCAGGGTTGCAGCATTGGTGGCAGGGCTGGAGATAGACTTTGCCCGCATGATTTTAGTGGAGATTCATGAGAGGGCTTTTATGACCACTACTACCTACCCGTTCCCGTGTATGATCTTTTAGCTATGCAGAGACACTGGAGTGCCGATCTGGCACTGTGAAAAATTGGTCCATGCAATAGGAACTCTAGATATTGGGCTGATTCAGGATGAGGTGAATATAGCAGCACCACATAATGGGCCACGAGTTGATGTGCCAGATAATGTTGATCTAGTAGATGTAGTAGAGTAGATGCAGGGTGATGATCCTGCCCTTCTAGCCCACAATGATGATACCCCAGTTTCCTCCTCACAGGCTGCTAGCTAGGCCCCGAGCTCATCTAGAGCCACTCTGCCTTTTGGAGCCAATGTTATACCACTGCCTCGAATCCAGAAGTTAGAGGCTTATATGGCCACCTTGCTGCACCATATTAAGCCCTGGATACGAAAGTTGATTGCTAAATTCGAAGAGAGATTAGTAAAAAGGATGGAGGAGAAAACAGACCAAAAGGTCCAAGCAGTTCATAAGTGGCTCGATGCCTTCCAGTTGAGAGTTCTAGAGAGGCCATCTCCTACTACTGATATGTCCTCTTTCTGGACCGAGCAAGCTAGTCTCCGGGCCGATGTTTACTCCATCCTCGCCACACCAGTTGTTGAGCCACAGGCTGCACCCTATGCATTAGGCAATGATATAGTCCTGGGTGCACTTTTCAGTGGAGATGATGCGGAGGAGCAGCCCAAACGTGCATGTGCCTGATGTAAGAGGCAACGATCTAGTTTCAAAACTAAGCTCACGGAGGAGGAAAAGGCTAGATAAAGGCAGTGCAGGCAGGAGAAGAAGGCACATAAAACCTCCATAAAAGATGAGCAGTTGAGGGCTCGGGAGATGGTTGGTGGGGCATCGAGTACTATGCCCGTTTCTGAGATTCTGCCTACTGCGGTGGATGATGTGAGCACCACTGGGGGTGCGGTGAGACTGAAATATAGCACTACTGAGGGTGCTGCAACCAAATATGCGGGCACTACTGAGGGTGACCCCATTGTTGCTATAGTGGAATCCGAGAAATCGGACCTACCTGTTTGTTGATGATTCTTTGATGCTAAGCGCCATAGGTTTGCTTCACCCAAATCGATTAATTTTTACTACTTTTTGTGTGTATTAGGGACAATTGCACCTATTTCTATTGGGGGTGGGGTAAATGGATTGTGAGTGATAGGGTGAAGTCTCAGTAACCCAACTCATAATCCACTATTGGGCCTGTGTTCATTTTCCCCAAAAGACTAATTAATTTTTATTGAACCGACATATTTATGATTGTATGTGTAGAAGCATGAGAAAGAATGATAGCATAAGCATGATGGCATGAGCTTGTTGAATCCGTCCAAAGATATTGAAATGTGTGCTAAAAGTGTAGATTAGAATAAGTTGAATGTGTTGGCTCTGAGTATGACATGATATTGACAAATTTGATTTCATGACTTAAGCTAAAAACTTGAACTGGTAATCTGATAATCTGATAATAGAACTGTGTGCCAAGAGTGTGCAAGAATCGTTGGTTGTTCAAACAAGTGGTGCCAATCTAGAACTTGCCCTGTTAGTCCTGTGAAGATAATTTACTCTAGAGGCTAGGAAGTGATCATAGGCCATTTTTCTGAATAGTCCACTAAATGCCTAAAAGATCCGACAAAATGAATGCTCCCGTTGATCCACATGTTTTGAGCCTAAAAGATACCATTTCTTTCTAAACTCGTAACTCACCTTCCCATAATCTATTGTTTTTGCCCCGGTCCCTCCTTGGACATGTGCAGCTCAACATAGGCCAAACGCTTAAGTTGAGGGTGGCTAATGCAACAATTGACCTAAATCTTGGCCCTGATCCGACATCGGGTATTGTGCATCGCAACTAACAAAAATTCCTGAAGTTGATGGTGTCTATGAAAGGGGAAATCTAAAGAAAAATGGGTATGAAAAGAGTTTGGTGTTGAAAAAGAAAGCAAGAAAATGAAAAAAAATAAAAGAGCTACAAAGTCGAAGTCACATCAATGATGGAAAAGAATCAAGGGAAAGAGGAGAAAAAGGTAGGATGTCAAAAATAGGGGAAAAAGAGGTAGAAAAGACTAATGTAATGTCAAGGAGGGTAGTAAGTCACTAAAAGTACCCAAATGTACCACACCTGACCTTGAGCCTACATTACAAGCCAAGTAAGTCCTATAGTTATCCTAGAACCTAGTTGGAGAGTCTAAGTAGTGAAAATAAGGGCAAGCCTATGGTATTGAGCACTACTTTTAATTGAAGTTACTTCTGAGCGTGAGTGTTGAATGTATCCTTGTACTTAAAATCATATTTATTGTGTGAAAAAAGGAATTTCGTTTGAAGTAAGGGCACTCGTGACATTATTGGAAAGTTGGTACCTTGATGATAGTAGAACAATGTATGTGGTAAGTTGATTGGTCGACCAGTGTCATAATTTGATCAGCACAAATTAGCTTGTTGAGTCTAAGAGAACAAATTTTGCACCCGAAAAGAGAGTTGGGATAGAGGGCCATGTGATTGCTTGTGCTTGAATTGCTTCCTTCTATACAAGTGTCATTTAGAGTCTTAGTGCATCGCTTGAGGATAAACAATGATTTTAAGTTGAGGGTGTTGATATATCGTCAGTTTACGGTATTTTTAATACATTTCACTTAAGAGTTATGTGTGTCTAGGGCTATTTTGTATTAGTTTATATGTGTTTTTCTCATGTTTAGAGGGAATAGGTTCAGGCGCGGAAACTTGAAGACACAACTGAAAGAAGTGCAGAAAACGGCATCTACGGAGGCAACTTACAGGCCGTAGGTCCAGTTACTCCCCGTAGATGATAGTCGTAGAAGGGCAGGAAAGGCATTTCTAAAGATCAGGGAATTCTTGACCAAGTGTGGAACCACGGTTGTGACCTATGGACCGTAGATTGATTAATGGCTTGTACTGTTGCTCTGTCAAATTATTCAGAGATTGGTTCCAGTACCTGATGCTGAAAAAATCTAAGTGTGGCGTTACGGAGAAGAGTTACGAACCGTAGATAGACTTACGGTCCGTACTTTGGAATCGTTGATTGGGACAAAGATTTTGCAGATTTTGAAGAAAGAAAAAATGCCAAAGTTCTGAGCCACGAAAGGGACCTACGGACCATAGCTCAACTTACGGACCATAGGTCAATCTCGTAGGATGAAGACGCGTCCTACAACGTTATTTCTTTATTTCGTTTCCTTTTTAGTTAGGACTTATTTTTCTACATATAGGGTATGTAAACCCTCATTTTAGGGGGTTAGACATTATTATTTTTGTTCTAGTTTTTGGTTTGAGAGATTAACTTGCAACTTTAGCAATTCTTAATTTCCTAACCACGTTTTGGTGATTTTTACTTCGAAATTCAAGTTGAAATTCTGGGATTATTCTACTCTACTACATAAGTTCATGATTTATTCTTCAAATATTATGAATTATTTTCTTGCTAATATGGGTAACTGAATCCACAACTAGGGTTGTGGGAACCATGAGAGATTAACGAAGTATGAATAGTAACTAAGTAATTCTCAAATAGTGTTTTGCATGCATTGATAATTCTTTCGTCTAGAAGTCTTTTTAATAGTGCGCAACGTTAGAACTCGCATTGTTGCTACTTGCCAGACCAAGGAGGTAGTTAATAAGAAAAGAATAATCAACATAGATTTAGTGTGATACTATCTAATAGAATTAATGTTGATTGGTGCGAGGATGAAAACTAAGCCATACATTGATGTGACGTCTAATATGAGATAATATGGTAAGGGTTAGTAAATTCTACACACGTAGCCAGACCAAGCTGCGGTGTGAAATTCTCTAGATGCCAGACCAAGGATTTAGAGATACATAACTTATCACTTTGCATGTAATACACTAGGAAGGGATTGCTATTACTAGGATTATAGAGTTATGAGCTTATGGGGAACACGTACGCCCTAGTTTCCATCTCAATTTGATAACAACAAAAGTTTGAATCTTGCTGACTAATTACTTTCATAGTTACCAAAATATGGTACACAAATTCCACCCCCCCCCCTTTTTACTTATTTGTCTCGAAAATACATTAGCTAAACGAATATAATTGTTATTGAACTTAAGTCTAAACCATATTTCTCGTGAGATCGAGTCCAACCTATAAGTTGGGGTCTTTACGTGATAACAGTAGCTTATGCTTCTGAAAGGAGGTGTAATTTGAGCGTATCAAATAGTCAAACAAAGTTCAAACGACTCACCAAACACCGAGAAATCATCCATGAACACTTCAACAAAATCCTCCACCATATTATGAAATATTGCCATCATGCATCTCTGAAATGTCGCTAGTGAATTGCATAATCTGAATGGCATGAGCCTGAACGTATAAGATCCATACGGACAAGTGAATGTAGTCTTCTCCTAGTCCTCTGGTGCAATAATAATCTAATTTTACCCTGAGTAGCCATCCACGAATCAATAATATTCTTGACCCACCAGTTTATCCAACATCTGATCAATAAAAGGCACCGGGTAATAGTCCTTTCTAGTGGCATCATTTAACTTTCTGTAGTCCATGCAGATACGCCACCTAACTACTGTCCTTGTGGGTATCAATTCGTTCTTCTCATTAGTTACCACAGTCATTCCGTCCTTCTTAGGCTCACATTATACTGGACTCACCCATTTACTATTCGATATGGGGTACACAATCCCTGCATCTAACCACTTAATCACCTCTTTTCTCAACACATCTTTCATCACTGGATTTAGACTTCGTTAATGTTGTGAACTCGGTTAATGCCCTTCTTCCATGTAGATTGTATGCATGCACATTGCGGGAATAATTCCATGGATGTTGGACATTTGCCAAGCCAACGCCGTTTTTCTCTTCTTCAAGATGATTAATGCTGCTTCCACCTGTGCATCAGACAATGTTGTAGACAAAATAATCGGTAAAGTTTTATCTTCACCCAAAAAAGCATACCTGAGGTGGGTTGGCAATGCTTTTAACTCCAGATGGGGTGCTTCTTCAATGGAGGGCTTATGTGAAAGACCCAACACCTTATTTAAAGGCTCCCAACGATCTCTATATGTACCTACAAGTGACGCATCAAGAAATTGCACCATTTCTTATGCCTCAGCATCCCCATAGATATAATCTCCAACTAACACTCACTCTAAAGGATCCTTGGAAGTAATGTGTCGATCCTCTGCCTCAAGATCTATCACAGTTATGGAAGACAACTCTTCATAAACAGACGGTAGCTTTAATGCCTTGTACACGTCGAACACCTCCACTTTATTATGTTCCCACATAGTGAGTTGCCCATCTGCTACATCTATCATAGCCCGACCAGTAGCCAAGAAAGGTCTTCCTAAGATGAATGGGACCTCAGGATTTGGCTCAAAATTCAACACAACAAAGTGTACTAGGAATATCAATGATCCCACTTACACTAGGACATCTTTTACAACACCCTCAAGCCTAGCAACAAATCTATCAACCAACTGTAAGATGATGGTTGTAGGTTTAGGACTACCCAACCCCATATCTTTGTACAACAAAGTTGCCATCAAATTGATACTAGCTCCTAGATCACACAATCCTCGCACATGGATGCTCTGCCCTATAGTGATCTGAACCGTAAAGCTACCCAGATCTTTCTTCTTGTGCAACAACCTCACTCTTCTTGGGTTCACTCTTTTTACTCACATCATAAGTGTTTCTTTTCTTAGGAGCTAAATCCTCTAACTGCAAACCACTGTGTGTACCTATCTTGTTTACCTGCTTGGGATTTGGATCAGTGTTTCCCGGCAAACCTCCTTGCGGTTATGAGTTTTGGGCACTAGAAAACTGCCTGAATTGTTTCTTTAAATTTTGTATAGCCAACTGGTTGTTTCTTGCATCAGCAGCTAACTTGGCTTGATCAGCCATAATCTTTTTTAGCATTTCATCTATGGTCACGTTACTAGACTGCTTATTTGGCTTCTCCCATTGGACCTGTGGTTGGTACCCTTGCGCATTTCCCTAGGATCTATATTGATTTTGGCCTTGAGCCTGATTTTGATTACCATCCCAAGAAAATTTGGATGGTTTCGCTAGCTTCAATTATACAAGTTTCCATAATTCTACTGGCCTCCTCCTCGTTGTGCATTACCTACAAAATTCACAGAATCCAGGTTTGCACCATATACCTCTGCACTATCATCACTGCCTTCGAAGATTTCACACCAAGTTGGTGGTTGTTGGACTGTATTCACCTAAGTGGGCTATTGTTCCAACGCTAGATTGTTGAAGTGGGTGTTCATCATGTTTTTCATCGCAACAATCTGCGCAGTTAAAGCAGTCACTCCATCAATTTCCAGTATACTTATTGTTTTTTGTATCACCGGTTTCACCCCTCCTTCGTTCCATTTGGGGTTACCCTGTGAGATCTTGTTTAGCAAGGTGAATAACTTAGCATATTTCTTCTCTAAAGCTTGACCATTTGCAGCTGAATAAAGTAAAATTTTGGTGTTAGGCTCCAATCCTTTAATGAAGGTATGGACCAACACCTCATTAGATTGATGATGACGTGGACAACTCATCAACAACGATTTAAACCTATCCCAAGCTTGGTACAAGTTCTCTCCTCATTTTTGTCTAAAACTTAGGATGCCACTCCTCCACTTAGCTATTTTTCCAGATGGAAAAAAACTATTAAGGAACTTCTGTGCTAGGTCATTCCAGGAGGTGATAGAGTTAGTAGGCTCAAAATTCAACTATCTTTTTGCTTCCCCAAGCATAGAAAAGGGGAATAAAGTGAGCCTCACACAATCCTCGTTTACTCCAGTTGGAGTGTAAGTATCACTGATCTTGAGAAAGTTTTTGATATGGACTGTTGGATCCTCGTGCGATAGACTAGTGAACTACCCATTTGTGTGCAATAGTTGGACCATACTCTACTTCAGTTCAAACCTTCCACCAGCTGCATGTTTCTTAATGCATAATGTCACACTGGTGGTACGTGGGATTGCCACGTCTCCTATCTTCATCTCAGCCATTACTACAGGTTACTGTTGCTCAACTCTTGCTACTGGAGATGTTGGTTCAGTAGCAACAAGAGGGACTGGCTAAGTTAGTATTCTTTGCCTTTTTCACTAGTGAACAAATCTTTCTGGTTCAGCTAGAATCTCTACCAATCCTTGATCGTCGTCTAGTTTGGAGTTTCAGTACAACTAACAACAATGAATTGCTAAGATCAAGTTGTCAACATTTGCTTTTTTTTAACTTTGGAAATTAGAAAAAATCAAATAATTTCTAATTCTAAAGTCCCCGATAGTGGCGCCAAATATTTGTTGCGCCCAATTGCACACACAAGTGCACGTGGTCGTTCAAGTATTAAAGTGGCTCTTATAAAGAGTCAAGGATCATACCCACAGGGACTTACAATTAGAAACTCGATTGTTCCAATATATTTAGCTAAGATATCATGATTTCAAGAATGATTTATTTTATAATCTAAAAGTTAAAAAGAATTAAAAAAGCGTGATTCAATTTCAAGGGTTTTAAACAATGATTAGGTAAAGTCCAAGGCTGCAACTCTTATCAGGATTCATGCACTTTATATTATCTAAATGAGTATTACTCAAATATCGAACCAGTGATCACAAAGTTAAATGTATGATTATGGTCTCCCGACCTCTAATAGCCTACGATAAATGACAACTTAACTACATCGTTGAGCGGGGACAGATTAGACCAAGTATCGAACATTACAATTTCTTCTTGTATAGTGACCAAGCATGGTTTCTAGGTATATCCCAAGCCTAGATACAAATTAACACTAATTATTGTGAGTTAATCATGCTCCTTATGTCCCACGTTCTATCCTCTTATTCCTCTCCCGAGTTCAATTCGGACAATGTGTTTATTTCAATGGTGATCAAGCAAGAAATATGAAAAACAAGAACATAAAAAAGATTCATATGATAATTGACATTAACCCATGAAAACTTAATAAATTACAATCATCATATAGCCACAACCCTACACTACGGTATTTTGCTACTCATAATCATAGATTTGATCAAACAATGTTTAAGTATCATAGAAAGATCGAAAGTAAAAGAGTTTAGGAAAGAACCCTAAAAAATGATGAAATAGCTCTCCAAGTTGTTGTTCTTCAAAACCCAGAAAAACAATGTTTTAATAAAATAAAGTATTAACATATTTGTACTAAAGTCGAAACGACCAAATCTAGAACCCAGGGGAGCGACGTGGAGGCATTCCTAGATTTCATTCTGAGATCTTTTCTCTTCTCCGTGATGAGGCAGCTACATAGACCACTTTGCCTAAATTTGAATCTCGCGAATTAAATTAAGAATCCCTCTCTGTGACGCGGAGAGGACACAGAGTACTCTACCTAGAACTTTTTTTAACGAGCCATAGTATAATTCCTCTCCACAATGTGGAGAGGATACAACTATGCCTTGGAATTCTTCTCTTTCTTTTTTCTTCCTTGCTTCTTTTCGACTCGGATAATTTGTGTTCCCCAATGTCCATTTTAGTGCTCGTTTCTCCCTTTAACCTCACCTACACAACTAATCATGTTGGTTAGCTTATATACAACCAAAAGACTCAATAAGACTATAAACAAATACATACTGAATTCAAACTTAGCTTAAATATGGGCATTATTATATTTCTAGGCATATAAATATGCCTAACATCAGGAGTCTTTTGACAGGTGTTTGGAGAATTTGGACAGGATGCTGGCTAGATGCGAGGAAACTAATCTCGTCCTAAACTGGGGAAAATGTCATTTTCTAGTGAAGGAAGGGATTGTATTGGGCCATAAGGTGTCAAAGAGTGGGGCTGGAAGTTGCTCGTGCCAAGTGGAAATCATTGAAAAGCTACCTCCCCCAGTCTCTGTTAAAGGGGTGAGAAGCTTTTTTGGTCATGCTGGGTTCTACAGGAGATTCATCAAGGATTTCTCTAAGACTGCAATGCATTCAAGCTTTTGAAGCATTAAAGAAGAAGTTGATAGAAGCTCCAATCCCAACTTCCCCAAATTGGGAGCTTCCTTTTGAGTTGATGTGTGACGCAAGTGATGTGGCTGCGGGAGCAGTGTTAGGGAAAAGGAAAGAGAGGGTGTTTCACTCAATATATTATGCAAGCAAAACACTGGATGCAATCTAAACCAACTACATAGTAACCGAAAAAGAAATGCTAGCCTTGGTCTATGCTTTTGACAAATTTAGATCTTACCTGGTAGGGACTGAAGTTGTTGTTTATAATGACCATGCAGCTATCAGGTACCTGTTCAATAAGAAGGATGCAAAGTCACCGTCAATTAGGTGGATTCTATTGCTACAAGAGTTTGACATAGAGATCAAGGACCGAAGACGTTATGAAAACCACACTGCAGATCACCTATCAAGATTTGAGAGTTCGTCATATGTGGGAGAGCAAGGTCAGATTCGGGAAGATTTTTTTGATGAACAACTATTGGAGCTAGAGGTGACATAACTGCCATGGTATGCAAATATTGTTAATTATTTGGTGATTAGATTGTTCCTACTCGGTGCAACCACACATCAAAAGAAGAGGTTGATTCATGATGCTCAGTTCTACATAGGGAATGATCCTTATCTCTTCAAGCAAGGGCTAGAAAAAATGATGAGGAGGTGTGTCCTTGAGTCTTAAATGAGACAAGTGATGGATAGTTGCCCCTCGTCTACATATGGGGGTCATATGGAGGTGAGCGCACTGTACATAAGGTGCTCCAATAAGGTTTTTTCTTGTCTACTATATTTAAAGATGTTGTAGGGTATGTTAAAAGTTGTGATAAATGCCAAAGGATGAGGTCTATTTCCAAATGACATAAGATGCCTTTGCATAACACCATGGAGGTTAAAATATTTGATGTCTATGGGATCGACTTCATGGGACCATTCCCTGCATCAAATGGAAATTGATATATACTTGTGGACTATGTGTACAAGTGGATTGAGGCAGCATCTTTGCTTACTAATGATACGAAAGTGGGGCTGAAGTTTCTGAAGAAGCATATCTCTACACGGTTTGGAACTCCTAGAGAAATAATCGGTGATGGAGGGACACACTTCATAAATCAATTGGTGAAGAATGTCTTAGCTAAATATGGAGTCAGGCACAAGGTAGCTACATCGTATTACCCTCAAACTAGTGGCCAAGTAGAACTATCAAACCGGGAGGTGAAGTAGATTCTACAAAAAACAGTGAATATCGAAAGGAAAGATTGGGCAATGAAGCTTGATGATGTATTGTGTGCGTACATGACCGCCTAAGGCCACCAAACTGCCCACAACTGGTGGAAAAGTCTAAGGAAAATGGAAGGAACCTACATCACTAGAGGCCAGCTCCGATAGTGATGGGATCTATGCCACTCACCTCATCACTTCTAAGAGTGAGAGTGAGCACTAAGAGCAGCATATTGCATCTTCAAAGCCTGATGGTGATGAAATGTTAGGAGCACAGAGGGCTAAGCTGCGTTCCAAAAGGATGAACGATCTGTCTAGGATCAGGACTCCTCAGGCTACCACTAAACCTCCTCACACTCCAGCACAGGCTGTGATCCCAGCACCACCAGTACATGGTCCTTCCTTCAAGTCTATCAATAGACTGAAGACTGACGGGATTATAAAGACAATCATTAAGGAGAATCGTCTGTCTACTGATGATGTCATTGACAGATACCCGGAGATAATGAGCTGTCTAAAGTCACAGAAGTTCTAGTTGTTCACTGGACCCCAAGGTCCTTATATTCCAAATTGGGTTCAGGATTTCTACACTGAGTATGAGGCTTTGATATAACAGAGAAAGAAGCAAGTATCGTCATTCATACTGGTTCACTATGTAGTTGTCCGAGGTAAGAAAGTGATGTGGGACAGTACTACTATAAATGCGTTTTGGAGTGTACCAACAACATTGTTGATGTTCACTAGTACAAGGTGAAGACTAAGTCCTTGGAGGGAATAAAAAGCTGGCTCACCCCTCTCATATGTGGCAGTACTCCGAGGTGGTTGGAGGCAGGTGCTCCAATAGAAAATAGGGACCTACATGTAGCTGTGAGGTATTGGTTTAGCTTTATTAGAAGCATTGTCATGCCATCTTAGAATGAGTACATCCTTTTCCACACAAAAGCGGCTAGTCTTGGCTCGATCATTGCACGAGAACACACAAATTTGGGTATGATCGTTAGGCAGGAGATGGCCATGAGGGCCAAGCAGCGTCCCTTTTCCGGTGTTGATCATTGATATGTGCAGACGGGCTCGGGTTTCTAGAGATGAGAAGAAAAATATGGAAGTAATTTCCACATATTCTACTGATATCTGAAGGATCGAGGCAGAGTATTTAAAGGATGATGGAGAGAAGAAGAAGGCAGCCCCGGTGGACTCTTCCCTGGTTGTGGATACAGACTCATTACCTGCAGAGGAACCTTTGCCTACTCCGGCCTCGGGGCCTTCAGGTACTTCTAAGGCTGTTCCTTCTGATATTCCAGGTTCTTTTGCTACTAAATTACCTCCCAGAGCTGCTGCTATTGCTGTTTCCTAGACCCCGCTCACTCAGGCTGCACTACTCTAGATGGGGTAGCAAGCCCAGTCTGCCAATCATCGTGCTACCAAACTTGAGGCCACTATTTCGAGCATGATTCAGACAACGCTTGCTGATGTTATGACACCATTGAGAGCTACCATTGATGCTCTTGCGGGTAGGATAGCAGTGTGTGAGCATGGCCAAGGGACCATTGAGGAAGTGATGGCTCTAAAGGCCGCCATTGCTGCACTAAGGAGAGATGTGGACCAGCTGAAGTCCACCGACATGTCCATGATATTCAGGATAGTGGAGATCCCGGATGTGCGAGTTATTCCAGATATGCCTCCACCTACCACTGGAGATGTTGTTAAGTTTAGAAGGCAACTGATCCTGAGTCTGAAGTGGAGACATATAAGGAGATGCTAAGGGTTGCTAATGAGGTTTCTTACGAAGGCCTTATAGAGACTAAGGAGGCCATAATCGATGCAGCTCTACAGACCTCTTTGGCAGATATTCCTTTGGCTGACCCTAGAAGAGCTAGTGATATTATAGATGCGACTTTGGGCACTGATGCCCCAGTTCAGAGCACTACACTGAGCACTGATGCCATAGAGATGGAGCGACTATTTAGATAGGATCCCTTTTTACCTCCCTCTCTGTCTTATTTTATTTGACTTTTGGATAATTTATCTTTTGCATTTGAGGACAAATAGATTTTTTTTGTGGTGGGGTGAGGCCCACCGTTTGTGATGATTGTTTTGTGTATACATTTAGGTTTTGTGGTATTTATGGTGTTTTGGCACTATTTTTGAAGGTGTTTGAGCATGTGGCACCTTGCTTTAATTGTAAATGATTTTTGGACCCTTATGGAAAAAAACAGTTCCACCTCTTGTTTGTGTTTGAATGTGGCTGTTCTCTTGCAAATTTGAGTATCGGTCTTGATCAATACCAATGACTTGAATAGTGCTCATAATCGAACAAAATGAATGTGCGGCTACGATGAGGCCAAATGAAGTTGCATAGACAATATATGAATTTTTTGCATCTCATTGTGACTAGCCAATTTTCAAATTGAGTTTCTTGTGATTAACATTACACACTAGCGAAAGTTTGGAGTCTTGTTTGACATTGGTGTCAATGCCTTATGTGATGAGCTTACCGTAAACCATGTGTGATGACACCTAAAATTTGCCCCATTGGTCCAGTTAACTAAGTGATGCAAGCTCTTGAGATGATCTTAGGCAACCTTGAAGAGTATGAAACAATTTGACATTATACCGCTTTTTGTGGCCTACCTTGTGAGTGTGTAAACTTTGCTGGAACGACTTTTGAGCCTTACCATTTTCTTGGAAGAAACAAATTGTGACCTTTCTTGATTCATTACCAATAATCCTCATGATTTGTGGTTTGCTTAAATAGCCAACTTAGGCCAAAAGCCTAAGTTGGTGGTGTGGTGAAAAGGGAAGGTAAATAAAGAAGTCCCCTTTGACCCATGGTTTTGAGAGAAATGGAGCCCCTCCATACAAAAAAAGGGAGAGAAAAAGAAGAAAAGAATGAAAAAGAAAAAAAATGAAAAAGTTATGGAATAAAGTTGTGAAAATGCAAAAAGAAATGGGGTATCCAACAGTCCATGGAAGATGAATAATGGGGTGACTTGTAAGCACGAATGAGAATGATAAAGAAAAGGAAAGAAAGTGTTATTCACACCAAATTTCATGAGGATTACAACCATTGATCCTAAGTGACCATACCTTTGTACTCAGCCCCGTTACAAGCCTTGAAAAGGCTTTTTGATCTTGAGTGATCTGAAACAAGTATTGGTTGGAAAATAAGGGAAAACCTATGGGTGAAATCATGCATTGTGTTCATCGTTGTGAGTGTGAGTGTTGCATTGGATTCCGGAGCTTTAAATTGTTCAACCATTGTGTGTGAATATGGAATCATTCTTTGTGTGAGGGCAGTTGAGTACCTTTGTTGAGCTTCAACTTGCATTTGAAGCAAGTATTGTGAACTTGAGAATCTTTGATAATGGTGAGTCACAAATTGAATATTTAAGTGCACAATTGATACTTGCATGAGTAAATTCAGTATTTTTGTGTCCATTCATGATTGAACCTTGTGTATCACTGTTTGCGACATCCTTTTTGAATTACTGAACTTGAGTTTTACTTGAGGACACACAAAAGTTTAAGTTGGGGGTGTTGATGAGTCCATGATTTGGACTCACTAAGGGCTTTATTTTAATAGATTTAGTGTCCTCAAATGCTTATTTTGTGCCAATAACTGATGTAAATCCTTGATTTCCAGGTATTTGGATTGAGTAACAAAGCATGGACACTAATGAGCAATAATAAACAAGGTAGCTGAAAGAACGAAGAAAACAAGGACTGGTGATCGCCTAACCCATTGGGCGAATTGCCGAATGGCTATGATCTCGCCTAAAGTTATAGTGTGCTAAGCCTTGAAGGAGAAAATCAAGTCAGTGATAGAAAGGAGCAGTTGGTGTGTCGCCGAACGGTTCTGCGATGTAGTGTTAGAATGCCCAAAGTTATAGAATTTGAGGATGCTGAAGGCCAAAGCAAAAAGGTGATGGAACTGATCAAAGGGGGGGTCGCTGAGTTGATCGGCGATCCTAACTTATTGCTTCGAATGGTCCTTCGCAACATATTTTTTGCTACTATAAATACATTTTTAAATTCTTAGTTTAGTATTAGTTTTTATTTTAGAGTAAAGGAGTCTTTTAGAATATAGAATTTCTAATCAGTTTTAGAATAGAACTCTGAGTTTGGAGATAATATTTTTCCTTAGCTTTGAAGAATTGAAGTTTTTCATTTTTTGAGAAATTGAAAGTGGGTCTTTGAGATTCTTCGATTTGGACCTCTTTAAAGATGAAATTAACCTTACCGAGTTGATGGAAACACAATTTGGTAACGATTTCTATCTTTTTATGATGTCTAGCTAAAACCCCAATTCTTGGGGTGTGATTATGTGATTATGGGCTGATTTAGCTTATGGGTTTTGTTAATTGATAGTTTAAATGATGTTTAAAAGTGATTTCAATCAGCAAGTATGGTTTAATTTAAAGGGTTGTAGTTGCAAATACAACTCTAACTTCGTGTTTTTGTCTTGTTCGAGACAGAGGTTTTAAAACCAAGATTACTGATTTGATGGTTTGTAGGTTTTGGGCTGTCATGGGTTTAGCTCGAGAGAGTGAATCCTAAACCCTTTTCCATACATTCAGCTCAAGAGAGTGAATGGACTAAAGTGTAGGTTGTTCTTACTTGCTACTTATTGGTGTTCGAGAGAAACCAATTTGATTTAGGGTAAATTGTTCAAGCGAAAGTTTATCCCCACTAAAGTCTAGCTTATTCACTGATTTACAGTTATTTACTATCAGTTGCAATTACCCATTTGTCTACCTTAGCTTACAATCTAATCACATCCCAAGAACCCATCTTTTTACTTGTTTATTCGTGTTATTTGTTGTTGTTGTAGTTGATAATTTCATTCAAAACCCCCCCTGTTATTTGACACTTGTGTCACCCCTTAACTTGAACTATGCTTTTTTTCGTAAATGTATTTACCTATGATTGACTTGAACATATTTGTACTTTGCTCTTGAATCTTAAGCACGTACCACTCCCTGTGGGATTCGACCCCAACTCACTTAGTTGGGTTATATTACTGACTAATGATCGTTGGCACTTAGTATTGGATGAAGTGTCCTGATACGTGAAATCAAAACTCTCAAAGATCTCCAATTATTCGCTAAGTTTAGCAAATGTGAGTTTTTGTTACAATTGGTGGCTTTCCTTGGGTATATAGTATCTAGCGAAGGGATCCGAGTAGATTCTCAGAAAATAGAGGCTTTAAAGCAATGGCCCAGACCCACCTCTCCTGCAGATATCAAAAGTTTCTTGGATCTAGCCGGTTATTACAGAAGGTTTGTGGAAGGATTTTCATCCATAGCTTCTCTATTGACTAAGTTGACTCACAAAAAAGTTAAGTTTCAATGGTCAGATGAGTGTGAGAAGAGCTTCGCAAAACTGAAAACTACGTTGACTACAACTCCTGTTTTGACTCTACTAAAGGGTTCAGACAGTTATGTGATCTACTGTGATGAATCCAGATTCGGCCTAGGTAGTGTGTTGATTCAGCAAGACAAGGTTATAGCTTAGTCTTCTAGACAACTTAAGGTGCATGAGCAGAACCATCTGACTCATGACCTAGAGCCTGCAACTGTAGTATTTTCCCAAAATATTTGTAGACATTACTTGTATGGTGTTGACGTAGATATGCTCACAGACCATAAGAGCCTTCAGTATGTGTTCACCCAGAAAGAGTTGAATCTTTGCCGGAGGATATGGCTTGAGTTTCTCAAGGACTATGATATGAATGTGCTTTACTATCCTGGTAAGGCCAATGTAGTAGTTGATGCTCTTAGAAGACTATATATGGGTAGTGTAACGCATGTTGAGGAAGAAAGAAAGGAATTAGCAAAAGATGTTCACCGGCTTGCTCGCATAAGAGTTTTCCTTATGAACATATATGATGATGGTGTGACTGTTCAGAACGGCTCAAAATATTCATTGGTAGTGGAGGTTAAGGAAAAAAAGATAGTGATCGTATATTGCTTCAATTAAAGGTTGCATTTCATCAGCAGAAAGTTGAGGTTTTCTCCCACGGGGGAAATGGTGTGCTTTGCTACGAGGGTCATATATGTATTCCTAAGGTGGGTGATTTGAGACAAAAAATCCTTACAGAAGCCCATAACTCTAGGTATTCTATTCATCAAAGTTCCACCAAGATGTACCGTAATCTGCGAGAAGTCTTTTGGTGGAATGGCATGAAGAGGGATATAGCAAATTTTATGGCTAAGTGCCTCAATTGTCAATAAGTGAAGGTAGAACATCAGAAACCAGGAGGTCTGACTCAAGAGATCAACATTTCTACATGGAAGAGGGAAGTGATCAACATGGACTTAATTACATGTTTAACTCGTACTCGCAGACAACACGACTCCATTTGGGTAATAGTAGACACAGTTACTATGTCCGCTCACTTTTTGGTTTTTAGAACTACAGCTTCGACGGAGGACTATGCTAGGCTTTACATTGATGAGATAGTCAGGCTACATGGGGTTCCTTTGTCCATCATCATAGATAGAGGTCCTCAGTTTACCTCTCATTTTTGGAAATCATTTCAGAAAGGTCTTGGTACCTAGGTTAACCTTAGTACAACATTTCATCCACACATGGATGGTCAGGCAGAACGTACAATTCAAAACTTAGAGGACATGTTGAGATCTTTTGTGATCGACTTCAAGGGAAGTATGGATGATAACTTTCCTCTTATAGAGTTTGCCTACAATAAGAGCTATCATTCCTGCATTCATATGGCCCCTTATGAGGCAATGTATAAGCGTAGGTGCAAATCTCCAGTTGGTTGGTTTGTAGTAGGTGAAGCAACCTTGATTGGGCCAGATTCGGTTCATAATACTATGGAAAAAGTTCAACTCATTAGGGATAGACATAAGACAGCCCAGAGTCATCAGAAGTTCTATGGAGATGTAAGGAGAAGGGAATTGGAGTTCTAAATCAATGATTGGGTTTTCCTGAACCTATCACCTATTAAGGGGGTGATGAGATTTGGGAAAAAAGGGAAGCTCAGTCCTAGATATGTAGGCCCTTACAGGATCTTAAAAGGGTTGGTAAAGTGGCATACGAGTTAGATTTGCCAGCAAATCTAGCAGCAGTGCATCCAGTTTTTCACATTTTTTTGTTGAAGAAATGTGTGGGTAATCCAGCATCCATAGCACCTTTAGAAAGTGTGGCCGTGAAGGATTGCCTCACATATAAGGAGGTGCCAGTTGAAATTCTTGATCGTCAAGTTCGAAGGTTGAGAAACAAAGAAGTTGCTTCAGTTAATGTTTTGTGGATGAGTAAGCCAGTAGAGGAAGCTAGTTAGGAAGCAGAAGCAGGCATGAAGGCCAAGTATTCTCATCTCTTTCCTTCCAATTCCATTTCAGCTTCAGGTAATAGTTCCTCTCCAGTCTCCCAGTTTACTCCTGCATAAATTTAGTTTCTAGTACATAATGGTAGGGTTGCAGCTCTTTACCTTTATACTCAACTAGCTTAGGCTTAATTCGAGGACGAATGTTCCCAGGGGGGAGATGCTGTAACACCTTGAAAATCAAACTTAGAACTTTCAACAGAAAACTAATAAAAGTAGGTGAACCACGATAGGTTTACGAATCGTGAAAGTAACCACGGTTTATCGACCTATCTGTGGTTCATACCCAACCAAAAATAGGTGGACCACGGGAACCTTCACGAGCTGTAGACCACCCATGAGCCATTCGACGGCTCGTGTAAGTAAGATAGAACCTCCCCAGCTCAGGCATCTTACCACAAAGCCCTCCACGGGCTGTGGTCTTGATGATGGGTCGTGGGAGGGTCCGTGGACCTAAGCAAGCAAACCACCAGCCCAAGTGAAGAATCATGTCAACCTTCACGGTCTGTGGTCCTTCACATGGGCCGTGGAAGGGCTAGTGGTCGAACCACCCAGAACCAGTAGCTATTGGCCAAGGACCATGACCCACTTGATGGTCTGTGGTCCCTGTGATGGTCCGTCATAGGGTTTGTGGTCGGCCCTCGTCAGATTTTAAGTGGGGTTATTTTGGTCTTTTCCCCTTTGCGTTGGATACCTAAACAATGTCGTTTAACCCCTACACTACGTAGTTTTGGTCGGTTTAAGCTTAGTAACTTAGTCAAAACCTACACTAATCGACCATTCACAAAAATCAAGCAAACCTTAGAGCAAAAGAAGAGAGAATAGTCGACCAAGCCCTCTCCAAGAACAAAACATGTTTTCGTCACTTCCAGCCTTGAAATTGAAAGATTTCTCTATGAAATTCGTCACTAGGTTTGAGGTATTTGACTGGTGGATTCCTTTCATCCACTAGGTCCCTATATTTCAATAAGAATCTTGACCCCCTAAATATTGCTTAGACCTGGGGTTTCTAGAACTTCAGACAATTGTTGTGATAGAGTTGTTCGGGTATTCCTAATCATATTATTTTCTTTTCGTAGCCATGTAGCTTAGTTGTTGCATGACTTTCAAATCCCTAGTTGTGTAGATTCGTTTAGTTCATGAATTACACTAGCTAGGATAGATAACAAATATACATACCTCAGTTTTCAATGTTTTATTACCAGTATTTAATGTTGCATTTAAAGATAGCATGTCAAAATATCAAGCTATTCAGTATATTTTAGTTATGTTTTATTGTACACATTTCCAGTTGGGAGTAGATTTAATACCAAGTTGTACTAGGGTCAGTCACCCTCATATTCCCAGAACTACGTACACCTGTAGGTTTATAAGACCCCTATGTGGGCATCATATTTAGTGATCACACCAGTCATGCCTCAAAACCCTTGACAAGGTATATTGGGTCCTCTCGATTGGGCATATATATTGGACTCCACATATAGCTCATGTGGTTTTATGTCGATAAATAGTAGCTCCCACAATCAGATTCTAGTTCATTGACCAGGTTCCCAATTATAATTCAGAATTCAGTTTCAACGTGTTATGTACTTGGCCATTGCATTCAGTTAGTTCATATTGAATATATCGCAGTATCTTTATCATGTTTAGATTATATCATTGCGAAGTATGCTTTGTTTAGTTATATGTTTGTTTAGCTTTATCCTATCTTGCATGCTCAGTACCTTTCAAGTACTGATGCATACTTTGCGTTACATCTTTTCATGATGTAGGTTCAGGTCCTCAGCATCCAAATCACGTATAGAACGGTTGCTGATCCGTATTAGGTAGTATCAGTGGTGAGTCCTCATTCTTCGAGGATGATAGGCATGTCTTTATATTTTAGTCTCTCATTTTAGTTTCAATTTTACTAGAGTTAGCTAGGGGCATGTCCGATCATCTCTAGTAAGTTATAGGCTTATTTCAGACATAGACAGATTCAACTTTAGTACTTGAGTTATAGTTCACTCTCTTAAACTCTTGCTTAGTATTTATTTATTCAGATTACTATTGGGTATTCCCACTTTCAGTAAATTATGGTTTTAACCTTCCGCATAGTATATTATATTCAATAATATTTTAGTATGCTTATGATATGCCAGCTCAGGGTTAGATTGGTGTCACTCGTGATCCTAAGTCCCGTGTTTACCTCAAGGGGGCAGCCTCGAGGCTTGACAAAAATGGGGTCGTTTGGGTTGACTAAATTTAACAAATAAATAATTAGTAACTAATTAAATAAAACTTTTTTCAAAAAGTAATCGCTCAATCAATCATTTTTCAAAGTCGAAGTCATAGTCGTAGCAAGAGCCAAGTCAAGTGACAATGACACCGGCATGAGGGTGTAACACCCCAAAAATTTCTAAGTTAAGCCCCAAACCAATCTTAAATTATGTATAAGGTCATACCGAGTGATTCTTAATTATTCTTAGATGCTAAAGTAAATTCTTTAGTGTGGTAATGATTTTGGATATCAATTAAGGTCACTAAAACCCCTAGCACAAAGTTGAGTGGAAAGCTTCTTTACCGATTAAGTTTTTACGTAAGATTCTATAGAGGTCAACTTCAAACGATCATATCTCTCATCACATAATGAATTATGTGGCCCATGGCCTATCACATTAAAGGTCTTTGAGTCATCTTTCCAATGCCACTAAGTTTGCCTCATTTAAAGTTTGGAGTAAAAGGCCAATCCCATTTTAGTGAAGCCATGTAGGGCAACTGAAGTTTCACGGCAAGCTATACGACCCGTGAAGTCTTTCACAAACCATGAAGCCTTAAAAGATCTATGAAACCTCCCTTTTAACGCACCTCGACAGTTTTTTAAGCTGGGTCATTTTGGTCTTTCCATATGTCTTTGGTACATAATCTACGTCATTTTAACCTATATTATAAGCCTAAACCACGACGTATTACACCTAATTAAGGGCTTAGAAAGTGTTAATCAGGTCTTTTATGTTCATTAACACTTCAAGTCATTAGAGCAAGGTTCCAAGAGGAGAAAAACTAGTGTTTCAAGTATTTTTTGAGTTTAGTTAATTTTGCCAAGAACTTCGTTCTTCGAGGTATGTAAGGCTATTATGGTTGTGGAGTAATTCGTCCTCACACTATACATCTACTTTGAAATCACTACACGAGTAATCTAGGATTCTATCCTTATATTCAAGTATTCTTGAGATGAATTAATTTTAAGTTCTTGATTCCTTTTTGAAATTTTATTCCTAATTATTGAATTGCTACATGTTATGCATTTGATATTCATGAGTTGATTCATTAATGTATATATTTCAGCATGAACCCTATGAATTGAGTATTCTTGAGATGAGTAGTATCGTCGAGTTCTGAGTTCTTGAGTTCAGAGAATTAAGTTTTATATATTGTTATTGAGATTCTTAAGTTGATTCTTTCATGTTTATATTTTAGCATGAACCCTAATTTGAGTTATAAAACTTGAAAATATTTTAAAGCCAACATATATGTTTTAAACTGAGTTTTTTGAGGAAGTGAAAAGGAGTTTGAGAAAGAGTATAATGGAACTAAGTATTTTCCAAATGTTTCATTTTTTCATGAAGAAAGAGAGTATTACTTATTTTGAGAAAAGTGAAACTTTGATTTCTAAACAAGTTTCAGAGATATTTCATAGTAGTCACCTATTTTAAGAGGATAGTTTGAGCAATTATCTCAAAATATAAAAAGAGATGTTATATACATTTGATCATGAGTATATGTTTATTATTGGGATTAGTATTGAGCACTTATATGGGGATGAGTTCTGACAACTCAAAATTCTCATAAACCATGTATGCCAACAAGGGTAACGGATCATACTTTTTGGATAAATCGTTAGTGCTCTGTAATGACCCTTCAGGTCATTTTTAAATTAAAGAATTCTTTCCCTTGTATAGAGCATTCCTGTAGCGACCCCAAGTCATTTATGACTTGCTAGCACTAACTGTTCGGTCGCCTGGTCATTCGTTTGGGTTTTAGGCCCGTTTCCCTGTTTTGGAGATTTTTATAACTTGAAAAGTTGACTTTGGTCAACCTTCTTGGGAGTCGTGCTCAGATGAAAATTCTGACAGCTAGGTTAGCTTCGGAAGATCGATTTTGGTCTAGAACGACCCTTTGTTCACTTCCCGAGGCTTTAGATGGCAGTTGTGGAATCTGGCTCAAACGATACTGGGTGTGGGACCCACTTTTCATCGAAGCAATCTCCAAATGGAAATTCCGCCTTCACTGTTGAGTCTGAAATATCGTTTCCAATTAGATTCCATATATGGTTTGTATTTTTCCGATTCCGAACGAGTCCGGAACATCAAAATTTAAGTTTGGAGGGTTGTAGAATTTTGACGCGGCAGTGACGTAGCAGAGCCACGCGACGCCACGTGGCGGCGGCTGGAAATCTGGAAATTTCCAGATTTTTAGGACGAGTTCGTCCAATTTTTTCCCTCAACTTCAACATCATATTTCTCCTTCATTTTGAGTCCAAATTAGGTGCTTCAAGAGGCTAACTTCAAGAGAATTTCGTGGGGAATCTAGCGGTGATCTCAGAAATGCAAGGGGAGGCTTCCTTTGAGGTAAGGAATCGAATTTAGCCACTGCTAGGATGATTTCCGGATTGAATTGTTCTTGAATTTTGAAATGTGAGATCTTGATCATCTTAGGTCCGTTTTTAGTCATTCTTGAGGCTAACTTGTAGAGTTTTTCGCAAGGATTGTCGTGGTATAATCTGTTTGGGTTGAAAGGGTCTCGTTTTTCCAGAAATTGGTGATCAAGGGGCTGCCCATTTTAATTGTTGTGGCTGATTTCTTTGAGTTTTAGGCATCTGTTTGTGCTAAAATTTTGGGGTATTAGTTTAGTAAGGTATTTGGGACGTTTCCACGAATTCCATTTCGAGATTCCAATTGTGGGCCCCACAATCCCGTTTTAGACCCGATTTTGGGTCCGTCTCCAAAAAATACAATTTTAGTGTCAATATATCTGTAATGACGAGGTGATTAACCTTTTGTTAGTGGGGAAGCGTTCGGAGACCGTTCGGAGGGGAAAAGATCTGGTACCGTGAGTTGGAGCACGCGTGGTCGGCTTTCAGGTAGGCTATGGCTTTCTCTCGTGAGATTGAGCATGTTTAGGCATTTTTTTATTGATTTGCTTGAGTATGGAGGGGTTCGGGTATTGAGCATGCTAAATTTCTATAGTTCCTACCTTAGACCTTATTTCGGGAAAGTGTTGGATTATGACAGCATGTCTCTTGATATTATTGAATATCCATATCTTGTAGTGTATATAATAATATTGATTTGAAGTATGTTTGGCCTTAGTCTAGGCTTAGACTAGTGTTGCCATACACTTGCGAGATTTCGTATGTCGTTGGGCAGTAGAACTTTTTCCGACGCCGTTTCGGACGGTCAACTCCTTGTAGACTGATATAGCAGACTTGAGTCTGATAGTCGGTAACTCAGCTTATGACCTTGCATCCATAATGCCCAATTCCTCACTAAAGCTTCAGTTAGTCTTGATTATTCTTATCTGTAGGTTGAGGTTTTGGAGGTTGGAGAGATTCGATTAAAGTCGGGACGTAATGAGATCCTGGAATATGATTGGGAAGCGGTTCGATTAAAAGTCAGTGGTAATATTGTGATAGACCTTCTAGCTCCATTATTTTACTTTATGCCGATGCATCTGCCGGGCTTATGGGGGTCCGTGCAAGTGGTTTCTTTTATTGTGCACGAGCGTACCCGTCGGGTTTATGGGAGTCCGACGGAGTTAGTTAGATTACTTGTCTTTGTTGCCTATACGCTCGTGTACATACCCCCATTTACTACTCTTTGCACTTGATGTAACCCTTTATTTGCATTTCAGTTCACTTTTGCTTGTCTTGCTCAGTCGGCCTATGATGCCTACTGGGTACCGTTGTTTTGGTACTCATGCTACGCTCTGCATCTATTTTGTGATGCGGTCCGAGCACTAGTAGCCAGCGTTGATCTTATTTTTATTTTCCTACTTTTGTTTGATTTCTACCCTCAGACCCATTACTTGTTGTTCAGGGTTACGGGTTGGCTTACCTGCTGGTGGGTTATAGTAAGTGTCATCATGACTTGATAAATCGGGTCGTGACATGCTCTTAGGCACAACTTCGTGGATCCACTTAGATGAGGTGTCCTATATATCTGCAAGGTATAGGAAAGTTATGAAGCATGGGCGAGACGATGTATCATCACGTAGCTCTATTGATGGTTGTCGGTTAGAGAATCTCCTAGTAGAGTTAAAGTGTATTTCATCTAATACATATTATGTTAAGTTCAGAGATGAGTAAGTATTTTTGTAATGTTTTAAATGATTTAACTCATTTATTTCCTTACATTCAGCTTGAGTACATTATTATCTATTATAGTTCTTTCAATTAACTATTTAGTCTCTCAGTATTTACTTTTCCTTGAGGGGTATTTGCAAACTATTATACATATGTCGTTGAGTATTTTACAGACATTTGGAGTTAAGTATTTAATTTGAGTTTAAATGTTCTAAAATTTGGTTTTAAGTTTATTATCGCTTGAGTAAGACTTTCGCTAAGTTGTCAGCAACACCAAGGGTTCTCTTGGGGACCACCAACGATTCTCGAGTGTGGCCACATCCAGGGTGTAGGCTCGGGGTCTAAAAAATTTGGTATCAGTTTCAAGTGTCCTAGGATTTCTATGAAGTCATGTCAGTAGGATCTATTTAAGGTTGTAAGTCCCTACTTCTATAAATGAGGGACTACATACATTAAGAAAAGTTTCCCTTCTTTCATAATCCAAATTGTGCAATAGAACTGTATCATGGGGAACTTATTCAAACTCGTGTGTTTCTCAGATCTATTAGAACTACCCCTCATACTCAAGGTAGTTGAAAACCAAAGACCAGATCCTTATAGATGAGTTACTTTAAGTAAAACAGTTTAGAAAGTCATAGGACTGCAGATGGGCTTGAGAGAAGCTCGTGAGTGAGCTTAAGTGTCTAGATTTGAAAGACTGCACCCTTATTCATATAAATCGTGCTTTTGAGCTAAAAGTGAGATGTACTATTAGATTCTCTTCTTTAAAAATATTGTTTCAAATGATATCCTTTAGAAGGGGGAGTATGTTTTTCAATGCTTGGGGTAGTATTTCCACCTAGAAGTTAGAGTGATTTGAGATATTATGAGCCAGTAGTAGTAGAAGTTCCTAGAGTTAAACGAATACATGCAGAAGTATAGTAATCCAAGAAAGGGAGATAGTGATGAGGTATATTATGTTATTGCAGTCATGCATCCAGTAAGTTATTATTGAGGAGTTTTTCTTATGGGTAGACTAAGAAGTGATGAATTTGTGTAGATTTTATGACAGAAGGTATAGTGATAGTTACTACTCAGGATGAGTTAGAGTATATTGTAACAAGAAGAGAGTTTATGTTGATGTTCCATTGTGTTAGTGAAAACCAAGTATAGATGTTGAATAAAAGAGCAGAGTAGTCATAATGTGGTAGACCTAAGCTAGACTTATGATTTTTGAAGGGAGAGCACTATTGTATTCGGAGGGTTATAGAATTAATTAGGAAATGATGTATAGTGAAAAGGGTAAAAAGTACATGGTTGAAAAAAAGTGGCACTAATCTATAAATAGGTAGACTAAGAGATAAAGATTGATTACTTGTCATGAGATCTTAGTGGGTGAGTGTTTCTAAATCTTATCTGGTATTTGTAAGTTAGTATAGTAAAAGAGAAATTATATTGATATCCGTGATTAGTAGACACTAAGTTTGAATTTGAAGATGAGTGTCGTGATCAAAAGGGTGGAAACATGAAGGTGATGATGTTAATTCGACATCTGATCTAGTAGGTTTGAAATAAATTAGGTTAGAAATTAAGGTGTTACTTTTTGATAAGTGTGAATGATAGGAATTACGACTTTTAGATGAGAGCAAGGGAGTGTGGCTAAGTAATTAGATTAGCAAGAGCATTAAGATGTGTACCAAAGATCGTATGTAGTTAGAAGAGATTCTAATTTAACTTTATGAATTTTTTTATGTGTGCCTAGATAGTATAGTTGAGCTATCAATGTGGGATAGGCTGATGTAAGCATTATTTATTACCATTAAGAGTTTTGTCCAGGGGTTCATATATAGTCAATACGGGTAACGATTATAGAAAGACTTCTGTAGGATCGGGAAGAGGTTAAGAGAAGCATTTGAGTAAGAGATCTTAGAAGGAATCTTAGTACCTACATATGGAGAGTTCAGTAGCCACAGGATTAGCATTTCTTGAGTATTACAGTAAAAAATGGGAACATAAAAAAAATTTAAAATAAAATTAGAAAAACATAATGGAAAACACGGACCAAAAAATGGAAAACACAGAAATTTAAATTACCCTACGTAGAAAAAAAGTATAACATGATAAAGTGATTACTTTTTTACTTGAATTTAAAAGTGCTTACCTAAAACTGTTCAACTGCTCATGTAAACTTTATCTTTACATTTTCATAAATAAATAAATAAATCCAATTAAAAAGCTTTTTTCAAAAAAACAGGCATCTACATTCTACATACTAGTCAAACTCACACTAAATTGCAAAATTGCAATGGTAAAGCAACACAAAGAAGTCATCATTATTCTGGCACAGAGTAAGTAGTGTTTTGGGCATGCATATATGTGTCGCTCTACTAGTGTGAAGAAATCGCTTTTGATATGTATGATATAGTTGTTGTCTCAATTGAGGACAATTCAGTTATAATAATAAATTTTTTAAATTTTTTGTTAGATTCTAGATATATTTTATGAATAGTTGAGGTTATTTTGTATGTAATATATATTGAAGGTATATTGAGGATGGAAACCTGCTTGAATCACAGTGGACTAGACTGTAGAAAAATTTACCCAATAATTATAACGCACAAAACTTTAAACTTATAACTAATTTTTTCAGTTTTTAAGTTTATCATTTTCATCATTATCATAATACAATCAATTTCAAAATATAATAAATTGTGTTCTTCAAGGCTAAACGTTTTTGAATATTTTTTGCATGATATAGTAGAACTCAGAATCAAGGATGAATTATTTTACAACGAAAAGTAACTTAACGACTATGATTTTATGGTAATATATCTAATACAAGTTTTCTTCTTCTTCTTTTTACTTCTTCATCTTTTAACTTTCTCTTTAAATCTCATATGAAGATTATAAAACACATCAATGGAGGAAAGATTCACAAATATATTGATGTTGTGATATTAAAAATAAAACTTAGGAATAAACTACTTACTTTCTCTCTCAAATATAATTCAATTTGTTGGTATGTATTGTTTATTTGTTGCATCTTATTATCTATTTTTGTCTCATAATTATTTAAATATCTACTTAATTTGTTTATCTCTATTTATATCTTATTTATAATGTATTTTGTGTATCAAAAAATTACATCAGAAAAAACATACAAAATATGAGTGAAGATACTAAATCGTGAAGTTTGTTGCATTTTCGATTTTGAAGTTTACAAAAAAAAAAAAAAGATAGTAAATAAATAAATATATTAAAAAGATAAAAAAAATCAAAAAAATCTTAATATAATCCACTAGAAAAATTACGAAAATATACAATAGAATTTAGTTTTGGCTCTTTATACTTATTTTTTTAAAATTTAATAGGATTTACAATAGTATGAAGTATTTTATCTAACAGCGTCTTTTTAAATATAGTTACGGCATTTAATTTAACTTTTTTCATTTTTTAAGATCTAACTAATTGTACATGTGTCTAACGTTTATGTTATTTTGAACTCTTACTTTTATCATAATTAGAATTAGAATCTTTATTTTTATTGTTCGACATCTATTCCATTATTTTAAAAAGTATATAATTATTTTTAAAAATAGGATGATGTAAATGTAATGTAAAGAAAACAAAAAACTAATTTTTAACAATGACAGTTAAAAATATTACAAGATATTTGTGTTTTTTATTCTTTAATTAAAGAAAAATTAGTTGTTAATATTTTAGGAGGAGTGTATGTATAATAAAAATTTAGTCGATAATGTCGTGATATTAAGTAGTTAACAATGTAGTAATGAACAAAAGCAAAGTATATTGTACAAGTTATCAAATGATCACATGATTTCTTCTTCAATTTTATGGAGATTTAATTATATTTCATTAAAGAAATAGATGACAAAAGAAGATTTAATAAAAAAAAATGAGAAATGATATATATTGAAATAAGTCATTATTATATATATGATTAATAATTATTTATATTATACCACAAAGCACGGGCACATATACTAGTACTTACTATACACAACAATTCCCCAAATGAACGAGGAATGGCCAAGACATAAATAAATGTCTGGATGAGTGTGTACTTTACAAGAAAGGATCAATTGCATCTGGATAAGTAGGTTTTCCTTGAAATTTTAGTAGTATAAATATGTCAGATATACTCGGTCAATCGGTAGAATTGATATCTTTGAGCCGTAGAGCATTAGTGTAAACCTAGAAAACCATGTCGCACAATCCATCCTTTACCATTTATGGTTCTTACGGTTGTGTTCGTTTCAGCCAAGAACACTCCTGGTTTCAAGAGTGTATAGAGAATGAACTTTTACAATAATTCTCCTTGAAACGACTTACACTTCACACTCATATAGGTGATTTCTAACTATGTTATCGTGTAGATATACTATTTAGTCAAATCTGCCAAAATTAGAAATCATTAGAAAACTTTAAGCTTCATTAACTCGATACCAAGCCTTAATGTTTTGTCCTTGTTCCTAAACATCTTCTTCATCATGAGAATTGATTGAGTTATTTGACAATGTCAAACCTTCAATCACAACTATGTTTGATCTCTATTAACCTAGCTCTTGGGATCTCCAGTCGGCTAGGTAGAGTTACACTCATGATGACTTTTCCTAAGCCTTAAACTCATTCCATTAGATGATCTTTCAAATGTATCCTTAGCTAGGCCTTTTGTAAGTGGATCGGACACATTATCTATAGACCTCACATAGTCAATAGTAATATATCACTAGAGAGTAGTTGTCTCATTGTATTATGCCTTTGTCGTATGTGATGAGAACTTTTGTTGTACATAATGCTCCCCGCCCTACCTATTGTTGCTTGATTATCATAGCGTATGCATATACGTCCCACAGGTTTGGGCTAGAATGAAATGTCTTCTACAAAATTCCAGAGCCATTCAGCTTTGTCACTTGTCTTATCCAAAGCAATAAATTCAAATTCCATTCTAGTGCGAACGATACATGTCTGTTTGGATGATTTCCAAGAGACTACTATTCCAATAAGGGTAAATACATACCCACTTATGGATTTTACTTCATTTGTCCAGTGATCCAGTTTGTACCACTATATCCCTCAATCATGGTGGGATATTTATTATAATGCAAGGCATAGTTTTGTGTATGTTTTAGATACCCCAAAACTTGTTTCATTGCAATTCAGTGAGTTTGGTTGGGATTACTTGTGAACTGACTCAGTTTTCTAATAGTACATGTTATATATGGTCGCATACAATTAATAATATGTAGCAAACTTCCCAACATTCTTGCATAGTTAATTGTGAATCACTTTAACCTTCATTCATCTAAAATGTAAAGCTTACATCAATTGGAGTCTTGAAAACATTGAAATCCAAATACTTGAACTTGTCTTGTACTCTTTCAATATAATGAGACTGCAACAATGCTAGACCTTGTGTAGTTTTGTGAATTGTGGATCCTAAGATCAAATAAGCAATTCCTATGTCCTTTATATCAAATTTTCTAACCAGCATGCGCTTAGTAGCATTTATATCGTCAATATCTTCTCTCATTATTAACATGTCATCAACATATACACAAACAATGACTTCATGATTTTGAGTGTTTTTAATGTAGAAAAATTTATCACACTCGTTGATCTTAAATCCGTTTGACAACATTGTTTAGTCAAATTTAGCATGTCATTGTTTGGGTGCTTGTTTGATCCCATAGAGTGACACTTAACAAGTTTGCGCACTGCCCTTTCTTTATTGGGAACTACAAATCCCCCAGGTTGTACCATGTAAATTTCTTCCTTCAATTCTCCATTTAAGAAAGTTGATTTCACATTTGTTTGATGAATATGAAGGCCACATACCAGAACTAGAAATTAACATTTGAATGGATGTAATCCTAGTTACTAGAAAGTATGTATCAAAATAATCAAGATCTTCATTTTGTCTAAAGCATTTGACGACAAGTCTTGCTAATAGTTTCATCAACTTTCATTTTCCTTTTGAAGATGCACTTTAAATCCAAAGATTTATTTCCCTGAGGAAGATTAATCAACTTCCAAGTATGGTTCCTCAAAATTAAATAAATCTCACTATTGATATCCTTTTTAAAAAAAGATCAGTGCCCAAAAGACATAACTTCTATGAATGTATGAGGCTCATATTCAAAAATAAATGTTACATAATCAAATGTGAAGGAAGTAGATGTATCAAAGAACTCACCATTATCTGACTCAATTACTATATTAACATTAATTTTGGGATTGTCAAATTTGTGAACCAAAAACCGACAAGCCTTGCTGTTTGAAACATATCCAATTAATACACAATCTACAATCTTAAGTTCATTTTTTACCTATTCGAGTAAAGGAGCTTGTACCTTTGCTAAACACCGTTCACAATTTAAAATATTTCAAGTTGAATTTTATTCCTTCCACAACTCATAATATATTGAGTATTGTTATGGGGTATTGATTATTCAGTTGGCCGTAAGGATAGTTTCCCCTTATAAGCTCTGCGGTAAACCAGAAATGATTAATAAAGCATTTGTTATCTCTTTTAATGTTCATTTATTCCTTTTCGTAATTCCATTTGATTGAGGTGTGTGGGGGCGGGGAGGTAGTTTGATGAATAATTTAATATTCTAAACATATATTTGAAAAAGGAGATTCATATTATCACTATAGGTATAATAGTTTGCAAAACTTTTCAAGGAAAATTAATTACTATGAAACTCCTAAACTCTATATATCTAAGAAGCCTCTATATTTCAACGTGGGTGCTAGGACAAGATTCATGACACCCTAAAATGACTAAACTAAAATTAAAAGTGGAGTCCTCCAAAATGCAAGGAGGCCCACCGAAAGCTAATTAAAGTGCAAAGTGATCTCAACGAAGCGCCTGTTGATGATCATGAACACTTGCATCTACATCATAGAAAGATGTATGTCGAATGACATCAGTACATTGAATGTACGAGTATGTAATAAAGATAAATGAATAAATAACTGAAAAGATAAGGCTGGAAGAATACTCACCTCATCACAAAACAAAGCAATAATAAGAGAGGAAAATATTTAAAGCTTTAGAAATAAAAGATTCTAACTCAATGATGTATATAAGAATACAATAAACTACTCTTTACTCTTATTAATTTGGGACATTCTCTAACCAACAACAATAACTATGAGCTATGTGATGATACATCGTCTCACCCGCACTACCAGAACTTTCCTACACCTTGTCGGGGTATAGAACACCTCAACTAAGTGGATCTACGAATGCTTTGCTCGAAAACAATAAGGAGTCATCTAAAAAATATGATCCTTTACCCATGTTTGTTATATAGTTTATGAGGAATGTGAGTTTTCTTAACTGATCATCATATCGGTGTTCAATACTACTTCCAATAAATATATACTCATGCTCAAATGTATAAAACAAGCTCTTTCTCAATTTGAGGTAATTTCTGATAAACTATGTTTATGAGGAATGTGAGTTGTATGAACTCATCCCCATATCGGTGCTCAATAATACTCCCAATAAATATATACTCATGCTCAAATGTATAAAACATACTATTTCTCAATTTGAGGTAATTTCTCAAAATATCCTCTTAAAAGAGGTAATTGCTCTTAAATAACGTTGAACTCAGTACTCGTTCCGAAAGCGAAGTTTCCCTTTCCTCAATGAAAAAATGATAAATTAGGGAATCAATAGTTTCCTTAAACTTTACTCAAAATTTCTTTTTACACTTCCTCAAAACTCCTCTTTACTTTTTCAAAATATCAATTTAAGATAGTTGGTCAGTTAAAAAGATTCACAACAATAACCTCATGAATACTCAAATAATAGGGTTCATGATTAAAAATATACATGAAAAATCAAATAAATAACCTCAATGCAAAATATTTAAAAACTCAAAGATAAGGAATAACAACACTGAATTCAACAACAAAATCATCTGAAGAATACTTAAATCCAAGGATAAAATCCTAAATTACTATTTTACTGATAGAGAGTAGATGTAAGACATGAGGATGAACCCAATCCATCACTATGATAGTCTTACATACCGGGGAAGAACAATGGTCTTGGCCAAATCGACGAAATTCAAAGAACGTTAGAGAACCCTAGTTTTTCTCCTCTTGAATCCTTACTCTAAGTCTTTGAAGGGTTAAAGAACATAAAATAATATTTTAACACTTTTTAAACCCTTAATTGGGTAAAAAAGGTTCATGGTTTAGGCCTAGAAGGGGTGGGAAATTACTAAAGTACCCCTCTTTAAAAGCTAACAAAACTGTCAACGGGACTATTTACTGTTCATGGTTTAAGCTACGGAGAGTAGATCCCATCGGTGAATTTTATATTGAATTTTTAAGGCTCAGAAGTCCATTTATGAGTCAAAATGACGACCCGTACCGATTTTTACGACCTGTAGAATGGATCTGTAGCATGAAATTTGACTCTGAGTACTTTTTTGATGACTTGGTAGGACAGTTCATAGTTTAACCTACAACCCATAGGTTGGATCCATCGTTTATAGACATAGAAAACTCTGATATAAGAATCTCTGGTAAATTAGCCATAACTTTTTACTCGAAACTCGAAATAAGGCAAACTTGGTGGCGTTGTAAAGAGAGCTCAAAGACCTTTAATTTTATAGGTCATGGGCCACCTAAATCATTATGTTCTAGGATATAGTATCATTTGAATTTAACCTAAGTAGAATCTTATGTCAAAACTTAATCGATAATGAAGCTTTTAACTTAACTTTGTGCTTGGGACCTTAAGTCATATCCAAATCGATTCGAACACCAAAGAAATGATCTTTATACATTTGAGCAATGTAAGAATCATGTGATATGATTTTACATGTAAATAAAGAATGGTTTGTCCTTAGCTTAGAAATTTTTAGGGTATTATAATATTTCCCCTTGGGATCATTCGGCCTTGAATGCTGGTTAAACTAAGTATGGAAGGGAAAGGAGTTACTCTTACTATCTTTCTGACTTTTAAACATGCCTACTAACATAAGCAGAGCTGATTTATACTAAGATTTTGGAACTCTGTATAGCACATAAGTTGCGAACGATATGAGTTTGAACATAGTCACGCTCTATCTAAAGTTATTTGACATAAATCAAGGATATTTAAGCATGAAGTAAGAATAGGAATACTATGTCTTGTGTGATAGGTTTTAACTTTAGCAACACTTCTTAACTATGCTCTCATTTCTGATTACTACACTTCATTAGCTGCAACTCCTAGCTCTCATTAGTAGTTTGTTCAAGGTGATTCGAAGCTTAGGGTGTTCAATACCTTTGGAGCTACATGGGTGATCAACCAGGGAATATAGGGGAGGATTTGTTTGAGGTAAAATCCATTGTCTAGGGGCTGCATTACCTCTTTTTGTGTTCTTTAAATTAGTGAATTATGCATGTAAATTGTTTGAGCTATTTCAAACTCCGAATTGTATTCTATTTTTGGAACATGTTCGGGGAGGCATTATGATCTTTTGACGAAGTCAATTCCAAAATTTTAGGCGCGGGTCTCACATCTCCCATTTTGACTCCAATTTGGTTACTTTTTGTGTTATGTGAATTTGTTGTCTATACAACCGTATTAACATTGTGATTCTATAATTGATAGTGTGGCAACGTTCGAAGGCTGTTCATAAGGAACAATCTCTAGAGAAGTGATTTAGAGCACACACATTCGACCTAAAGGTAGGTTACGACTTCCCATTCCTTATATTGAGCTTGATTATGTGAAAGCATGTTGAATTGTTTGAATTTGGTGCGAATATCTAGTTGAGCATGATTAAATTACTTAGAATCCATGTTTTAGGCTTTTATCTAGCTTTTCGAGATTAGAAGCATGTCAATTGCTAAATGTGGTCCTCCTTACCTTGTGGTATGCCTTGGTGTTGTCTTTTTTGATTGACTTGGGCATGTTTGGCCTTAGTCTAGGCTTAGACTAGTGCTTGCCAGAGACTCACAATATTTGGAGCCATTTTGCCTTAGTTTTGCTCCGACATCATTTCGAAGAGTTTAGCTCCTTCTAGACTGGTGTAGTACACTTGGATCTGATAAAATGAACCTTAGATTAAGCATTGACTCAACCTTGATGACTTTATATCAATTCTCCCTCTTTCTATGGCTCGTGATTCCAAATGAGATATCGGGCTTCACTTGGCGGCATGGGATTGGAATTGGTTCGAGCTTGGAGTATTGTGCTGATTATCGGGGACTGGACATAGTTCTACAATTGTTCTTTGATGACAAGTTGATATGAGATCCTTTGGCAGCTATTATTGTAGCAAATTAAAGGCCTGGCAGTGTTGCTCACTATCCTCTACATAGTTGATTTATACTTAATTGCGGATTTAAGGTCTGGATATCTGATCTCCAGGCGCAGTGTGTGATTTGGTCTCATTATCCTTTATGGAGTTGATAACTATCGACTTTCTCTTGGTTTACTTGGAGGCCTATCTACAGTTAAAGGTTCGGGCTCTGTCCTGTACAGTTCTTTAGGGAGATTTATTCGAGGTCTGGGCTATTACCCATCGGGCATATGTGGGTCCATTCGGGTTTTTACTTAAACTTGCGCACAAGGGTACTTTGTGGGTTTATTAGGGCCCGTTTTCTTTAGTTAGCTTTACTTTTTTTTTGTTCTTAGTACACTCATGTGCACTCCATTAAATTCTGCTCTTTTGACCTCTGTTTGTGTTTTATTCTAGCATTTCATATTGCTTTTAATTTACTTTCTCGGTCAGCTTTTGATGTGTATTGAGTAATGTTATTTTCGTACACATGCTACACTCTGCATTTGTTTCTAATGCAGGTCTTAGCACCAACTACTAGCATTGATATTTGAGCTTGTTTTAGTTTCAGTTCAAAGGCGAGGGTGAGTAGGTGTCCTAGAATTACCTAACTATATCTATCTATTGTTGGCTCATCTTTTATTTTGTAGATAAGCATTGTATTTTTGGTTCACTTTAGGGACCTGTACTCTTTTACTTTAGTAGCTCTTTACTTGTGACTTACAGGTTCTATGAGGATCTTTTATTGTATATATCTTTTGGTTTGCTTACGTCTATTCATCTATATCTATTGTTAAATTATCGGGTCCTAATAGCATCTATGAAGAAATCAAGTACACTATATTTCAAGCACAGAACCAAGTATAAAATTACCGTCTTGCCCTCGTCCGAAAGCAGGCATGTCGTCCATGACCTGCTTCCTTATCTCTTATTACTAGTAGATAAACATAAAGTATTCCTTAAAGTAAAACATAGTTTATAAGGAATAATCATTATAACTTGCCCCATATTTTAGTCCACATAGTTACAGGTTCTAGTGTCAAATATGGCCTGAAAATTAGTGGTCCACCCAATTTGCCAAAAATCTTGGGCACAAGATAATTTCACATTGGGGTGACCCTATAAATCTAACCTAACATAACTAATTTTTAAAGTGATCTCTAAATTTTGTCAAACTGTAGCACATTTTAAAGATGTTCTTTAATTTGGGTTTACTGCTAAAAATTCACTTTGATTTTTAATATGGATTGGGGTCGAGTCTCGAGGTTTTGGTCTCGACTGAAGGTTATGTCTAAGGTTTCGAATCTTAAGGATTGGGTCTTCGATAAAGGTTAGAGTTAGATCTCGAATTGTTCTCGGGGGCAAGTGCTTGAGTTCCTAGTTAAATCTTACATTAGTGTTGAAGGGATTCGAGGCTTGGGTCGGGATCAAAGCTTGGGACTCGCGTCGTAGGACTTGGGTCAAGGTCAAGGGTTGGGGTCTCAGATTCTAGGTCTGAAGGCTCGAATCTTGAGTTAGGGTTAGATTTCGATTCATGTTAAAAGTCTTGGTTCTGGGTTGATACTCAAGTAGGAGTTCTGAGTTAGAGTTGGTCAAATCAGATAGCTTCCTCCTAATGAAAATATCCTTAAGTGAAGCATTGATGCTTGTTTTGACCTTAATTTGGGAGAGTAGATTCAGACATGCTAATCCGTAAATCTCATGGAAACTTCATGAAAGGTGACTCTAGTTGATCAGATATGCCTCATGACTCCCTTATTGTTGAGGTTTTGGGTATTCGAGAAGCATTATGCTCTCTAAAGGAAAACTTTTCATCAATAACAATTATTGTGGAAATTACCCCAGCATGACTTGTTTTAGTTTTGGTTAAACAAGAATAAAAAATATCTTACAAAAACTCTTAGTTTTAGTTTTAGTTTTATATATTATTATTCGAGATTGTACAACACTCATGTGTAACTTTACTTTTATTTCCTAGTCTTTTGTTAAAAGGACAGTGAGTTAATGTGCCCATTAGCTAGCTCGGGCTTCGGGTTCTACGTCTAATGCTATTGAGTGGAAACTAGATTCCCCATCTTTAATTCATTATATACTGAACATTCCTTTGATTAATAATTGATTAGAATGCCTTTTTCGTAAGAAAAAAAAAGATGTAATGTATCTCATATATAAAAAACCTAATGCATATTCAAGACAAATGAATCCATACAACATTATATCGCTAGTAAAACAATTGAATTTATGCCAAGCTAAACGCTGATAATGGTTGTTCAGAAATTTGTTGATTGCTTTTCCTAGTGGATAGAACTCCATTCTAACATATAGACATACCTTCTATAATTTAGAGTGCTGGATGATCTTCAGATGAAATACATTTGCTATCCAGTACGGCATATTGTTCATGAACTAATTGGAAGCGCGAAACTTGTTTATATGCAAGTGAACTAATACACAGTGAAGAGGTTTCCACCAACCTAGGTTCATCTGATATGGTCATTAAGTATATTAACAACATTATACTAATGAATGAATCCTTAAGTCTAACCCAAATGTACTTGCTACTTTGAGTAGTACAACTACCAAGGCTTCGTTTTCCATATTTTTCTTACAGCAAAAACTTCCCCATCATGACTTCTTCACTGCTTTCTTCTTCTTCATTTCAGAAATTACGGTTAAACTACCAGATAAATTAAGATACCACTTGGTTTAATTTAAATTTTTAGAGTTCAAAGAAAAGGACATTAGTCTTGACATTCGTAAAAGCTTATGAATTTGTTTCCCCAGGTAGTACATGGGAATACCTCATAGTTTTTACAAATGTTTCAGGCCATGTGGAGGTGCCACTTTAAGGGCACCCCCAACTTATGAATAGAATTCAAACCTTAACCACATATTTTGAAAAGAAAGACACTACAATTACAACTTTTGACTTAATTGAATGGCAGAAAATTTATAAAAGGGTTTTGAGGCCATGATATAAATATAAAACTAACCCTGTTTGAAGTTAAGATTGTAATAATTTGATAATATGTAGCCTCACTAATTAATCTACTTATCAACATCATTATATCTACTAATAACTTAATTACTGCACACAATTCATTCTCCTTATTTTAATCTACATTCTACGCTATCATTCATTTATGATCATGACTCTAAAGAATCTTTGGTGGTTGGTCGACCCATAAACACGAATAACGGATAACTCTGTCAAGTTAGACATAGGCAGATGAGAAGAAATCACAAAACATTTTTTGTCTCTGCATTAAGCTTAGAAATATACATTGACCTTGTACTTAGAAATGACTTATATGCTTATTAGCTACTACTAATGATAACTAAGATTCTTTTGAATTGAATTATCATTGTGAAGATCTATGATGAACTGGAGAGGCGCACTTTTGGTGTTGAATGTGAGCTTGATAAAAGCTACAAAAGGACATTTATGCAGCAACCATAAGGTATATATCTCTCTTAAACTAGACTTAACATCATTCATAAGTATGTGTTTTTTAAATGCTTATCATCTAGTTAATGTATCGCAGGATTCATTCTTTGTTCCGAAGAAGTGTCCATTTGTAGATTTTATCAAGCTCATGTTCAACACTAAGAGTGCGCCTCTCCCGTTCATCATGGATCTTCACAATGATAATTCAATTGAAAAGCATCTTAGTTATCATTAGTAGTAGCTAATAAGCATATAAGTAATTTCTTAGTACAAGGTCAATGTATATTTCTAAGTCTAATGCAGAGACAGTAATTTTATGTGATTTCATCTCATCTGCCTAAGTCTAATAGGATAGAGTTATCCTCTATTTGTGCTTATGGAGAAAACAATTCATTTAATATTGCACTCTTTCATTAAAAGTGAATCCTAATGTTGTTACAATGTGAACATCATTTGATGCATCATAGAGTTATTTTTTTGGTGAGTTGTGAATAAATTACCTCATGGCTGTACCAGTAAAGAGTATTAAGAAAATTAAATTTTGAGTATACAGTCATATAAATTCATGTCTTAAAACTATGAATTTTCAAGATTTTGATGAGCACCTACCTTTTACTTTCACTTTTTATTGTTTAAGAACAAAGATGTACCATTTTTCAGGGGTGCGGAATTGGTAGTTGATGAATTCATATTTTTGGTAGTGTGGTAGGTTAGGAATTTACTTAAAGATTTTATTATAATATTCTTTTTTCAAGGGTCTTAATCTTGATATCTCTTTAATATTATTTATGATACATTCTAGCTATAACATATCTTGGGTTCTTAGGTACGTATATAAATTTTACTCCATTAATTGTACTAATAGTTTTATATCTTCCATATATTCTGTCCAATATTGTAAATATTCGTAGTTCATTTTAATCTGAATTTATTCTAAATCATACCATTCTATTCTTTCGAGGTCTAAATCATGTAGGTCTATTTCATACCATTGTCGGTTTAATATATCTTCTGATTCGTTATCATTAAATATTTTTTCCCATACGATTCTTCTTAATTCAAATATCTTTATACCTTTAAGTATATATATAGGATTAAAGTTTCATAGTTTTTTATTATTTCATCATGCATGTATGTAATCATGTTCGTTGTTATGCAGGTTTTTTATTTTCAATTATTCCTTCCTATTATATTCATAATTGATTAAATTCATATTAGATCATTATGAACTAGATTTTCTGTTTATCATGTTCTCCTGTCACTACTAGTATCGTACTTTAGTGGATACTTCCTTCTTATTAGCGCCTCAACTTTGTTTACTCCCGTAAACGACTTTCCTTGCCTACCGGTTTCAAGATTAGGATGGCATAGTATAGTAGTTTTCTCCCTGTTTCCAGTGTGCTAATAAACTAGAAATTATTATTCAAATAATTCTAATACATAATAACTAACATAAATTTATTCAATCATATATATGATATTCAGGAATATATGAAATTAGTAATGCATATTTTTTGAACAATATACATTTGCCTCTTGCTTATCCATGATATCTGAGGTTGTTCCATTATCTATTAAGTATTTAAATACTTGAGAGAGTGTCTTTTAAGAAAGCTTCGTTTATTCCCGACTTGCTCCTTATGTTACATATGCCTTCCTTTTTATAGAAAGGAATTATAGTAGTGCACAATAATGCATGTACTATACTATTTACTTCATAATAATGCACTACCACCTACTACTTTTACACTTGTCCTATTAACAATGCACACCACCTACCATACTTTACAATTGTCCATACTACTTTAATAATGCACATGCATTGTTGACTAATTTACTCTACTAACTTGTACCTAATAGTTTACAATAATGTGACTACTACTATACAAAGACTTTTACATAATAATTTATATTTACTTTTGGGTTTGTTGGCCAAACACGTTTTTATGTCTTCTTTTTATCTCTTTGTCCTTTGTCTTTATCTTTTTCTCTTTATCTTATCTCTTTTCCGTCTCTATCTTCTTTTATTTTATCATTCCAGCTGGACATAGGGGATTACATTATCTTTTCCATTGCATTTTGAACATATATGTTCAGGATGTTTATTTCTAATTAGCTTATAATATCTGGTTAATAGTTCTAACGAAATAAATCCTGCTTTGAGTGCTCTTGTCGTAGGTCGTTCTTCTGGTTTCAATAATGATAAAATTCATTTCTGAACTTCATCCATATCTTCTTTCCTTAGTTCTCTTGAATTTGAATATATCATTAGCTGGTCTCTAGAGTAGTAACTCCATATAGCATTTCCGTTTAAATAATTGTTTGCTAACTCTTATATAATAGTTGATATACCAATTATTCTTTTATTGGCATAAAAACTTGGTATCTCTATTTTTTGTATTTCTTCCTGTTGTCCAATATCTTTAGGTATAATCATGTCTTTGGTTAGTCCAATCTTAATAACTTGAATCAGAGGTTTTATCTCTTTGTATAATATCTCCGCTGGTGATGTATAAAACTTTACATATAATAGATTTCCCTTGGTAACTCTTTTATATGCAATGAATGCCTTGTGTAGTTCTGGTATTCCACTTATTTCTTCTTCGTCGTATGTGTATATGGTATTTAATAGTCAATAATTGTAACATGTCTTTACTAAATTGGCGTTAGTTTTTGGCTGTGCGATTAGCTTGTTATAACCTTATAATTTTTGGGTTAGGTAGTCTTGACTTGGTTCTTTGGTTGTAGTGGATCTAGGATTACGGTTTAAATAGGTTTGGATTTTGTATATATTTTCAATATATGTTCTCGTGACATGGTTATATAATTTTTTGTCATTTTGTAGGCTATCTGCATAGGTAGAGGTTTGTGGTTCCCTAGTCAATGTGTTTTTTTGGCATTTTTGGAGTAAATGGTTTTTCAAATAGCTGGTTTAAGTTTGTATTCTTATGTTGTTTTTCACTAACTTGTTTACTTGTACCTGCAGCTGTATTTAAAAAATATTATGGGTTTTAAGGTGTTTCCCAACGTCACCTTTTAGCTCCGCATTTTTACAATCATGTTGCTGACCTGTATTAGCTTTAGACTTCAGATTATCTTCATTAGTCTTTAACTTTTATATCTCATTGTCCATACTGTCCACTTTTAGACAAAGTGTAGTAATGGCTTTGAGTATATCTTCAATTGTATTTTCTTTCTCAATCTGAGTAGCTTTGTCTTGATAAGTAATCTGCAATAACATTTTGATCAGTTTTTATCACTTCAATAGTAAATGTAAAATTTAATATATTTAATACCAATATTCTCATTTCTTTTGTAGTTACTGAATTCTATATTTTTCTTGTTAACTACCATTTTACTTTTGTGTTATCTGTCCTTGTAATAAATTTATTATATACAATATATGGTTCAAATGATAGTAAACATTTATACACTGAGTATAATTCTTTCCTATTTATTTCACATCTTATTTCTGCATTAGTAAATGTTCCTGAATAATATTTACAATGATGTTCTATTTTTTCTTTATCATCTTTGTATTTTAAGACTCCTCCATAACTTTTATCACTGACGTCTGATTCTACTATATAAGTAAATTTTTTTGTTTTCATCCAGAAAATATAGTTTAGGTAGGTTTTTACATAACAATTTAACTTTTTGTATTTGTGTTTAGTCTTTTTTATCAAACTGGTATTCTACATCTTTCTTTAATCTTTGTTGTAATAGTTTTAAATTTTTTGCTAATTTTGGTATGTATTCTCTTACTTGATTTATTAGTCCTAAGAATGATTGTACTTTCTTTTTTGTATCTAGTTGTTCATTTGATTTAATTATTTTTTGCACTATATGCATTTGCATTTTTATTCCATTTTTATCTATTGTATTCCTAGGAATTCTATTTGGCTTTTCATTATGTCTGTTTTTTTTTTACTTAGGCTTATGCCTGAATATTCTATAATATATATGAATTTTTCTGATAATCTTACGTGTTCATCTTGGTTTTAGAATATAGTAATATATCATCTATATATACTACAAAAATTTCTAGTTGTTTAAAGTAGTTATCCATAAAGGGTTGATATCTACCTGGGGCATTTTTATATCCAAACAGTAATACACTCCATTCATAAATTCCTTGTGGTACTGTAAATGCTGTAAGTTTTTTAGATTCCTCATCTAACTTTAAGTGGTAAAATCCTGATTTGTAGTCAAATTTACTAAAGTAATTATATCCTTGTATTTGTCTTATCTTTAATATTTTATTTGGTATTGGGTAATTATATGTTTCAGTTTTTGCATTTAAATTTCTATAATCAATAACCATTCAACTTTTTCCTCTTTTCTGTTCACTATGTTTATTTACTATATATGTTGGGCTTGTATGCTTGCTATTGCTTTCTTGTATATACCCTTTTTCTAGTAATTCACTTATATGTATTTTAAATTCTGTTAAATCATTAAAATTATATTTTAATGGTGTTTGGGTTATTATACTATTATTATCAATTAGCTCAATTTTTACTTTTATTTTATGTTTTTCCCATCCTTGTAAAGGATCTTCACTATATAATAATTCTAACGTATCTTGAATTATTTTTCCTTTATCTATAGAGAATATAATTAATTCTATTTTAGGGTCTTCTTCTTTTAAATTTTCTAATTTTTGTGTAATTTTTTCACTTCCTTTATCCATTCTGTTGTTTTTTGTTTTTGTTATTTACTCTTTTTGCTCCTATTTTTTATTTACATGGTGTTGTGAACCACCAATGAGTTTTTTTTTATTATATATGTGTATAATTTTTCAAAAAATGGCATTCCTAAAAGCATATCTTTTGTGGTCAATTCAAAGTTATATATTTCTTCTATAGTTAATATCTTGTCCCATATTTGTATTTTTATATTTTTTGCCTTATATGTGATTATGCTTCCATTATTATTAAATCCTGTTACTACTATCGGAGTTTTTAATTTTTCCAATTTATCTTCTGATAAGCAATTGTATTTACATATTAATTATGCTCCTATGTCTATCATTGATGTATAATATCTGTTGTAATATCCTTTTATTATTATCTTTGCAAGTATATATATTTTCATGTTTTTATCATAAGAAAATTCTTTTTATTATTATCTTCTTATTATTATAATTTATTGTTAACTGTTTGTCCTCTAAATCATATGGTTTTACTTGTTCTAACCATCTTATTTCTAAAGTGATATTTTCATCTCCTTGATATATTTTAAACTTTATTACTATTGGTACTCCTCCAATGATTGTTTCCTTTTCTGTAGTTTCTTCGGTATATATTAATGCCTTTGGTAGTTCAGGGCATGATTGCTCAGTAGTAATTATGTCATCTTCTGTTACTAGTTCTCTTGTAATATAGTTTTCATCTTTTCTAGTATTTATTAATATTAGATATTTTCGTTGTTCCATTACTCGTTATGTAGTAATGATATGGTTCTATTTCTTCTTCTATTGATTTTTGTGGAGTTTTATCTATTCTTCTTGAGGTACTCATTTTTTATGATATTTGGGGTATTTCATAATTTATTCTTTTTGATGTACTTAGTCTTTCTTTTACTATTTCTAAATCTTCTTCTATATCAATCTCATTATAACTATAATCATTATTATCTATGACTGTAACTATCCTTTCAAAAGGATCTTCTATTTTTATTTTATTTTTTTATTTTTTGCTGTTATTTTATGTTTTGTTGTTAAAACATATAAGTTTTTACATCTAGCTGTAAATATTTTACTTCTTGGGGCTAGTTCTATCCCTGACATTTTCCAATATAATTTTAATGATTTATCTATGTTTCTGTCATTTATTTCTACTGAGATGTTAGCACTTATTATAAATTTAAATTTTTGGTATATGAGCTTACCTTTTACGACACTTATTATACTTTTTTCTATGAGTTGTATAATTCTATCATCCGCTAAGTATATTTCTATGGGTGTATCTATTCCTTCTCTAAAACATACTTTTATTAGTATTTCTGTTCCTCCTAAATGTGCATATTTAAGTGGATTTTTAGCCTTAATATCTTGTATTTCTTTATTTATTATTCGCTTGTTTATTATTGGTATTTTAGCCTTTCCTTTGGTATATTTGCAATCTATGATATGTTCTCTTTGACTTACTACATAATATTCTTCTTTTTTGTCATTAAACCAATTTCTTATTGTTGGTATTTTGAATATTTTTTCTATGCCTAGGTCTAATTCTTTTCCTTTTATTTGTTCAAATATATTATTATCAAATATAATTTTTTGTTTTGTCGATTCTTCATCTTAATATTTTTCTTTAGTTATTATTTGTATATCTGTTTCAGTCATTGATATAGTATTCATTATCTGATTCTATTACTGGATTATTTTCCATTTCGTCTGTTTCATTTTCTGATAATTCATATATACTATCTTCACTTTCTAATTCATAATCTACGTATATTTTGCATCGTCTACTATTATTTCTGATATTTGTTTTTTCTTTGGACTTTTAGGTAATTTACAATCTCTAGCTATATGTCCTAATTTTTCACAATTATAACAGGTACATTCCGTTAGTTTTCTTTTTGGTCTATATGGGGTCTTTTGGTTTTGTAGTTTTTTACATAGTACCTTCTTCTTGGTTTTTTATATTTATATTTATATTTTGATCTATATTTTTTTATATATCTCTTTTTATAGTATTTGTCCTTACAACCAAATTGGGGTGCCGTTTTATTTTTGCAACATGCTAAGTCTTTTACTAGTATTTTTTCCATTTTTATTTCTTCTTTATATTTTCACATAGTTCTATATACCATCGTTGTGAGAATTTTATTCTAACTCCTAAGGTATCTGCTAATCCTGCTTAATTCCAACTTTTTATTACTTTTGAATTAAAAGATTTTGGTAATTTTGTAAAATATAATTTTCTTATTTCTTTACTTTCTTCTGTGCTATATGTTTCTTTATAATAATATTCTATAAATGCACATGTATATTCATCTATATAACACATATTAGATATTGCTAATTTTGTCATTAGTTTCCGATTTATGATTTTTTCTTTATTTTGTTCTTCTTCTTCTGTTGTCTTACTACTAAATTCATTTCTTATAACTACTTCGTACTTATATAATATTTCCATAGTTGTAGTAGCTAATTCACCATTGGATTTTTTATTACTTCTTAAAGTTTTTAAAACTTTCATCTCATAAATTTTGTAGCCATAATTTTACTGTTCCTAATAGTGTTCTTTCTATATATCCTGATGTTTCTGTTATTCCTATTTTGTTATCTATTAATTATTTTAATATATATCCCATTCATAATTGGATTGTTTTATTTATATCAGCTACACAATCTAAATCTAAAAAATCATGTTGTTCAGTTATTGGTTTAGGTGTCCATTTTTTATTTAATCTTTTATCCCATATAGTTTTTTCTTTATCATATTGTCCATTGTTTGCATTATAATATTTTAAATTTTTTTGGGTTTTTTATTCCTGATGTACTAGGTTTTTCATCCATGTCTAGGTCTCCTGTATTTACTTCTAAATTCTTTGTATTATCTATATTTGTTAAAAGTTCCGTATATGTTTCGCTTGTTTCTGAATGTTGTTCATCTAGATCATCGTCATTTATTTCATCAATTCTTATTTCAGGTAGATTATCTTGTTTATTTTCTTCTTTTTCTTCTTCTAATTGCAATTTTTCTTTAAATTTATTTATCTCGTTTGCTAATTTTGTTTTTGTGTTCTTTTTCTTTTTGTTTAATTTCATACATTTCTGTTAATATTGCCAGTTCTTTTCTAGTTCTATTATTTTAGTATTTTTTACTTCTTCTATTGTTGTACTTCCTTTTTTGCTTGTTGTTTTATTTTTTCAATTCCCGTTTTTCTATCTATTTTTTCATTTTCTTTTGTTATTCTTATCATAGCAGTTAAACTATCTTCTAGTTTTACCGTTTCTTTTTCTAACATTAAACTTAGATTGTCACCTATTTTCTTGTATTTTCTTCCTAGATTAGAAAATATTATCTTTATTTTTAATCTGTCATAGTTTTCATATGTTTTTTCGTCTATGACATATTCTTCCTTATTCATTTATAGATTGTGTTGAAGTTTATATTCTAAGCTTTCTATCTGTATCTGTAGATATAAAATAGTTTTTCTCTGTAATATTATAGATTTTTTACAAATTCCTGCAAATATATTACTGTTAAGTCTATTTTGCCTATGTCTTAATTCTTGTCTCTTTGCTATAATTATTTCTGCAAGTTTTTGTCTATATTCGTTATTCTCGTAATTCATTGTATCTTTACATATTGAATATATTTATATTCTATTTTAGATATATTATCTATTAATTGATTTAATTTGTCGTTATCATTTTTTCTGATATTGAATTATTTATATTCCAGATATAATTTGGTTAATTTTCTTCTTATTTTTCTTAACTTTCTACTAGTATGTTTCTTCTTATATTTCTTTTCATCCATAGCTCTGGTAGGTGGTAGTGTGGTAGATTAGGAATTTATCTTAAATAATATTTTCTTTTCAAGGGTCTTAATCACGATATCTCTATAATATTATTTATGATATATTCTAGATATAACATATCTTGGGTTCTTAGGTACGCATATCAATTTTCCTCCATTAATTGTTCTAATAGTTTCATATCTTCCATAGATTCTGTCCAATATTGTAAATATTCGTCGTTCATTTTAATCTGAATTTATTTCTAAATCATACCATTCTATTCTTTCGAGGTCTAAATCATGTAGGTCTATTTCATACCATTGTTGGTTTAATATATCTTCTGATTCGTTATCATTAAATATTTTTTCCCATCGATTCTTCTTAATTCAATTATCTTTATACCTTTAAGTATATATAGGATTAAAGTTTCAAAGTTTTTTATTATTTCATCATACATGTATATAGTCATGTTCGTTGTTATGCAGGATTTTTATTTTCAATTATTCCTTCCTATCATATTCATAATTGATTAAATTCATATTAGATCATTATGAACTAGATTATCTATTTATCATGTTCTCCTGTCACTATTAGTATCGTACTTTAGCAGATACTTCCTTCTTATCAGCGCCTCAACTTTGTTTACTCCCCTAAACGGCTTTTCTTGCCTACCGGTTTCAACATTAGGATGACATAGTATAGAAGCTTTCTCTCTGTCTCCAGTTTGCTAATAAACTAGAAATTATTATTCAAATAATTCTAATACATAATAACTAACATAAATTTATTCAATCATATATATGATATTCAGGAATATATGAAATTAGTTCTGCATATTTTTTGAACAATATACCTTTGCCTCTTGCTTATCCATGATATCTGAGGTTGTTCCATTATCTATTAAGTATTTAAATACTTGAGAGAGTGTTTTTTAAGAAAGCTTCGTTTATTCCCGACTTGCTCCTTATGTTACATATGCCTTCCTTTTATAGAAAGGAATTGCAGTAGTGCACAATAATGCACGTACTATACTATTTACTTCATAATAATGCACTACCACCTACTACTTTTACACTTGTCCTATTAACAATGCACACCACCTACCATACTTTACACTTGTCCATACTACTTTAATAATGCACATGCATTGTTGACTAATTTACTCTACTAACTTGTACCTAATAGTTTACAATAATGTGACTACTACTATACAAAGACTTTTACATAATAATTGGCATCTACTTTTGGCTTTGTTGGCCAAACACGTTTTTATGTCTTCTTTTTATCTCTTTGTCCTCTGTCTTTATCTTCTTTGTCTTCTTCTCTTTATCTTATCTCTTTTCCGTCTCTATCTTCTTTTATTTTATCATTCTAGTTGGACATCGGGGATTACATTATCTTTTCCATTGCATTTTGAACATATATGGTCAGGATATTTATTTCCAATTAGCTTACAATATCTGGTTAATAGTTCTGACGAAATAAATACTGCTTTGAGTGCTCTTGTCGTAAGTCGTTCTTCTGGTTTTAATAATGATAAAATTCATTTTTGGAATTCATCCAAATCTGCTTTCCTTAGTTCTCTTGAATTTGAATATATCATTAGCTGGTCCCTAGAGTAGTAACTCCATATAGCATTTTCATTTAAATAATTATTTGCTAACTCTTATATAATAGTTGATATACTAATTATTCTTTTATTGGCATAAAAATTTGGTATCTCTATTTTTCGTATTTCTTCCTGTTGTTCAATATCTTCAGGTATAATCATATATTTGGTTAGTCCAATCTTAATAACTTGAATCGGAGGTTTTATCTCTTCGTATAATATCTCCACCGATGCTGTATAATACTTTACATAGAATAGATTTCCCTTGTTAACTCTTTTATATGTAATGAATTCCTTGTGTAGTTCTGGTATTCCATTTATTTCTTCTTCCTCGTATGTGTATACGGTATTTAATAGTCCATAATTGTAACATGACCTCACTAAATTGGCGTTCATTTTTGGTTGTGCGATTAGCTTGTTATAACTTGTAATTTTTGGGTTAGGTAGTTTTGACTTGGTTCTTTGGTTGTAGTGGATCTAGGATTACGGTTTAAATAGGTTTGGATTTTGAATATATTTTCAATATATGTTCTCGTGACATGGTTATATAATTTTTTGTCATTTTGTAGGCTATCTGCATAGGTAGAGGTTTGTGGTTTCATAGTCAATGTGTTTTTTGGCATTTTTGGAGTAAATGGTGTTTCAAATAGCTGGTTTAAATTTGTATTATTTTGCTATTTTTCACTAACTTGTTTACTTGTACCTGCAACTGTATTTAAACAAATATTATGGGTTTTAAGGTGTTTCCCAACGTCCTCTTTTAGCTCTGCATTTTTACAGTCATGCTGCTGACTTGTATTATCTTTAGACTTTAGATTATCATTATTAGTCTTTAGCTTTTGTTTCTCATTGTCCATATTGTCCACTTTTATACAAAGTGTAGTAATGTCTTTGAGTATATCTTCAATTGTGTTTTCTTTCTCAGTCTGAGTAGCTTTTTTCTTGATAAGTAATCTGCAATAACATTCTTATCAGTTTTATCACTTCAATAGTAAATGTAAAATTTAATATATTTAATACCAATATTCTCATTTCTTTTGTAGTTACTGAATCCTGTATTTTTCTTGTTAGCCACCATTTTACTTGTGTGTTATCTGTCCTTATAATAAATTTACTATAAAAAATATATGGTTGAAATGATAGTAAACGTTTATACCCTGAGTATAATTCTTTCATATTTATTTCCCATCTTATTTCTGCATTAGTAAATGTTCCTGAATAATATCTACAATGATTTTCTATTTTTTCTTTATCATACTTGTATTTTAAGACTCCTCCAAAGCTTTTTTCACTGGCGTCTGATTCTATTATATAAGTAAATTTTTTGGTTTCATCCGGAAAATATAGTTTAGGTAGGTTTTTACATAATAATTTTACTTTTTGTATTTGTGTTTGGTCTTTTTTATCAAACTGGTATTCTACATCTTTGTTTAATTTTTGCTGTAATGGTTTTAAATTTTCTGCTAATTTTGGTATTTATTCTCTTACTTGATTTACTAGTCCTAAGAATGATTATAATTTCCTTTTTGTATCTAGCTGTTCTTTTGATTTAATTATTTTTTGTACTATATGCGTTTGCATTTTTATTCCATTTTTATCTATTGTATTCCTAGGAATTCTATTTGGCTTTTCATTATGTCTGCTTTCTTTTTACTTAGGCTTATGCCTGAATATTCTATAATATATATGAATTTTTCTAATAATCTTATGTGTTCATCTTGGTTTTAGAATATAGTAATATATCATCTATATACTACACAATTTTTTTAGTTGTTTAAAGTAGTTATCCATAAAGTGTTGATATCTACTTGAGGCATTTTTATATCCAAATGGTAATACATTACATTCATAAAATTCTTGTGGTACTGTAAATGTTGTAAGTTTTTTAGATTCCTCTTCTAACTTTAGGTGGTAAAATTCTGATTTACAGTCAAATTTACTAAAGTAATTATATCCTAATATTTGTCTTATCTTTAATATTTTATTTGGTATTGGGTAATTATATGTTTTAGTTTTTGCATTTAAATTTTTATAATCAATAATCATTCAACTTTTTCCTCTTTTTTGTTCACTACGCTTATTTACTATAAATGCTGGGCTTGTATGCTTGCTATTGTTTTCTTGTATATACCCTTTTTCTAGTAATTCACTTATATGTATCTTAAACTCTGTTAAATCATTAAAATTATATTTTAAAGATTTTTGGGTTATTATACTATTATTATCAATTAGCTCAATTTTTACTTTTGTTTTATGTTTTTCTATCCTTGTAAAGGATCTTCACTATATAATAATTCTAACTTATCTTGGATTATTTTTACTTTATCTATAGAGAATATAATTAATTCTATTTTAGGGTCTTCTTCTTTTATATTTTATAATTTTTGTGTAATTTTTTCACTTCCTTTTATCCATTCTGTTGTTTTTCGTTTTTTGTTATTTACTCTTTTTGCTCCTATTCTTTGTTTACAAGGTGTTGTGAACCACCAGTGTGTTTTTGTTATTATATATGGGATTATTTTTTCTAAAAAATGGCATTCCTAATAACATATATTTTTTGGTCAATTTAAAGTTATATATTTCTTCTATAGTTAATATCTTATCCATATTTGTATTTTAATATTTTTTGCCTTATATGTGATCATGCTTCCTTCATTATTAAATCTTGTTACTACTATCGGTGTTTTTAATTTTTCTCATTTATCTTCTGGTAAGTAATTGTATTTACATATATTAGCTTATGCTCCTGTGTCTATCATTGGTATATAATATCTGTTGTAATATCCTTCTATTATTATCTTTGCAAGTATATATATTTTCATGTTTTTATCATAAGAAAGTTCTTTTTATTATTATCTTATTATTATTATAATTTATTGTTAACTGTTTGTCCTCTAAATCATATGGTTTTACTTGTTCTAACCATCTTATTTCTAAAGTGATATTTTCATCTCCTTGATATATTTTAAACTTTATTACTATTGGTATTCCTCCAATGATTATTTCATTTTCTGTAGTTTCTTTGGTATATATTAATTCCTTTGGTAGTTTAGGGCATGATTGTTCAGTAGTAATTATCTCATCTTCTGTTACTAGTTCTCTTGTAATATAGTTTTCTTCTTGTCCTGTATTTATTAATATTAGATATTTTTGTTGTTCTATTACTCTCGTTATGTAGTAATGATATGGTTCTATTTCTTCTTCTATTGATTTTTGTGGAGATTTATCTATTCTTCTTGATGTACTCATTTTTTATGATATTTGGGGTATTTCATAATTTATTCTTTTTGATGTACTTAGTTTTTTTCTTTTACTATTTCTAAATCTTTTTCTACATTAATCTCATTATAACTATAATCATTATTATCTATGACTGTAACTATCCTTTCAAAAGTATCTTCTATTTTATTTTTTTTATTTTATTTTTTACTGTTATTTTATGTTTTGTTGTTAAAACATATAAGTTTTCACATCTAGCTGTAAATATTTTACTTTCTGGGGCTAGTTCTATCCCTAACATTTTCCAATATAATACTAGTGATTTATCTATGTTTCTGTCATTTATTTCTACTGAGTAGTTATCACTTATTATAAATTAAAATTTTTGGTATATGGGGTTACCTTTTACTGCACTTATTATACTTTTTTCTATGAGTTGTATAATTCTATCATCCGCTAAGTATATTTCTATGAGTGTATCTATTCCTTTTCTAAAGCATGCTTTTATTAGTATTTCTGTTCCTCCTAAATGTACATATTTAAGTAGATTTTTAGCCTTAATATTTTGTATTTCTTTATTTATTATTCATTTCTTTATTATTGGTATTTTAGTTTTTCCTTTGGTGTATTTGCAATCTATGATATGTTCTCTTTGACTTACTACATAATATTCTTCTTTTTGTCGTTTAAACCAATTTCTTATTGTTGGTATTTCGAATATTTTTTCTACGCTTAGGTCTAATTCTTTTCCTTTTATTTGTTCAAATATATTATTATCAAATATAATTTTTTGTTCTACCAATTCTTCATCTTGATATTTTTCTTTAGTTATTATTTGTATATCTGTTTTAGTCATTGATATAATATTCATTATCTGATTCTATTACTGGATTATTTTCCATTTCGTCTGTTTTGTTTTTTGATAATTCATGTATACTATCTTCACTTTCTAATTCATAATCTACGTACTCTATCTGTGTATATTTTTCATCGTCTATTATTATTTCTGATATTTATTTTTTATTTTTTTTTTAGGTAATTTACAATCTCTAGCTATATGTCCTAACTTTTCACAATTATAACAGGTACATTCCGTTAGTTTTCTTTTTGGTCTATATGGTCTTTTGGTTTTGTAGTTTTTTACATAGTACCTTCTTCTTGGTTTTTTATATATATATTTATATTTTGATCTATATTTTTTGTTATATCTCTTTTTATCGTATTTGTCCGTACAACCAAATTGGGGTGCCGTTTTATTTTTGCGACATGCAAAGTTTTTTACTAGTATTATTTCCATTTTTATTTCTTCTTTATGTTTTTCACATAGTTCTATAAACCATTGTTGTAACAATTTTATTCTAGCTCCTAAGATATCTGTTAATGCTACTTCATTCCAACTTTTTATTATTTTTGAATTAAAAGGTTCTGGTAATTTTGTAAAGTATAATTTTCGTATTTCCTTACTTTTCTTCTGTGCTATATGTTCCTTTATAATAATATTCTCTAAATGCACATGTATATTCATCTATATAACACACATTACATATTGTTAATTTTATCATTAGATTCCGATTTATGAGTTTTTCTTTATTTTGTTCTTCTACTTCTGTTGTCTTACTACTAAATTCATTTCTTATATTTACTTCGTACTTATATAATATTTTCATAGTTGTAGTAGCTAATTCACCATTAGATATTTTATTACTTCTTAAAGTTTTTAAACTTTCATCTGATAAATTTTGTAGCTATAATTTTACTGTTCCTAATAGTGTTCTTTCTATATATCCCGGTGTTTCTGTTATTCCTATTTTGTTATCTATTAATTGTTTTGATATATATCCCATCCATAATTAGATTTTTTTATTTATATCTGCTACACAGTCTAAATCTAAAAAATTGTGTTGTTCAGTTATTGGTTTAGGTGTCCATTTTTTATTTAATCTTTTATCCCATATAGATTATCTTGGTTATTTTCTTCTTTTTCTTCTAGTTCTTCTTCTAATTGCAATTTTTCTTTAAATTTATTTATCTCATTTGCTAATTTTGTTTTTTGTTCTTTTTCTTTTTGTTTAATTTCATACATCTCTTTTAATATTGCCAGTTCTTTTTCTAGTTCTATTATTTTAGTACTTTTTACTTCTTCTAATTGTTGTACTTCCTTTTTTCCTTGTTGTTTTATTTTTTCAATTCCCGTTTTTCTATCTATTTCTTCATTTTCTTTTGTTATTCTTATCATAGCAGTTAAACTATCTTCTAGTTTTACCGTTTCTTTTTCTAACATTAAACTTAGATTGTCACCTATTTTCTTATATCTTCTACCTAGATTAGAAAATATTATCTTTATTTTTAATCTGTCATAGTTTTCATATGTTTTTTCGTCTATGACATATTCTTCCTTATTCAATTATAGATTGTGTTGAAGTTTATATTCTAAACTTTCTATCTGTATCTGTAGATATAAAATAGTTTTACTCTGTGCTATTATAGATTTTTTACAAATTCCTGCAAATATATTACTGTTAAGTCTATTTTACCTATGTCTTAATTCTTGTCTTTTTGCTATAATTATTTCTATAAGTTTTTGTCTATATTCGTTATTCTCGTTATTCATTGTATCTTTAGATATTGAATATATTTGTATTCTATTTTAGATATATTATTTATTAATTGATTTAATTTGTCGTTATCATTTTTTGTGATATTGAATTGTTTATATTTCGGATATAATTTGGTTAATTTTCTTCTTATTTTTCTTAACTTTCTACTAGTATGTTTCTTCTTATATTTCTTTTCATCCATAGCTCTGATACCATTTTTCGCAGTTTGAAATATTTTTTGGGATTTTTACAAGAAGAATATGTACAATTTAGTACTTAACAATTACTCTTTTAATGCTACTTAACTAACTTATGGTATCTAGATTTTTAAAATAAACATGTAGTTTAATGTAGAGATTCTTGCAACAATAAGCTATTAAGTAGTTATTTTGGACTTTTAGAGAAGAATACGTTAATTATATCTAGCTTGTAGTAGTAGCATTATGTGATTAAAACAAAAAGATGAAGGAAATTTGAATTGTTTTTTTTTCAAGTAGGAACTCTTTTTTCTTGTGTACTCTAGGAAATAAAGTCTTGAATTTTTTTCGTAGAATTAAGAATTACTAAACCCTATTTATGGACATTACACTACAAACATTTTCTACTTATACACTTATGGTTAGGAGTGACCAATTTTCATATTAGTGAGAAATTATTGACAAAACAATAAGGAGCCTAGCTTTATAGAATAGTCAGACGCAAGCAATGAAGCTCCATAGTGTAATTGACACTAACCACTCTTTTTAAAATAATTTTTATGATGAAAACCTTGTTTTGATAAAAAAAAAGGGGAGTTTCTTTCTCCACTTCATTTATCGTTTGAGGAAATAAAAAAAATTGATGCTACGAAAACCACTAATTGGAGTCATTAAAATTGGAACATTATGTTATGCATCAACATATTTGGGACTTACCTATAGATATTTGCGAATAATTTGAATTGTCAATTAATTTTATTATTCTATCACACCCACATGAAATATGTATCCTAACAATTAGTTTTACACTGGAATCTTTAAGCTCAATCACCTAAAACTTCTTCAACCATAATTATACTAATTAGCCCAGATTTGTCAAAGGTGTCTTCATATGATGCATCTTCTAATGCCTCATTAGTTTTTCGGATCATCCTGTAGTTTTGTCATAAGACAAAAAGTTAATTCCCCGCCAACGGCTAAAAATATATTTTAACTATGTTAGTGCCAAAATAGAAAGAACTTTTTGGTAGAAGTCTGTCCTCAACCTCTATATTGATAGATCACACACATAACGACAAATATTATTGATATGTAAAGAAAGAATCACAAATTGTCCCTTTGATAAGAAAAAAGAAAAACACCTTTAATAAAAACTAAAAGAGCCTTAGAAACAAGATTGAAAAAGGAAAAGTAACAAACCCTCACACTTCCATCCTTCTTACTTCTTCATCCAAATTTCTTAAAAAAAGTAAGAACTCAGAGTAAAAAGCCACAATTTTGATTTTCATACCCAGAGAAAAATGTCATAGTATATTCTTGAAGAATTGATAGATAATTTTGTCATGCCTCGAGCCTACACACTGGACGTGACTGGCACTCGAGAACCATTGTTGGCCCCAAACGAACCCTTGGCCTGGCATAACTCTTGCGGAAGACTTACTCAACATTGAATAACTCAAATGAAAACATTAACTAAGATAACTGCCCAGAATATTTAAGGAAAACATTCACCAGCCAAAGTGACAACTCAAGTCTCAAACATCAATAACTAAAATAAACAAGACTAATGAACTATAACTATCTATCTATGAAGACTTTACTAACTGAGATGGATGTCGAGACAAGACCCACAACATCCTAATAAAAACTAGAATGAATAAAGTAAACAAGGGATCCTTCGAAAAGCAAGGAGGATCACCAACAACTCTAAAGCTCAACTGGGTCAACGAAGCGCTGGATGCTGATCCTGGTTACCTGTATCTGCATCATAAAAAATGCAGGAAAAATGATGTCAGTACATGGAATGTGAGGGCATGTGAGGGGAAATCTAAACAAGTCATAAGCTTGAATTGCAACAGAAAAAAACACTTACCTCGTCTCAACTCAACTCATCTAAATATAAGGCGCTAATAAAGATGCAATATAAAGAAAAGCTTTCAAACATGTAGATAGAATCTCAGTGTATTGAAAGACACAATAATAATTAGTTTTGTATATGAAAATATAAGTAACTCTATGGGAAATTCTCTAACCGACAACCATCACTATGAGCTATTGATGTTTGCTTAATCAAGACACAAATTCTGATGTAAGTGTCTATGATCGTACAATAGTTTAGTAATCCAGCCAAGGGTTGGGATCATCCCAAGAGAGTGGTTTTGAGAATTTATAGAAAAATTAATTTTTATTCAAACTAGTCGTAGCTAAAGATATTAACGAGTAAAAGCATTGTAAATTCAAGGGGGACACAAATGTGTCAATTAACAATGGGGGGTTTTGTCACTAATAAGTAAAAAAAAAAAGCAAAATCAACAAGGGTTTCTAAGCAATGAGAATGGATCCTTGGGATGTGATGGGAATATGGGTTAAGCTAGATTATTGGGTACATGCTTTCAATAGAAGATTCATAGAGTAATTGTCACTAGGCTAAGCTTTAAGGGGGATAAACTCCCTCTCGAGCAACTTACCCCATTTCAAATGCGTTCCTCTCGGACACCCACTTGTCTTATGAAGACCAACATACGCCTTAACCCACTCACTCTCTCGAGCTAAGTGTGTGGATATGATACTAGGGTTCACTTTCTCGAGCTGAACCTCTTGTCGATGCACTCACATTAGCCATCAATCCAGTGGTCTTAGTTTTACGACCTTTCCTCGAGCAAGCCGAAAACACATAAATAAAATTTTATTTGCAACTACAAATTCATTAAATTCATCCAGAACCACTAAACAAAATCACAATCAAACTACGATTAAACTATCAGCAAGCAAGACCAAACAATTATCTTAACTCATATTCGCTAAATCACACCCTAAGAATTGGGGTTTTTAGCCACACACCAATAGATACAAATTTATACCTAAATGAGCTTGCATTCAAAAGGATATAAATATTTAAGACTTGTTATAGGCCAAGAATGAAGAATCCAAGAGACCCAAGTCCAAATCCTTGGAAATAAAACCTTCTTTTTCTTCAATTATTCAAAACTCTCTCAACCTTAGAGAAGAAATAACAAAAATTACTATTCTATATTAAAATTATAATAATTGTTTGATACTTAAAACTACAACTCTAACTAGTATTTATAGCTTTCACATATTTGTGCTGCAGCGGATCATTCGGCGTCGTTATTCAGAATCGCCTATCAACTCGGTGATTCGCCCTTTGGTGTAGTTCATCGCCATCTTGCACCATTCTTTAGCGTCGCATGCTTTAGGTCATTGGGCGACATGGTACTGCTTCGCGGAACTGCTCGGTGATGCACAGACTGCTCCCTTTTTTTTGTCGACTTGATCCTTTTTTCCTTTAGGGCTCAGCACACTGGAACTAAAGGCGAAATAAGACTCTTCGGCGACTCGCCAAGTGGACTCGGTGATCGTCAGGGCTTTATTTCTTCGTTCTTTTCAGCCTTTTTGTTCCTTTTTGCGACGTAGTGTCCATGTTTTCCTTCAAATATCAAATACCTGAAAACTTAAGGATTTTCATCAGATATTGAGATAAAATAAGCATTTGAGGACAAAATTTCTATTAAAATATAGCCCTAAATGAGTCCAATTTGTGGACTCATCAAAACCCCCAACTTAAACTTTTGCCTGTCCTCAAGCAAACTCAAGTTTAGCTGTTCAAAAAGGGTGTCTCGAACAGTGCTACACAAGACTTAATCATGAATGCACACAACAAGACTCAATTTACTTAGGCAAAGATCAAATGTGCACTCAAAGATTCAAGTTGTGACTCACCAATATCAATGAATCTCATGCTCACAATACTTGCTTTAAATGCAAGTTCAAGCTCAACTATAGTGTTCAAATGCCCTCACACAAAGAATGATTCCATATTCACACAATGGTTTCACAGTTTAAAGCTTTGGAATCAGATTTAATGCTTATACTCACAAAGAAGAACATAATGCATAATTTCACCCATAGGTTTGCATTGCCCGTAGTTTCCAATAAACATTTGTTTCAGCTCACTCAAGATCAAAAAGGTCTTTTCAAGTCTTGTAATACGGTTGAGTGCAAAGGTATGGTCATTCAGGCTCAGTGACTTTTATCCTCATGAGATGTGGTGCTCACAACACTTCCTTCCCTTTTCCTTCATCATTTTCTTTAGTGCTCATGAGTCATCCTATTATTCGCTTCCCATGGATTGTTAGGAAACCCCATTTCTTTTGTATTTTATTCCACAATTTTCTTTTTCATTTCTTTTCTTTTTCTTTTCTCTCTTTTATTTTTTTTATATGGAGGGGTTCCATTTTTCTCAATATCATGGGTAAGGGGAGACTTTCCTTACACTTCTTGACTTGTCGCTATCTTTTCAATACACCCCGAATTTAGGCTTTTGGCCTAAGTTGGCTATTCAACTAACCACAACTTCATGAGGATTATGGGTGATGGATTAAGAAAGGTCTATTTTTCATCAAGTTTCTTCCAAAGAAAGGTAAGGTTCAAGGGGTGTTGAAGAGAGAAATACTCACTCACAAGGTAGGTCACAAAAGAGGTATATGTCAAACTGGTTCACACTTTTCGAAGTTGCCTAAGATCATATCAAGAGATAGCATCACTTAGTTGACCGGACCAACGGGGAAAATTCTAGGATCTATCATGCATGGTTAAAAGTAAGCTCATCATACTAGGCATTGACATACAGTCAAACAAGATTCCACACTTTTGCTGGTGTGCAATGATCATCACAAGAAATTCAATTTGATACTAGGCTAGTCATAACGAGATTGAAAGAGTTCATATATTGTTTATGAAACTTCATTTGGCCTCATCGTAGCCATACATTCATGTTTGTTTGATTAAGAGAACTGTTCAATTCATCAGTATTGATCGGAACCGAGACTCAATTTTTTGTAAAAGAATAGCCACATTCAAGAGCATATAGCAGGTGGAAAAAATGTGCAAAAAATTCAAATTTTTTTGGAAGGATCAAAATCGTTTTGCAATTAAAAACAAAAGGAGCCATAAGCTCAATCTTATGTATATGTTTGCCGATGGAACTTAGAGTTTGAGGTAAAATATTGAGTTTTCTTGAAAGTATCACCTATGAAGGGAATCATGAAATTTGGAAAGAAAGGGAAGCTCAGTCCTAGGTACGTTGAACAATATAAAATTATTCGGAAGATCGGTATGGTGGTATACGACCTTGATTTGCCTTCAGAATTGGAAACAGTTCATCCTGTATTTTGTGTTTCTATGTTGCAGAAGTTCATTGGAGATCCTTAATGTATTATGCCCATTGAAAATATTTGTATTGCTGAGGATTTATGTTATGCAGAGGTACCACTAGCGATTTTAGATCAGCAAGTAATAAAGCTTCAAAATAAAGATGTAGCTTCTGTGATGGTGTTATGCAGAAATAACAACGTCGAGGAAATGACTTGTGAAGAGGAAGAGGAAATGAGGAAGGAGTAGCCCCAACTGTTTACGACTTAAGGTGAGCCACATTTCGATTATTGGAAATTATTTCTTCACAATGACTTAGTTAGATTTTAAGTAGCTTGAAGGTGAAATTTATATATCTTCTTACAAGATAGCTATGCAAAGCTTAGTAGTTAAAATTTTCAGAATTTAACTTCAGGTTTGCAACTGTAACAAATATAAACTCGCAAATAAAGTACTGTGAGAATAAAAAGAAAATACAACCAAGGAATTGTCTAGTTCCATTCGCGGGCGAATGTTCATAAAGGGGGGAGAATGTATGATCCCATACTTTTTCTCTAATCGTGCATAATATATGTGGCACAGTATGTCATGGTTAAATGAGGTGTATATGACTTTGTATTGTACATTTGAGATTAAGATTGCAAGTAGGTGTCAATATCAAGGAAATAAGCTAAAGTTTTAGGTCAAAGGGACCCCTCAAACAAAGTTCACGATAAAAGAAATGGCTCGGCTAGAACTTCGCTCGTTTGAAAGGTTTAACTTGTCCCATACCTTGTGGATAAGCGTATGAGAGTAAAACATGCTAAGAATAGTGTGTTATGAGGTATTATAATAGCACAAGGGTCGTATGTTAAGTTTGGAAGCCAAGAAAATTAGAGAAAGTAAAGTCGGCAAAAGTTATCGAAGTTTCTCTAATAATATTTTCTTAACTTTGGGTCAAATGTCTTGGATGTTTTCTCCCAATATATAAAGAGTTAGAAGTCCTATCACACATAAAATATAAGGCCTACGAGTCTATTTTGCAACGCACAAAACGCCGTATCAAACCGACATTGGAGTAAAAAGTTATGAGGGTTTTACTACGGACTGCCGGGGCAGAATCCGGGTGGGGTAAAAAATGTGGTATGTCGTCTTGTTCAATGGTTTAAGCCATAAAAACATTTCATTTTACTTCCAAATAACAAATAAAACTTAAGAGAGGGTTCCTATGGAGTACTTGCATGATAAAGGTTAGGTTTTGATGATTTCTACCATTGGAGATTGCCCCCGTGCCTAGAAACGTGACTCTACACGTGGCAATTGTTTTCCCCTTCTAGTAGCTGCATTTGGAGCAAGTTTTTGAAGATATAAATTTGTAGTTATTGGTATTTCCTCAAGGTTAACACTTGGTTAACTAATGTAATCATCTCGGGACTCTTTTATGATTGTTTTTATGAAGTTCTACTGACATTTCGTCAAGTTAAGGCCATTTGGCAAATCTGCTGATTTAAGAACAATTATGAATTGTTTATAGCTGTGTACCAGCTGTGTATATATAGTGTTTGCGAAGTTTAGGATGTAAGGAACAAACTTTCGTTAAGAAGCTACAACCATTTGAGTGTTCATTGAAAACGTATGTTAAGGCGAAGCTACGTCTCTCATTTTAGCACCACTCCTGGGAAATTCCTAAAACGCCAAATGTTATATTTTACTATTCTTTTGATAGAAAGACCTTCAGGGAAGGCATTGGGATCTCAGCTGAATTATTTTTTGGTTTATGTTCTTTTGATATTTCACTCGTTCGGATAAATAGAGTGTTCAACATCTATATGTCATTTTATCAGTTTCCTTGATTATATGTCCGCACGTATGAATTCGTATTCTTCCTTGGGTGATGTGAATTAAAATGTCACGCGAGACCCTTACTACTTGTGACTAGCCCTCTTTCTCCACTAGGGTTATTATTTTAAAAAAATCTTTAAAGTACCTCACGACCTTCAAAACTCTCAAATATAATTTAAATGTAAACTATTAGAACGCTTGGTTTTTGAAGTATTTCTTTTATAAATTATCTAGGAACCAAGTAAGGAACTAAGTAAGTCACCTTAAACTTCTTATGAATATCAACAGGGTTAGGTTATCCTTCTAAAATTCAAGTGAACTTTTCAAGCTTATTTGGAAGAACATATCAAGTTCCACGAGATTATTATATGTTATACGAAAGTTATTATGGGGTTATGAGAGCTAGAATACAAACGGGCCAAGATTGGCACCATGCCAACAGTAACTCATAGGTGTTATGAATCCATGACATGAAATGCTATGCATTTTGCTCCCGATCTATAATCGGGAGGTATGGGACCTATTGCCTATATTTATACGTATGAGACACAGATGGTGACAAGTTGGCGAATATGATGCCGGTTCGCTACCGGAAAGCACCACCATTGCTAGCATTTTGTTGGGTATGTCATGCATTTGCATCTATATTTATATGTATTCACGACATATGATTATACGAGCATACCATGCATATTTAAGTAGTAGGGGACTAAAGGTCAGCTTAATTGGGTTTCAGTTTCAGCTGGTATCTCTATTACCCTTTTACAGTAAATGTTGATGATTTTACTTTTCGCTTTACATACCAGTACATTTTTATTCGTACTGACGTCCCTTTTCCTAGGGATGTTGCTTTTTGTTTTGTGCGAGCAGGTACATGCAGGGACTCTAATCTACCCACCCGCTAGAATTCAAGTTCAACTGTGAGTTGGTAAGCTTTGTCTTATTCTGGGGATATCAGAGGATGTTTACTTTTGTTGTACAATTTGGGTATAGTTGGGGCCTTGTCCCGACAATGCTTATGTCACTCATAGAAGCTATTGTGGACACAATATTCTGGGTTTTCTTTTTGTATGTTTCAACCTCTAACCAATAGTCTTGGCACATATATATATGTGCTATATATATGTGTCTGTAAGTAGGTATGTTTTCGATTGTGGCCTCGTCGGCTAGATAGTACATCTTTATTTTTTTCGGTTTGTCTACTATTATTTGTATGGTTATTCTCTTTCAAGTCATGACCTCTGGGTCCAGGCTTCACTTTTTAGATGTTGTGCTGCCCAATCTTTTTGCCTCACAAGTTTTGTTTAGATAGTATGTTTCAGTGGGTAACTCGATTTATTAGGGTATCGAGTGCCAGTTATGCCCCCTATTTCGATGTGTGACACTTTGTCCATATGCTCCTTCGATAGTTGTGAGAGGGGAGACTTGGTCTTCGCGGGTGTACCATGCCCTATTGATGGTCGTCATGACATCTAAAAGTTGGGCTGCTACTGCATACGGTTGCTGCATCAGGCCTCCAGGTGAAAGTTGGTCGGCGACACCTTTGTTTACCGAGTCCAAACTCCGGTAGAGGTACTGAAGTAGCACGTTATTAGGCAAACAATGGGTTGGGCATTGTAGCACCAACTTTTTGAACCTTAGCCAAGTTTCGTCCAGAGGCTCTCTTTGTAGACGTTTAAAGCTCTGGATGCTATCCCACAGTGACATCATCTTCGAGGGAGGGAAAAATCACACTTGTTATGTAGTTACCAACTCTTCCCATGAAGTGATGGATTCACGCAGTAGCTCGGCTAGCCACTTGCATGCCTCTCCTATCAACGAGAAAGGGAATAACCTTAACTGAACTGACTCCTGAGAGATTTTTTTTAACGAGAATGGTCCTCACACATCTACCAAGTTTCATAGATGCTCGTGAGAATTCTCGTGAGCCAGTCCCCTGAAGAGTCCCTTTAGTTGCAAAAGTTGCAACATGGTGCTTGTTATGTGAAACACTTTATTTCCCTCGACTGGGGGTAAACGGATGGCTCCAACATCTCCATGAGATGGGGGCCATTGATGTTAGGCTGTTGGACATTGTTGAGATTCACGATGTCGTCTTGGTGGCCTACTTGGCTATCGTTACTACCATTAACACATATGCTTTTTGAAATATTCACACAGCAAGCAAAACAAAACTAAAAATTAGGTAACTAGACTACAACTAAGAAGAACAAAAAAAAAAATCTACTAATCTAGATATTTTCAAATAACACCACTCCCCGGTAGCGGCGCCATTTTGATGTTTGCGTAATCAAGACACAACTTTTGATGCAAGTGTCTACTATCACACAATAGTTTAGTAACCCAACCAAGGGTTGAGATCATCCCAAGAGAGTGGTTTTGAGAATTTATAGAAAAATAAAATTTTATTCTAACTAGTCGTAGCTAAAGACATTAACGAGTAAAAACATTGTAAATTAAAGGGGGACACAAATGTGTCAATTAACAATGGGGGGTTGTCTCTAGTAGGTAAAAAAAACCAGCAAAATCAACAAGTATTTCTAACCAATGAGAGGGGATCCTTGGGATGTGACGCGAATATAGGTTAAGCTAGATTATTGGGTACATGCTTTCAATAGAATATTCATAGAGTAATTGTGACTAGGCTAAGCTTTAAGAGGGACAAGCTCTCTCTCGAGCAACTTAACCCGTTTCAAATGTGTTCCTCTCGGACACCCACTTGCCGCATAGAGACCAGCCTACGCCTGAACCCACTCACTCTCTCGAGCTGAGTGTGTGGATATGGGACTAGGGTTCACTCTCTCGAGCTGAACCTCATGTTGACCCACCCACGTTGGCCATTAATCTAGTTGTTTTAGTTTTACGACCTCTCTTTCGAGTAGGCCGAAAACACATAAATAAACATGTATTTGCAACTAAAAATTCATTAAATTCATCCACAACCACTAAACAAAATCACAATTAAACTAAAATTAAACTATCAGCAAGCAAGACCGATGAATTATCTTAATCCATATTCGCTAAATGACACCCTAAGAAATGGGGTTTTTAGCCACACTTCAAGGGATAGAAATTTATACCTAAATGAGCTTCCATTCAAATTGGTATAAAGATTTAAGTCTTGTTACAGGCCAAGAATGAAGAATCCAAGAGACCCAAGTCCAAATCCTTAGAGATGAAACCTTCTTTTTCTTCAAGTCTTGAAAACCCTCTCAAACTTATAGCAAAAATAATAAAAAGTACTATTCTATATTAAAATTATAATAATTGTTTGATACTTAAAACTACAACTCTAACTAGTAGTTATAGCTTTCAAAGATTTGTGTTGCAACGGATCATTCAGTGTCGTTATTCGAAATCACTGAGCAACTCGGCGATTTGCCCTTTGCTGTAGTTCATCGCCATCTTGCACCACCCTTCAACATCGTCATGCTCTGGGTCATTGGATGACATGGTAATGCTTCGCGAAACTGCTCGGCGATGCGCTGACTGCTCCCTTTTTATGCCGACTTGATCCTTTTTTCCTTCAGGGCTCAGCACACTGGAACAAAAGGCAAATTAAGACCCTTCAGCGACTCGCCAAGTGAACTCGGCAATCCTCAGTCCTTCATTTCTTCGTTCTTTTCAGCCTTTTCATTCCTTTTTGCAACGTAGTGTCCATGCTTTCCTTCAAACATCAAATACCTTAAACTTAAGGGTTTTCATGAGATATTAAGATAAAATAGGCATTTGAGGACACAATGCTAAACCTATAGTTGGCTAGATTTTACATCTTGGGTTGCCTCCCAAGAAGCACTTAATTTAATGTCGCGGCACAATGCAGGTCCCTTGATTACTCAGATTTCATCAAGATGCCATGCCTCTATCACTGCATTTACACTCTCAAAATTTTCCATGTAGCTTTTTAAACTTCATTGGTCGGCTTTAAACCTTGTCCCACTCCTTTTCTCGAGGTCAACCACTCCATGTGAGGACACTTGGGTCACTCTGAATGGTCCAGTCCACTGGGACTTGGATCAGCCCGAAAAATAGCACAACATTGATTTATAATACAACACCAAATCACCAGGAGCTAGTTTACGATTTTTTATCTTTTGAGTGTGGCACTTCTTCTCCGTGTGCAAGGCTGCACCTAACCTCTCCTTACTAAACACTTCAGCACCTCTTCCGAAAGTGTGACTCACCACCGATACCGATTTAAGATGACTTTCCTGCTTTATAGACCCATATACGTTAAAATTCACCTCCTCCTTATTCAGTCAAAACTTCATCTACCTTCTGCCCATATCGACTAAGCCACGCCAAGTAGAAAAGAATGGTCTCCCTAAGATGATGGGGACCTCAAAGTCAACCTCGCAATTAAGTATAACAAAGTCTACTGGAAAAATGAACGGCTCCACTTTCACAAGGACATCTGGAAGCACTCCAATGGGCTTTTTCACAGTTCTATCAGCCATAAGTAAATGCATCGCAGTTGATTTTAGAGCTCCTAAACCCAATATCTTATAAATCAACAATGACATCAAGTTAATGCTGGCACCCAAATCACACAAAGCTTTCGCAAAGTGCATATTACCTATGGTGCATGGAATAGTGAAAGCTCCAGGATCCTCTTTCTTTTGTACCAGTGACATCGTAGAAATGGCACTACAATGCTGCAAGTTCTCATCATTCTCAAAACTAACAGCCCTCATTTTGGTCACCAAGTCCTTTATGAACTTTGCATACCGAGGCATTTGCTCCAAAGTTTCTATCAAAGGGACATTGATGGAAAGTTGTTTCAACATAGTTATGAGCTTGCAGTACTTTCCTTCTTCAGCCTTCTGCACTAACCTCTGTGGGAAAGGAGGTGGAGGTCTAGGCATGGGAACAACCTTTTGGGCTCTCTCCGCTTCCTTTTCTATGGCATTTTTAGTCTCTTCGGTAACCTCAATCTTATCACCATCTATTTCTACCACTCTTTCTACATCAGATGGCATGGGGGGGCAGTCAATTGTTTGCTTTCCTCCACGAGTCGTGATTGTCATACAATGCCCATCATTCTTTGGATTCTGGATGGTGTTGCTAGGAAGCATGCCCGGTTAACGTGTATGCACAGTAGCAGAGAACTGACTAAACTGCCGCTCAAGTTGCTCTATCGACACTGTATAGGCATCAACTTTCTGGCCAATTTCGAACAACTCAGTGCGCATCTCTTCTGATCAGTAGTGTCAAACTTTTTCAACATCTTTTGCATCATCTCCTCAATGCGTGACATACTACTTCTAACTTCCCTATGACCAGATTCCCAACTTTGAGGGGGAACATAAGGTACAATCCTATCATTTATATTGCCATAGTTTTTTTAGTTGTAGTTGTTGTCTTGACTGAAGTTCTCATCCAGGACATATTGACCCTCTCGGTTGTAGTTGCCATAGTTCCAACCTTGGTGCCAATTATCCGTATTAGAACCTTGGGTGTTTGGTCGGAAACCCCCCGTCTAATCATTCACCGCATAAGCATCCTCTTCATAGTAACACTCCTTAATCGGTGGTGGATTTCTAGTCAAATAATTCACAACATTTAACTTCTCCGCATCTCCGCTCACATGCTTCAAAAACAACCCTAGTTCAGTCCTCATTTGAGCTATCTTCTCACGAATCTCATCTATAGACTGGTTATTTATAGTTTGAACAACAAACGTGCTCCTCCCAGTCTCAGACTTTCTAGTGCTCCAAGCTTTGCTATTTCGAGAGATCTTCTCTAGTTTCTCCACAATCTGCTCAAAAGTACACTCACCATATGAACCTCCATCAATAGTATCAAGCACGGCCTTACTGTTGTCATCCTGACCTAGGTAGAAATATTCCTTAGCGACTCATCATCAATACGGTGATTCGGAACACCTCGTATGAAAGCAGTGAAGCTGTCCCAAAAACTACTCATGGACTATTCAAGTAGTGCTACAAAATTGTTGAGTTTATCTTTGTGGTTCAGCTTCTTGGACACTAGAAATAATCTTCCTAGGAATGCATCAGTCAATTGTTCCCATGTATAGATTGAGTTATAAGGAGGCTGATTAAACCACACAGCAGTATCGCCGGTTAATGATAGAGGGAATACTCGCAATCCAATGTCATTTATGTCGAAGTTCGGTCGACCCATACAACTTTTCCAAACACTCCTTAGGTTGGTTACATGTGCATGTGGATCTTTTGATGCCAAACTCGAAAATAAGCCCCTCACAAAAAGCATCTGCATCAAACTGCTAGTCACCACAAATGTATGCCCCAATAGTAGAGGATGTAGGACAAAAGGTCCATCATATTCCGCAACGTTAAGTTGACCCTATAGTTATCATGCAGTCTTCGCCCTGGTTGATCCTGTACCCTCACTGCATCTCTCAATAGATTCTTTGCTTGAATTTGATTATTCTCATCACCAACCCTCGGAGGCTGCAACCCAACACCATCACCTAACTCTGCTTTGATAGGATTAACTGGCACTCCTTGATTATTCATTCTCCGCAAAGGTCTATTATGTTCTGGATCATAGGGAGTAAGTGGTTCTCCTTGACTTCGTGTACTTGGCATATACTATAGTAGGAACCTGAGAGAGACAAAAACAAAAGAGAAAGTAAAATTAGGAAATATTTGACTAAAGTTCAATAATGTAGTTAAACTTAATCTAAAAGCGAAATTCCCCGACAGCGGTGCCAAATTTGGATACGCTCAAATTACACCTCCCTAAAGAAGCATAAGAGATTGTTATCAAGTAAAGAACCCAACTTGTAGGTTGGGGTCGATCCCACGAGGAATATGGTTTAGACTTAACTTTAATCACGATTATATTCATTTAGTCAATGTATTTCCGAAAACAAGTAATTAAAGGGTGGATTTGTGAAACAAATTTAGGAAATTATGTAAGTAATAAATGAGCAAGATTCAAACTTTAGTTGTTATCCAGATGAGAAAGTAACTAGGGTGTACGTGTTCCCCATAAACTCATAACACGGTAAACCTAGTAATAGCAATCCTTTCCTAGTGTATTACATGCAAAGTGATAAGTTAGGCATCTCTAAATCCTTGGTCCGACGTCTAGAGAAATTCACCCCGCACCTTGGTTCGGCTATATGTGTATAATTTACTAACCCTTACCTTTACCTCATATTATACATCGCATTGATGTATGTCTTAGTTTTCACCCCCGCACCAATCGACATTAGACTATTAGATAGTATCACACTAAATCTATGTTGATAATTTTTTTCTCGTTAATTACCTCCTTGGTCCGGCAAGTAGTAACGATGTAAGTTCTAACGTGGGCCACCGTTAAAAAGATTTCTAAGTGAAAGAATTATCAATGCATGCAATAACACTTTTCAAGAATTAGTTAGTTACTTTTCATACGTTGTTAATCACTCATGGTTCCCACAACCCTATTTGTGGATTTATTTACCCATAATAGCAAGAACACAATTCATATTTTTAGATGAAGAAATCATGAACTTACGTAATGAGTAGAAGAAACATAGAATCTCCTCTTGGATTGCAAAGTCAAAATCTTCCAAATGAATTTAGGAAATTAAGAATTGCTAAAGTTGCAAGTTAATCTCCCAAAGTGAAGAACTAGAATAAAAGTAATAAAGTCTAACCCCCAAAAACGAGGTTTACATGCCTTATATATAGAAAAATAAGTCCTAACTAAAAAGGAAACTAAATAAGGAAATAATGTTTCAGGACGCATCTTCATCTACGACACTGACCTATGGACTCTGGATTGACCTACGGTCCGTAGGTCCCTTCAGTGACTCAAGACTTAGGCAAATTTTCAACTTCCAAAACATCATCTCTGAAGCAAACGACAAATCAATAGTACGGACCGTGGTTTGATCCACGGTTCGTAGATCCTCCTCCGTAGCTCCACATTTAGAATCTTCAAAATCAGGTACTGGAACCCCTTCTTTGAATCATTTGACTGAACAACAGTACAACCCATAGGTCAATCTATGATCTGTGGTTTGCAACCATGGTTGCACACTTGGCCAAGAATTCCCTGATTTTCCTTCAAGCCTTGCTTGCCCATCTACAGTCATCATCTACAGAGCGTGAATGGACCTAGGGTCCGTAGATCACCTCTGTAGATGCTCTTTTCAGCACATCTTTCAACTGTGTCTCTCAGTTTCCACGTCTGAACATATTTCCTGCAAACATGGTAAAAATTCATAAAAACCAATACAAAATGGCCCTATACAGTCACAACTCTTAAGTGACATGTATTAAAAATACCGTAAACTCACGATATATCAGAAACATTGATGCATCTTTTGACCTTACTTTGGGAGTAGCAGAGTCAGACAGACTAATTCGTAAATCTCATGCAAACTTCATGAAAGGTTACTCTAGTTGATCAAATACGTCTCATGACTCACTTATTGTTGAGGTTTTGGGTGTTCGAGAAGCACTAAGGTCACTAAAGGCAAACTTTTCATAATAACAATTATTATAGAAATTGAAAGTTTTTTGGTTAAACAAGCATCAGCAAAATCTTACAACAACTCTTAGTTTTTTATATATTATTATTCGAGATTGTAAAGCACTCATATGTAGCTTTACTTCTATTTCCTAGTGTTTTGTTAAAAGAACAGCGAGCCAATGTTCCCATTAGCTAGCTCAGGTTTCGGGTTCTACGTCTAATGCTATGGAGTGGAAACTAGATTCCCCATCTTTAATTTATGATCTACTAAACATTCCTTTGATTAATAATTATTAGAATGCCTTTTTCGAAAAAAAAAGCTGTAATGTATCTCATACATCAAAAACCTAATGCATTTTCGAGACAAATGAATCCATACACCATCATATCGATAGTAAAGCAATTGAATTTATGCCATGCTAAATGATGATAATGGTTGTTCAGAAATTTTGTGATTGCTTTTCCTCATGGATAGAACTCCATTCTAACATAAAGACATACCTTCTTTAATTTTGAGTGTTGGATGATCTTCAGATGAAATACATTTGCAATCTAGTACGGCATATTGTTCATGAAATAATTGGAAGCGGGAAACTTGGTTATATGCAAGTGAACTAATACACAACGAAGAGGTTTCTACCAAGCTAGGTTCATCAGATATTGTCATTAAGTACATTAACATCATTATACTAATGAATGGATCCTTAAGTCCAACCCAAATGTACGTGCTAATTTGAGTAGTACAACTACCAAGGCTTCGTTTTCCATATTTTTCTTACAACAAAAACGACCCCAGCATGATTTGTTCACTGCTTTCTTCTCCTTCGTTTCAAAAATTACAGTTAAACTACTCGATAAATGAAGATACTACTTAGTTTAATTTAAATTTCTAGAGTTCAAAGGAAAGGACATGAGTCTTGACATTGGTAAAAGCTTTTGAATTTGTTTCCCCAGGTAGTACATGGGAATACCTCATAGTTTTTACAAATGTTTCCGGTCATGTGGAGGTGCCACTTTTAGGAAATCCTCAACTTATGAATAGAATTCCAACCTTAACCACATATTTTGAAAAGAACGGCACTACAATTACAACTTTTGACTTAATTGAATGGAAGAAAATTTATAAAGGGTTTTGAGGCCATGGTATAAAGATAAAACTAACCCTTGTTTGAACTTAAGATTGTAATAATTTGACAAGATGTATCCTCACTAATTAATCAACTTATCAACATCATTGTGTCTACTAATAACATAAATACTGCACACAATTCATTCTCCTTATTTTAATCTACATTCTACTCTATAATTTAGTTATGATCATGACTCTAAAGAATCGTTGGTGGTTGGTTGACCCACAAGCACAAATAGCGGATAACTCTGTCCTGTTAGACTTAGACAAATGAGAAGAAATCACATAAAATTTAATACTTCTGCATTAGGCTTAGAAATATACATTGACCTTGTACTTATAAATGACTTATATGCTTATTAGCTACTACTAATGATGACTAAGATGCTTTTGAATTGAATTATAATTGTCAAGATCTATGATGAACTGGAGAGGCACACTTTTGGTGTTGAATGTGAGCTTGATAAAAGATACAAATGGACATTTCTACAGCAACCATAAGGTATATATCCTCTTAAACTAGACTCAACATCAGTAATAAGTATGTGTTTTGTAAATGCTTATCATCCATTTAATATATCGCAGGATATCATTCTGTGTTCCGAAGAAGTGTCCATTTGTAGATTTTATCAAGCTCACGTTCAACATCAAGAGTACGCCTCCGCAGTTCATCAAAAATATTCACTAAGATAATTCAATTAAAAGGCATCTTATTTAACATTAGTAATAGCTAATAAGCATATAAGTCATTTCTTAGTACAAGGTCAATGTATATTTCTAAGCCTAACGCAGAAACAGTAAATGTTATGTGATTTCTTCTCATATGCCTAAGTCTAATAGGATATAGTTATCCGCTATTTGTGCTTAAGGAGAAAAAAAATCATTTACTATTTCACTATTTCATTAAAAGTGAATCCTAATGTTGTTACAATATGAACATCATTTGATGCATCATAGAGTAGTTTTTTTGGTGAGTTGTGAATAAATTACCTCATGGCTGTACCGATAGAGTGTTTTAGGACAATCAAAATTTTAGTATGTAGCCATATAAATTCATGCCTTGAAACTATAAATTTTCAAGATTTTGATAAGCACCTACCTTTTACTCTCACCTTTTATTGTTTAAGAACAAAGATTAGGTGGGAGGGGTAGAGTTTCTGGAAAGAGATTGTTTGTTGGGTGTGGGCAGGTTCTTGATGAATTTATTACTAAATCTTCAAAATAAATTTGTGATGATAAGAAGGTAAGAGGGTCCCTTTTTATAAAAGATAAATAGAGAAAATATTAGAGTTTCACAAAGAAATCAGTAAATTCATGCTAATCCAAACAAGGTAAATTGTTTAATAACTTCCCAAAAATAAGTCTTCATGTTTGAAAAGATATAAAAAAATTCTTGAGCTATAGAAATAATATCATTTATTAGAAAGGTAAAATATTTAGTAAATTGCCTATGCTATCTCCTTATATTGGAAATAGATTAAAATTTGTTTGGTCTTGAAATATAAAAGATTTATTAGAAAGGTAAAAAAAATTAATAACTTTCCTAACATCAATTTGTATATTTGGAAAGAAATCAAAATTTGTTTGAGCAACCCAATTAAAAGATTTTTTTTAGCATGGTTTTTTTGCATTGTATAAATGTAATTGTTGGAGTTTGAAATATTTATTGGGATTTTTACAAGAATAATATGTACAATTTTGTGCTTTCAACAATAAGATATTAAGTAGTTAATTTGGACTTATAGAGAAGAAAACATTAAATTATGTATGGCCTGTAGTGGTAGCATTATGTGATTTACACAAAAAGTTGAAGGGAATTTGAATTGTTTTTTTTTTTCATGTAGGAACTTGTTTTTCTTGTGTACCCTAGGAAACAAAGTCTTGAATTTTTTTCATAGAATTGAGAAGTACATTATTTTACTAAACCTATATATAGACATTACACTACAACCATTTTCTATTTATACACTTATGGTTAGGAGTGGGCATTTTTCATATTAGTGAGAAATTGTTGACAAAACAATAAGGAGGCTAGCCTTATAGAATAGTGAAACGCAAGCAATGAAGCTCCATAGTATAATTGACACTATCCACTCTTTTTTTTTTTTAAATTACGATGAAACCCTTGTTTTGCTCAAAAAAGGGGAGTTACTATCTCCACTTGATTTATCATTTGAGGAAATAAAATAAATTGATGCTAAGAAAACCACTCATTGGAGGCATTAAAATTGGCACAATATGTTATGCATCAACATAATTGGGACTTACCTATAGATATTTACGAATAATTTGAATTGTCAATTAATCTAATTCTTCTATAACATCCAAATGATACATGTATCCTAAAAATGGGTTTTGGACTTGAATTTTTAAGTCCAATCACCTAAAACTTCTTCAACCATAATTATACTAATTACCCCAGATTCCTCAAAGGTGTCTTCATACGATGCATCTTCAAATCCCACATTAGTTCTTCGGATCATCCTGTAGTTTTTTCATAAGAAAAAATGTTAATTCCCCATCTTGCCACCACTGCAACAAATGGGAAAATAATAATAAGACCAAACACATAAATAGAAGCATTAAGTTTGTGCCAACAGCTAGAAAGATACTTTAACTATATTAGTGCCAAAATAGAAAGCACTTTTTGGTAGAAGTCTGTCCTTCAACCTCTATAATTGATAGATCACACACATAAAGACAAATATTATTGATATGTATTAAGAATGATTCACAAATTGTCCCTTTGATAAGAAAAGAGAAAAACACCTTTAATCAAATCTAAAAGAGCCTTAGAAAAAAAATGAAAAAGGAAAAGTAACAAACCCTCACACTTCCATCCTTCTTCCTTTTTCATCCAAATTTCTTTAAGAAAGTAAGAACTCAAGCCATAATTTTCATTTTCATACCTAGTGAAATATGTCATAGTATATTCTTGAAGAATTGACAGTTAATTTTGCCACGCCTCGAGCCTAGACCCTGGACGCGACTGGCACTCAAGAACTATTGTTGGCCCCAAGCAAACCCTTGGTATGGCTTAACTCTTAGTGGAAGACTTACTCAACATTGAATAACTTAAATGAAAACTTTAATTCCAATAACTGCTCAGAATATTTAAGGAAAATATTCACCAGCCAAAGTGGCAACTCAAGTCTCAGACATCAATAACTGAAATGAACAAGACTAATGAACTATAATTATCTATCTATGAAGCCTCTACTAACTGAGATGGACGTCAAGACAAGACCCATGACATCCTAATAAAAACCAGAATGAATAAAGTACACAAGGGATCCTCTGAAAAGTAAGGAGGCTCACCAACAACTCTGAAGCTCAACTAGATCAACGAAGCACTGGATGCTGATTCTGGTTACCTGTATCTGCATCATAAAAGATGTAGGACAAATGGTGTCAGTACATGAAATGTATGAGCATGTGAGCGGAAATATAAACAAGCCATAAGCTTGAATTGGAACTGAAAGAAACACTTACCTCGTCTCAACTCAACTCATCTCAATATAAGGCGCTAATAAAGATGCAATTTAAAGAAAAGAAAAGCTTTAAAACATGTAGATAGAAACTCAATGTATTGAAATACACAATATTAATTAGTTTTGTATATGAAAATATAAGTAACTCTGTGGGAGAATCTCTAACGGACAACCATCACTATGAGCTATGTGATGATACGCTGATACAGTGTCTCGTCCATGCTATCAGAACCGTCCTATACTTTGCCGGGGTATAAAACTCCTCAACTAGGTGGATCCACTAAGCTATGCCTAAAAGCAATAAGGAATCATCTAAAAAGATGACCCTCTCTATCATTGGTAAGTCTTTATTCTTCGAGGACGATAAACATATTCTTTATATTTCAGTCTTCCATTTTAGTTTCAGTTTTACTAGAGTTAGTTGGGGGCATGTCCCAACATCTCTAGTCAAGTAGAGTCTCATTTCAGATATAGACATATTTAGCTTTATTATTTGAGTTATAGTTCAGTATCTTAAACTCTTGCTTAGTATTTATTTATTCAGATTACCATTGGGTATTCCCTACTTTCACTTAATTATGGTATTAAGCTTCCGCATAGTATATTTTATTTAGTGATCTTTAAGTATTCTTATCATATGCCAACTCATGATCAGCTTGGGGTCACTCGTGATCCTAGGTCCCATGTTTATGTTAAGGATTAGCCTAGGGGAATGGCAAACTATGTATCAGAGCATTAGGTATAAAGGTCCTAGAATGTATGAAAAGCTGCACTAAGTAGATTCCTTTTCCTAGGTATGAACTGCACCACATCTACTGAGAGGGAGGCTGCGAAGTGTTTTAGGAAAACTTCACTTTTTTTGCTACTCTTATCGTGCATGAGGTATGATCCAACGTCTCGTTATAATTCTTCATTATACATTTCAGATCATGCCTCCTCATAGAGCTTACACAATGAAAGCTAATGCCCACAATGCTAACGCAGCTCCTCCAGTCCCAGAACATAAGGTTTCGAATGAAGAGTTTCAGAAAGCTATCCAGTTGTTGGCTCAAAGTGTCAGTAACCAGAACTATCAGCAGGTTCTAGTTCATGCAAATACTAGTGATGGATCAGTTGCACCTAGGGTTCGATATTTTGTTCGGATGAATCCACCTGAGTTTAGGGGTGGCAATTTAAGCCAATATTAGTGAAATGACTCCATTTTGCCCATATTTAATGACTTGGATCACTAGTATTTTAATTGGTTAAATATGGGTTTCAAGTTATTTTAAGATTCTCTACAAATATGGTCAAAATGGGCTAAATAGGTATATTCATATTGACCCATAATAGATCATTTAGTTTTCACTTCTTGTCAAAATTCTTAATTGTGCTAAAAAATAACAAAATTTAGTATTGATTTTCAAAAATTCAATTCATTTTCAAACTTGATTGAAATAACATATTTTTTTTTTGTTTTTGGAAAACAAAATAAAATTAGGGGTAGGTTGGTGGAAAGGGGGTGGGGTTGCCTGGAGGAGGGGGTAAATTTTTATTTATTTTTTGTTTTTGGGAAACAAAATAAATTTAGGGGTCGGTTGGTGGAAGGTGGGGGTAATTTTCTTTTTGTTTTGAAAAAAAAAACAATTTTGTTTTTTGTTTTTGGAAAACAAAAAAATTTAGGGGTAGGTTGGTGGAAGATGGGCGTGGGGGGTTCCCGGGGGAGGGGATAAATTTTATTTTATTTTAAAAAAATAATTTTTTTTTATTTTGGAAAACAGAAAAATTTAGGGGTCGGTTGGTGGAAGATGTGGGGGGGGGGTTGGAGAGTGTCCGGGGGGAGGGTGTAAATTTTTTTTTTTTAAAATAGATTTTTTTTGGTTTCTAGAAGACAAACACATTTAGGGGTAGGTTTGTGGAAGGTGGAGGGGGGGACGCCCTAGGGGTGGGGGGCGCTTGGGGAAAGGGATAATTTATTTTTTGAAAAATAGATTTTTTAAAAACAGTTAGAACAATTTTACCCAAACCATATTAGACCAAATCCATATTTACACATATTCTAATTGGGTGGATTGTAATCCAAACCATTTTCAATTCATCCAAATCCAATATAATCCAACAATTTGCCACCCCTACCTGAGTTTCTAGGGTCGGAGATTGGTGAGCACGTGGAATGAATAACTTATATTAATGAAATTAGTTGCTTAGCATAATCTATTAAAATATAAAGGTTCTTGTCTATTGTAGCCTTGAGGAATGCCTAGCTGTGTATGAAGAGGTTGTATGGGCGGCCACATCATATCTTACTTAGGTGTGTCGTAGGGTAATTTTAGATAAAGGTCCTAAGATGGTGAAATGGCTACTTGACGAATGTGCTTATGTGTTGCATATTGGTACTAGTTGAACACGGTTTCTTGTAATGTGAAGCATGATGAATGGTAAGTCACTTTGGGTAGTCTTGATGTGGTACGTAGTATGGAGGGTGGTATGAGACGCCTTTCATGCATTGCACAAAGTTTAGCATCAAGGGTTACTTGAGGTGAAGTCTAAATGTGAAGAAGGTCTTATATGTTGGTTACGATGTATTCTAGGCTTTTATGCTTATGACTTGTGATAATTCTCAAAAGAACGCATACGCATGGTTATAAACCAAAATGTCCCTTTAAGCATGTTTTTGCATGGTCATCATACTTAGTACATATGTGTGTGCTAATCCATATTTCTTCTATTTTCTGCAAATGTAGGTTTCGGCAAGTGATAGCATTTTGTAGTGAAGCTTGGGATTACAGTTCTCTCAACACCTATCTTTTGTATGTTCTCATATATTGAGAACAATGATTTCATGTTTCTAGGTTCTTTAAGTTTTACAACTTCGTGTAAGTTTTCAATACAAAGGGTCGTGACCCTATCTTGTTAAAGTTTGTCTAAGATGGCCATGTGAGACTTAATATTTCTGCTACTTTATAAATAAGACTTTTAAATATTTTGTAGGTTTATGATTAAAATGTTTTAATTCCTTACGATTTCTATTACCTAAGGGATGAATGAATTCTATGAGGCTTGTATAAGACCCTTTCAGAGTCAAGTAGGCCATGTTACGACTAGGGGGTGCTCTCGAGTCATGAATAATATGGTATCAGATCATAAGGTTTTGAGAATGGTTCTTTAGCTTGATGTCTTACAAGCCATGTCTAGTAGAGTCTTGTTCATCGATGTGAGTCGCGACACATCTATGAGCGAAAGGCTATAGGACGATAAAAAGTTACACTTCTTTCATATTCTTAAAGTCGTGCCATAGAGTGTGGTTCTATAAGTGTCCTTTTCCTAATCCTTCTCATGTGTTTATAGGATATGAATACAAGGGCTAACCCGAGGATAGCAGGAGAGAAGAATGTGGAGGAAGGAGTTCCTCCCCAAGGTCCCTAAGGTGACCAAGTTAAACAAGCTGATCAAGAGCCTCAAGATAATGAAGTTCCAGTGATTCCCCCGAACATGACCAATGAAGAGATTACAATGACTTTTCTAGCCCTAGCTCGAGCCATGATGGCTCAAGCGAAAAGAGATGTGGGGCCTAAGGTCAATGCTTATGAGAGTACCATGGCCTCAAGGTTGAAAGACTCTGTGAGGGTGAATCCTCCTATGTTTCTTGGCTCTAGAGTGGGAGAAGATCCCCAAGAATTTTTGGATGTAGTTTATAAAATAGTCAATGCTATGGGGGTATCTTCTAAGGATAAAGCGGAGTTGGTATTCTATCAATTGAAAGATGTGGCCCAAGTGTGGTTCAATCAATGGAAGAGCAATAAGCCCTTAGAAGCGGGTCCTATATAATGGGAGGAGTTTAAGGAAGCATTCTTAGTAAGGTACTTTCCCTGGGAGAAGAGAGAGTGTAAGATTGAGGAGTTCGTAAATCTTAGACAAGGTAACATGAATGTGGAGGAGTATTCTTTGAAGTTTACCTTGTTGTGTAAATATGCTCCATCTTTGGTATGAGATGAGTAGGTTTGTGACAGATGTAACCGACCTAGTCAAGGAACAGTGTCGTACGGCAATGCTCCATAGTGATATGGATATTTCTAGACTCATGGTGTATGCTCAATCCATTGAGGTGTCCAAGCTTAAGATGATGAGTAGAGAATTGAAGAGGGGGTAGATCCGATGAGCAACGTAAACCTAGGTTCAAGAAGAGAGCTCCTGACCAAGATTTTTCAAGTGTTCCCAAGGTTAACCTAGAGAGAGGTGGTGAATCTCAATTTTCTAAACCTACCTGCACTAATTGTGGGAAGAGACATTTTTGGAAGTGCCTAGCCGGTACAAATGGGTGTTATGGTTGTGGGAAGAATGATCACAAGGTGAAATATTGTCCTACTCTTTCGGCTAGGGGAAGGGAGGCCAAACAAGCTCCTTATGTTGGCCCAGATCCTAATGCTCCAAAGAAGAACAATTTCTATGCACTTCAAACCAATGAGGGCAAGAGAGCTAATTCGGATGAAGTTACCGGTAAGTTGTAATTTCTTATGTTGTCTTATGTTGAGGCTTAGTTGGGTTTTCTCCTAAGTAGGGGATGGTAAGTTGAATAGTAGGTTGTTTAGGGTGTTGATATCCTTATCTCTTTCCTTCTATTCTTATTCAAGCTTGAGACCAAGAATTCCTAGTAGCTTGTTACATGTTATGGAGTCATGTGTGAATTTGAGTTATCATGGATTCCTTATGTTATGCATGTTATATTTGAATTCTTGTTTGGATTGAAAAAAAATGAGTTTTCATAATTGTGCTTCTCATGTTTATATGCATCTATGATAAGTTGCTTAAATATTTCATGAGTTGACTTGTTGAAGCATGCTAGATGTGTTTTTATGAAAAGTTACATATTGTGCTTTTATGAGAAAATTGCTTAAACGTGCCTAATGATGTTGAGATGAGCATGAGGTGATTTGGAGAAGGAAGCTCCTCAAAATGAGAAATGTGAAGTTTTGTTGTATAATAAGTTTGTAGATGTATTTCCTACCTTTTTGTTGTGTTTTACGCTTATTGATGTGGAGTTGATGTTCCTCCAAGTTTTGTCCAATTATGTTGATGTTGCATGCATGATTGTGGACTGCTAGTCTTGAGTCGTTCCCCTTAATGATGCTTAAGTGTCATTCAAGGGTGAATATTCCTCAGTGGAGGATAATGTAATGACCCTAAAAATGAACTAGTGAAACTAGAGCCTCACATGTGAGTTTGAAGTTGGTAACTTGTTAAAATTATGAGTTTTGGCTTTTAAAGTTAAGTTATAAGTGTTTTTAGGTTAAACATAAGAAACAACCATGACGTTCGAAAACTAGTTGTTTGGTGCTAATGTGTTCTAATGTGTTGTTGTTGAAAGTGTTGTGTGGTTGAGGTCTAAAACAGGTAGAAGTGACCCTAGCACCTAGATGAACATGTGTAGGACTTAAATATCTAGGTATGACTCCCTAAGGACTCCGCCTAAGGGTCCTTGAGTTGGATACTAAGTTAAAACCCCCAAGCTGCCAAAGTGGTGATCTACGATCATGACTTACGGCAAGTAGGTCCACTTATGCCTCGTAAGTCTACCTCCGTAAGTCAAGACTTGTCCCAAAAAGCCTTAGCTCCTATGGCCAAGTATCTGTCACAAACGACGAGCCAACAGGACGGCCCGTCACTCCACCTATGATCCGTAGGTGTAGAGTCGTAGGTCGCACCTGCAGGCTGTCAAGTGATACAACCAAGCCAAGGGTGGTTTGGTAAATTCCACCCTTGGCCAATTAAATATTGGGATGGTTATTTTGTGTATTTTTTAGGTATTTTAAGTTAATTAAAACAATTAAACCTCCATTTTTGAATTCATTCTTCAAAATCAAAACCACTCTTTCAAAAAGGTTCTCTCTAGAACAACAATGAAGTTCAAGGTCAATTTGGAGCTAGGGTTGACTATTTTGAATGCTTTCTTCTCCAAATTCGTGTTGAATTCATCTCTAAGGTACGGTACCCCTTGATCCTTGATTAATCTTTCACTCAAGGAGTCGAATCAAAAGAGATTTCAAAGCCTTTGAAAAATCAAAAATCCTATTTTCTAATCTAAGCGTGGGTTCATTTTTAAAACGTTTTCTAGGTCATTCTAATGATGAATGGTGATTTGATTAAGGATTTAAAGATGATTTTATATTGAATTCCTTCAAGAACCCATGTCCTCCATATATCTCTTTATTATGGAATTTGATTGCAAATTGGTTAATTAAGGAAGTACGATGAATAGTATGTGTTTATTTGAAGTTAATTGTTGAATTCATGCAAATTGTTATGCATAATTGTGGTGAATTAGTGATGGGTTGGTGATGTGAGGATCATGGCTTGGAAAGGTAAATTTCGAATGAAATCATGTTGAATTACTCTATGGGAACTAAGGCAAAGCACTGAGTGGATATGGTTAAGATGGTGACTCTTCCCAATGTTAGGCTAAGAGTCCAATGAACATCTTTGAATATCCCATAAACTATGTTCCTACGTAGGATGTGTGCTAGTTCTACCCTTCACGAGTAGAACACCTTTCTTCGGTGTGGTGTTATATGACACCGGATTCCATGACTTAGCTATCATGGTCTATGTCGGTTAAACGCCAAATCCCATGTTGTGAGATGTGCACTCTAGTTACTTGATAGATACTACAAACTATAGGTAGTAGTATAGGAAGCTACCTATATATTGCACGGTAGACTTTGAATGTACTATAGTGAGTTCTCAAAGCCTTAATGGCTAATGAATGAAAGTCCTCTAAATGCATAAATGTGTCCTAAATGGTTCTAATGAAGATTGTTTACTTGTTGTCTAAATGAAATGTGGAATGAATAACTTATATTAATGAAATTAGTTGCTTAGCATAATCTATTGAAATATAAAGGTTCTTGTCTATTGTAGCCTTGAGGAATGCCTAGCTGTGTATGAAAAGGTTGTATGGGCGGCCAATTCATATCTTACTTAGGTGTGTCTTAGGGTAATTTTAGATAGAGGTCCTAAGATGGTGAAATGGCTACTTGACGAATGTGCTTATGTGTTGCATATTGGTACTAGTTGTACACGGTTTCTTGTAATGTGAAGCATGATGAATGGTAAGTCACTTTGGGTAGTCTTGATGTGGTACGTAGTATGGAGGGTGGTATGGGGCGCCTTTCATGCATTGCACAAAGTTTAGCATCAAGGGTTACTTGAGGTGAAGTCTAAATGTGAAGAAGGTCTTATATGTTGGTTACGATGTATTCTAGGCTTTTATGCTTATGACTTGTGATAATTCTCAAAAGAACGCATACGCATAGTTATAAACCAAAATGTCCCTTTAAGCATGTTTTTGCATGGTCATCATACTTAGTACATATGTGTGTGCTAATCCATATTTCTTCTATTTTCTGCAAATGTAGGTTTCGGCAAGTGATAGCATTTTGTAGTGAAGCTTGGGATTACAGTTCTCTCAACACCTATCTTTCGTATGTTCTCATATATTGAGAACAATGATTTCATGTTTCTATAGTCTTTAAGTTTTTCAACTTCGTGTAAGTTTTCAATACAAAGGGTCGTGACCCTATCTTGTTAAAGTTTGTCGAAGAAGGCCATGTGAGACTTAGTATTTCCGCTACTTTATAAATGAGACTTTTTAATATAATGTATGGTTTTGAATAAAAGGTTTTAATTCCTTACGATTTCTATTACCTAAGCGATGAATGGATGTTATGAGGCTTGTATAAGACCCCTTCGGGGTCGAGTACGTCGTGTTACGACTAGGGGGTGCTCTCAGGTCTTGAAAAATATACCCTGCTACAGGTATAGAGTCATGCTGGATTGATCACTAAAATGATTCCCACAAAAGGGACTTACAACCTACGGGGCACGTAGTTTTGGGACTTGAGGGTGACTGACCATAGTCCACTCGATATTAAGCTTCTTCCAATTGATTAAGTAATTCACAAGTTATGACTGAAGTTCTATAATACTGGATAGCTCAAAATACTGACATGCTAACTGAAAATGCAACGTTAATATACTGAAAATGAAACATTAAATCCTGAGGCATGTATAACTGAAATATTTGACCTAGTATGTGCAATTCCTGGAATTACAAACTACATCACTAGGGTTCTAAATTTATGAAAGGATCTGCGCAAAACAATAATAAAATCATGATAATCAGATTACGGACATTAAAGTAACTAAATAATAATGATCTGTTGAAATTGTAGGAATTCTACATCTAGATAATATTAAGGGAATCAAGAATCTGATTGAATTCTAGGAACCTAATAGGCAAAAGGAACCCACTAGTGAAATTTCACATACCTAGTGACGAAATTCATAGAGAAATCTTTTGATTTTAAGGATGGAACCGAAGGAAACTTGTTGCGTTCTTGAGAAGGGTTTGGTCGCCTCTTTCTCCTCTTGCGTTCTAATTTATCTATGTTTTGGTGAATGATTTGCTTAGGGTAGATTCTAATTAAGTTTCTAGGCTCAAACTAACCAAACCTACGTAGTTTAGGGGTTAAACGACATAGTTTAGGGGTCCAATGCATAAGGAAAAGACCAAAAGACCCTGACTTAACTATTGTCAGGGTCACTGACGGACGGGACCAATGGACCTTCGACCAACTTATGGTTCGTGCTGGTCAACCGTTAATGGGATTCTGGGGTTGAAAATAGGGGTTTGATCCATGGACACGGACCATGGTTCATGGGTTCGGCCATGTGTCGACACTTAGAATATTTTTTTAGGAACTTCTAGGGGAGGGTTGTAGGTGGTGCACCACGGACCATGGGTCCTCTTACGGTCCATGGATGGTGTCACACCCCAAGTCTACACCCTGGACATGGCCGGCTCTCGAGAACCATTGCTGGCCCTAAGCGAACCCTTGGCCTGGCTTACTTACTCAGTGGAAGACTTTACGCAATAAGAAGAGAATTCAAATGCAAGATAACTCAACTGTCTCAAACTAAACTCATAAAGTTTTAGAAATAAACATTTAACTTAGCCAAAATGGCAACTCAAAACTGAACATTAGTCAATTACAAGATAAAGACAAATGAACTAATTAACTATGTATTTATGAAACCTCTAAAACAACTGAGATGGATTTCGGGACAAGCCCCACACATCCTAATGAACTGAAAATAATACTGAAAGCAATAAAAGAAACCTCTAGAAAGCAAGGATGCTCACCACAAGACTCTGAAATGCTCAACTAGATCAATGGTACGTTGGATGCCGATCCTAGTTATTTGTGTATGCATCAAAATAAGATGCAGGCCAAATGGCATCAGTACATTGAATGTATGAGTATGCGAGGGGAATTCTAAAACACGGCATAAGCTTGAAAGGAACTGAAGAAACAAACCTGGTATCAACTAAATTGAACTAAACTACACTGATTTCAATATAAAGTAGTGTAAATAAATGTAGTATAAAGAAAAGCTTTAAAACATGGTTTTCAACTCTATGTATTCATAAATACAATAATTACTCTGTATGTATGCAAAGATACAATATGAACTATGTTTGTATATCAAAATACAATATCGCTGATGTATATAAAAATACAAGACATAAGTTTAAAAGGAACTGAAGAAACAAAGCTGGTATCAACTGAATTGAACTGAACTAAACTGATTTTAATATAAAGTAGTGTAATTAAATTCAGTATAAAGAAAAGTTTTAAAACATGGTTTTCAACTCTATTTATTTAGAAATACAATAATTACTCTGTATGTATGCAAAGATACAATATGAACTCTGTTTGTATATGAAAATACAATATCGCTAATGTATATAAAAACAAAATACTGCTGTGAGTTTCTCTAACAGACAACCATCACTTAAGAGCTATCGTGATGATACAACACTTCTCCTCACGCTGTCAGGGCCGTCCTATACATTGCCAAGAGTATAGAACCTGAACTACTAACTGGATCCAAAAGTCTATGCTAAAAAACACTAAAGGAATCATCTAAAAAGTATGACCCTTTTCTACCCATGGTGACTACATGGTTTATCGTGGCTCAGAGTTTTCTAAACTCTCCCCCATATAGGTGCTCAATACTACTCCCAAAATATACTACCTCTTTATTTTTAAAATCAGAAATACTTTCTCTGGTTTAAAATAATTGCTCAAACCTTAGCTCAAAGGATATCTTGGAAATCTCAGTTTCCTCTCTTGCTTAATTGTGAAAGCATTTACTCTTTAACTGAAAAGTTAGCTCAAAGGCTCTTTACTGGAAAACTAGCTCAGAGGCTCTTTACTGAATAACTAGCTCAAAGGCTCTTTACTGAAAAACTTGCTCAAAGGCTCTTTTGGAAATCAAGGTTGTCTTTCTTCTTTCAATGTGAAAACTTTTTAACTCTTTGGGAATACATTGTCCCGATATACTCTTCTGAAGAAATGAACTTCAAACTTTACTCTTTACTCAACAAAAAACTCAAGTCTTAAACCAAAGTTAAAAACATTTGTAAAAGACTCTTGGAAGACTCTATGAACTTCTCTTGACTTGAATCTTAACTTTCCTTGAATGGAATTATGGATTCAAGGATTGTGGTTTGTGATAGTAAAGATCTCATGATGTTTAGGAATGATTTAGATAGCTAAACATGAAAAATGATCAATAAATCACTGCCTGGAAACTAGTTAGCGACGCGGAGGTGTATTTAAATTTTCGTTGTGAAATTTTTCTTTAGGCAGAGAGGTCCGTGACCTCTCCGCGATGCGAAGGGAAATTTGCACTTCTGATGAACAGGTCTGCGGCGTGGACCTGGTACCCAGTTTCTGCCCAAATTGTTCCTTCTTTGTTTTCTAACCCCAATTCACCTAAAGTCTGTTATTTTTCTCAAATTCCCTTTATATTCAAATATCCAGTATGTATACACAAGAATCTAACTGAAACAACTCAAGGAAACAATAATTTAACCTCAAGGAACTCCTCAATCTTAACCTAACTCAAGAACGAAGGCCAATTTCAAGAACACCATTCTAGATTCATCAACTTTTAACTTTCTAGAACAAACTTCGCTGAAATAAACATGATTGGCGCGTGTGGGTTAATGAACCCAATGCTATGAAAGACTCACATACCTCGTAGGGAGCACCCCTTGATGAAATCCACAAGTGAAATCCTTACGAACGACGATCTTTGTTCTTTTCTCCTTTCTTCTCCTCTTACATTCTTTCTCCAAAAACCCTAACTCTAATTTCAAAAGCGTGAACTGACCAATTTCAATTTACACCCTTAGAAATAATACCAAAAATGAATTAATTAATTTGGTGGTGAAAAGACCATACTGCCCTTCTATAATCCGGATTGGACTTTTCTTATTTGAACAACCCAACTTCCAATGGGCATAACTCACTCATACAAACTCGGAATTGCGCAAACTCGGCGGTGTTGGAAAGATTATTCCAAGATATTTCGTACGATATCTGGAAATATGCCTAACTCACCTTGAGCTAAATGTGATGCTCGTTTGAAATTGACCAAAAACTATAACTTAACATAACTTAACCAATTTTTTAGATTTTTTATTATTTTCAAAAATCACTCTTTCTAATTCTAGCTCTTTCTAGTTCTTTCAATTTGCAAGATGTTACAATATCTCCCCCTTGGGAACATTCGTCCTCGAATGAGATTACTCTTACTAGGCCAAAGGTGTAACATTAACATTAAGCTCAAACACCCAACAAGATAATGCAATTACAACATACTAATTGGATAAATAAAATCCATGAAAAGGATTAGTACCTTAATTTGAAATTTCTACGGATTCAAAGAAATGTGGATATCTCTTCTTCATATCTTCCTCAGCTTCCCAAGTAGGTTCCTCAACAAACTGATTCCTCCTAAGAACTTTGACTAATGCTACCTTTTTTGTTCTCAACTTGCGAACTTGGCGATCTGGAATCTGAAGTGGAATCTCCTCATAAAATAAGCTATCCTTGATCACAATATATTTGGTTGGTATGCTCAATAGAGGATCACCCATACACTTTTCCAACATGGTGTAACACCCCGTATTCGAAAACAGACCAAAATACAGATTTTGAAAAGTTGCAGGTGCAACCTACGGTTGCCATCCACGGACCGTAGGTCAGACCACGGCCCATGCTGGTGGTCCGTGGTTCACCACTGCAACCCCTCCCTAGCCAAGCTCAGAAAATTTGGCTAAGTCTCGACTCACGGACAGACCCACGGTCCGTAGATTAGACCACGGTCTGTGGTCTGTGTCCGTGGATCAAGATCTCCTTACCCAGTCTCTGACATGAACTACAGTTGACCAGCATGGACCGTCATTCGATCCACGGTCCGTAGGTCTGACCGTAGATGAAGGATCAACAGCCAGTTAGCTGAAAATTCTGATGGGTCAACTTCAGATGGACATAACTTTTAGCAAAAATATAATTGTGTGTCCCATTACCTATGATATGATATATAATTGAATTATCTTTCTAACGCCACCGAGTTTGCTAAAATCTGACCTCTGAGTAAAAAGTTATACTCATTTTAGTGAAGCCGTGTCGGGCAGAGTCGATCGACGGACCCGATCTACGGACCGTCGATTGAATGACGGCCCGTCAGTCCATTCCGTCGATCACTCCGATAGCAGCTAATTCAGGGGTCTTTTGGTCTTTTCCTATTTTGTTTAACCCCTTAGCTACGTCGTTTAGACCCTAAATCATGAGGTTTTAATCAGTTTAATCCTAGAAACATAACTAGAACTTACCTTAGTCAAAATCATTAATCAAACTTAGAAAATTAGAAGCAAGAGAGGAGAAAAGATGTCAAGAACCCTAGTTCAAGAACGCAACAAGGTTCCTTCAGTTCCAGCCCCGAAATCGAAAGATTTCTCCGTGGAATTCTTCACCCCGGTATGTGGGATTTCACTAGTGGGTTCCTTTCGCCCATTAGGTCCCTAGAATTCAGTGATTCTTGATTCCATGATTATGAACAAACCTAGGGTTTCTAGAATTACAGAGATCATCATGACTTAGTTATTTAAATGTTCCAAATCGATTATCATGTTATTACTCGGTTTATCGCATGAATTTTAACCCTAGCTATGTATTTCTTTAGTTCTTGAATTACACATGCTAGGTCAGATATTTCAGTATTCAATTTTACATGCCTCAGTTTATGAATGCATCATTATCAGATTAATTGTTGCATTCTCAGTTTGCATGTTCAGTTTCGAGCTATCCAGTATTTATAGAAATTCAGTCATAATGTGTTAATCACTTAATCTATTGGGAGTAGCATAATATCGAGTTGCACTAGGGTTCAGCGTACCCATATAGTCCCAAAACTATGAGCCACGTAGGTGTAAGTCCCCTCTGTGGGCAACATCAGTTTAGTGATCACGCCAAAGATGCCTTTATACCTCTGGCAGGGTATATTGGGTCCTCTCAATGGGGCGTATACATTGGACTCCACATTTAGCTCATGTGGTTTTATGTCAGTTATTAGTAGCTCCCACAGTTCAGTCAGACTCTATTGCATTGACCATTTATCAGTATAATCAGTATTCAGTCTCAGCATGTTATAAATTGGTCATTGCATCAATTAGCTCAATATTCAGTTTATTATTTTTAGTATGCTCATGATCATGCCAGTAGGGTTAGCTTGGGATCACTTGTAGTCTTAGGTCCCGTGTTCGCGTCTCGGGGGTAGCTCGGGGCGTGACACATGGAGATGTGGAACACCGGATGAATTGCTACTAATTCTTGTGGTAGCTCTAACTCATAAGCTACATTGCAAATCCCCTTAGATATTCTATAAGGCCAATATACCAGAAACTGAGTTTCCTATTTTACCAAATCTCATATCGCCCTTCCTGGGTGAAACATTTAAATATACACAATCATCTACTTCAAACTCTAACTCCCTTCTCCTAACATCAGTGTATGATTCATGACGACTCTACGCTGTCCTCAACATCTCTTGAATCACTTTCACCTTCTTCATAGATTGATGAACTAAATCTGGTCCTATCAACCCAGCTTCACCAACTTTAAACCATCCAATAGGAGATCTGCATCTTCTTCCATAAAGAGCTTCATAAGGAGCCATTTGGGTGCTAGAGTGGTAACTATTGTTGTAAGTAAACTCAATGAGAGATAGGTGATCATCCCAATTACCCTTGAAATCAATCACACAATCCACCTTGATACCTCAAAACACTATCTCCCCCATGTTCAAAAACCATCACTTTTTTGCTTATGAACACTGGTCTTTAATTCAAGTAATAAAGGATCTTGGTCTTGCTTTTCTTTTACTTGTGACACTAATGATGATTCAGCCCCATTCATCACCACTACTCCTCCTTCTGTGGAATCCATTAGTGGAACTCCAGTCGTGCAAGTCTATGCACCTCTTTTGCGAACTCTTTCTTTCCTTCGTCAAAATGGATAGTACTACCTATAGACAACTTGCTCAAGGCATCAGTAACAACATTAGCCTTACCTAGATGATAAAGAATACTGATGTCATAATCTTTGAGTAATTCTAACCACCTCCTATGTTTGAGATTAAGCTCTTACTTACTTAACATCTACTGAAGACTCTTGTGATCGGTGAACACATCCACACTAACACCATAAAGATAATGGGGCCATATTTTCAAAGCAAATACTACGGCAGTCAACTCTAAGTCATGGGTTGGGTAATTTTCCTAATGATCTTTAAACTGTCTAGAGGAATAAGATATAACCTTGCCATTCTACATTAACACACAACCGAAACAAACTCTAGACACATCATAATAAACAACAAAGCCTTATGTACCTTCTTGTAAGATCAATACTGGGGCAGTAGTCAACCTCTTTTACAATTCTTTAAAGCTTTTCTCACAAGCTTCAAACCATTGAAACTTCACCATTTTCTGAGTTAATTTGGTCAAAAGGGACGAAATAGATGAGAACCCCTCTACGAACCTTTTATAATTTCCAGCCAAACCCAATAAATGCCTAATATCAATTGGAGATATGGGTCTAGGCGAATTCTGCACTGCCTCTATCCTTTGTGTATCAACTCTAATTCCATCACCGAAAAATATGTGGCCCAAGAACGCCACAGACTCAAGCCAAAACTCACATTTAGAGAACTTAGCATATAACTCCTTATCTTTCAAAGTCTGAAGAACTATTTTGAGATAACTAGCATGATCTTCCTCATTTCTTGAATAAATTAGTATGTCATTAATGAAGATGATAACAAACATATCTAAAAATGGTTTTGAATACCCTGTTCATAAGGTCCATGAATGTTGCAGGCGCATTGGTTAAACCAAAGGACATAACTAAGAACTCATAATGACCAAAAGGGTCATGTATGCTATCTTGGGAATGTCACATTTCCTTACTTTCAACTGATGGTGGCCTGATTTGAGGTCTATCTTAGAGAAACAAGTAGCACCCTGAATCTGATCGAAAAGATCATTAATTCTGGGAAAAGGATACTTATTCTTGATGGTATCCTATTTCAACTGACAGTAATCTATACACATCCTACGGGAACCATTTTTCTTTCTCACAAATGGAACTGGAGCGCCCCAAGGTGAGATACTTGGTCAAATGAAACCTTTCTCTAAAAGGTCTTTCAACTGCTCTTTTAACTCATGCAACTCTGTTGGTGCCATTCTATATCGTGGAATAGATATAGGACGAGTATCTAAAAGAATGTCTATACCGAAGTCTATTTCTTTCTCAGGAGGGACTCCGTGAAGATCATCAGGAAAGACTTCTGGAAACTCTCTTACTACTGAAACTGACTGAATAAGAGGTATCTCAACACAAGAGTCATTAACTCGGACTAAGTGATAAACACAACCCTTGGAAACTAACTTTCTTGCGTTAAGGTATGAAATGAAACGACCATTAGGCACTGTTGAGCTACTTTTCCTCTATAAGACTGGCTTATTAGGAATTTGGAACTTGACAACTCCAGTTCTACAATCAATGGAGGCATAACAAGCATGAAGCCAGTCCATACCTAGAATGACGTCAAAATCTACCATGTCTAACTCAATTAAATCAGCCATGGTGTCTTTGGGATTGATGGAAATGACACAATCACGATATACTCACTCAGCCAGAATAGACTCCCTAATATGTGTAGAAACACAAAAGCGTTCAATGAATTTCTCAGGAATAAAATCAAGCTTATTTGCAAAATAAGGAGTTATGAAGTATAAACTTGCTCCTGGGTCTATCAAAGCATAAACATCAAAAGTAAAGACTTTGATCATACCAGTGGAAACATCTGGAGAGTTCTCTTGCTCTTGTCGACTAGTGATGGCATAAAGGAGGGTTGCACCTCTGCCAGTACCGGATGTAGCTCCTATAGGTGCAACCTTGTATGATGGAGCAACTAATAAAGATTGGGCTCTATTGCCCTGATTTCCACTACGTTGCCTGTTCTTAGGGAACTCTTTAATGGAATGACCGTTCTGGCCACACTTGAAACAACTAGTGGAGCCATCATGACACATCCTTGAGTGGCTCCTACCATACTTAGCACATGTAGGAGTCTTAATACCCCCTTGTGCCTTACTAAGTTGTGAATGCGCAGGTCTAACTCTGAAGTTCTAAGAATTCTGACTATTGTACTCACATTTGTTACTTGGTGCAGATGCACTAGCAGATAATGAAGTAGGTCCTTTCTGCTTTTGTTTGAAAGAATACCGGTTCGCATTACTCTTTTGCTACCCGGATTCATTCCCTCATGTCTTAGTCCTCTTAATCTTAAACTATTCTCTATCATTCAGCTTGTCCTCTTTTAACATGTTGCACATGGATCATCAGCCTTGCTATGTCCATTTCACCTATTAACATGGATGCCTTACTTTTCTTACTTGACAGACGAGGAAACTCAACAACGAATAAACTCATCCTACTCATCATGTCGGCAACCATCTCTTTGCTTCTCTTAGCTCAAGGGGAAAGAAAAGACCCATGAAAGAACTCTCAAAACAGTCCAACTCACAATCGGTTACGTGCATGCACGAGCTAGAAAGAATCTTTTTTAGAGATAAAACTCTAACGCACGAAATGAGTATGAAAGAAGTGAAGGAATTTCCTAAATGTTAGAGCCTCCTAATTATAGATGTGGCCCGCTTCACACTGATAACTAGGACTCTACAGACACAACTCATAGACTCCCTAGGACTCTTGAACTCTGTACTCTGATACGAAGTTTGTTACTCCCTGAGCCTACACCTTGGAGTTGGCTGGCACTCTAGAACCATTGCCGGCCCTAAGCAAACCCATGGCCTAGCTTACTTACTCAATGGAAGACTTCAAACATTAAGAAAATAACTCAAATGCAAGATAACTCAACTGTCTCAAACCAAACTCATAATGTCTTAGAAATAAGCATTTAACTTAGCCAAAGTGGCAACTCAAAACTGAACATCAGTCAATAATAAGATAAATACAAATGAACTAACTGACTGTCTATCTATGAAGCCTAAAAAACAACTTAGATGAATGTCGGGAAATAAATAAAAGGGATCCTATCTACGACATCCTAATAAAGTGATAATAATACTGAAAGCAATAAAAGGGATCCTTCGAAAAACAAGGACGCTCACCAGAAGACTCTGAAATTCTAAACTGGATCAATGGTGCGCTGGATGCCGATCGTAGCTACCTGTGTCTGCATCATTATAATATGCAGGCCGAATGTCATCAGTACATTGAATGTATGAGTATGCGAGGGGAATTCTAAAACAAGACATAAGCTTGAAAGAAACTGAAGAAACAAACCTGGTCTCAACTGAACTGAACAGAACTAAACTGATTTCAATATATAGCAGTGTAACTAAATGCAGTATAAAGAAAAACTTTAAAACATGGTTTTCAACTCTATGTATTTAGAAATACAATAATAAATTTGTATGTATGCAAAGATATAATATGAACTTTGTTTGTATATGAAAATACAATATTACTAATGTATATAAAAATACAAAATATTATGGTGGGAGTTTCTCTAACCGACAACCATCACCAAAGAGCTATCGTGATGATACAGTGTTTTGCCTCACACTGCCAGGGCACTCCTATACCTTTCTATGAGTATATAACCTAAACTACTAAATGGATCCACTAGTCTATGCTAAAAAGCACTAAAGAAATCATCTAAAAATTATTACCCTTTTCTACCCACGGTGGCTGCATGGTTTATGACAGCTCAAAGTTTTCTGAACTCTCCCTCATATCGGTGCTAAATACTACTCCCAAAATATACTAGCTCTTTATGTTTAAAAACATAACTCCTTTCTCCGGTTTGAGATAATTGCTCAAAACTTAGCTCAAAGACTATCTTGGAAATCTCAGTTTCCGCTCTTGCTTAATTGTGAAATAATTTACTCTTTAACTGAAAACCTAGTTCAAAGGCTCTTTAGTGAAAAACTATCTCAGAGGCTCCTTACTGAAAAAATAGCTCAAAGGCTCTTCACTGAAAAACTATCTGAAAGGCTATTTATTGAAAACTGGATCAAAGACTCTTTACTGAATAACTAGCTCAAACTCTCTTTTGGAAATCAAGGTTTCCTTTCTTCTTTAAATGTGAAAACATTTTACTCTTTGGGAATACATTGTCCCGATATACTCTTCTGAAGAAATAAACTTCAAACTTTGCTCTTTACTCAACTCAAAACTCAAGTCTTAAAACAATTTTAACCATTTGTAAAGGACTCTTGGAAGACTCTTGAACTTCTCTTGACTTGACTCTTAACTTTTCTTGAATTAAATTATGGATTCAAGGATTGTGATTTGTGATAAGAAAGATCTCATGGTGTTTAAGAATGATTTTAGGTAGCTAAACATGAAAAATGATCAAGAAATCACTACTTGGAAATTAGTCCACGACGCAGAGGTGTATTTAAATTTTGGTCGCAAAAATAATTTTTGAGGTAGAGACGTACGTGACCTCTCCATGGCAAGAGGGGAAATTTACAATTCTGAGGAATATGTCCACAACGTGAACCTGGTACCCAATTTCTGCCTGACTTGTTCCTTCTTCGTTTTCTAACCCCAATTCACCTAAACTCAATTCTTATTCTCAAATTCGTTTAGATTAAGATACCCAGTACGGATACAAAAGAATCTAACTCAAACAACTCAAGGAAACAACATTTTATCCTCAAAGAACTCCTCAATCTCAACCTAACTCAAGAACGAAGGCCAATTTCAAGAACACCATTCAAGATTCATTAACTTTCAACTTTCTTGATCAAACTTCGCTGAAATAAACATGATTGGCGTGTGCGTGAACGAAACCAATGCTATGAAAGACTCACATATCTCGTACGGATCACCCCTTGATGAAATCCATGAGCTAAAATCCTTACGAATGACGATATTGGCTCTTTTCTCCTTTTTTCTCTTCTTGCATTCTTTCTCCAAAACCCCTAGCTCTAATTTCAAAAGTATAAACTGACCAATTTTAGTTTAGAACCTTAGAAATATTACCAAAACCAAATTAATTAATTGAGTGGTCAAAAGATCATACTGCCCTTCTAAAATCTGGATTGAACTTTTCTTATTCGAACAACTCAACTTCTAATGGGCATAACTAACTCATACAAACTCGAAATCATGCAAACTTGTCGGCGTTGGAAAGATTATTCCAAGATATTTCCTACGATATCTGGATACCCACCTAACTCGTCCTAATCTAGGATTTATGGTCGTTTGAAGTTGACCAAAAACTCAAACGTAACTTCACTTAACCAATTTTGCAGATATTTAATTATTTCCAAAAATCACTCTTTCTAATTCTAAGTCTTTCTAGATCTTTCAATTTTCAAGGTGTTACAGCTGGTACCCATGGGTGCCACTTGTAAAATCTGAAATCGGCAATCTGGTATGTTCTAGGATACAGGGTGTTACATTATCTCCCCATTGAAAACATTTTTCCTTGAATGAAGACTAAACTAGCTGAAATGGAGGGAGAGGGATGCAACCCCTACCACTAAACATTGGAAACTGATTTCTGACTGAACTAAGTTCCATGAACTTGCAAATACGCTAAAAATGCAAATTCAACTGAAGGAACATGATGCTAAGACTGAAACTGGGCATGAATGACTGAAAAACTGAAGATGAACTAATACCTTAGGCTGGAATGGAATCGGAAGGACAGAGGTGAGGATACTTGGCCTTAAGAGATAGATTGCAACCAAAACTCACATTTGCTAAACTAAGCGAATAACTGGTGATCTTTGAGAGTTTGTAGAACAACCCCCAAATGATTCGCATGTCCTTCCTCATTCCTAGAGTAAATGAGGATATCATAAATGAAGACGATAACGAACAAGTCCAAATAATGCTTAAACACTCTGTTTGTCAAATCCATAAAAGTTACAGGAGCATTGGTTCGTCCAAATGACATAACTACGAATTCATAATGACCATACCAAGTTCTAAAGGTTGTATTCGGAATGTCACTATCTCTTATGATAACCGGATCTAAGGTCTATCTTTGAGAAATGACTAGCACCTTGAAGTTTGTCAAACAAGTCATCAATCCTGGGGAAATTTGTGACTTTTTTCAACTGCCTATAATCGATGCACATTCTGAGAGAACAATCTTTCTTCTTCACGAACAACACTGGTGCACCCCATGCGAATATACTAGGTCTGATAAAGCCCTTATCTAAAATGCCTTTCAACTGTTCTTTCAATTCCTTAAGCTCAGATAGAGCCATTCTCTAAGGAGGAATACAAATAGGCTGGGTATCTGGAAGGAGATCAATTCCAAAGTTGATTTCCCTTTCGGGAAGAACTCCAGGAAAATCTTTTAGAAACACTTCTCGAAACTCATTAACTACAGGGATTGACTCAAGAGTTGGGGTTTTGGAGTTTATATCTTTATCCCGAACTAGATGATAGAGATAACCTTTAGAGATCATCTTTTTGGCCTTAAGATAAGAAATAAAATGACCCATAGGCACTAAGCCACTAACCTTCCAATCTAAGATTGGTTCGTCTGGAAACTAAAAATGAACAATCCTAGTTCTATAATCGACTACGGCATAATAGGAATGTAATCAGTCAATGCCTAGAATGATATCGAAGTCTACCATTTCTAGTTCTATAAAATCTCCTGAGGTGACTTTTTATTAGACTGTGATAGGGTAATTTTTTTATACCGGTCTAGCTATAATTGGGTCTCCGACTGGAGTAGAGGCTGAGAAGGGTTCTGAGAGAGTTTTTGGACTAATACTGAAGTTGACTGCTACATATAGAGTTACAAAGGAAAGAGTAGCCCCTAGATCGAACAATGCATAAATATCTAAGTCAAAGACTCGTAACATACTGGTGACTATGTCAGGAGAATCTTCCTGATCTTAGCGAGCCTAGAGAGCATACAACCTTTTTGTCAATAACCACCACTTGTAAAAAATGAATTACCATGCTGAGTCGGGTGACCTACTAGTGCTGTTGAAGTTGTGGACTAAACTCTGTCATTATTGCCTCCTTGACCCTGTTTAGAAGGATAATCTTTCAACCTGTGACCAGACTGATCATACCCAAAGTATCCTTCCTTTCCTAAAAGACACTCGCCCATATGGTTCTTTCCATAATTTGGACAAGTTGGGTAGGTTCTGGTGCCTGAAACAATCCCCTGAGACTTAGAGCCTGATGCCCTACCTTTAAGATCATTTTGGAACTTGGATGATAGAACACTAGTTGATGAAGGTGTTGGAGCTGTAGACTTTTGCTGGAATTGCGAACGATTTCCACCACACAATTTCTGTTAAGAATATTCATAGTTGCCTATCCTAGCCTTCTTATTCTCCTTGGCATGTTCCCTAAGGTTATCACCCTCAACTTATTGAGCATGAGTAATGAACCTAGAGATGTTCATATCTTCAAGCAACATAGCATTCCTACACTCTGTTTTCAGTAGATCAGATACCTCATACATGTAATAGTTCATTTGAGGCTTGGAATCAGTTACAATGTGAGCAGCATACCTGGAGAGTTGGGTGAAGTTGAGTCCATACTCTTGGACAACCATAGCCTCAAATTCATAAACTCTTGAGCTATTACCTCTCTCAACTATCTTGGGAAGAACTTGTCCATAAAGGTCTCACTAAAACATTCCAAAGTTATAGGAGCTGCATTTGTACCCCTGCTCTCTTTCCACTGAGTATACCAGATACGAGCTACATCCTTAAGCTGGTAAGATGCTAAATCAACCCGGTCATTGCCAGTTACCTGCATCACTCCAAAGATCTTCTTGACCCCATCAATGAAGTTTTGGGGATCCTCACCAATCTACGATCCTAAGAACTCAGGTGGATTCATCCTAATAAAATCCCAAACTCTAGCTACAGCTGACCCAACATTAGCATTTGTCGGATCTGGAACCTTGTGGTTGTTCTGGATGGTCACACTCTGAGCCAATAACTGGATAGCGTTCTGAAATTAAGCATTCAAAACTTCCTGATCTAGTACTTGAGCAGTTGCATTTGCATTCCTTGTTTAAGCACTACGAGGAGGCGTGATCTGAAAGTGAATAATGCAGGATTAGCATGAGGAATTAGATCATACCTTACGCATGATAAAAGTAACAAAGAAATTAAAGTTTTCCTAAAACACCTCTTAGCCTTCCTCTCATTAGATCTGGTTAACTTCACACCCAAGAAAAGGACTCTACTTAATGCGGTTTTTGAGACATCCTAGGACTCTTAAATCTAGTGCTCTGCTACCAAGTTCATCACGCCCTGAGGCTACCCCCTAAACGCGAACACGGGACCTAGGATCACGAATGACCCCAAGCTTACCCTGCTGGCATATCATAAGCATACTAAAGCAAATTGAATCAATAAAAAATGTGTACAAGATAAATCATATAAACAATCTGAAATGATGGGGAATACCTATATAATAAATCTGAATATATGAAAAGTGAGAGTTTAAATACAAATGAAAAGTCAAGCTCTAACACTATAGTTGAATCTAACTGTATTTGCAATAAACCTCTAAACTTACTAGCAGTGCTAGGACACGCCTCAACTAAATAGAGAAAAACTGAAACTAAGACAAATGGAAAGATTACATGTCATTAGGACTTACCATTGATGCTACTGAACTGAAGATCAAAACTGATTTATGCATGATATGACTGCTGAGGACCAGAACCTACATCACGAGAAGATGTAGTGCAGAGTAAGCGCCAGTACTTGAAAGGTACTGAGCATGTAAGATAGAATAAAGTTGAACAATAACTTAACTGAACTAAAGCATAAATAGCAAGGATATAATCTAAACATGATAAGGATACTGAAAATACTGTATATGACTAAACCAAATGCAATAATTAAGTTTATAACACGCTAAAACTGAAATCTGAACTAAAACTGATAACATGGTCAATGCAATAGAATATGACCATAAGGGAGCTACTAATAACTGACATCACACCACATGAGCTAAATGTGGAGTCTGATGTATACGTTCCATCGAGAGTACCTAATATACCCTGCTAGAGGTATAAAGGCATGCTGGCATGATCACTTAAATGATGCCCATGGAGGGGACTTACAACCTACGGGGAACATAGTTCTGGGACTTGAGGGTGACTAACGCTAGTCCACTTGGTATTAAGCTTCTCCCAATTGATTAAGCAATTAACAAGTTATGACTGAAGTTTTGTAATACAGGATAGCTCAAAATACATACATTCTATATGAAAATGCAACATTAATATATTGATAATGAAACATTAAATTTTGAGGCATGTATAACTGAAATATCTGACCTAGCATGTGCAATTCATGGATTAAACAAACTGCATAACTAGGGTTTTGAATTAATGAAAAGATCTACGCAAAACAATACTAAAATCATGATAATTTGATTAGGAACATTAAAGTAACTTATTCATAATGATCTACTGAAATTCTAGAAATCTTAGGTCTAGATAATATTAAGGGAATGAAGAATTTGACCTAATTTTAGAGACCTAATGGGCGAAAGAAACCCACTAGTGAAATCCCACATACCTAGTAACGAAATTCACGGAGAAGTCTTTCAATTTTGGGGCAGAAACTCAAGGAATCTTGTTGCGTTCTTGAGAAAGATTTGGTCGACTCTTTCACCTCTTGCGTTCTAATTTTTCTAAGTTTTGGTGAATGATTTGCTTAGGGTACATTCTAATTCAGTTTCTAGGCTTAAACATCCCAAAGCTACGTAGTTTAGGGGTCCAACGCATAACGAAAAGACCAAAAAACCCCTGACTTAACTGCTCTAGGGGTCACTGACAAATGGGACCGACGGACCGTCGATCGACTGACGGTGCATGCTAGTCAATCATTAATGGGGTTCTGGGGGTTGAAAACAAGGGTCTGATCCACAGACATTGACCACGCTCCGTGTCTTGACCTACGGTCTGTGGGTCCAGCCATGGGTCGACACTTACAATAATTTTTTTGGAACTTCTAGGGTAGGGTGGCAGGTTATGCACCACAAACCTGCAGGATGGACCATGGGTCCTCCTATGGTCCGTGGATGGTGCCCGTGGGTGCCACCTGCAGCATTTGAAATCTGCAATCTGGTATGTTCTAGTATACGGGGTGTTACACAGGTTGCATGGGGTTCCCTTGGCTACCATCTAAGATAGAGGTCCTAAGTATATCTCTCATTTCTGGAAATCCTTTCAGAATGGTCTTGGTACCCCAGTAAATCTCAGTATAGCATTTCATCCATAAATGGATGGTCTAGCAGAGCGTACCATTCAAACCTTAAAGGATATGTTGAGAACTTGCGTGATCGATTTCAAGGGTTGTTGGGATGAACACCTACTTCTCATTGAGTTTGTCTATAATAATAACTTCCATTCCAGTATTCAGATAGAGTCTTATGAAGACCTATATAGGCATAGATGTAGATCTCCCGTTGGTTGGTTTGAATTAGGTGAAGCATACTTGATTGAGCCAGATTCAGTTCATGAAGCTATGAAAAAAGTTCAGCTCATCCGAGATAGTCTAAAGATAGCATATGTAGTCAGAAGTCCTATGCAGATCTGAGGAGAAGGGACTTAGAGTTCAAAATTGATAATTGGGTTTTCCCGAAGGTGTCACCTATGATGGGGGTGATGAGATTTGCCAAGAAAGGGAAGCCTAGTCTTAGATATGTAGATCCTTATAAAATCGTGAAAAGGGTTAGTAATGTGGCCTATGAGTTAGAGTTGCTAGCGGAACTAGCACGGGTTCATCTAGTCTTTCATATCTCCTTGTTGAAGAAATGTGTGGGTGATCCGACATCGATAGTACCATTAAAGAGTGTGGCTATGAAGGATAGTCTTACTTATGAAGAGGTACCAGTAGAGATTCTTGACCGTCAGGTTCGTAGGTTAAGAAATAAAAAAGTTTCTTCAATGAAGGTTTTGTGGAGGAGTCAGTCCGTAGATGGATCTACTTGGAAGCAGAAGCAGGCATGAACTCCAAGTATCCTCACCTCTTTTCTTCCGATTCCGTTTCAACTTCAAGTAATAGTTCCTCTTTAGTCTCTCAGTTTACTCGTGCATAAATTCAGTTTTAGTATCTTGTTCCTTTAGTTGTTCTTGCATTTTAGAACATTCACATATTCTTGGAACTTAGTTCAATTGGATATCAGTTTCTAGTACCTAGTGGTAGAGAATAAAGCTCCTTTGCTCCATACTCATTTTGTTTAGACTTCATTCGAGGAAGAATGTTCCTAAGTGGAGATATTGGAACATCTTAGATTCGAGAAACTAGAACAATGCAGTTTTCAAGAATATGGTGTCAGTACCAATGGATACAACCCATAAACTGTAAGTAGAACCACGAACCGTATATGGGGTCTCGTGGTTCAGTCCCAAACTTAGGGGAATTTCAGAATCTAAAGATGACACTGACGGCCGTGAACCATGGTCCGATGAATGACTGACGGACCATAGGATGGTTCCGCCATTGGTGTCTAGGTTTTTTGGTCTCTGATCCCATCCAAGGTCGACCAGTATGGTCCGTGGTTGGACCTATAGACCGTAGAGTAGGGTCAACACCTAATTAGAGGAAAAATGTTGTTGGGTCAACTTCAAACAGTCATATCTTTTAGCACAAAATAAAATAGCTGGCCCATGACCTACCAAATGAAAGATAATTAAATCTTCTTTCCAACTCCACCTAGTTTGCTAAAATCCAAGCTCAGAGTCAACATTTATGCTTGTTTTAGTGAAGCTCTATCGGGCAGAGCATCAACGATGACTCTAATGATGGTTGGTAGCTCAAATGACGACCTTGTCTACTGTTTTTTCATGTAAAAATGAAACATTTGGGAAATTCTTAGTTCCTTGATCCTCTTTCACAAAATGCCCTTTACTTCCTCAAAACTGAGTTTAAACAATTATGTTTTGTTTAAAAGATTTTCAATAAAAATTCAATGAATCCTGAATGTTATGGTTCATGTTGAAAAATAGACTTGAACAATCATACAATACACAATGTATAACAATTCAATGATTTGAAACAGGAATCCAATAATCAAGAACTCAGAACTTAATATCAACTCATCTCAAGAATACTTAAATCTAAGGATAGAACTCTAGATTATTCTTTTACTTATTTGAAAGTAGATGTAGGGCATGAGGGTGAACTAGTCCAACAATATGATATCCTTAAATACCTAGAAGAAAAAAGTTCCTAGCCGAAATGGAAGAAACTTGAAGAATGCTTGAACCATAGCTTTTCTCCTCTTAGAACCTTTTTATAATGTCTTGAAGTGTTAATGAACATAAAAGAGTTGACTAACATTTTTTAAGCCCGTAATTAGGTTTAAAATGTCATGTTGAAGGCTTAGAATAGGGGTTAAGATGACGTACTTTAAGTACCAAACGCTTAGGGGAAAGACAAAAACAACCCTAACTTTTAAATCTGAAAAGTTGCCTTAAAAGGGAGATTTCACGGACCGTTTAAAGCTTCACGGTCCATAAAATTCTTCACGGATCATCTATGAAGTCATCAACCTTCACTAAAATGGGAATAACTTTTTGATCTAAAATTGAATTGAGAAAAACTTGGTAGCGTTGGAAAGAGACTCAACGACCTTTAATTTGATGGGTCACGGACCACTTAACAAATTTTGTGCTAATAGATATGATTCTTTGAAGTTGAGCAAAACTTAAAAACTGATGGGTCCCATTCACAGACGACTTCATGGTCTGTGTGAAGTTTCACGGACTGTCTAAGTGTCTGTGAACCTTCATGGGCATTGGGTTCAACTTCACGGGCGGGGTGATGGATTGTGGCCCTCTTACGACTCATGAACCCCTCCATGGAAGTTGACTTGAACCATACTAAAGTTCACCCTTAACCATAGTTTGTTGTACAACCCGTGACACCCTATACAAACCGTAACCTTCCGTACACCACAACTTGTACTCAAATGAAGCAATTTCTCTTTTCCATTCAAACTTCAAATTTCTAAGGTATTACAACTAATTTGTATGATGATCTCTTCCAAAATCTTAGTCTATTATTTATGTGTGGAATGTATAGGATTATATGTATTGCATTTTGTATGATTTGATTTATTTAGTTGATATTTGAAAATTTTGTATTATAGTATGCTCGGTATGAGCTCACTGATCAGAGAAATACATCAAAGAAACAAGAAAAAAGTTGGATGTTGACCTTGAGCTTTCTCCTGGCTCAACAAAAACCTTAACTAGAGCTTCTTGAAAAGGGAAAGAGTAGGGCTCTTTTTGGGTTGGACTAAAGGATATTTGAAAGGTATGTTGAAAACTTAGGACTTTTGAAAAAGGTAGCTTTTGAAAACTTTTGGTGATTAATCCACCTTAATTTAATTGTGGTTTGCCTCTTTTGTTAGGAGAGGATCAAGTTCTTATTGTATGTGAAAATATAAAAAGGGCACAATTTGATTTCTTAACCAAACTCTTCAAGTATGCTCCATGTTTGTCCATGAGTGACATGGGCCTTGCAACATGTAGAATGTTGTTTTACCCAACACTAAATCATGCAAACCACCTTATATTTTTTAAGATTTTCCAATGTCAAAATTACCCCTCTGGTAGCTAGCCACACGAAGCAACACACCTTCCTCGACACCTTAGGAATATAGACCGAAGTATGTGGAAAACTAACCTCTTTCTAAACCATTAGCTTCTAGATTCTCATAAAAGTACTTAGCTAAAGTCTAAGAACGAGTTGTTATTCCTGAGATCTCAACTCAAGGGATCACAATTGTCAATTGGCTCCCCATACCGTTGTTGTAAATTTGGAATCTTTGAAACTTGGTCACCTCTCAATCCTGGAATTACCTCCTAAACTTCATATCCCAAATATTCCTATCTCCTTGTGTACCCTGATTTCTAAATGGGTGATTCCCTCTAGCAAGAGACTCTATACAACGCAAAAAAATCATCCTTTAGCACCATTCTTCCACATCAATTTTGCCTACAGAATCTAACTCTATTCCCATCCCTAGCCTTAAAAACAATGTTATTAAAGAATGCATCCCTTCCTTTAATTATATTCTTCCACACACCACACCCAAAAGACATTGTGATCCCATTTGTTCTCCATCCCCCTTCGATTACACCATATTTATCCATAATCACCCCATCCTAAAGATTATCCCTCTACCATAAATATCTACAATTATTTACCCAAATTACTTTCTTAAAACCTTAAAGTCTTGGCCCTTAGCCCTCCCTTCTGCTTAGAAAATGTCATGGTCTCCCAAAGAGCTAAATTTTTCACATTTGTCCTATCCACTACATCTGGAAGGAAATTTCATTGCAATATTTCTAGTTTACCACTAACAATGATATGTGCCATAAACAATGATATACAATAAGTAGAGATACTCGATAATGTGCTTTTAATAAGTATTGACCATATTTTGATTAGTACCTTTTTTGTCAACTTGCTAACCTCTTCTTTACCTTTAAAATAATCGGGTTCCAACACAAAGACCCTTGTTCAAATCACCTAAGGTAAACAAAGGTATGTAGAAGGAAGAGCCCTACCCTAAATTAAAAAATATTGAAAAGCATGGAAATGTTACTCACTGCACCAATGGGTATGATTTTACATTTTATGTGGTTAATTATACGCCCTAACACCACCTGGAACCAAGTCAAGACTTACCCAAGGAAGTTTAGTTGGATCTCATTTGCATCAAAGAACACAAAAGCATTATCTCCAAACAAGAGAGGAGAAACCACTATGGTTCCCCAACTTCACTAATCGCAACTTTGAACACGTTGATATCCTCCTAAAAGTGATTTGTCCAAATTTTCGTTCAAGAGGATCCTCTTACAGAAAGTTGAGGAAATCATAAGAATATTTTTGAAAATTCTCATTCTCTCAATGGGATAAGAAAATGCCTACAACACATTTACTCCAACAATAGGAATGTTCTAGAAACTAGTTTGATTGAAAAAAAGCAGAAGCATAAAAGGACTTTGAAGAAACCAAACTAGCAACATATTCAATAGTCATTCAAGCGAAAGCTAATAAGCTGACATCTCTAGGTAAAATCACGAAATTGAAACATAAAGAACCCGAAAGCCGGATGGAGAGTAATTGTTTTCTCTGTAGCTGATAAGAGGAAAATTGATGTGTGTTTTAAGAACCAAAGATCACCCCTCACAAGAAAAATTGCAATAAAAGAATAAAAAAAGAGAATGAAAAAAAATAAATACAGGACATAAAACATATCAAAACAGAGAAAGAAAGTTGTGAAGCTATTGGATGATATAACTAAAGAATAATTGTTATGGAATGTAATATAACATAACTAATTATATCTTTTACGTCTACGAGAATTTCGGGGAGGGGAGAAGAATAGGTTGTTTGTTAACAATATTTTCTCAAAGAGGGGAAAATAATACATCACTCATGAGATGTATGTGTCTTCTTTGTAATTAAACCTTCATGATAAATTAAGAAAATCATGCTAGCCAAAACATGCTGAGAAAGTAAGCTAGGAAATGTGTTAAGACATCCAATCGTCTTCATCTGAATAGAAAAATATTGCAAATGTATTTTATACTAGAAAATAACTCTAATATTAACTTTCAGATTTAAGATCAGAAATTAATACTTCTCAAAATTTATATATTCCCTTGGGTGTTAAATTGAACAAGCTGGCAAGTCAAAAAATGGAAGTCTCCATAAAATTTATCGCGTCCCAACAAATGCAAATAAAACATTTCAAAGATTTTGTTAGTTTTAATAAGACTAATGACAGATAACACAATAAAGACAATGTCTAGTTTGCTACAAAAAGGAAAGCAAGAGAATACAAGGAATTTAAAGGTGAAGATGACGAAGAGAAAAGTTTATGCAAAGAGTTGTATTTCTGCAAAAGAACCAAAAATACATAAACACACAATTAAAGAAACTAAAATAGATCATGGTCCTACTTTTAAGTCATGGTGCTAACCATGGTAACTACCCCTAAAATAACTGAAAAAAGAAATACAGGAAGCATAGAGATAGACATTGCAGTCCTAAAGCAACTAACTAATACTCCTTGAATTAGGCGCTGCAAATTCCAAGTTGTTGCCTTAGGAACTTGAACTTGCTGACAAGAAGGGATTTCGTAAATACCTTTGCTAGCTGATCTTCATATTTGCAATAAACAAGAATCACTTCTCCTTTTTTTTGCACGTCCCTCAAGAAAAAAAGCTTGATGTTGAAGTGTTTAGTCTTCCCATAGAACACCAGATTATGTGAAATGGCTATTGCAGCTTGATTATTAACATGAACCTCAGTATTAACTTTTTGCTAAATATGCAAATCAGAAAGTATTTTTCTCACCCATAAGGTTTGATTTACAGTTGCAGTTGCATCAATGAATTCAGCCTCTGCTGTGGATTGTGCCACTGTTTCCTATTTTTTTGAATAGCAAGAGAAAATTCTGATCCCAGACTGAAACAATATCCTGATGTACTTTTCATGTCGTCAATGGATCCAACCCAATCACTGCCTGAGAATCCATACAACTTGAAAGTCTCACACTTCTTGAATTTGACACCATATTCAATAGTACCTTTAATGTATCTTAGAATTTTTTTTGCTGCTAGCAAATGCATTTCAATAGAACAATGCATAAATCTAGATAAAAGACTTATAGCAAATAGAATATCCGGCCTTGTAACAGTGAGATACATCAAACACACAATCAAGCTTTTGAAATTTCCTTCATCAATTTGATCAGTTCCATCCTCTTTGCTTAACTTCTCCTTTGGATTGTTTGGTGCGGTTGTTGCCTTGCAATTTTCCATATGGAATTTCTTAAGTATCTCTCCAGCATACTTCTTTTGACAGATAAAAATTTCATCACAACCTTTCTTGATTTCCATTCCTAGAAAGTACGTCATTAGCCCCAAGTCTGTCATTTCAAAGACTTGCATCATTTCCTTCTTAAACTCTTGAACCAGCCACACATTATTTCTTGTCACCAAGATATCATCAACATAAAGGGAAACAATGAGAAGATTAGTTCCTTTATGTTTGACATAAAGAGTAACTTCAGATACACTTAGTACAAACCCCAAACTCAACAAGTAATCATCAATCCTGCTATACCAAGCTCTTGGACCTTGTTTTAAGCCATAAAGAGCCTTTTTAAGTAGACAAACTTTTTCTTCTTTTCCTTTCTCAAAGAAATCCTCGGGCTGCTCTACATAGATTTCTTTAAATAGTACACCATTTGAAAAAGCAGATTTCACATCTAGCTGGAACACTTTCCAGCCCTTTTGTGCTGCTGTTGCTAGCAACAACCTAATGGTGTCCAATTGGTCTACTGGAGTAAAGGTGTCCAAGGAGTCAACACCAAATATTTGGGCATATCCCTTGACAACAGGCCTAGCCTCGTATTTATTGATAGAACCATCAGAATTGAGATTGGTTCTAAACACCCATTCTACTCCAATGACCTTTCTATCTTTTGGTTTGTCAACTAACTCCCAAGTTTTGGTTTTCTTGATCATCAAAATCTCTTGCTCCATTGTATTTTTCCATTTTTTATCTTGAAGTGCTTCATCGTGCCCTGCAGGCTCACAAACTGCCACATTACTTTGTTGGTAGATGTCAGAGAGTAGTCTTGTACCTCTAATTGGAAGATCATCCACCAACTCGTTTTTCCAGTGATCAGATGCCTACTTCTCTGAAACTTTGATTGAAAATTGATTGTCCTTCCAGTCCCATTTCTCTTCCTCAACAAAGTGCACATCTCTATTGACAATTATCTTCCCTGTTTATGGATTGTTTACTTTGTAGGCCTTACAGGATGAGCTATAACCCACAAATATTCCAGGAAGTGCCTTTTTGTCAAGTTTGTCTCTTTTAACTTGTGGCACATGGAAGAAACAAACACAACCAAATACTTTAATGAAGCTTACTGATTGTTTGTATCCATTCTAAGCCTTGAATGGATTCTTATTCAACAATGCTTTAGTAGGAAGCAAATTTTGGAGAAATTTTGTCGTATTAGCTGCCTCAGCCCAAAAAATTTTGGGCAACTCTTTTTGATGCAACACATGCACCGCGACATCTCCATTATATATCTGATTCTCCTTTCACTAACTCCATTTTGTTGCGGAGTATATGGAGCAGTAAGCTGATGAGTATTACCCGCTTCCTCACAAAATTTGTTAAATTCTTCATAATTATACTCTTTTCCACTGTCAGACCGCAGAGATTGGATTCTACAACCACTTTGATTTTCCACCATCTTGTTGAACTTCAAGAAAATTCTAGCCACTTCTGATTTATATTTCATAAAAAAAATCCATAAGAATCTTGTATAATCGTCAATTAATATAGCATAGTATAGACTACGATTAAGGGATGGTGTTCTTTGAGGTCCTGCAACATCTGTGTGAATCAGTTGCAACCTTTGAGAAGTCCGCCATGTTGCTTTTGGGAATGACTTTTTATTTTGTTTACCAAATTGACAAGCTTGACAACTTGGTAAGTGATCAACTAGAGTTGGTAGTCCTCTTATCATATATTTCTTCTTTAGCAACGATAGTGCTTGTAGATGACAATGGCCAAGTCTCTCGTGCCAGGTTTCTGTTACACTTTCCTTCATATAATAAGCTAGTTACTCTTTCTCTACTGGATCAAAGGAAAAACTCCTTCCTCTCATCTTCACCCTGAAAATTTCATTTCCAGAAGTGTCACTGATTTGACAGTGATGATCTTCGAAGAAAACTCTAAATCCTTTTTCCATCAGATGTCCTACGCTTAGCAAATTCTGATCAATTTCAGCAACATAAAGAACCTCAGAAATTTTCTTTGTGCCCGTGCTCGTCTTGATAGCTATGGTTCCAATTCCTTTGACAGGAAGGTGATCTCCATTTCCTATCCGAACCTTGGAAATTTCAGTGGGCTTCAACTCCTTGAATAAACACTCGTCATCAGTCATGTGGTTAGTGCAACCACTGTAAATTAACCAAGAATCTGTTGAGCACTTACTTGAAAAGCATGTTGCAACAAAAAGATGATCCTCTTCTTCTTGATCAGCAACTTGGGCATTTCCTTCCTCCTGCGGTGACTTATTCTTTCCAATCACTACTTCTTGTCCAAGCTTAATGCATTTCTTACATTTAGCATCAGGTTTCCTCCAGCACTTGAATGGTGGATAGCCTTTTCTTCCATAACGGTGACAAGGGAGAAAACTTTTTTTCGCGCTTCCTCCCTTACTTTTGTTGTTGGCCGATGTTTCTCCTTCACACACTGCTTGATTCTTTTTCTTCTTCTAAATTTTGTTAACCTGATGCTTACTGACAAGGGCCCCTTCTGGTGTAACCTCCTGTCTCATGAGTCTTCTTTGCTCTTGAGCTTTTAGGGAATTGAGCAACTTTGTCAAACTAATCTTTGACAAATCCTTAGTCGTTTCTAAGGTTGCAATTGTTGCTTCATACCTTTCAGGAACTGTTACAAGGAACTTCTAAAAAATTCTCGAGTTTGAAAATGTAAAGCCGAGTAGCCTTACATTATTTGAAATATTTAGAAGTCTATCTGAATATTCCTTCACTAGTTCAGATTCCTTCATTTTTTGCAATTCAAACTCCCTTATTAAGTTTAAAACTTGCATACCCTTTATTCTCTCATCTCTAGAATACTCTTCCTTAAGATAATCCCATACTTCTTTAGCAGTTTTTAGAGACATTATTCGGGTGAAAACTGTTGACGATATAACAACAAATAAACAAGCCTTGGCCTTCGATATCCTTGTCTTCATTTCCTTGTGTGCTTTAATCTGAGCAATGGTAGGATTATTCGGTAGGGATGGAATATCGTAATGCTCTTCTATAGCTTCCCAGAGATCCAAAGCATCCAAGTACATCTCCATTCGTACTACCCAAATCTAATAATTATCTCCATCAAAGTCCGGCAGAGGAATTGGTGAGAAACTTGCTTAAGCATACATGGCTTCTCCAATTCGATCACAGATCCTTTAAGATGAAAGCTCTGATACCAACTGTTAGTTTTAATAAGACCGATGACAGATAACACAATGAAGACAATGTCTAGTTTGCTACAGAAAGGAAAGAAAGAGAATACAAAGAATTTAAATGTGAAGATGACAAAGAGAAAAGCTTATGCAAAGAGTTGTATTTCTGTAAAAGAACCAAAAATACATAAACACACGATTAAAGAAACTGAAATAGTTCATGGTCTTACTTTTAAGTCATGGTGCTAACTATGGTAACTACTCCTAAAATAACTGAAAAAAGAAATACAGGAAACTTAGAGATAGACATTGCAGTCCTAAAGAAACTAACTAATATATTTCACCTATACATCAACGTTTGAGATAATCATTAAAGAATCATAAACACATTTTTGCATTTTAAAATAGTTATCTTCTTCTGATACCCCTCAACTTAACATAAGAAAATAAAGAGAAGATACAGGTGTTTCTATTACAAAAGGCCCATTAGAAACTACTTAATGTCTTAGAAGCCTCTTCTACATGAACTTTTATTTCATCAATAATAGATATCTTCATATGATGATGACTAATTCTTACTAAAATTACATGTTTCTCCATGAAGAAGATCATATTATTTCATCTTTACCACTAATGTGTTCAATTTCACTTACTAGAATCTACATTATTTCATGCTTCTCAAAACATGATTCAACATGCAAGTAAAATATTAGGCAAAATGTCTGCATCTTTGCCTCCGAAATGGCCAGGTTAACCTTATTCAGGCTTGCCTTCATACTAAAGTCTTCATTTATTTACTTAAAAGTAGGGGAATATATGTCATCTAATAATTCCCCTTGAAAAGGAAAGAAACAAAAATAAATTTCACTGAAATTAATCATCAACACGACTCAATTCCAATAGAACACCAAATCAAAAAGAATAAATTTCACTGCATTGACAGCGATAAAATAAATTACAAATCAATTCATTTCTTCTTATCTATGTTTGTTGGATCATTTTCTCTAGGTTTATTAATGATTTCTTTTGTAGTAAAGAGAAAACGATTCAGGCAAACATAGATAAGATGAAGTTAAAGGGTGTGTGTGGATGTGACTTAAGTACCAAATCATTTTCTTGAAGTAATCGGAGATGGTTGTTTTCTGTAAAGGTACAGTGACACTAGTGGGTTCAACAACAATGATTAGCTATTTTTTTTTATCATGTGTGCTTTGATAAAGATTCTATGGAATGATTGTTGTTCACCCCATACAATACTTTAATTAGATATTATACAAGTTCAAGGATAAGGTTGAAACTGAAAATGTATTTGTGAACATCAAAATAATGTTGGATTTAAGATGGGCCTCTACAAGACTAGCCCAATTCATGCTCGTCATACCCAAAGGTCCGTTAGATATTGTTGGAGGCTACTCCACCCTAAACCCTCTTTTTATTGTGTGGGCTAGGGTTCAGGGTAGATTAGCCTCCAACAACCTCAAACCCACCTCTAGGTTTGAAGAACATGGATTGAGCTAGTCTTGTAGAGGTACATCTTAAAATCAACAAAATTTTGATGTCTACACATACATTTTTAGTTTAAACGCTATCCCTCAAAATGTATACCATCTAATAAATAAAATCATTAGTGGAGAACATCCATCAATCTGTATAATCTTTAGCAAAATACACACTGTGAAAAATCAGCTAATCATTGTTGTTGAAGGCACTAGTGGCTTGACACTTTTCTGGAAAACAATAGTTCTTATTACTTCGAGAAAATAATTCGGTACTCAGTAGCATCCATATGCACCCCCTCTTTTCATCTGATCTATGTTTTCTTCGATCCTCTTCCCTTAAATAATTATTTAATTTTTTGAAATTGAAAAAATCATTAATTATTCAATAGATAACCATCCAAGCAAACATAAATCCGATGGAACGATTAGATTTGTCATTTATTTTATCACTTAAAATTCAGTGAAGATTATTTCCTTTTTGTCTTGGGGTTCTATCAATTGATTCGTGTTGACGATTAAATATAGTGAAATTTGTTTTTACAAGTCTCCCTTTCAAGAGCAATTATTAGATGGCATATTTGCCCCTAACTTTTAAGTAAATAAATGAAACCTCATGTATGAAGGAAAGCCTAGATAAGGTTAATCTGACCATTTCAGAGGCAAGAATGCTAACTTGTTGCCAAATATTTTACTTGCATGTTGAATCAAGTTTTGAGAAGAATGAAATCATTTAGATCGTAGTGAGTCAAATTTCACACATGTAGTGGTCAAGATGGCAAAGTTTGATCATCTCTATGAGGGAACATATTATTTCAGTTAGCATTAGACATAGTCATATGAAGATATCGATAAATTGATGAAATAAAATGTGATTGTAGAAGAGGCTACCCAGCCATTAAGTAGTTTCTAATGGGCTTTTTGTAGAAGAAATTTTTATTTTATATTTATTTTCATTTTTTAGGTTGCAGGGTTTTAGAAGAAGATAATTATGTTAAAATGTAAAAACGTGTTTACGATTATTTAATGGTTGTGTATTGACCCAGAAGGTCATTTTTGGAAATTTTGAATATTCGTTTAACTAGAGTTAATTAATTGATAGTTAATTATTAAATATCTAAATTTAGTTAATGCTTAATGGGTTAAGTTTATAATTTGGTTAATACCATATAGCACTTGACCCATATAGGAAAATAAATTATTAGGGTTGAGAATTTTTTTTCATAATTTAAGAAGAGAAAAGGAGTCAGACTTACTTGCGTAAAGCTACTGTCGATGGGAGAATATGTCATGTCCAGGTAATATGTAACCATGCCAAATCTATGCAATTGTGTGTATGGAATGGAGTATATTATTGTTATTATTATAATGGTGAACAACTTAGTCTTTTATAGTGCATTAATGACGGCAAACTATGATTTGAATTGGAAAATCAAGGTCATTTATTGAAGGCTAATGAGAAAATAATGTTTCACTGATTATTGGCTACATAGAGTTGAAATTGAGTTCTGTCTCGTGTGGAAGCGAGTCGAGGAGTTAGATTCCTTTGCGCGCTTATGCGATTCCATCACTAGTTTCGTAACCAGTGGTTCTCATATTTATTAATTCTTATTTTATTGTCACATAATTATTCAAGTTATGATATATTGAGATACTTAATTAAATATTAAGTGTATTACATTATATGAAAGCTATTAGGGTTGTAGTGTTTGGAGAAATTATGACTTGATCCTAGGCTTGAAATTTGAAAAACATGAGAGTTGACATGTTAATTGCCACCAAGATTAGGAACTTGATTATAAATTGAGTGAGTTTTTTGGGTCTAGGCTAGACCTATAGTAATTTGAGTGTGGTTAGTTTCGAAATCGTATTGTGATTATTAATGTGAATAGATTGCTTTGAGTTGGAAGTTCGACGAAAGGGATGACTCAAGTCTCGGAGTGATTATTCGACTATTTGAGGGAAGTGGATTTGTAAACCCTTGTTAAGTGTATGGATTTCGTGTATTTCCTTGTAATATATGTTTAGGGGTAATGAGACTTGTTGATGGGTAGACTTGTCCACACTGATTAATTTTAATGATGAAAAATGGGTAATAAAAGGTGATGTGATTAATTGTTTGTGTGTGATGTGTTGAGAATGGAGACTGGTTTGAAAGGCTTGTCGAATCATTGTTGATGTTGTATCATGATTGTGTTGTTGTGAATTGTGCATGTTATGAAAGTGGTCATCTTCTCATCTATTCTGTATGAACATGTCATCTACATTGTTTTGAGACATGGTTGTGACAAGTGTTATGTGAATTGATAAAGAATAAGAAATTAAAGAGGATGTACCATTTCGAGGGACATATCACACACCACGATGGATACTATTTTTTGGGGTACGTATCATGTGCCGCGATGGTTAGTATTATTGAGGGTCATATCATGTGCCGCGGTGGATGCATGGACAAATGTATCCCCCATGGGTCCCGGACTAAGAGACAGCGAGTGTGTATCATTAGGCAAACATGCATCACTATACTTGACATTGAATTGGACTTCTTTATTATTGGTGAACTTGATCTTGTGTGTTGTTGATCTTGTGAGTGCCTTTCTGTGGAACTTGTGACTGATGAATATTGAGCTTGTTGTTGAAGATATGCAATTGTTAGAGTATTGTTGAGGATATGAAATTATTAGAGTGTTGTGTTAAGCTATGTGCTTTGTAAACTGTGACCTGTTATGTTGGGTTGGTTTTAAGTAGGTTGTAGTTGTGGAGGTTATAATTCATGAATATTGGGCTTGTTGTTGAGAATATATGATTGTTAAAATGTTGTTGTTGAGATATGTGCTTGTAAATTGTGAATAGTTAGGTTGGGCTGGTTCTATACAGATTATAGTTGTGAGGGTTCTATTGAGGTGTAAGGAGTACTCGTATTCTATCCCCTTAGCTTGTGTTTAGAGGTTTAATTGCTGAGTACCGTGTGGTTTGGTACTCACCCCTTGCTATTACATTTTTTTGTAGGTTACTATCCCAGACTTTTGTGATATTTGCTCTTCTCCTAGTCCGAGGCTTCTTGTGGATGTTTGTGAGGTAGCTTCTAGTCATTTCAGCGGACCTTCTTTCTTCTTAATTATGATTTTTTTCTATTCTACAAACAAGGTCATTTGAGACTTGTGTTTTCATTTGAATCAATTGTAATACTTTAGAGGCTTGTACACGTGACAACCAAAATTCAAGGGGTATTTTTGAGTTGATTATGAATTTTTCTGTATTTTATTGTAATGGTTGAGTTTTAGGCTGACTGATCTTGGTGAGATAAGACCAGTGCCATCACGTCCATTTTTGGGTCGTGACAAGTTGTCTCAACTATTGATGTATAGGTGAAATGCTTTATAATGTTCTATTTGTATTTGTTGGGACACGATACATTTATGGAGAATTACATTTTTTGACTTGCCAGCTTGCAAATTTTAGCACCACAGGGAAATATATAAACTTTGAGAAGCATAAATAATTTATCTTAAATCTGAAAGTTAAGATTATAGCTATTTTAGAGTGCCAAATATATTTCAAAAATTTGTCTAGTTAGATGAAGAAAATTGAATGTCTTAACGTGTTTCCTAGCTCAGATTTGAATTTTTGACATGTTCTGGCTAGCATGATTTGGTTAATTTAGTGTTAAGATTGTTTGCTATTTAACCCTTGATTACAAGGCTGAGATACACATTTCATGAGCGATGTATTCTTCTCCCCTCTCTAAGAAAATATGGTGAACAAATAACTTATTATTCTCCCCTCCTTGAAATTCTTGTACACTTGAAAGATATAACTAGGCATGTTATGTTACCTTATATAACCGTTATACTTTAGTTATAATATCCAATATATTTAGAACTTTCTTTCCTGATTTTGAGATATTTTATGTCCTATTTTCTTATTCTTTTTGTTCTCTTTTATATTTGCAATTATTCTTGTAAGGGGTGATCTTAAGTTCCTAAAACTCACATCAGTTTTACTATCTTTAGTTACAGAGCAAACAACTACTGCCCATTGGGGTTCTTTCTATTTCACTACACCCTAAAGGATTCAAGTGATTAGCTTTCACTTGATTGACTACTGAATATGCTGCTGGTAAGCCGTTGTTTGCTTTTTTGTTTCAATTAAACCAATTTCTAGAACATTCTTATTGTTGGTGTATAGGTGTTGTAGACATTTTCATAGGCTTATTCCATTGAGAGAATGAGATTTTTCCAAAATACTCTTATGATGATTGTACACTAAATTAACTATTCCATGACATCAATAATCCTTGTGCTTCCTAACTGTTCAAAAATTTGCTTCTCTTAGGTCTATTCATTTTAAAAATTGTTATTCCCCAATGGTATGGTTGCTTTAGTTCCTTAATTACCTATTGCTATAACTTAAGAAAGAAAGCCACGAGTGTTGTCATCCACTCAATCACCAACCCAAAAAAAACTTTAGTTTTTAAGTGTTAAGTATTGCTATGTTGAGATAGCCTTTCTATTTTCTTTAAATCATAATTTGATGTTGTGAAACTATATGTTGTTTGATTTATAGACTTTTATAAAAATTTGGGGTCCTTCACTGAAGCTGATTCAATAGAACAAGTTTGTAAATTCATATCTTTCACTTTGTAAACCTTTTTCGTCTTTAGTATTCCATGACGGTGATTGGAATGTCCAAGTACTGTATACTTGAATAGGGAGAGATGATATTCCATTACAACATGAGTTGAAAGCAATAATCAATTTCTTACGTTTTTACTAATTTTACTTTTCTTCTGTTGAAATTCCAAAACTCATCTGCTGACGATGTATGGCTGTCGTTGGTGATCACTGGTCGTTCGGTACAAAGATTAATAACACAGGGATTAGTAATGCAGGGAGTAGTAATGCGGAGATTAGTAATGCAGATTTTATTTTTATCAACTGTTTGGTTCATTTTTCCCACCTTATCTTGTGTTTGGATTAAAACTTTATAAAAAGTTTCTTTCCAATTAAACCCTTGAATTATTATTTCATTGGGTCAACGTAGATAATTGTCTGACATTTTTTTATGGCCTTCTAACTAGCTATGAGAAAACAATTTTGTTTACATGTTTGCTACTTTTTCACTTGAATTAATTGAGGATAAATAATTGTCATCTTAATAAATTGATCACTCACAAAATGTCATTTTTCAATTTCAAAATGATAAACCATCTACTTTTAAAATTGAAAAGATGGTCAACAATGATAGAATTGAATAAACCATTTACATTTACACATAAAAATTGCAAATTGTAGTTATATTATGTATGTAATCTTTTTAATTGTTCAAAATACAAATAAGTAGAAAACCACACAAATATATATATATATATATATATATAAGATCACAAACGTCATATACAAGTAAACTACTCACAGTTCAAATTTGTATTGGATTTATTTAGTAACAAGCAACTCTCTCTAAATAATTTGTCAGTTAATTTATTTAAATAAATTTATCGGTACAAATATAAATCATAAAATCAAGAAAATAAAAAAAATAATTAAAATGATTTGAGGGATATTTTTGTCTTTACATAGACTTATCCCATGGTATTATATCCTATGTAATACGAATACCTCCAAATGGAAGGTATTAGTAATACATCCAACAATACCATGTAGAAGGTATAAATAATCCATGGATTAATTATGCATAGGCTCAAATTCCTACCAAACATAGTACCCAATAATAACTTACAAAGTACATGGACTATTTCTTCTAATGCAGCCTACCAAACGACCTTTAATGTGCATGATTTCTACAATGGTTATCCATTTTTTTCTTAATTACCTTTTTCTTTGGCTGACACCATTGCAACTTAAGCAAGAAAAGTAGTTGTTTCATTCACAGAGAAAAACCATCTTTAGACCTTGTTTCAATCTAAACCGGAAAAAGGAACAAACATGTGGCACTAAATCATTTTGTGCAAATCTTTATGGGCATTTTATGGTCTGTTTTATAAAATTGGCATCACTACGATTACCTTTATTAGAACGATCTTCTTCTTTGATCCTCGTGTGCTCTATGTTTAGAGAAATATTTATGTATATGATTTTGCATATGTCAAATATTTATTGCAATAGAAGAATAAATTTGTGTTATTCACATGGGTCATGAAGTAGACAAAGAGCCTAGTTGTATGGCTTATAGCTTATGGCTTATAAAAATTTGACGGAGGTAATGGATCCTAATTTATTATTTTCACGCATCTTTCACCTCTTCTTGCTTGAGATCAAACATTTTTTTCTTTTTTCTTTCTGGTGGACGTTTCATTTTTTTTTCCATCTTCTCTTTTACCATCTCTTACACAACTTGAATGTTACAAAGAAGAGGTTGGACAAGAAACATAGATTTTTTTTGCAGTGGCTATGAGCTCTACCTTTCTCAGTTGGTGGTTTCAGTGATGTTGGTGCTGCAGAACCCCTTGATTCAGCATTGATGGTGTGTTTTACTGTTTAGGATGTTTTGAAAATGACTATTTCTGGCATTATGAGCTGTAGTTTTGTTTTGCTTGGTATTATTTACGCGTCTCTTACTATTTTATTTTCTATTACATGCTTTCTTCGTTGTGCTTTCTTTTGAGTTCTTTGAGTTTCATATTGTTGACACCCAATTTTGACTCTCATTTCTTCTAATTCATTATTTCCGAGCTTCTAAAACAATAATGTATACAATTATCTTTTTCCACAACTATTCTTACCACAATGACTATTTACCATTACTATTGTTATCGTTGTGTCTCAATTCTATAATTACTACTAATATTGTATGTTTTATTATTAAAATTTTACTATCACTTTTTTGCACTTGTTTTCTTAAATAATCGATTATTGTCATCTTATTTCAGGTTTCGTATTTATTCAATTAATTATAAATCAATATTTGTGTATTTATATTTTATATTAGTGTAAAGTCGTAATATTGAAATTTTTATTGTATCATTATTAATTGTCGTCATATATATATATATATATATATATATATAGTATTAGTTATTAATGTAGAAGCCCAAAACAATTTAAAAGCCCGAAAGAAAAAAAGGCCAAGAAAATTCGACCAAAGCCCAAATAAATCTCGGGCTTTTTTAGTCGAATAACCAAATCAGCCTATCAGGTGAAGCCCTAATATAATAGGGCTTCAATCATTGTCAATCAACAGCTAAACACCTTTTCTCCATCTTTCAGGAAGATTTTTCCGCCTCCATAGAACCTTAAATCAGTGTCTTTTACTCTAAAAAATTATGTTATGTATTCTCTTTCGATCTCAACTGACACTTAACTCTCAAGCTTGTTCGAGTTTGTCATTGTTCGAATATAGACTCTTGATCGTAGCAGCCCTGTTCTCTGCCCTATAGCAGGTGACTTTCATTCCTTTTCCTATGTTTTGGTTTGGAGAGTGATTTTTGCTTGGTCTAGCTGTAATGAAGTATTGTTAAAATGTTGTTCAATATTCCATATCATGGTTTTTTGAGAATATGGAATCATATCTAAAATCAGCGTAAAATTGCATGTCCAAACGTTGATTCTATCTCACGATTCCATATCCTGATATGATATCGCATGGCCAAACACCTACTTAGTATTTCAATGTTTAAGATTTGAAAGTGTGTTCCTTTCTTACATTGGACATCAAGAACTTGGAGAATGATTTAAGGCTAAGATTACATATTTGCAGGGAATCAATTCATTTGTTTATTTATTTTTAGTTGATGTTCATTTGGAAAATTTTATATGATAAAATTCGTAGTTGCTGTGATGAAATGTTAGGATTTTATGATTACAAACTGCACATGACTCTGCTCTACATATCTATATATCTATATATAAACTTTTAGTTTAAGCCTCTTTTTTACTCTTTCTTAAAGGCTTCTCTTAATCTCTGTTAGTTAGTAGAGTGTATGAGTTTTTTTTTATCGCTGAATATTTAGTATGATCTATGTAAAAATCAATATCAAGTGATCATGATTTGTAAAGTAAATTCTTTCGTAATTTAAAGATGCTAAGGTTGAGAATTAATTTTGGGCCTAAAATGCATATATGGTTGCTTCAAGCTTGGATATCTCTAGTTTGGTTCAAAAGTCTCGATTGCTTGCATATTTTGTGGTGTGACTTTATTTAGCTTCATCTATTTTCATTTACCATCATTTAAAGTTGATTATCTTCCTAATATCTTTACCCTCTTTATTTGCATGAACTGTGAGAGCAAAAATGGAGTCTTTATTCAAGACTCTAGCAAAATCAGAGTCTCATGGACTCGACACAGGCATACCTGCATATGGAGTCTCTACTACATCCTAGACTACCCTAATAGCAACAAAAGCAACTAAAACTCATTTAAGGTCGCTTATATGGCTGCTTTACTATTATTATTATTTAGTATTTATTTGTTTTAACTTGCTTATGTGTTAATTTTTGTTTGATAATAGGTAACATGACATAGTTGATTGGGTTTGGAAACCATTATTTTAGTTCTAGTTATTAATGATTTTCTTATCTTGTGTACAATATAACTTTTATTTCAAAAAATACTTTTTTCAACGAGGAGCCAACAAGTGCTTAACTTCAAGTATTCTTTTTGAAAAGGTTTCAAAATATACTCATCTCCATGCGACAATTAGATTTCGTTGAAGCAAATGACCTTTATTTATTTATTAAGCATAGGTCAATTTATCCGAAATACAAAAGAGTTTTCAAATGTTAAAATATTTTCTGACTTACAAATTTTTCAAATTCTTTAGTGCTCATTTTTCTTTTTAATTAATTAACTTATGTTTGGCAGGTTAACTACTTTTAACGGATCTTAAAGGATACCTTACCCCTTCCATTTAGGATAAATTAGAATCCTTATCTAGAATTACATAAGGTTAAGTAGACCTTAATATAGAGTTAATTTAGCCTAACATTAGCAAAATAAGTGTCCTAATTCACCCACCCTTAACATAATTAGGTGGCGACTCTTTAAATAGAATTAAGATTCACCAATACGTTATACACCCTTTGAACCTCGAGTTAAAATGGGGTATAACACATATAATTATCAATTATATTTTTTGTATATTTTGTACTATTATTCACCAGTCTAGCTTACTTGGGATTCTGGTGTAGTAATTGTTGCTCTTTACTATGCTACTATTGTTCAGAATACTGAGGATAAGTGTAAGTTTAACCTAAAACATTATAGATGTGTAGACAATTATCTAGTAAATTATTGCTTGCTTTTACTGCTTTTTTTTATTTGAATGTCGTATTCACCATATGATGTTTCATATAGGAGTGAAATCAGCATAAAAGTATTTATGCCTTATGTATGTGAACTACCAACAAAAACTAAAGAAGGGCACTTCCCTTCTCATTGCCTAGATTCAACTGGTTTTTCATTGGTTTATATCATCTTTATTAAAACTATATTTCTTTTCCTTTTCCAGTTCATATTATGGTTTGACTTGTGCTTTATATGGAAAAAATAAGTTATACTCATTTATGATACATTGTAGATATAGTTTGACAAGTGCATTGACTAGGATTAGAAAGTTACTTTACCTTGCAAAAAGATGACGAGATTAGTAAGTTTGAATGGGCTAATATATTTTACTTTGTTTGAAGTACATAGAAGTAGGACTTAGAAGATGTAAAAGAGTGTACATATGTCGCTCAACAATAAACATGTCATAATTTAGTATTTTTATGCATGAAAAAATCTTTTCTTCAATACTTATACAAGATATTTCTAAGGAGCCAAGTCTTCTAACATTACTAGAATACACAAAGAGAAAGGATACATAGATATATAATACTTCTATTTATCTATCCTAGTTAGAGTCAAAGTACACTAATCCTTTACATGGCCCCTCATGTTGAGATGGATGCGGGAACACTGTCAACTTGCTTCTCACCATTTGATAGTGTGCTTTGGGCAAAAGATTTAGTGAGGAAATTAGCTATCTAATTATGAGAGGTGATATACTTAACTAAAAGACCATTGTCTTGGAACTTTTCACGGACAAAATGATAATATATTTCCATGTGCTTTGTGCATGAGTGGAAGACTGGATTTGCAGTCAAACAAGTGGCACTAAGGTTGCCATACCAAAGAATAGGTGTGGGCAAAGCAAGATGGAAGCCAATCTCTTTAAGGACCATTTCCAGCTACGCAATTTCAGAGGTTGCACAAGCAAGTGCTCTATACTCTGATTCAGTACTAGAGCGAGACACAACCTTTTTCCTTATAGATGCCCAAGAAATCAAATGAGAACCAATATAGATGGCAAAACTAGTAGTGGATTTGAGATTATCTAGGGAACCACCCCATTAAACATCACTATAACCATGTAAAACCAGTGAGGATGGTTGGGTAATGAAAAGACCATGTGCGGGTGCGACTTTGATATATCGAACTATTCATTTCACTGCAATAGAGGAAGAATCCAATGGTAAATGCATGAATTGTGATACTTTGTTAACTGAGTAGGAAATTTCATGGCTAGTAAATGTTAAATAATGCAGAGCACCGACAATACTTTGAAACAAGGTCTGATCATGAAAGGGTTGACTATCGAGGGAGAATAATCGGATTCAAGATAAAGCTGGAGTAGCCACCGAGCAACATGAATCAATTTTACTACGTTTAAGTAAGTCATGCGTGTACTATTGTTTGTACAAATGCAAGCTGTGTGGAGTCCACCTTTCTTCAATACCCAATAAATATGAATGTTTTCCTAGATCTTTGACTGTAAATTGCAATCACAACTTGCAGTCAAAGATTTGGGAAAACTTTCATATTTTTTGGGCATTGAAGCAACATGGACATCCTGCAGCCTGCATTTGTGCTAGCAGTAGTACATCTCTAAACTTACTTAAATGTGGTCGAATGGAGTCTTCCAGCTCGATGGCTACTCAAGCTTCATCTTCAAGCAGTTTATCCTCCTCCGACGTTCAACCCTTTCATGATAAGACCTTGTTTTGAAGTATTGTCGGTGCTCTACATTATTTAATATATACAAGGCTTAATTAACATGTGTACTCAGTTTAAAAAGCATCATAGTTCATGCATTTACCATTAGACTCTCATTGCATGGAAGTGAAATGAATCCTTTGATATATCAAAGCCACTCCCTCACATGGTCTTTTCTTTACCTGAAAATCCTCACTGGTTTTACATGGTTATAGTGATGCTGAATAGGGTAATTCCCTTGATGATCGCAAATCCACTATTGATTTTTCCATCTACCTTGGTTCTCATTTGATTTTTTTGGGCATCTAGAAAGAAAAAAGGATGCGTCTCGCTCGTGTACTAATTCAAAGTATAAAGCACCTGCCTGGTGTACCTCTAAACTCTCGTGGCTTGAAATAATACTTGAAGATATTGGCTACCTTCTTCCTTTGCCCGCACCTATTCTTTGTTGTTACAACCTTAGTGCCACCTATTTGACTGCAAATCCAATCTTCCAGTCATGCACAAAGCACATGGAAATAGTTTTTATTTTGTCTATGAGAAGGTCCAAGACAAGGCTCTTATAGTTAAGTATATCAGCTCTCATTATTAGATTGTGATAACAACTAGGTTAAGGAGATCACAAATAGAGAATTGAATATTAAAATGCGGAAGCAGAAAGTAAAGAAACAAATAAAACTAACTAAAGATATGGGAAATTCGAAGTAAAGATCCACGAATTTCCAAGGATTAGATGTTCTAAGGTCTTGAAATGATCCAAGTAACAACGTATAGATTTATGGAAGAAATCTAACTCCTTTACTTGAGAAAACGAATCAAAACGATAGATTCGGATCTTGACCGCTTTATGAGTAACTAAAGACAATAATTAGTATGTAGAAACTAATCACCTTCTAAATAATACCAAAAAGAAACCAAAGATATCACAAGAAGAAGTTGCTTTATACCTTAAACTATGAAACTAGTAAAGGTTTAAAGATAAATTCTCAAAGAACAAGTCACAATGTTTCAAAGAACTGTCTCAAATATTATTAATATCAATCTAAAATTGTCTTTAATGAATAAAAAGGACACCTATATATAGGATAAGGGGGAAAAATGTCCAAGACCCCTTATAAGAAGCTAAAAGGTCAGCCAAACTTTAAAAAGACAATTACAAGGAATCCTACTCTAGAAAGGAAATAAAGTAACCTAACTAGGAACAAATTTAGTACTTCTAGGAAAGAATTAAATGGTAGTTAGGAGACCATAAATAGACTAAGGAAAATATTAATAACCTATATATAAATAAATAAATAAGGTAAATCCCAACTAGGAAAAGAATCTTGACAATCTTGGAAAGTTTGACTAGTCTTCTCTCAAAACTTGGGCAGAAAGCAACTCTTGTTGTAGCTGATTCTTGGACTCTTCTTGACCTTATTTGCACGAAATTGGCCCTTAAAATTCCTCATCTTGGGTTTGAATTTGGGCCACCAAATAATTGTAGCATTTGGACAATTCCTCTCTTGGGCTTGAGCTCCTCTTCCCCAATAAGACACATTTGGATCAGCGATTGAAGCCCATTGAACTTATCATTGAACTCCTTGGTTTGAGATCTTGTTATGGGCCTCCTTGGATTTTCTAAAGCTTCATCCTTGTCCTTCAATGGAGTAGAGCTTTCTTGGATGCTATCATTCCCTTCTTGTTGAAGCGAATTCGTCCTCGAATTCAAATTTGCATCAAAATGGGAAAGATCAGAAACATTAAAAGTAGCACTAACTTGGAACTTACCAGTAAGATCAAGTTTATAAGCATTGTCTCCAATCCTTTCAAGGACTTTGTATGGCCCACTTCCTCTAGGATCTAGTTTGGTCTTTCTTTTGGAAGGAAATCTTTCCTTTCTCATATGCACCCAAACAAAGTCACCAAGTTTAAAAACAACATATTTTCTGCCCTTATTCCTTCGCAATGCAACTTCCTTATTCTTCTTTTCAATTGCAAGCCTTGTTTGTTCATGAATTTTCTTCATCATATCAGCCTTCTTCTTACCATCAAGATTAGCAAAATCATTAGTAGGCAAAGGCAATAAATCAAGGGAAATTCGAAGGTCTACTCCATTGAAGGACAAGGATGAAGCTTTAGAAACTCCAAGGAGGCCCATAACAAGATCTCAAACCAAGGAGTTCAATGATAAGCTCAATGGGCTTCAATCGCTGATCCGAATGTGTCTTATTGGGGAAGAGGAGCTCAAGCCCAAGAGAGGAATTGAGCAAATGCTACAATTATTTGGTGGCCCAAATTCAAGCCCAAGATGAGGAATTTTAAGGGCCAATTTCGTGCAAATAAGGTCAAGAAGAGTCCAAGAATCAGCCACAACAAGAGTTGCTTTCTGCCCAAGTTTTGAGAGAAGACTAGTCAAACTTTCCAAGATTGTCAAGATTCTTTTCCTAGTTGGGATTTACCTTATTTCTTTATTTATATATAGGTTATTAATATTTTCCTTAGTCTATTTATGGTCTCCTAACTACCATTTAATTCTTTCCTAGAAGTACTAAATTTGTTCCTAGTTAGGTTACTTTATTTCCTTTCTAGAGTAGGATTCCTTGTAATTGTCTTTTTAGGGTTTGGCTGACCTTTTAGCTTCTTATAAGGGGTCTTGGACGTTTTTACCCCTTCTCCTATATATAGGGGTCCTTTTTATTCATTAAAGACAATTTTAGATTGATATTAATAATATTTGAGAGAGTTCTTTGAACCTTTGTGACTTGTTCTTTGAGAATTTATCTTTAAACCTTTACTAGTTTCAAAGTTTAAGGTATAAAGTAACTTCTTCTTGCGATCTCTTTGGTTTCTTTTTGGTATTCTTTAGAAGGTGATTAGTTTCTAAGTACTAATTATTGTCTTTAGTTACTCATAAAGCGGTCAAGATCCGAGTCTATCGTTTTGATTCGTTTTCTCAAGTAAAGGCGTTAGATTTCTTCCATAAATCTACATGTTGTTACTTGGGTATTTTCAAGACCTTAGAGCATCTAATCCTTGGAAATTCGTGGATCGTTCCTTCAAATTTCCCATATCTTTAGTTAGTTTTATTTGTTTCTTTACTTTCTGCTTCCGCATTCTAATATTCAATTCTCTATTTGTGATCTCCTTAACCCAGCTGTTATCAGATTGTGTATGTCCTCACTAAAGCAGTGTGATGCTGAGAAGCAAGTTGACATTGCTCCCACATCCTGCTCAATGGAGGGGCCTTTCAAAGGATAAATGTACTTTGAGTCTAACTAGGATAGATAACTAGAATTATTATATAGCTATGTATGCTTTCTCTTTGTGTATTTTAGTAATGTTTGGAGACCTGGCTCCTCAAGGACCTCTTGTATACATAATAGTTTTTATCCTTAATGAGAAATAGAGAAGAAAGGTATTTTTTTCACCCATAACAATACTAAATTATGACATGATTATTGTTGAGCGACATATGTACACTCTTTTAGATCCTCTTAGTATTACTTCAATGTACTTTAAACAGAGTCAAACCTATTAACCCATTCGAACATACTAATCTTGTCTTCTTTTTGCAACGTAAATTAACTTTCTAATCCTAATCAATGCACGTATCAAACTATATCTACAATGTGTCTTAAATGAGTATAACTTATTGTTACCATATAAAGCACAGGTTAAACCATTATATGAACTAGGAAAGGAAAAGAATCTGGTTTGAATAAACATCAAATAAATCGACCAAAAACAATTGAATCTAGGTAATGAGAAGGGAAGTGCCCTTCTTCAGCTTATGTTGGTAGTTCACAAGCATAGGCAAAATTACTTTTTTGCTGATTTCACTCTATATAAAATATCTTATGATCAATATGGTATTCAAATAAGCAGAAAGCTGTAAAAATAAGCAATAATTTACTGGCTAATTGTCTACACACCTACAAAGTTTTAGGGGAAACTTAAACTTATCCTCACTATACTAACAACAATAACATAGTAAAGAGAAACAACTACTACACCTCAATCCCAACTTAACTAGATTAGTGAATAATAGTACAAAAAATATAATTGATAATCATATGGACCTCACATAACTCAAAAGAAATCACAAAGAGGAAATCATATAATAAAAAATAAAACAGTAAGATATGTGTAAATAATACAAAGTGAAACAAAACTAGAAATGCTCATTTTCAAAATATCCTAAACATTAAAACATACACACAATCAATGCTGAATAAAGGTCATCTGAAGCTGCAACATCATTGAAACCACCACCTGAGAAAGGTAGAGCTGATTGCCACTAGAAAAAGAATCCATGTCTCTTGTCCAACCACTTCTTTGTATCATGCAAATGGTGTAAGAGATGGTAAAATGTCAGATGGAAAAAATTAAATGTCCACTAGAAAGAAAAAAATGTTTATTCTTAAGCATGGAGAGCTGCAAAAAGACTCAAAACATTAAATTAGGACCCATTACTCCCGTCAAAGTTTTATAGGCCATAATCTATAAGTCATACTACTACACTCTTTGTCTACTTTATGGCTTATATGAATAACACAAATTTAAAAAATTCTTCCGTTGCAATAAATATTTGACATATGCAAAATCATATATTGAAATTTTTTTCTAAACATGGAGCACACGAGGTTAGAAAACATTGAAATTGTTCTAATAATGGTGGCCGGAGTGATGCCAACTGTACAAAACAATCCATAAAATTCCTATAATGATTTGTAAAAAATTATTTAGTTCAACATGTTTGTTCCTTTTTCTAGTTGAGATTGAGACAGGGTCTGAAGAGGGCTTTTCTAAGTGAATGACACAACTACTATTCATACTAAAGTTACAATGGGGTCAGCCAAAAAAGGTAATTAAGAAAAAAATTAATATAAACGACTATAGGAATCATGCACATTAAAGATCACCAACGACAACTCTACATCGCCAACAGAGTGGTTCTGGTCTATGTTTGCTTGGATGGTTTTCTATTGACTAATTAATGAATTTTTTATGTTTCAAAATAATTTATTAATTAGCTAAGAGAAAACAATCCAAGAAACATAGAGCAGATGAAAGGAGGGGGTGTATGTGGATGTGACTGAGTACTGAATCATTTTCTCAAGGTAATCAGAAATTATTATTTTCCAAAAAGGTACCATGGCACTAGTGCCTTCAACATTAACGATTAGCTATTTTTTCATAATGTTTATTTTGCTAAAGATTGTATAGATTGATGGTTGTTCACTGCCTATGATTTTATTTATTAGGTAGTATACAAGTTCATGGATAGGGTTTAAACTAAAATTGTATGTGTAGACATCAAAATTTTGTTGGATTTAAGATGTGCCTCGACATGACTAGTTGAATCCATGTTCTTCAAACTGAGAGGTGCGTTAGAGGTTGTTAGAGACTACTCCACCCTGCACACTAGCCCACACGTATAAAAAGAGGGTTCAAGGTGGAGTAGCCTCCAAAACCTCTGACAAATCTCTGGGTTTGAAGAACATGGATTGGGCTAGTCTTGTAGAGGCCCATCATAAATAGAACAAAATTTTGATGTTTACATATTCAATATCGGTTTCAACCATATCCCAGAACTGTTATATTATTTAATAAAAGAATCATAGGTAGCGAACAACAATAAATCTACATAATCTTTTGTAAAGCACGCATGTTGAAAAAAATAGCTAATCATTGTAGTTAAAGACATTGGTGCCATGGGACCTTTCTGGAAAACAACCATATCTGATTACCTCAAGAAAATTATTTGGTACTCAAGTGACATCCACATATATACCCCTTCATGTCATCTCATCAATGTTTGCTTGATTCGTTTTCTCTTTACCACAAAAAATCATTAATCAGTCAAGAGAAAATGATCCAACAAACATAGATAAGACGATGAATTGATTAATAATTTATTTTATCGTTGTCAATTAAGTGAAACTTATTTTCTTTTTGGTTTGGTGTTCTAGTGAAACTTATTTTGTTTTTGGTTTGTTGTTCTATTGGAATTGAGTCACGTTGACGATTAATTTTAGTGAAATTTATTTTTATTGCTTTCCTTTCCAAGGGTGATTATTATATAGTACATCTTCCCCCTACTTTTAAGTAAATAAATGAAACCTTGGTTATTAATCCAAGCTCAGATAAGGTTAACTTGATCATTTTGGATGCAAGAATGCTAACATGTTGCCTAATATTTTACTTGCACACATGTAGTGGTAAATATGGATGAATATGACATTGATAAACAGTTAATTTTAGTTAGCATTAGTCATCATCATATGAAGATATCTATTAATGATGAAATAAAAGTCGTTGTAGAAAAGGCTTACCAGCTATGAAGTGGTTTCTGGTAGGCTTTTTTGTAGTAGAAACTTGTATCTTCTCTTTAATTATATTATCCCATAGCTTTATAACTTTCTTTCCTTGTTTTGAGATTTTTTATGTCTTGTTTTGTTTTTTTTTTCATTTTCTTTTTTTCTTTAATTGCAGTGAGGTGTACGACCCGTAGGTAGACCTATGGACCATGCATGGGTGTCATCGATCGAGGGGTCCAACATTGGTTTTTTATGAACTCACCAATGACATACCAGGATGGTTTGTGGTCTGACCAACAGACTGAAGGTCTGGCCGTTGGTGAGGTTGGCAGTTATTTTTAAAAAGGTCTTTTGGGTCTTTTCCTAATTATTCTAATCCAATACTATGTCATTTTACCTTCAATTAGAGGCCCTATATAAATTTTTTACCCCCAAAATCTCTTAATTCAATTCATTCTCTCAAATTCTTAAAAAGAAGTACAAGTTCATCCTCTCAATTATTTCTCTCTAGAATCTTGAAGAAGAATACTAGGTTTTCAAGTACAGTCTCCAATTTCACCATTGATTATAAACGATTCGCATTACGATATGATAATATTCACCTATGGAGTCCTTTCCTCCATAGGGTTCCTAAATTCTCCTATTTTCTCAACGTAGAATCTCCAATGGAAATTAGCATTTTTACTCAATCTCATGGGTTCTTTTCAATTATGGTATTACTGATTAATTTATGTCTTTTTATGCATTAATTGGAGAAATTGCATGTTTCAAATTTGAATCCCCATGAACCCATGTGAAATCAATATATTATAGAATTGTTCATAAGATGAAGTTTTTGAAACATGAGAGATGAGTTTCTAAAGACATGCATATTCATATGAAATTGATGAAGATTATTTCAGATTTTCTTTGACATTCAAGCACCCATGTTGTTGTTGTTGTGAAAGGATTTTTAACATACACATGAAAGGATGATTGTGAAAGGATTTTTCTCACATAAATTATTTATAAGGTTGAAAGGTCTTCTCACCTAAAATAATTAAAAACTTAAGGAGGTATTCTAATGAAACTTAGCTTGGATTGGTTACTTGATGTTCCCTTCCATGGATAATGAGGCAAGCGGCCGGGGATAACCCGTGAACTCCAATAATAAGATAAATGGTGATTACCCATGTCTCATGAATGCTACGAAAGGTTAAGAAAAATCAATATTCCATGGGATTTATGCTGCACCGAGTCAACGAGTGACAATTACCCATGTCCCCTAAACTATGTGCAACCATAGGTTGTCTAGATAGACATTAGCTAGTGGATCCACATAAGATAGAAGTGTATGTCTTACCTTGGCAAGTAGGACACCCCTTTTTGGTTTAGGAGAGACACCATATGCCATATTTATAGCTCACATGGTGTTAAATGTCAGTTAAAGATAAATCTCCCACAAGAATGAACTAAGGTTACTTCTAGAAGTATTTCACGAATGTTTTAAGGAGTGTAAGCTTGCATTGACCATGCCGTTTAACATGATTTCATACTTTTATGCACGGCGATAATACATGGTACATTCCTCGTACTTACAGATACTCTTGACAATATTCTTCTACAAATGTAGGGTCCGACGCTTAAGTTTCGCTTCACTGTGGCTAGAGATTGCCTTAGTAGATATTGAAGATTGATGACTCCTCATGCTTCGAGGACCTAGTTTTTACTTCCTATTTTCTTTACTTTTCAGTATTGTATGTGATGTACGGGTTACGTCCAAATCACTCTTGATGTACTAGATGGCTTTGAGATTATGTTAGACTTCCGCTACTTTTATAAACTCTTATGTTTTTACATTTTCTTTTAAACTCTCTAAATTTTCTATTATCTTGTATGATGTATGATAAGTGACCTGTGTAGGACCTCTCAGGGTCCTATACACGGTGTTACGCCTAGGCCATGCTATGGGTCTTGACAAACTTGGTATTCAAAGCATAAGGTTTAGAAAGGTCTTAGGAGGTCTCATAGGCCACGTCGAATAGAGTCTTGTTCATGCATGTGAATCGCTCCACACTTATGAATGAGAGGATATAAGATTTTTAGGATACTACACTTCTTTCATTACACTAAAATCATGTGATTGAGATTAACTCGATAATGTCTCTCTCCTAATCCTTATCCAATGCTCTATAGTATATGGCCCCTTGAAGAGCTTATGTTAGGAGGAATGCGAATGTGGAATGAGAAGCTCCTCAATATCCTCATGTTTCGGTCAACCCATTTTACAAACAAGTGACTAATGCGGAGTTTAGGGCTGATTTTCAAGTGTTAGCTCAAGCCATGACGGTTCAAGAAAATAGGGAGGTTGTGGTCCATGTGACCCCAAATGTAGGTACAACGACAACTAGAGTGAGAGACTTCAGTAGAACGAATCCTCTGAATTTTATGGGTCTAAGGTTGAGAAACACCCCCTAAAGTCCATTGATGAAATGTATAAGGTATTGATAATCATAGGAGTGACACCAGTGGAAAATATGGAATTGGCCGCTTATCAACTTACGGGTGTTGCTCAAATATGGTTCACCCAATGGAAAGATGAGAGGGCCGAAGATGCGGGTCCTTTTGCTTGGGAAAAGTTCTAAGTCGCTTTCCTTGATAGGCTCTTTCCCTTAAGATGAGGGAGGAAAAAGTCCTTGAATTTAACAACCTTCATCAAGGAAATACGAGTGTGAATGAATATACTTTTAAATTCACAAAATTGTCTCGATATGTTGCTACTATGATTGTCGATTCTAGGGCAAGAATGAGTTTTTTTTTTTGGTGTGTTTAATATGGTGGTTAAAGAATGTTGTACCGTTATGCTTATCAATGATATGGATATTTCTCATTGTATGGTTCATGCTCAACAAATTGAACAAGAGAAACTTCAAGAAAGACCTAGGGAGACAAAGATGACCAAGACCAGTGATAATGACTTTTCATATTCGAGATCCGAGAGACATGGTTGTTCTAAGTTCCCACAAAGTTTTTTTGGCCAAGGATCATCCAACGTTCCTCCTAAGTTCAACGAAGATAGAATATCTAACCCTAAGCCTCAAGGAGGGAATGGTTGTGGATGTTTATTGTCTACTTCCTCCATGTGTGGAAGAAAACATGAGGGTAAATGTCTAACTGGTTCTAATGCATCATTTGGTTGTGGCAAGACGTATCACAAGATACGGGATTGTTCCTGAGGTTCTAAGAATTGTGCAGATAATCATCGACGGGTTCCACCTTACCCTTCCACATTGTAATACCTCAAAAATCAAAACTATGATTGAACAACAGAGAAGGGAAAACCACAGTGGGTGTCAACGTGTCGTGAAGAGAACCATGACCCATCACTCTGCTCGTCGTTATGCACCTAGAAAAAGGTGAAAGACAATAAATCACTAAATGGTCCGCGGAGCTCCAAACGAGTCATCAAGTGGCCCGTGAAAGGGACACAGAACCAACATAGCTACTATGAAGTACTACAGACCACTAGACGGTCCGTGGAACTTCACACGAGCCTTGAAGTGGCTCGTGAAAGAGGCTTGATAGACTTTAAGATTTTTGGTCAATTTCAAACATTCATATCTTTCAGTACAAAATGAATTAGATGGCCCAAAACATATCAAATTAAAGGTCTTTGAGTCAGCTTTCCAATGCCACCAAGTTTGCCTATTTTCGAGCGTGGAGTAAAAATTTATGCTCGTTTTAGTGAAGCCTTACCGGGTACAACATCTTCACGACCCGCTTGACGGTCCGTGGTGTCCATGACAGCCCATGAAGCCTTTCTTGAAGTTAATTCATCAACTTTTAAGTGAGGTTTCACTGCCAAAGTCACTGGTTAAGAAGCATAGACGTCTAAACGGTTCGTGGAGCTCCACATAGACCGTGAAGTCATCCGTGAAGGAGACATGTCAGGCTTAAAGTTTAGGGTCAACTACAAAATGCCATATCTTTCAGCACAAAATGAACTTAGGTGGCCCATGACCTATCAAATAAAAGATAATTAAATCGTCTTTCCAACATCACTGAGTTATCTATCACCCAAGCTTGGAGTAAAACGTTATGCCCATTTTAGTGAAGCCCTATCGGGCAGAGCATCTTCACGATCTGCTTGATGGGCCTTGGTCATCATGACGGCCCGTGAAGGCTGTCTTGAAGTTACTTCGGAAGAATTTAAGTCAGGGTCACAATAGTCTTTTCCCATATGCGTTGGGAACTTAAACAACGTCGTTTAAGGCTTAAACTATATCGTTTTACTCAGGCTACGCTTAGTAAACTAGTCAGAAACTATCTGAAACACTCATTCTCCTAAAATCACCTAACTTAGAGTGAAGAGAAGAGAAAGAGGCAACCAACTCTTCAAAGAACAAGCATAAGCATTCTTCAAAGTTTAGCCTCGAAATTCGAAGGATTTCTCCGTAGATTTCGTCACCAGGTATTTGGGATTTCTTTAGCAGATTCCTTTCATCCACTAGGTCCCTAGAATTCAGTTAGTTCCTTGATTCTTCTTATCTTGTTTAGACATAGAGTTTCTAAAACCTTAAATATTTGTTATGATTTAGTTGTTGTAGTATCCTTAATCGAAATAACATGTCTATTGGAAAGTTTGCTTAATTCCTTGTATAAAATTCAAAACCCTAGTTTGTAAAAATTCTCTTAATTCATGAATTATACTTGCTAGGTCAGCTAAACAAACAATCATGCTCCAAGTTTAGAATGTTACATTATCAGTAAATAAATGTTGCATTCTCAGATTTCATGTCAGTATTCGAGCTATTTAGCGGTTCAATTACATTTGTGTCATGTACATATTCAGTTGGGAGTAGAAGCACATAGTTAGACTATGGTTCAATGTACCCTCATAGTCCTAGAACTACATGCCCCCGTAGGATTTTAAGTCCCCTCTGTTGTGCATCAGATTTAGTGATCACGCCAGTCATGCCTTTATACCCTTGGCAAGGCATATTGGGTCCTCTCGATAAGGTGAATACATCGGACTCCACGTTTAGCTCAGGTGGTTTATGTTGGTTAATAGTAGCTCCCACAGTCAGACTCTTAGTGCATTTGATCAGGTTTTTAGTATATACTTCAGCATTCAATTCAACATGTTATTTTCATGGTTAGTACATGGTCATTGCTTTCAATTTAGCTTTTCAGTTATGTTTCAGTATTTACATTCTTGCTCAGTTTATGTCATTGCTCAGTTACGCTCTGTTCAGTTTATACATACATACATATATATATATATATATATATATATATATATTCATCTTAGTATCTATATCCTGCATGCTCAGCACATTCCAAGTATTGACGCATACTCTACGCTACATCATTTCATGATGTAGGTTCATGTACTCAGCATCCAGATCACGCTTAGATCGATTCTCAATTTGCATTCAACAACTTTATTGGTGAGTCCTCATATTCCAAGGACAATAGACACGCTTTCATTTAAGTCCTTATATTCAGTTTTTAGTTTTTTTAGAGTTAGCTGGGGGCATGTCCCACCAACTCAACTAAGTTAGAGGTTTTTCACACATAATAGTAGATTTAGCTTGAGTTGTTAAGTTTATCTTTCAGTTTTCACTAAACTCTTAGTACGTTTTATATATTCAGACTAGTTGGGTTTTTCCACACTTTCAGTTATGTTTTAGCTTCTGCACAGTATGTTTCTTATTCAGTTATTCTCAGTATGCTTGAGATATGCCAGACAAAAAGTTTTCTTGGTGTCACTCGTGATCCTTTGTCTCGTTTTACCCCAAGGGGATAGCCTCGGGGTGTGACAAACTTGGTATCAGAGCATTAGGTTCAAGAATCCTAGGCTGTCTAAAACTCGCACTAAGTAGAGTCTCTTTCATGGGTCTGAAGCGTGCCACATCTATTAGGGGTAGGCTTCAAAATGTTTTAACAAAAACTTCACTTTCCTTGCTATTCTTATCATGTACGGGTATGATCCGACTTCTCTTTTCTAATCTATCATTATGTTTTTCAGATCATGCGTCCTCGTAGAGCTAACACATGGAATGCTAATGCCCACACTGCTAATGTAGTTCCTCCACTCCCAAACCATAAGGTTACGAACACATAATTTCAAAATGTGATCCAGCTCTTTGCTCAGAATGTGGATAATAAGAACAATTAGTAGGTCCCATTTCGTGCAAACACTAAATGTGGATCAATTGCAGTTAGGGTCCGAGTCTTTGTTCGAATGACTCTGCCTGAGTTTCTAAGGTCGAAGGTTGTTGAAGACCCACATAACTTTATTGACGAGGTTAAGAAAATTCTTTAAGTAATGCAAGTGACTGGAACTAAGAGTGTTGAGCTAGCATTCTATCAACTTATGTAGAAAGACAACAGGGGTGTAGATGAATCTTCTATGACTTAAAATAGTTTTACTGGATCTTTTCTAGACAGGTTTTTCCCAATGGAGTTGAGAGAAACTAAGGCACAAGTATTTATGAACTGGAAATAGGGTTCAATGTCGGTCTAAGAATACAGGCTGAAGTTCACCCAGCTTAGCAGGTATGCTACACACATGGTTGCAGATCCAAGGGCACAAATGAGAAAGTTCTTGTTTGGAGTATCCGATCTGGTGAAGACTGAGCATAGGAATACTATGCTTCTAGGGGATATGGATATCTGTAGACTCATGTCTCATGCTCAGTAGGTTGCGGGTTATAAGCTTAGGGAAATGTCTAAGGAAAACAAAAAGGCCAGAATAGAAAATTATGAATACTCACAACAAAATTCGAGCGGTGGGAATAGATCACAATTTCAGCAAAGAACTACAGTCCCAGCACCTTCATCAGCTAGTGCTCCATCCCCCAGGTTTCTACAAGATCAGAAAGATAGGGCATCCAACTCTAAGTCATAGGTGAGTTGTTCAGGTAACAAACTTTCCCAACTTGTCTGAAACGACCCCAAAAATGCCCGAAAATGTACTTCGGAAACACCAAAAATTGTAATTTCCATATATCTCAAAATCCGTGCATCATTTCAGAAATTCAACTTCATATTCTTATTCAGGGGGTCAAATTGAGTGGGGAATGGGTCTAACCCGAATTTTAGAGCAACCGTATCAAAATTCGAAAATCGCAAAAATGCGATTTTCAGGGTCAACTTTAAAGGGGCATATCTCTTAGCACACAAGGAACTGGAAGGAGCTCAAACTATCAAAATTAAACCTCTGTGAGTTATCTTTCCAACGCAATTTGTTTCACCTCATTCGGAGTTCGGACGAAGAAGTTATGACCATTTTCGTAAAACCTGTCTCGGCAGAATTTCAAATTCCAAGAAGCTAAGTTTCTTTGTAGCGGGCTGGGAGACGTTTTCTTTTATAAAAGAGGTTATGTCCCATACTTAGTTATATTTCTTTCTAGCTTCAAAACACTCAAAAACACTCTCTAAGCCCTCTTCAAAATTTCACCAAGATCTTCAACCAAATTCAAACATCTCAAGCTTTAATTAGGATTCAAGATTCAATCTCAAGCAATTCTCCATTCCAATCTTCATCAAGAATTCTCCAAAGTTGAGGTATGTGGGTTTGATTGTGGAAACCTTCCTTTCCACAAGTCCAACCATTTATCCTCTATTACTACTTCAAGTTTATGGGTCCTTATGTTTATTTATGAACTCTTAAGTATGAGATCACTACTACACACCCTATTAAGGTCTATCTTGCATATTATCATGAAATGGTATTATTATGTGATGTTTATGGTTTTCATGCCTCCATGATCAAATTATGAAGGTTGTTATATATGTATATATATATATACGTTGTTGGTGGGCTGTTTTATATGGATTTTGATATTGGTGGGACTTAGCACTCTTGAAACACATGATTTTATTTACATGAACAAGTAGCCCACCATATGTTTGATAAAATGCCATTTATAGAATTCTTATGAAATGGAAGGTCCAATGTACGTCCTATGAGTCAGATGATTATATAAGTATTGAAATGATGATGAAATGGATACATGTATATGATTTTCCCTATATAGTGTGTGAGTCGACCAAGGCTAGCTTGGGGGGTTGTAGGCCCGGGTAACCGTATCAAGGGGTTGGTACCTTGGTTGCCTAGTACGGGGGGTAGTAGGCCCGTATAACCATATCGAGGGGTTTGTACCTTGGTTGCCTAGTACGGGGGGTAGTAGGCCCGTATAACCATATCGAGGAGTTTGTACCTTGGTCCCTAGCTCGGGGGGTGGTAGGCCCGGGTAACCACATTGAGGGGTTTGTACCTCTTTCGCCTCTCCAAGGGGGTGGTAAGCCTTGGAAATACTGTATTGATGGTCACTCACTACACATATACTATGCCCTACTAAATATGATTTTTATATAAGCATCATTATATATATCATCTCATTAATATCCTATCTATTGGGTACGATTATGCATTTTGCCTATGATGTCCATCCATTGTTGCATTGCATTGCATCCCATATACTTAGTACATTCAAATGTACTAATACATACTCTATGCCTACATGATGTCACCATGTAGGGACCGGAGCACCGTCTGACCATCCTTCTCCGCGTGGCTAATTCGATTTTCTAGTGAGCTTATTGGTGAGTCCTCCATCCCGGGGACGTTGCTTATGATCTCATTCTATGTATAAGACTTTTCCTTTTTAATTATATTTTGACTATGAGGGTGAGCCTGGTAGTTTGTCTCGGCCCCCGCTAAGTATCCATGTTTAGAGGTGGTGTTGGACAAGTTGTGTATTATGTTTGAGCTTGACTCATCTATGGTATTTATGTATTATTCTCTTTTCTCTTGCTCCCTTAGTCCCAATTTCCCTTGATTATGCTTATCGCTTATGGTCATTTTAATTGCTTCCGCGACCAAGGATGTGTAATGATATGCTATGAGGCTTGTTTGGGGTTCCCTCGGGTTCCCCATTCGTCGGTCACGTCTAAGCCCTAGGCTTGGGTCGTGACATTGTCCAATGTGTGGTAAGAACCATTCGAGCGAGTGTCCTGCAAGTAACAATGGGTGTTTTGTGTATGGTCAGTCTGAGCGTAGGGTGAAGTATTGCCCTATTGCGAGGCAGGGGAAAAGAGGTAAAAATAATAGGGCTCAGTCTACATCTCCAGCAGCACCAGGTCTCCCAACTCAACAGGGTGCTTCATTTGGTACAAGTAACGATTAGCGCCAGAAAAGGTTGTATGCTCTCTAGGCTCGTCAGGACCAAGAAGAATGTCGTGATGTGGTCACTGGTATGTTACAAGTCTTTCATTTAGATGTTTATGCATTATTATATCCAGGAACTACACTGTATTTCTATACAGTAAACTTTGGTATCTTTCCAGAAACTCTCTGAGATGCCTTCTCATTCTCTACTCCAGTTGGTGACCTAGTTACAGCAAGATGTGAATACAAAAATTGCCCTATCAGATTTTTCAAAAATTCACCTTAGTAGACCTTGTAGAGTTAGAAATGGTAGATTTCAATATCATTTTTGGCATGGATTTGTTACATTCATGTTATCCCTAAGCCGATTATAGAATTAGGACTGTTTCGTTTCAGTTCCCAAACAAACCAGTCTTAGAATGGAAGGGCAGTAGCTCACTGCCTATAGGTCGCTTCATATCTTACCTTAAGGCCAGAAAAATGATTTCCAAAAGGTATATCTATCATCTTGTTCCAGTTAAGGATTCGAATTCTGAAACCCTGATACTTGAGTCAGTCCTTGTTGTAGTAAATAAGTTTCCAGAAGATCTTCCAGAAGTTCCTTCAGAAAGGGAAATCGACTATGGAATATATCTCTTTTCGGATACCCAACCTATTTCAATTCCTCCTTACATAAAGGCTCCAACCGAGCTTCAGGAATTGAAAGATCAGTGGAAAGACCTTCTAGATAAGGGCTTCATCAGATCCGATATCTCTCTATGGGGTGCTCCAGTGCTGTTCGTGAAAAAGAAAGATGGTTCTCTCAGAATGTGCATTGACTATCGGCAGCTGAACAAGGTCATAATCAAGAATAAATATCCTATCACCAGGATTGATGACTTATTCGACCAACTTCAGGGTACTAGTTGATTTTCTAAGATAGACCTCAGATTTGACTATCATTAGCTCAGAGTTAGAGATATTGACATTCAGAAGAAAGCTTTCAGAACTCGGTATGGTCATTCTAAATTTGTAGTTATGTCTTTTGGACTAACAAATGCTCCTGCAGCTTTAATGGATTTAATAAACAGGGTGTTCAAAAATTATTTGGACTTGTTCGTTATCGTCTTTATTGATTATATCCTTAATTATTCTTTGAGTGAGGAAGAGCATACGACTCATCTGAGAGTTGTTCTGCAACCTCTCAAAGATATCTAGTTATTCACTAAGTTCATCAAATGTGAATTCTAGTTAAACTCGGTCGCTTTCCTTGGTCATGTTGTATCCAGTGAAGGATTCCGAGTGAATTCTCAGAAAATTGAGGCCGTGGAACACTAGCCCAGACCCACCTCCCTAAAAGATATCAAAAGTTTCTTGGGTTTGGCCAGTTATTACAGGAGATTTGTTGAAGGATGTTCATCCATAGCTTCCCCATTGACCAAGTTGACTCAGAAGAATGTCAAATTTCAATTGTCAAATTAGTGTGAGAAAAGCTTTTTCGAACTGAAGACTAGGTTGACTACAACTCCTGTCTTGACTCTACTAGGTGGTTCAGATGGTTATGCGATTTATTGTGATGTATCCAGGGTAGGCCTAGGTTGTGTGTTGATGCAGTGAGGTAAGCTCATAGCTTATGCATCTAGACAACTTAAGGTCCATGAAAAGAACTACCCGACTCAGTACATTGAACTTACAACCGTAGTATTTTCCCTAAAGATTTGGAGACACTACTTGTATGGTGTTTATGTTGATGTGTTCACAGATCATACGAGCCTCCAGTATGTGTTCACCCAGAAAGAGTTGAATCTTCGTTAGAGGAGATGACTTGAATTCCTCAAAGACTATGGGATGAATGTGCTTTATCATTCGGGTAAGGCCAAAGTAGTGGTTGATGCTCTCAACAGGTTGTATATGCATAGTGTAGCACATGTTGAGGAAGAAAGGAAAGATCTATCCAAGGATGTTCACCGACTTTCTCTCTTAGGAGTTTTCCATGCGAACACATCTGATGGTGGGGTGATAGTTCAGAATTGACCAGAATCTTCATTGGTAGCGGAGGTTAAGGAAAAACAGGATAGTGATCCTATATCACTTCAGTTGAAGGGTGCAGTTCATCAGAAGAAAGTTGTGGTTTTCTCCTAAGGGAGAGATGGTGTGCTTCGTTACTAGGGTCATTTATGTTTTCCTAATATGGGTGAGTTGAGGCAGCAGATCCTTACAGAAACTCATAACTCCATGTATTACATTCATCTAGGTACCACTAAGATGTACCATGATCTACAAGAAGTCTTTTGGTGGAACGACATGAAGAGGGACATAACCGACTTTGTGGCTAAGTGTCCTAACTGTCAATAGGTTAAGGTAGAAAATCAGAAACCAGTAGGTATGACTCAACAGATTAACATTTCTACATGGAAGTGGGAAGTGATAAACATGGACTTCATTACGGATTTACCTCATACTCGCAGACATCATGACTCCCTTTGAGTGATTTTGGATAGACTTACTAAGTCATCTCACTTCTTTGCTATGAAGACTACCGATTCAGCAGAGGACTACGCCGAACTCTACATCAATGAGATAGTCCAGTTACATGAGGTCCCCTTATCTATTATCTCAGATAAAGGTCCTCAGTTTACGTCTCATTTTTGGAAATCATTTCAGAAAGGTCTTCTTACTCAGGTGAATCTCACTACAACATTTCATCCACAGATGGATGGTTAGGCAGAGCATACCATTCAGACCTTAGTGGAGATGTTGAGAGCTTGTGTGATCCATTTCAAGGGTAGTTAGGATGATTACCTACCTCTCATAGAGTTCACCTATAATAATAGCTTCCATTCCATTATTCATATGGCCCAATATGAGGCACTATATGGGAGTAGATCCAGGTCCCCAATTGGTTGGCTTGAAGTAGGTGAAACAACCTATATTGGGCCAGATTCGGTTTATGAGTCTATGGAGAAAGTTCAACCCATCAGAGATCAACTAAAGACAGCTCAGAGTCATCAGAACTCCTATGCAGATGACAGGAGAGGGGACTTAGAGTTTGAAATAAATGATTGGGTTTTCCTAAAGGTGTCACCTATGAAGGGAGTGATGAGATTTAGCAAGAAAGGGAAGCCTAGTCCAAGATATGTAGGTCCTTAAAAAATCCTAAAAAAGGTTGGTAATGTGGCCTATGAGTTAGAGTTGTTGATTTGATGTTTCAAGCACACCTCATCAAATTCTAGGTGTCCAACGATCATAAATTAGTATAAAGTCCAACTAAATGAGTTAGGGCTGAATCCCACATGCAGCGGTACATGTCTCAAATTCAATTAGAACGTATGAATATGGTCAAATCAGCCATAGGAATAGAGATTTTCAATTATAATACATAATCAACTAAAAGAGTGACACAAATGTCAAATGGGAGGTTTTGGTTTTAGTTATCAACTGATATATCGTGAGTTTACGGTATTTCTAATACATTTAACTTACAAGTTGTGTGTGTTTAGGGCCTTATAGTATTGATTTTTATGTGTTTAATTGTATTTTTACAGGAAAGATGTTCAAGCGCAGAAGTATGGAGACAACTGAGCTAAATGCAGAAAAAGGGCTTTCACGGAGACGATATACGGACCGTAGGTCCATTGACGGTTTGTAGGTGATAACCGTAGATCAACATCTAAGGGATAGATGACAAATCAGGGAAATCTGACCAAGTGTGGAACCACGGTGGCAATTGACGGTCCGTAGATTGATCTACCGACCGTACTGATCAAATCGTAGAAGGAGACTGCGAGGGTTCCAGTACGTGATTTTTGAAGATTGTAAGTATGGAGCTACGGAGGGGATTGACGGATCGTAGATCGATCTACGATCCGTACTGCAAGTCTATCATTTGCTTCAGAGAGGCTGATTTTTAGATGCTAAAATATTTTCTAAGTCCTGGCTGACGAAAGGGACTTACGGACCGTAGATCAATCGATGGTCCGTAAGTCAGTCTCTTGAATTGAAGACGCGTGCCTGAACAAACTTTTCTTAATTTGTTTCCTTTTTTAATTATGATTTGTTTTTCTATAAATAGGACATGTAAATCTCGTTTTTAGGGGTTAGACATTATTCTTCTAGTTTTACTTTGTGACTTTGGAGATTTAGTTGGAATTTTATCAATTATTGATTTTTTAAGTTCGTTTTGAAGATTTTGGCTTTGCAATTCAAGTTGAAATTCTGGGTTCATTATTCTCTTTACGTAAGTTCATGATTTCTTTATCTAAAATTATGAATTTTGTTCTTGCTAATATGAGTAACTAAATCCACAACTAGGGTTGTGGGAACCATGAGCGAATAACAAAATATGAATAGTAAATAAGTAATTCTTGAATAGTGTTTTGCATGCATTGATAATTCTTTCGTTTAGAAGTCTTTTTAACGAGTGCACGCGTTAGAACTCGCCTTGTTGCTACTTGCCGGATCAAGGAGGTAATCAACAAGAAAAGAATTATCAACATAGATTTAGTGTGATACTATCTAATAGGCTAGTGTCGATTGGTGCGAAGTAATAACTAAGCCAAACATAGATTATGATGTCTAATATGAGGTAAATGTAAGGGTTAGTAAATTATACACACGTAGCTGGATCAAGGTGCAGGGTGTAATTCTCTAGATGCCGGATCAAGAATTTTGAGATACCTAACTTATCACTTTGCATGCAGTACACTAGGAAAGGATTGATGTTACTAGGATTATTGCGTTATGAGCTTGTAGGGAACACGTATACCCTATTTATTTCTCTCATCTTGATAGCAACCAAAAATTAAGTTTTGTTTGATTACTGATTGCTTATTGAATTCTTACTATTTGTTTCATATAAACAACACCCCCCCCCCTTTTTAATTACATATTTCTGGAAGTAATTTGACTAATTGAATATAATTGTTGGTTAAAGTAAAGTTTAAATCATTTTTCCTCGTGGGATCGACCCCAATCTACAAGTTGGGTTCTTTACTTGATAACGATCGCTTATACTTCTGTAGGGAGGTGTAATTTGAGCGTATCAAATTTTGGCACCGCTGCAGGGGAATTTTGGCTTTTAGATTTATTTTAACTACATTATTGAACGTTAGTCAAATATTTCCTTATTTTACTTTTTCTTTTTGTTTTTATCTCTCTCAGGTTCTAACTCTAATGTATGCCAAGTACACGGAGTCAGGGTGAACCACTTACTCCTTATGATCCAGAGCTAAACCGCACTTTAAAAAGAATGAATAACCCAAGAGGTCCAATTAATCCTATTGGAGGAAATTTGGATGATGCAGATGAGTTACAACAGCAGAGGGTAGTTGGTGGGGACAACCGGGTTCCAGCTGAAAATCGATTGGGAGATGCGCTGAGGGCGCAAGATCCACTAGGTCCACGACAATATGACAACTATCAGGGCAACATGAACATAGAAAACTCTGATGGACCCATTGTCCTACCCCCTTTACCTCCAGGGCACACATTTGTGGTGACTAGCAGTTTGATGCAGATGCTTACAGCAAGAGGCTTATTCTCAGGATTGCCATCGGAGGACCCACATGCTCACCTAGCCAAGCTAAGGGTAGTTTGCAAGAGTTGTGTAGGTAGACCAGACCTGGATATGGACGTCATTGGCTTACGAGTGTTTCCTCTATCACTCACAGGCGACACTACAATATGGTTCACTGAGCTTTTTTATAACTCAATATTTACATGGGACCAATTGTCAGAAGTGTTCAAAGCGAAGTACTATCCAGTGTCCAAGAAGCTCAATCACAAAGATAGGGTCAACAATTTTGTAGCATTACCTGGAGAGTCTGTGAGCAGCTCTTGGGACAGAGTCACTGCATTCGTAAAAGGTGTTCCAAAGCACCGTATTGATGATGAGTCGCTGAAGTAATACTTCTACCGAGGACAGGATGATAATAATAAAGCAGTCCTTGACACTATTGCGGGAGGTTCATATGGTGATTGTACATATGCGCAGATTTCTAAAAAATTGGAGAGGATCTCTCGCAATAATAAAGCATGCAACACTAGGAGAGCAGATACTGGGAGAAACACATTTGCCGTTCATAATGCAACTGTCAACTCTACAGACGATATTCATGAGGAGAAGGCTTAGATGAGGACAGAGTTGGGGTTGGTATTGAAGCATGTGAGCGGAGGAGCAGAAAAGGTAAATGGTGTAAGCTACTTAACAAGAACTCCACCACCAGTTGAGGAGTGTTACTATGAAGAGGACACTTACGCGGTGAATGATCAGATAGGGGGTTTTCGACCAAATGCCCAAGGATCCAACACGGAAAATTGGCGCCAAGGTCAAGGAAACCAAGGTTGGAACTATGGAAATTACAACCGAGAGGGTCACTATGTTCGGGATGGAAACTTCAATCGTGATAACAACTATAACAGGAACAATTACGGCAATAGAAACGATTGGGTTGGACCGTATGTTCCCCCTTAAAATCGGGAATCTGGTGCTAGAGAAGCTGGAGGTAATTTGGCGCGTATTGAAGATATGATACAGAATATGATGAGAAGGTTTGATGCAACTGGTGAAAATGTAAAGGAGATGAGAAATGACTTATCTGGCATTGGTCAAAAGGTTGATGCCCATGCAGTGTCAATAAAGCATCTAGAGCAGCAGATGACTCAGTTGTCTACTATAGTAAACCCGCGCCAACCTGGCACTTTTCCTAGCAACACTATCCAAAATCCAAAGAATGATGGTCATTGTATGGCGATTACTACTTAAGGAGGTAAGCAAACCATAGATCCACCTATTCCGTCTATGGTGGATACTGAGATTAGAAAAGAAGGTGATGTGGTGGAAGTTAGAGAGGAGTCTGAGACTGCAATAGAACAAGAAGCTGAGATATCTCAGAAAGTGGTCCCCATACCTAGACCTCCACCACCTTTTCCACAGAGGTTAGTGAAGAAGACTGAAGATGGTAAATATCGCAGGTTTATCACTATGTTGAAGCAGCTTTCTATCAATGTCCCTTTGATAGAAGCATTAGAGCAAATGCCTGGGTATGCCAAGTTTATGAAAGATATGGTGACAAAGAAAAGGTCTGTGAGTTTTGAAGATGACGACAGATTGCAGCATTGTAGTGCTATTGCTACAAGATCTCTGGTGCAGAAGAAGAAAGACCCTGGTGCTTTCACGATCCCATGTACTATAGGGTTGTTACACTTTGCTAAGGCATTGTGTGATCTTGGTGCTAGCATCAACCTCATGCCTTTGTCTATTTATAAAAAGTTGAGTCTGGGGGACCCAAAGCCCACTACAATGCAGTTACTAATGGCTGATCGGACTGTGAAGAGGCCCATAGGTGTGCTCCATGATGTGCTAGTGAAAGTGGAGTCTTTCATCTTTCCGGCAGATTTTGTGATTCTTGACTGTGAGGTTGATTTTGAGGTTCCCATCATCCTTGGGAGACCATTTCTTGCTACAGGGCGTGCGTTGGTTGATATGGAAAAGAGACAAATGAAGTTCAGATTGAACAATGAAGAAGAAACTTTCAATATCTGTAGGTCCATGAAGAAGAATGGTGAGCTCCAAACAGTATCTGCTATCACCTACAGAGTAAAGAGTGGGTCAGCAGTATAGATTGAAGAGCGACTAGGTGTTGAGGCACTAGCAGCGGTCATGATGAATTTCGATAGTGATGGTATTAAAGAGTATGACGAGTTGGTAGCCGCACTTGATGAGTATGAATACCGGTCCAAACCAAAGAAGTATGAGCTAGACATGAAGAATCGTGAGTCTCCACCTACAAGACCATCTATTAATGAGGCACCAAAATTGGAACTTAAGGCTGTAGCACCGCACTTGAGGTATCTATACTTAGGCGAAGAGAATACTTTGCCGGTCATCATTGCAGCAGATTTGAATTTAAGGCAAGAAGAGTGCTTGGTGACTGTACTAAAGAGGTTCAAGTGAGCTATTGGGTGGACTATTACAGATATTATTGGGATTCCCCCCGGTATTTACTCTCACAAAATCCAACTCATGCCAGAGCATAAGCCCAGTATTGAGCACCAAAGAAGATTAAATCCACCTATGCAAGAGGTATTTAAAAAGGAGATCATAAAGTGGCTGGATGCAGGAGTCATCTATCCCATTGCAGATAGTAGTTGGGTATGTCCTATGCAGTGTGTGCCTAAGAAGGGAGGTATGACTGTGGTTCCAAATGAAAAAAATGAGCTTGTTCCAATGAGGCCCGTTACTAGATGGAGAGTTTGCATGGATTATCAAAAATTGAATGCATGGACTGAAAAGGACCACTTTCCCATGCCATTCATGGATAAGATGTTGGATAGACTTGCAGGAAAGGGTTGGTATTGTTTTCTTGATGGGTATTTGGGTATTCTGGCTACAATCAAATTTCTATAGCTCCAGAAGACCAAGAGAAGACCACCTTCACTTGTCCATATGGGACTTTTTCTTTCAAATGGATGCCTTTTGGATTGTGCAATGCTCCAACAACCTTCCAGCGGTGTATGATGTCGATATTTTCAAATATGGTGGAGGATGCTATTGAAGTGTTCATGGATGATTTTTCAGTTGTAGGTAATTCTTTTGATCATTGTCTAGATCATCTGGCCGAGGTGCTTAAAAGATGTGAAGACTGCAACTTGGTGCTGAACTGGGAGAAGTGTCATTTCATGGTGAAAGAAGGTATAGTGTTGGTTCATCAAATTTCAGAGAAAGGTATTGAGGTTGATAGAGCTAAAGTTGAGGTAATATAAAAGCTTCCACCACCCATCTCTGTAAAAGGTGTTAGAAGTTTTCTTGGGCATGCAGGTTTTATAAAAGATTCATCAAAGATTTCTCCAAAATTGCACATCTATTATGCAAATTGCTTGAGAAGGAGTGTAAGTTCGATTTTGATGATGACTATCTTAGAGAATTTGAAGAGCTGAAGAAAAAGTTGGTTACAACACTAATCATTATTTCACCGGATTGGGGACAACCGTTTGAGGTAATGTGCGATGCAAGTGGATTGGCGCTTGGTGTACTATTAGGACAAAGGCGAGAGAAAATTCTTCACCCTATTTAGTATGCCAGTAAAGCTCTAAATATGGCTCAGAAGAACTATACTGTGACCGAACAAGAACTTCTTGCGGTGGTTTTTGCATTCGAGAAATTTCAATCGTACTTGCGTGGTACTAAGGTCATAGTGCATACTGACCATTCTGCATTAAGGTATTTGATGGCAAAAAAGGATGCAAAACCGAGATTGATTAGATGGGTATTACTGCTGCAAGAGTTTGATTTTGTAGTAAAGGATAGAAAGGGGACTGAAAATCAAGTCACCGACCACTTGTCCAGATTAGAGGGAGAGACTATGCTAAAGCTTGGAGATCGGGCTGAAATCAATGATGCTTTTCCAGATGAAAAGGTATTGGCTGCTTCTCATGATTTGATTCCTTAGTTTGCTGACTTTGCTAATTATTTGGCAAGCGATATTGTGCCCCCCGATTTGTCTTTTCACCAAAAAAGAGAATTTATGCATGATGTGAAGAGATTCTTTTGGAATGAACCTTACTTGTATCGTAGTTGTGTTGATAGGATTATTCGTCGATGTGTGATTGAGGTTGAGATGTTGAGTGTACTTGAAGCATGCCATTCATCACCCGTTGGTGGACATCATAGTGGTATTCGGACTGCACATAAGATTTTGCAATGTGGGTACTACTGGCCTACCATTCACCAAGATACTCATGACTTCACCAAATCTTGTGATCGTTGCCAAAGAGAAGGAGGAATTTCAAAGAGGAAAGAGCTCCCAATGAATCCTATACTGGTGATAGAGTTGTTTGATATATGTGGCATTGATTTTATGGGTCCATTTGTAAGTTCATATGGGATGAAGTATGTTCTTGTTGCGGTTGATTATGTATCAAAGTGGGTGGAAGCAGTTGCACTGTCCAACAATGAAGGTAAAAGTGTCATTGCATTCTTGAAAAGAATATCTTCTCCAGATTTGGTACACCGAGGGCCATAATTAACGATGGAGGTTCTCACTTTTGTAATAAGTTATTCAAGGTACTACTTGAGAAATATGGTGTCCGTCACAATGTAGCTACTCCTTACCATCTATAGACTAGCGGTCAAGTTGAAGAATCCAACAGAGAGATCAAGCAGATATTGGCAAAGACTGTGAATGCTAATAGAACGGACTGGTCAAGGAAGCTTGACGATGCTCTATGGGCATATCACACTGCATACAAGACCCACATAAGTATGCCTCCTTACCAACTTGTATATGGGAAGTCTTTTCATTTATCGGTAGAGCTAGAGCATAAGGCTATATGGGCAATGAAAAAGTTAAATTTGGATTGGAGCGCCGCATCTAACCAAAGGATGAATGACTTGAATATGCTCGATGATTTTAGCCTACAAGCTTATTAAAGTTCAGCCTTGTACAAAGAGAAGATGAAGAGGTATCATGACCAAAGAATTGAAAAGCGAGAATTTGTAGTTGGTGATCTTATGCTGCTATTCAACTCTAAGTTGCGCCTATTTCCAGGCAAACTCAAGTCCAAGTGGACCGGGCCATTTTTTCTCACGAAAGTGCTTTCGCATGGAGCGGTTGAGCTTGAAAAAAAAGATGGAACAAGGTTTGTGGTGAACGGGCAAAGGATCAAAATCTATCTGAAAAATGCTGAAACAGTGCAAGAAGTGATTGAGGCCTAAAATCTTGATGAAGTCTGAGTAATTAAGACACCTACATCGTGCGACAACGTTAAATCAAGCGCTGCTTGGGAGGCAACCCAAGATGTACAATCTAGCCAATGATAGGGTTCTGTTTTCCAATTAGTAGTTTAGTTTTCTCTGATTACTTGCGTCTTTGTATTAATTTAGTTCTAAAGTGTTGGCTAGAATTAGAATAGGGTCCGTGTCTATAAAGTGTCAAGAAAGTGTATAAAAATAAGAGCTTATTGGTTGCTACATCTGCAGGTACACCACATAATGAATCTGCAGAAATTGGTCTGGTGCAGAGGTCTATGGATCCCATCGACGGTCCGTCGATTTATCCACGGACCGTTAATGGTGTCCGTAGATCCAAGGTAATCCCCTAAATTTTTCTAACAGTAGTAGTGATCTACGGTCTTGATCTACGGACCGTAGATCAAATCACAGACCGTAGACGGGGTGTCGTGAGTCCAAACCCTAAGGCTGTCTGACCTGACCCGGACCCCCTACTTAAATAACCCCTTGTTTTGAATCATTCCCATTCCCTCCATTTACTCCCAAAACCGTTTCCCCCATCTCTTCAACTCTTTAATTCACTCTATAACTACCATATAACACACTCCCTTCGATATATTCCCAAAATCCCTTCAATTTAAATTACTCTCCATTACATATTCCACCCTTAAGGTCCGGTGTTCGGTTAATAGCAAAGTGGTGTTTCAATTGTCTTGCTAAGAAGTGTCGTCACACAATCACCCCACTCCTCGTTGCTTGTAAGGTAATGGACTTTCTCCTCACTTTGAATTTCAATTCATAGCCTGAATATAGGAAGTCGGGAGTTGGGTGTTAACTTAGGGTTATTGTTTGATGTAATTACATGATAAATCTAAAATTTACAATACCCTTGGAATGATAGATAGTGATTGTGTAGTTTTATTGTATGTGATTGTAAGCCTATATGTAAGTTTCGACTTAGCGTTCCAAAACTTGTCTAAATTATGTGTTAAAATAACCGGTAGCAATCGTAAGAATGAAGAACTAGCATAATTGAGTGTTGAAATGCATGATGAGGCTTGTTAATGTTGAAATTTAGGGCCATATATGTCTGATTAGTAATATAAGGCTAAAAACTGGGCACAAATGGCATCCACGATACCCCGTCTACAGACCGTAAACCCATCTACAGACCGTAGATGAGGTTCGTCACTGGATGCACACGCAAAAATTATCCAAATTTAAAACCACGAACGTGGAGTACGGTTCGTAGATCAATCTACGGACCGTTCTGTACATCCGTGGTTTCCATATGGAACCTATATTTCTGGTCCCCTGATCCACGGCAGAGTCCCACAGACCGTAGATCAGTCTACGGACCGTAGGTACCCTCCGTGGATGACCACTGTAGCCTGTGTCTGAATTTTTTTTTGGACTTTGTTATTGTTCGTTTATAGTTTTTACTTTGTCTTAGTATAGTTTTGGGCACTAATATCATTCCCGTACGTACAATGGCACCCAAAAAGATGGTCACCTACTCCAAAAGGAGCAAGTCCAAATCTGTTGCCCCTAGTTTCCAGTTGATTGATGAGGACACAGACACCAACACTGATCCAGCATACGTGCCTCTCAACACTACGACTTCTCGCGCTAGAGGCACACCCTGGAAGGTGCTTCTCGACGTAGTCACTGTCTCCCAGTCTGATGAGGAGCACACACTGATCGGGTCACCAACTGGGGCTGCTTCCAATTCAGAGGAGTCTATGTCAAGATCTGAATCTGACCATGCTTCAGGCTCTAAGTCTGCCCACTCTTCACGATCCGAGTGTGCCCATGCTACAGGGTACAATGCCAAATCTTCCATCGGGTCTGGAGAAAATGACCAAGCAGCCTCATCTGACGAGGCTACTAGTTCGGAGTCCATACCCGCACCACCGAATAATGACCCCACTCCTATAGCCAGCGAGCTAAATAGGTGGTGTGTCGAGGGCCAATGAAAAATTTACCGGGATGGAAAGATGGTCAATGAAAAATAGAAAATGGCTCGACTAATCACTGAAGAGCGGAGAGTTCTCACGAGGAGCTTGCATATTGTTCCAGACATTCACCAGCTGTTCAACCTTCACAAGTGTGACTGGATGGCTCAAGATCCAGGGACGTATAGCGAGGAGATTGTGCGGGAGTTCTATGCTTCCTATGTTGCCACTCTCTGGGGCTCTATTTCTAAGCAGTTGAAGCCCCTAGCTCAGGATCCGCTCACTTCCACATTGGTTCGAGGGTGCCAGGTGGACATATCACCTGCCACGATCAGACGATTTCTCTATGGTCCTACTGCGAGTCACTCTTGGTCTCTTAATACAACGGAGTTTGACTACAGATGGGACATTATGCGAAGTGGTGCATTCCAGAGGAATTCTGAGCATCGAGAAGTTGTTATACTTTGGTCGGCCAGATACATTGCTGCAGATGGCGAGTGTGCGGAATGGGTCGCAGCTCCACGGTTGGGCAATCCAGAAGGCGATATTAACTTTTGTGGCCAAGTTCTTCTGGATGCTGGTGCGTAACAGGGTGTCACCGACAAAAGCTAATAATCAAGTCACGTAGGACAGAGCAGTCATGGTTGCGGCATTGGTAGTAGGGGTGGAGATCGATTTTACCCGCATATTGCTGGCAGAGATACACGAGAGGGCCTTCAGGACCTCTACTACTTACCCCTTTCCATGTATAATTTTTCAGTTGTACAGGGACTCTAGAGTGCCGATCTGGCATTGTGACAGCCTAGTCCACCCTACAGGAGCATTGGACATCAGCCTCATTCGAGATGAGGCAAATTTAGCAGCACTTCGTAGAAAGCCTCAGGTTGAGGTACCTCCTTTGGGTACCGACCTTGCAGACATAGTGGGGCAGGCACAGGGTGATGACCTCAGCGCCCACGATCACACTGACACTGTCCCGGGCTCCTCCTCTCAGGAAGCTAGTATGGGCCCTAGCTATTCCCGATCCACACCGCAGTTGGGTGCTGCTGTTGTCCCCTTGGCCATAGTACAGAAGTTAGAGGTTCAGATGGCCACACTGCTACATCACATCCAGCCGTGGATGCAAAAATTGATCATCGAGTCCGAGGCTAGAGTGGAGCGCAGGATGGAGGGGATGATGGAACAAAGGGTCTAGGCTGTTAATAATCGTCTAGATGCCTTCGAACTGAGAGTCCTCGAGCGATCAGCCCCGGCCATAGATCTATCTACTTTGCAGGCTGACATAGCTACCTCCGGTCTGACTTTGAGGCCATTCTTGCTGCACCTTCAGTTGAGCCTCAGGTTGCCCCCACTGCACTGGATGATGATACAGTGCAAGATGTCCTATTCAGTGGGACCACCGAGAAGAGACTTGCACTTACACATGCCAAAGGCAAGCGACATCGCTCTCATTGCATTGAGGAGGAGAAAGCCCTCAAGAGACAGCGTAGGTAGGAAAAGGAGGCTAGGAGGGCGTCAATAGTAGATGAAGAGTTGCACCAGTAGAGGGAGCGTGAGAGAGTTGCAGGGGCGTCGAGCTCTGCCCCAGTTGTAGCGGCCCAGCCTGTTTTGGGGGACGCAGAGAGATTGATTGAGAGCATTACTGAGGGTGCTATGATTGATGATGTGGGCACTACTGAGGGTGCACCCACTGGTGTTCCAGCGGGTTCTGGCAACCGGAACCCCCTGCTTGTTAATGATTCGCCGGCACTTTGCGCCACAGGTTTGCTTCACCCAATCCATTTTCTTCTACTATTTCTATATGCGTTGGGGACAGCTACATCTATTTTTGTTGGGGGTGGGGCAAATGGATTCGGAGTGATAGGGTGAAATCTGAATAACCCAACTCATGAATCCTCCCTTGAGGTTTTCTTGGCTGTGTTCTTTTTCCCCAAAGTACTATTTAATTTTTGTTGAACCGGCATGTCTTAGGATTGTATGTGTAGAAGCATGATACAGAATGAAGCATCATGGCTTATAAAAAAATGATACCCGTCAGATTTTGGGATGTATGCTAGAAATTATAGGCTACGATTAGTTGATCGTGTTGATTCTAAGCATGACATAATAAATCAACTCGATGGCACGACTTGAGCTAAAACTTGAACTAGGTAATCTAATAATCTGATAATGAAACTATGTGCCAAGAGTGGGTGGGAATCGTCAAGTGTTCAAACAGTTTTGTGCAAAACTAGAACTTGCCCGGTTAGTCTTGCTAAAACAATTCAATCTAGAGGTTAGGAAGTGATCATAGTTCATTGTTCTGAAAAGTCCGCAAATTGCCTAGAAGGATTCAACCAAATGAAATAACTGTTCCCTTTTATCCAACTTTGAGCCTAAAATAAACCATTTCTTTCTAAAATCCCAAACTCACCTTTCCATAATCTACTATGATTGGCCCCGGTCCCTCCTTGGACATGTGCACTTTGACTTAGGCCAAAAGCCTAAGTTGAGGGTGGCTAATGCAAAAGTAACTTCAATCTTGGCCCTGACCTGACATCGGGTATTGTGCACCTCAATTGGTGAAAAATCCATAAGTTGAGGGTGGCTATGAAAGAGGATATTGAGAGAAAAATGGGTATGAAAAGAGCTGTGAAGAAGAGAGAAAATGTGAGGAAAGGATGTGACTAGTTGAAAGCTAAAATAAAAAAAAGAAAAGGGAAAGATGAATGTGAAAAATAAAGAGCTACAAATTCTGAAGTCACATCCTTGGTTGAAGAAAATCAAATGAAAGAAGGTAAAACTGTAGGATGTCAGAAATAGGGCAAAAAGAGTATAAAAACCAAAGTGTAATGTCAAGGAGGGCAGAAAGTCACTAAGCAGTACCCAAATGTACCACACCTGACCCTGAGCCTACGTTACAAGCCAATAAAGTCCTATAGTGATCCTAAAATCTAGTTTGGAGAGCCTAAACAGTGAAAATAAGGGCAAGCTTATGGCATAAAGCACTAACTGTATTTGAAATTACTTCTGAGCGTGAGTGTTGAATAAATCCTTGCACCATAAATGACATTAAACTTTTGTGAAAAGAGGATTTCGTTTGAAGTAAGGGCACTAGTTACATTCTCGGAAAGTTGGTACCTTGGTGATAGTGATAAGGTGCATGTTGTGTGTCAGTTGGTCGATCCGTGTCATGGTTTGATCTGCATGGATTAACTTGTCGAGTCTAAAAGAACGAAGTTGCATCTGAAAAGTGAAGGGGGTAGAGAGCAATGTGATTGTGTGGGCCTGAAATGCTTGCTTCTATACAACTGTCATCTAGAGTTGTATTGCGTCGCTTGAGGACAAACAATGAGTTTAAGTTGAGGGTGTTGATATACCGTGATTTTACGGTATTTCTAATACATTTAACTTACAAGTTGTGTGTGTCTAGGGCCTTATCGTATTGGTTTTTATGTGCTTCATTGTATTTTTACAGAAAAAAGATGTTCAGGCACAGAAATATGGAGACAACTGAGCTAAATGCAGAAAAAGGGCTTTCAGGGAGACGATCTACAGACCGTAGGTCCATTGACAGTCCGTTGGTGATAACTGTAGATCAGCAGCCAAGGGATAGATGACAAATCAGGAAAATCTGACCAAGTATAGAACCATGGTGGCAATTCACGGTCCGTAGATTGATCTACGGACCGTACTGATCAAACCTTAGAAGGAGACTGCGAGGATTCCAGTACCTAATTTTTGAAAATTCTAAGTATGGAGCTACGGAGGGGATTGACGGATCGTAGATCGATCTACCGTCCATACTGCAAGTCCGTCGTTTGCTTCAGAGAGGCTGATTTTTGGATGCTAAAATATTTTCTAAGTCCTGGCTGGTGGAAGGGACTTACGGACCATAGATCAATCGACGGTCCGTAAGTCAGTCTCGTGGATTGAAGACGCGTGCCTGAACAAACTTTCCTTAATTTGTTTCCTTTTTAAATTAGGATTTGTTTTTCTATAAATAGGACATGTGAACCTCATTTTTGGGGGTTAGACATTATTCTTCTAGTTTTACTTTGTGACTTTGGAGATTTAGTTGGAATTTTATCAATTATTGATTTTTTAAGTTTGTTTTGAATATTTTGGCTTTGCAATTCAAGTTGAAATTCTAGGTTCATTATTCTCTTTAAGTTCATGATTTCTTTATCTTAAATTATGAATTGTGTTCTTGCTAATATGAGTAACTAAATCCACAACTAGGGTTGTGGGAACCATGAGCGATTAACAAAATATGAATTGTAAATAAGTAATTCTTGAATAGTGTTTTGCATGCATTGTTAATTCTTTCGTTTAGAAGTCTTTTTAACAAGTGCACACGTTAGAACTCGCCTTGTTGCTATTTGCCGGATCAAGGAGGTAATCAACAAGAAAAGAATTATCAACATAGATTTAGTGTGATACTATCTAATAGGCTAGTGTCGATTGGTGCGAAGTAATAACTAAGCCAAACATCAATTATGACGTCTAATATGAGGTAAAGGTAAGGGTTAGTAAATTATACACACGTAGCCGGATCAAGGTGAGGGGTGAAATTCTCTAGATGCCGGATCAAGGATTTAGAAATACCTAACTTATCACTTTGGATGCAGTACACTAGGAAAGGATTGCTGTTACTAGGATTATTGTGTTATGAACTTGTGGGGAACACGTATACCCTAGTTATTTCTCTCATCTTGATAACAACCAAAAATTAAGTTTTGTTTGATTACTGATTGCTTATTGAATTCTTACTATTTGTTTCATATAAACAAACCCCCCTCCCCCCTTTTAATTACCTGTTTCTGGAAGTAATTTGACTAATTGAATATAATTGTTAGTTAAAGTAAATTTAAACCATTTTTCCTCGTGGGATCGACCGTAATCTACAAGTTGGGTTCTTTACTTGATAACGATCGCTTAGACTTCTGTAGGGAGGTGTAATTTGAGCGTATCATCAACTACAAACAGTTCCATACACTAGGAATTAACAATAATGAGATGGATTCTTGGGATGTGATTGATTATAAGAAAATATAGACATATGAGTAATTGCAACTATTAGTATATAACTAGATATTAGTGGTAGGCAATAAGGGAGGTAATTTTATTTGGAACAATTACTCCGAATCAGGTGATTTCTCTCAAACATCAACAAACATGCAAATTAAGAGCAACTCACACCTTAATCCATTATCTTTTTCGAGGTAAATGTGTGGGATAGGGTTTAGGATTTACTCTCTCCAGCTAAACCTAGATCAATCCAATACCCCCAAACCATCAATCAAAAACATTAGTTCTAAAACCTCTCTCTCGAGCAAAGCCAAAAATAGAAACATAGAACAACATTTTTAACTACAATTCGTAACTTAAACCATAATTAATGATTAAACTCACTTTTAAATAGAATTTAAACTAACAATTAGCAATACCCTTAAGCTAAATTAGCCCACAATGACATAATAACACCCCTAGATACCAATTTCTAGTACTTGGTGGTAGGGATTTCAAGTATTGATTAGGTTGCCCACAACCTATCAAATTAATAGTCTTTGAGTCCTCTTTTTAATGCCACCAAGTTTGCCTAATTTCGAGCCCGGAGTAAAAAGTTATGCTTGTTTTAGTGAAGCCTTGTCGAGTAGAGCATCTTCACGACCCACTTGACTAGTTGTGGTGCTCATAACGGCTTTTGAAGCCTGTACCGTAGACGTCTAAACGGTCTGTGGAGTTCCACACAGACCGTGAAGGAAACTTGTCAGACTTAGAATTTTGGGTCAACTTCAAACAACCATATCTTTCAACACAAAATGAATTAGGTGTCTCCTGGCCTATCAAATTAAAGATAATGAGGTCCTCTTTCAAGCACCACCAAGTTTGCTATCATCCATGTTTGGAGTAAGAAGTTATGCCCATGTTAGTAAAGCCCTGTCATGCAGGGCATCTTCACGAGCTGTTTGACGGGCCTTAGTCATCATGATGGCCCATGAAGCCTATCTTGAAGCCACTTTAGCAGATCTTAAGTAAGGGTCACATTAGTATTTTCCCCTATGCGTTGGGCACTTAAACCACGTCATTTAACGCTTAAACTACGTCATTTTTCTAGGTAAAAGCTTAGTAAACTAGTCAGAAACTACCTAAAACCCTCATTTTCCTAAAATCACCAAACTTAAAGAGTAGAGAAGAGAAAGATGCAACCAACTCTTCAAGAACAAGCAGAAACATTCTTTGAAGTTCAGCCCCAAAATCCAAAAGATTTCTCCATAGATTTCCTCACCGTATATGTGGGATTTCACTAGAGTATTCTTTTCATCAACTAGGTTCTAGAATTCAGTCAGGTCCTTGATTCTCCATATATTGTTTAGACCTAGGGTTTCTAAAACCTTGGCTATTTGTTGTGATTTAGCTATTGTAGTATCCTTAATCGAAATAGAATATTTATTGGAAAGCTTGCATAATTCCTTGGACAAAACTCGAAACCCTAGTTTGTACAAATTCTCTAAATTCATAAATTTGACTTGCTAGATCAGTTAAACAAACAATCATGCTCTAGATTTAAAATGTTACATTATCAGTATATAAATGTTGCATTCTCAGAATTCATATCCGTATTCGAGCTATTTAGTGTTTTAGTTACATTTGTGTCATGTACATATGTAGCTGGGAGTAGACTTAGCACTGAGTTGGACTACGGTTTAGCGTACCCTCATGGTCCAGAGCTATGTGCCCCCGTAGGATTTTAATTCCCCTCTGTTGGGCATCAGATTTAGTGATCACACCAGTTATGAGTTTATACCCCAAACAAGGTATATTGGGTTCTTTCGATGGGGGTGTATACATCAAACTACACGTTTAGCTCACATGGTGTATGTCGGTTAATAGTAGATCTCGCAGTCAAACTCTTACTGCATTTGACCAGGTGTTTATTATATACTTCAGCATTCAGTTCAACATGTTCTTTTCATGATTAGTACTTGGTCATTGCTTTCATTTTAGATTTTCACTAATGTTTCGGTATTTCAATTCTCGCTCAGTATATGTCATTGCTCATTTATGCTTTGTTTTGCTTATATAAATATATGTCCCGCTTAATATAAATATCCTGCATACTCAGTACATTCCAAATACTGACGCATAATCTTCGCTAAATCCTTTCATGATGTAGGTTAAGGTACACAACATCTAGATCACGCTTAGATCAATTCTCGGTCCGCATTGAGTAGCTTCATTGGTGAGTCCTCATATTCCAAGGACAATACACATGCTTTCATTTAATCTTTATATTTAGTTTTCAGTTTTGTTGGGATTAGCTAGGGGGCATGTCCTAGCAACTCAACTTAGTTAGAGGCTTTTGAGACATAGTAGTAGATTCAGCTTCAATTGTTAAGTTTATCATTCAGTTATCACTTAACTCTTAGTATATTTTACATATTCAGACTAGTTGGGTTTTTCCCCACTTTCAATTATGTTTTAGCCTCCACACAATATATGTATTATTCAGTTATTCACAGTATGCTTGATATATGCCAGACACAGGGTTAACTTGGGCTCACTCATGATCCTAAGTCTCGTGTTATACCAAGGGGGTAGCCTTGAAGTGTGACATCCTTGTTCTACGGATAATCAGAAGCAAAGTCATTTCTATTCACTTCAGACTTGCCATGATAAAGAGGGTTCTCCCGATGTGGTTACCGGTATGTTGAAAATATTTCATCTTAATATTTAGCTTTGGTTGATCCCGTTGTTACTTTGTTGTTTTTGATGCCATATTTCTCTATGAGGTTTGATATTCTTCCTGATGTATTGTTAGATCCTTTTTCTGTCTCTACTCATGTGGGTGATTCTATTATGGCTAAGTGGGCTTATAAAAAGTGTGTGGTCTCCTTATCCCAAAGAGCCAATCATGATGATCTTTTAGAACTTGATATACTAGAATTTTATGTTATCCTTGGTATGGATTGGCTGCAGTCATGATATGCTCCTATTGATTGTAGAACCCGCGTAATCAAGTTTCAGTTTCTAAATGAACCAATCCTAGAATAGAAAGGGGGAAATTCTATGTCTAAGAGTCAGTTTGTTTCATTTTTAAAGCTAGAAAGATGATTTCTAAGGGTTTCATATTTACTATGGTGCGGATTAGGGATTTGGAGTCTAAAACCCCTACTCTTGAGTCGATCCTCGTGGTTAACAACTTTCTGGAAGTTTTCCCTGATGATTTACACAGTGTTCCTCCTGAGAGGGAAATAGACATCGGTCTTGAATTTCTCTCGGATATGCAACCTATCTCTATTCCTCCCTATTGAATCGCTCTGGTTGAACTTAAGGAATTAAAGGAGCAATCGAAAGATATTTTAGATAATGGTTTTATTAGACCAAGTATCTCTCCATGAGGTGCTCCAGTTTTCTTTGTTAGAAATAAAGATTTTTCACACCATATGTGTATTGACTACTAGCAATTGAATAAGGTTACTGTTAAGAACAAATATCCTCTCCCAAGGATAGATGATTTGTTTGATCAACTTCAAGAAGCAAATTACTTTTCTACTATTGACCTTCGATTGGGTTATCACCAATTGAGGGTAAAGGAAGATAACACTCTGAAGATGGCTTTTTAAACTGTATATCATCATTGTGATTTTTTGGTAATGTCCTTTGGCTTGACAAATGCTCCTTTCGTATTTATGGATTTGATGAATAAGGTATTTAAACAATACCTTGATATGTTTGTGATTATGTTCATTGATGATGTATTGATCTATTCAAGGAGTGAAGACGAGCATACCGATCATTTGAGGATTGTGCTGCAAGTCCTCAAGGACCAACAATTGTTTGCAAAGCTTAGGACATGCGAGTTTTGGCGAAAGTCTATGGCTTTTCTTGGTCATATTGTTTTTGGTAAGGGTATTTAGGTACATCCTAAGAAGGCGGATGAGGTTAAGAGTTGGCCTAGACCTCTATCCCCTTCGAACAATAGAAGTTTCTTAGGTTTGATTGGTTATTATAGGAGGTTTGTTGAAGGATTTTCTCTGATTGACTCTCTATTGACAGCATTGACCCAAAAGAAGGTTAAATTAATATGGTCTGAAGCATGTGAAAAGAGTTTCCAAGAATTAAAGGATAAACTTGCTTCTGCTCTGGTATTGACTTTACTGGAAAGAACTAATGGATTTGTTGTTTATTGTGATGCCTCAAGAATTGGGTTAGGATGTGTCTTCATGCAAAATGGGAAAGTTATTGCCTATTCTTCATGACAATTTAAGATTCATGAGAAGAATTATCCTACCCATGACCTAGAACTAGCCGCAGTTGTGTTTGCTCTAAAGATTTGGAGGCACTACTTGTATGGTGTACATGTAGATTCCTTCACTGACCACAAGAGTTTTCATTATGTGTTTAAAAAGAAACATATGAATCTTCACAAAATAAGGTGTCTTGAGTTATTAAAGGACAATGATATGTGTTCTCTATTAACCCGGTAAAGCAAATATGGGGGCAGATGCTCTTAGTCGATGATCTTGGCCATGTTTTGGTCCCTCTCTTGGTCCTTCTCCATTTGTTCCTTAGTTAACTTGAACATGAGAGGGGAAACCTTGTCCTCACGGGTATACCATGCCCTGTTTATGGTGCTCATGCTATCCAAGAGCTGAGCAGCTATCACATAAGGTTACTGCATCAAACCTCCCGGAGAGAGTTGACTAGCAACACCCTTATTTACCAAATCCAGACTCCGGTAAAAATACCACAACAACATGTTATCAGGCAAGCCATGGGTTGGGAATTGAAGGACCAACTTTTTGAATCGCAGCCAAACTTCATGGATAGGCTCCCCTTCTAGACGCTTGAAGCTCTGAATGTTTCCCGTAAAGTCATCATCTTCGAGGGAGGGAAAAATCGCACTTGAAATGAGGTGACGAACTCCTCCCACGAAGTGATTGATTCACGTGGAAATTCAGCCAGCCATTTGCATGCCTCACCCATCAATGAGAACGGGAACAACCTCAATCAAACCGATTCTTGGGAGATATTTTTGAAGGAGAATGGTCCGTATACATCCACGAAGTTTCAAATGTGATCATGTGGATCTTTATGAGCCAAACCACTGAAAAGCCCTTTTAATTGCAATAGTTGCAACATAGTACTCGTGATGTGGAACACTGCATTCCCTTCGGCCAGAGGCAAGCGAATGGCACCAATACCTCCTATGAGATGGGTATCATTAGCATGAGGCTCGTTGACATCGTTGAGGTTTTCAATGTCGTCTTGATGGCCAACTTGGCTGCCATTGTTTCCATTTACGCTCTTACTTCCTGTTTTCAACACAATCAAGCAAAACAAAACTAAAAATTAAGTAGAACTATCACTAGAAAGACCAAAATTCAACTTAACTAAAAATTCTCAACTAACACCACTCCCCAGCAGCGGTGCCATTTTGATTTCACATATCAGGATACTACATCCAGTTCAAATACCAACGATCCTGAGTAGTAATATAACCCAACAAAATGGGTTAGGGTTGAGTCCCAAGGGAGTAGTTAGTAGTTGAGAATCAAGTAGAAAACTAAAATTATTTTCTAATCAATCATAGTTATAAATATTTATGAATAAAAGCATACAAAATTAAAAACTAACATGAATGTCAATTATCAATGGGGGATTTTGTATTCAACTAATAAACAAAAATAGTAACAGTGTAAAGATGTGAAATCAGGAGACGGGATTCTTGGGATGTGATAGGAATATGGGCTAAAATATACAACCAGGTAAATGCTCTTGATAGTAACTCATTGCAAATTTGTAACTAGGCTAGACTTTAGTGGGGTAAATTTTCTCTCGAATAATTTACCCCGAATCGAATCAGCTTCTCTCGAACACCCATAAGCGGCAATAAAGCACATCCTTCGCCTTAGTCCATTCACTCTCTTGAGCTGAATGTGTGGGAGAGGTTTTAGGATTCACTCTCTCAAGCTGAATCCACGACAATCCAATAACCATAGACTATCGATTCAGTAGTTTTTGTTTTAAAACATCTCTCTCGAGCAACTCAAACACATGAAGATAAAATTATATATGCAACTACAACCCCATTTAATTCAAACAAAACTACTGACACGAAATCACCTCTAAACAGTAAATAAACAATCAATAAGCAATCGTGGACTCATCAAGCCTATAGCTATTTTGGATGGGCAAGTAAAAAAGATTAGGAACAAAAGTATTGTTCAATTGAAAGTGCAATGGAAGCACTATTTCGCTGGTGAGGCAACTTGGTAGACAAAGTCTGATATGCATGCTAGATATCCTTAAATTTTTTAGGTTCCAAGTACTTTATTTTGCTTTATGATCGACGATGAACATATTATTTAGTTGTGATAATGTAATAACTTGGTGGGCTATTTTTATAAATTTTTGCAAAATTATAATTTTATCCCTCCCAATATCAGCCCTGAGTCTTTTCTAATCGAGTTTTGAAAGTTGGTTCCCAACATTGAGTGTAAGTTCTGAATATTGTAAGTTCTTGAGTTTTTAAAGAGTAAAGTGATTTAAAGTGATGTTTAGTATATTTTGTAGTTTCGAGTGTCAGAATGAAATTTAGATAATTCCATCAGTCTAGAAATATGGAAATTGGTCTGAGAGAGTTGTGGGTTTCATATTCAGTCTTTTTTAGGATTAAAGGTTGAAAGTTTGTGAAATTTTAACCTTTGGATGGACTCTGGTCAACATTTGAGGTTCGGATATTCGAATTAGAATTGTTAGAGTTCCATTAGATTCGAGGGATGATTTTAGGCCTAGGTGTGGTCTTGGTTAAATTTTCAGAGATTTCGAGCTTGATTTAACCTTTTTCAGGCATTATGTATTTTTCCTTGAGACTCTCATGAGTTTTAGGTCAAGGATACCTTAGATTCATATTTCGATGGTTCCATTGAGTTTGGAATGCCAAGTTTAACTGGATTGCATATGTGATTTGTATGTACGGGGCTCTGAATGAATCCCAAGGGTCCTTTTGCTGAATTTGAGTTGGTTGAATTTTGCAATTTTCTTCTATGCCCCGCTTTCACGGAGAGTCATCACTTTCACCAATCTTCATGATAGAGAGATTTAGTGCATATCTGCAAAGGGGCTAGTAGTCTGGCCAACATATTCGCGATGACCTGTTTGTGATCGCGACCTTCGCGTTAGCGAGGACTGGTTCGCAAAAGTGAACGACAGGTTTTTTGAGGTTCACTTTTGCTAACCAGAGGTTCCTTTTGCGATATCACAGACCCTTTTTGGCTCATCATTTTGGGGATTTACTCCCATTTTGAATTTCGGAGAACCATTGGAGGCGATTTTGAAGTGATTTCTTGTGCTAAATACTTAGGGTAAGCTTTTGTGACCCTAAAACTTCAATTCCATTTTATCATTTAAAAATTTAAAGATCAAAACTTGGTCTTTTGATTGACAAATGACAAGGTTTTAGAAGAATTTGAGTTCTAAAATAAAATAGTGATTGTGAACTGATTTTAATTCCTTTTTCAAAATAGTTTACACCAATGTGTTCCAAATTCATTGGATATTCAAACCTCAATTTTGAATTGGGGTTTTGAGTTGTTTTGACCCATTTTGTAAAAGGGAAAAGGGTCAAAAATACCTTTCAACTTTGTTTTATTAGTTGACTATACTTCTACCATTCAAATAAAGTTATTCATTTCCTCACCGTCACTAATTTCACCATTTATATCCCTCAATTACGAAAATCCCCAATTAACTCAAATTAGATTGATTTTAAAAAAAAGACCCATTCCTTATTTTAAACCCAATGCCCCATAGTATAACCCGTATAACTCATTCCTCTTTTACCCATTATTTCAATTTTTTCCATATGACTCATTCCCCTTTACCCATTAAATTTTACAAAATTGTTCTTTATTTCCCTTACCTATTTAATGTGACTGATTGGATTACACAACACCGTGGTAGGGATATCCCTTTACTTAATCATAATGGAGAAGAGGCAACTGATGCATTCATTGGTTTTCATCCAGGTACTGCTAGGAAACATCTTGATAACCTCTTTACTAGTTAAAATTTTGAAGATTCTTAGGTTTCTGAGGTATCAAGGGATTATAGAAAGCTTTGTGTTGACTTTGCTAAAGCTGGATTGTTTAAGAAAAAGGGTCACGGGGTTATGTATTTATTGTGTTTTCTTGGGTTTTTGCTTTTCTTGACTTTCTATGCTATAATTTTTAGTGATAATTTCTTGATTCATATGCTTTTTGGAGCATTGTTGTGGTTAACTTGGATGCAGATTTCTTACTTGGGTCGTGACTCTGGTCTTTACTTGATTATGACAAATAAGGGGTACAATAAGATGATACTGATTATGTCAGAAAAATGACTTTTTGGGATTTACATTACTTGGTGGAAATGGACTCATAATGCTCATCAGGTGGCTTGTAATAGCTTGGATTATGATCCTAATCTTCAACACTTGCCAGTTTTTGTAGTATCTTCAAGTCTGTTTAAGTCATTGAATTCTACCTTCTATGGAAGAGAGTTAACGTTCGATTCCCTGGAAAAATTCTTTGTCAGCTATCAACATTTTACGTTTTATCCAATCTTTTGTGTTTCCAAGGTGAATTTGTTTGTACAGCCATTGTTGTTGTTGTTCTCTAGAAGGAAAGCACCTGATAGACTTTTGAACATATTGGGAAATGAAGAACCCACGTGAAGAAGTTAATGGCTAAAGGGGTAAAGGGGAATGGGTTATATGGAAAATTTGAAAGAATGTGTAAAAGGGGAATGGGTTATGCGGGTTATACTATGGGGAATTGGGTTTAAAATGGGAAATGGGTCTTTTTTAAAAATTTGGGTTAATTAGAGTCAATTTAGGGATTTTTGTCAATGGAGGGTATAAATGGTGAAATTAATGATGGCAAGGGTATAAATAACTTTGTTTTAGTGGTAGGGGTATTATTAACTAATAAAACAAAATTGAGGGGTTATTTCTAGAATCTTATTGTGATTACCTGATTGAACTAGAATGTGTGGCTTGGTACATTGTTCAGAAAGGGAAGACTCGAGTCTTGGATTGACTTTTGATTAAATTGAGGCAAGTGATCTTCTAAGCCCTATAAAACTTGTAGAATCTTGTATTTCCGTTCATTGTGTATTGATTAATAAAAAGCCTTGATTGCATGGTTTTGGACTTGAATTACTTGATTTGTTGTCTCTTTCCTATGGTGTAAAATTACTCATTTGCATCGATTGTTGTGCATCGTGATGAGACATGTGATGAATATGCAGAAGGAAAATGGTTTCGACAGGTGATATTATATAAAACCGGAGTAAAATGATTCCATCTAGTGATATTTTAGTGAAGGAAAATGGTTCAAGAAAGTGATATTGTGCCAAAGTAAAATGGTTTACTTGATACTTGTTGGTTGTTGAACTATGACTGTTAAATTGCAATTGCTAAGCCTTGTGATTTATGTATTTTAAAATTGTTCGATTTGACTGATTTCTGTGCAGGTTGTGTTTTGATGAAGTTCAGTTGGATGAAAGGAGTAGTCATATTCTAGCTTAATTTTTCTTCTTTAGTAGGTTACTTGATGAGTACCGTGTTGCTTGGTACTCACTCCTTGCTTCTACACTTATGTAGGTTCCTGGTACAGATCGATGTGATTGCGTTTCTTTTCTATTTCTGAGGCTTTTGAAAGACATTTAGAGACAGCTGCTTGTCATCCCAATGAACCCTCTTGTTCCTTATTTTGTGCTTTGTTATATTCTAGAGACAAATACATTGAGACTTGTACTTATCCTTCAAATTTTGTATAGTGGCATGTACACGTCACAGTAAGGTTTTGGGGTTGTAACACCTTAGACATCGCTCAGTTTTATGTTTTGGGTCACCTTCAAACGACCATAACTTTTGGCACATAAAGAGTTAAATAGCCCATGAGATATCAGATTCAAGGTCTTTGAGTCCTCTTTCCAGCACCGCTGAGTTTACCAAACTCCTAGCTCAGATGAATGAGTTACGCCCATTTGAGTACAACCTCGCAAATTTAGGCATTTCAACCATTTTAAGAAGGGGTATTTTGGTGTTTCCCTTACCCCCACTAAGCTTAAGATTTTCTCTCACCAAAATAGGGGTCTAAATTGATTGAGATCAGTTTTCATTCAGTCTTAAATGTCTAGAAAGTTAAGGCAAGGTTCAAGAGGAGAAAAGATAATGTTTCAAGAGTTCATGAAGAAATTTGGGGAAACCGCCAAGAACTAGTTCTTTTGAGGTATGTAAGCTTTCATAGTGTTTAGTTTGTTTACCCTCACACCAATCATGTAAAATTTTACCTTGGAATTCGTTCATAAAGTTGATTTATTAAGTTCTTGAGAAATATCTTGAGTTTTTGTTAGCAATGGAGGTATTTGAGTTCATGAGGCAAGGGTTTTACCAATGTGTGGAGTCACTTGATAGATTTTGTGTGGGTTTCATTGAAAATGTTCTGGGTTTGTGAAATTTAATTAAATTGGACCATGGAGTTGCATTGGGTATGATTTGATTCGATTTTGGGAGAGTAAGAAAAGATCGGACAAAAATATGCACCCAGGTCCGCATCGTAGAGTCATTTTGAAATTTTAGTCTTCTGATAGTCACCCCCCTCTCAGCATCACAGAGAGGATACAGAGTCCTCTGTCTCAAAATTTATTTCGCAACCAAAAATTAAATACTCCTCCACATCGTGCCAATGCTTTTCAGTTGGTGTCATCGTTTTCTTCTTATTAATAACTATCTAAGCATCCATTTATCATTGAATCCTATATCCTAATCATAGCTCTTAAATTCACATTTCAAATTCAAGTAAAAATAAGAGTAAAGTTTCAAGAAAGTTCTTTCGAGTCATTTTGAGAAGTCTTTTCCAATCATTTATAATTTAATTTAAGACTTGGGTAAATGAGTATGAAAATCATAGAGTTAACTTATATGTTTCAAATGAGTATAAAGAGAACTATGGATTCCCAAGTGTAATAGTTTTACATTTAAAATAAGAGAAACATTGATTTCTGAATGAGTTTATGAGGAGTCTTGAGCATTACCTCTTTTAAGAGCATCTTTTGAGTAATTATCTCAAATTGAGGAAGACTTATATTTTAAAAACATATGAGCATGAGTTATATATATTATTGGGAGTAGTATTGAGCACCGATATGGGAATGAGCTCAGAAAATAAAATATCATCATAAACCGTGTATACCAACATGGGTATAGGGTCATACTTTTTAGATGATTCCTTATTGATTTTAAGCATACCTTAGTAGATCCACTTAGTTGAGGTGTTCTATACCCCATCAAGGTATAAGACAGTTTTGGCAACGTGAGCGAGAAGATATATCATCACGAAGGTCATAGTGATGGTTGCTAGTTAGAGAATCTCTCAAATAAGAGTAAAGAGTTTGTTTATTGTATTTTTATACATATTGAGTTGATATCTATTGTTATTAAAAATTTATACATTTCATTCTTTGACCATTGCTTTTATAATGAGTTGAGTTTAGTTAAGGTGAGTATGTCTTCCCTTTCTATCAATTCAACTATATCTACATTTGATTCAATTTTTATCCTTTAATGTGCAAACATTCAATGTACTGATGTCATTCGACCTGCATCTTTTGATGATGCAAATACGGGTGGTCAGGGTCATCAACAAGTGCTCAATTTATCCCATTGCATTCCAGATAGCTTTGGTGAGCCTCCTTGGTTTATGGAGGGCTTCAAATTATGGTTTGTTTTCTTGTTAGGTTGTTAGGTGTCTTTTCCCGACATCCATCGTATTATTTAGAGGCTTCATTCAAAGTACTAGTTACTAATTTTTTTCCTCGTTTCCCTTGTTCATGTTTTAAAGACTTGGAGTTAAATAGTTATGTTTATTTGAGTATTTCAGACAATTTGAGTTAAAATACTTAATTAATAAGATCTCATGAGTTATAACTAAATTTGAGTTCCTATGTTGTTGACTAAGTATTTTACTAAATATTGAGCTAGGACAAGGGTTTGCTTAGGGACAAGCAATGGTTCTCGAGTGTCGGTCACGTCCAGCGTGTAGGCTCAAGGCGTGACAAACATGGTATCAGAGCACAGAGTTCAAGAGTCCTAGGGTGTCTGTTAAGCTGTGTCTTTAGAGTCATTGTTATCGATGTGAAGAACTTCATATATAATTAGGAGGCTATAACATTTAGGAAACATTTTACTTCTTCTTACCATTTTTCATGCAACAGAGTTCAACTCTATAAAAGTTTCTTCTGATTCGTGCTTTCTTGTATCTTTGCATATCATGCCTCCAAAAAGAGTTGTTCGAGGACGTCCTACAAGAAGAAATATTTATCCTCAAGATCAAGAGGTACACAATGCACAAGAAGTGCAACCCCCTCAAAGAGAAGTCACAAATGTTGAGTTCGAGGATGCTCTAAGGATGTTGACTAAAGTTGTGGCCAATCAAGTTGGTCAACAGAGAGTTGTTCGTCATGATGTGGTTGATACATCCAAGATCCGGCAGCTCTTGAGAATGAATCCTCCAGAATTCATAGGGTCAAATGTCACTGAGGATTTCGAGAACTTGGTGGAGTATGAAGTGATGCGAATTATTGGTGTTGAGCGTGTATAGTTAGCTGAATACCAATTAAAAGGTGTTGCTATGATTTGGTAGGATCAGTGGAAGAATAGCAGGGTTGAAGGAGCACAACTTTTTAGTTGGGTGGTGTTTGAAGGTTCCTTCTTAGGGCACTTATTTCCTTGCAAACTTAGGGAAGCGAAGGTAAGAGAATTTCAAAATATTAAACATGAATCTATGACTGTGAATGAGTATATCCTCAAGTTCACTCACTTGTCCCATTATGCTTTTGATATGGTGGCTGATATGTAAAGCAAGATCAGTCTATTTATGTGTGGACTATCCCTCTTGTCAAGAAAAGAGGGTAAAGCTTCTATGTTTATAGGGTAAATGAACATAGAAAGGTTTATGATTTATGTGCAACAGGTTGCGAAAGATACGTAGAAAGATATGGAAGATTTCGAAACAAGAGGGCTAAGACAATAGCTAATGAGTCCGGACAACAAATGACCGGAATGTAAATTTCTCATCGTACGAACAAAGGCAGCTGAGTCTGCACCATTATCTGCTAGTGCACCTACACCAAATAATAGAGGTGAGTTTAGGAATCAGAATTCACAGAACATCAGGGCATGACCTACTCAATCTCGGGGTAGTGTGGCACAATGAGCAAGTTGGACTCCTACATGTGCTAAGTGTGGTAGAAACCACCAAGAGCATGTCGTGATGGCTCCAATGTCTGCTTCAAGTGTGGTCAGACATGTCACTTCATGAGAGAGTGCCCTAATAACAGGCATGGTAACTGTAATGGGGGAAATATACCACAATCTTTTTCAGCAGCTCTAGCTAATAGAGAGGTACCTAGAGGAGCTACTTCAGGGATAAGTGGAGTAGCAAACCATCTGTATGCTATCACTAGACGACAAAAGCAATAGAATTCACCAAATGTTCTCACTGGTATAATCAAAATCTTTACTTTTGATGTGTATGAATTACTTGATCCAGGTGCGAGTCTATCTTTTTCGAATATGTATATTGCTATTAGGTTTGATATTCTTCCCGAATGACTTCTTGAGCCCTTCAATGTTTCTACATATTCTAAGTGTGGTAGAAACTACCCAAGAGTGTGTCGTGATGGCTCAAATGCCTGCTACAAGTGTGGTTAGACATGTCACTTTATGAGGTAGTGCCTTAATAATATGCATAGTAATGGTAATGGGGGCAATAGACCACAATCTTCTTCACCGGCTCCGGCAGATAGAGCTACACCTAGAGGACCAAACCATCTGTTTGCTATCACCAGACGACAAAAGCAGGATAATTCACCAAATTTTCTCACTCGTATGATCATAATCTTTACTTTTGATATATGTGCATTACTTGATCCAAGTGTGAGTCTATCTTTTGTGAATATGTATATTGCTATTAGGTTTGCTATTCTTCCCAAATGACTTCTTGACCCCTTCAGTGTTTCTACACCCGCTGGTAAGTCTATTCTAGCTGAGATAGTTATCGTGATTGTGTCATCTCTGTCAATCACAAAGACACCATGGCTGACTTAGTTGAGTTAGACATGGTGGAATTTAATATTATTCTAGGTATGGACTAGCTTCATGCTTGCTATGCCTCAGTTGATTGTAGAAATTGAGTAGTCAAGTTTTTTTTTCCTAATGAGCATGTTATAGAGTGGAGGAGTAGTTCAAAAGTGCCTAAGGTTCGTTCCATTTCGTACTATAAGGCCAGAAAGCAAGTCTCTAAAGGGGCTATCTATCACTTAGTCTGAGCTAATGACTCTAGTGTTGACACATCTCTGAATCAGTCGGTTCCAGTTGTGAGTGAGTTTCCATAGGTCTTTGTAGATAATCTTCCTTGAGTTGCACTTGAAAGGGAAACATACTTCGGTATAGAAATTCTTCCTGATACTCAACCTATCTTTGCTCTACCATATAGAATGGCTCTAGCCGTGTTAAAAGACCAGTTGAAGATCTATTTGTTGAAGGTTTTATTCGACCTAGTGTTTCATGTTTGGGCGCATCGGTCTTATTTTAAAGAAAGAAATATGGTTCTGTTAGGGTATGTATTGATTACCACCAGTTGAAAAAGATCACTATAATAATAAATATCCTAACTTCAGGGTGACACTTACTTTTCTAAGATAGACCTTAGATCTTGCTATCATCAGTTGAGAGTAAGGGGAAGTCACATCCCTAAGACAACATTCAGGAACCGTTATGGTCATTATGAGTTTCTTGTTATGTCTTTTTGTTCGGCTAATGCTCCTACAACATTCATGGACCTTATGAACAGAGTATTTAGGCCATATCTTGACATGTTTGTTATTGTGTTTATTGATGACATTATGATCTATTAAGGAGTTAAGAGGATCATGCTAGCCATCTCAGGGTAATCCTCCAAACTCTCAAAGATACGGAGTGGTATGACAAATTTTCTAAGTGTTAGTTTTATCTTAAGTAGATCATGTTCTTAGGCCACATTATTTCTGGTGAAGAGATTCGAGTTGATAGTCAGAAGATTGAAGCAGTGTAGAACTGGACCAGACCCACATCCCTAACTTATATAAAGAGTTTCTTGGGATTGGCTTGTTATTATCGATGGTTTGTCGAAGGATGTTAATCCCCATTGACAAAGTTGACTCAGAAGACAATAAAGTTTCAATGGTCTAAAGCTTGTCAGAAAAGCTTTCTGGAATTCAAAACCCAGTTATCTACTGCACCCAGTGTTGACCCTACCATAGGCTACGATAGGCTTTGTTGTGTATTGTGATGCATCCAGAGTTAGGCTTGGTGGTGTTTTGATGCAGAAGGGTATGGTTAGAGCCTATTTCTCTATATAACTTAAGGTTCATGAGAAGAATTACCCAACTCATGATCTTGAGTGTGCTGTTGTAGAATTTTCTTTGAAAATATGGCGTCAGTATCTCTATGTTGTTCATGTGGTTGTTTTCACCGATCATAACAGTCTTCAGTATGTTTTCAGCCAAATTGAGCTTAGTATTAGACAAAGGAGGTGGTTACAGTTACTCAAGGACAACGACATTAGTATACTTGTAACACCCCGGATCTTAAAGAGGGTAAATAACACTTTTGAAAAGTTGTAGGTTCCAATGCACGAGGGCCACCCACGACCCGTGGATGGGACCACAAACCATAGGCATGGTCTGTGGATGGAACTACCTTAGTAAGTCACGAAGGTCAGAACCACGGCCTGACCAACGGACCGTTGGGCAAACCATGGTCCGTGGTTGGGGGCCCATGGTTCGATGGCCAAAATTCACTTTCTGACCTCAATTGATGGTCATGTAGGACGGACCGTCGGTCAGTCCACGATTCGTCGACTAGGGTCCGTGGGTCATGAACTTCTAGTTATGTTGAGGGGCAGTTGGGTATTATCCTAGTTATTTTATCTTTATGCTACATCGGTTTACTCTTCACTAAGACCCCTATATAAGTATTTTAAGCCCCAAATTTCCCAATAGAAATCATTCTCTCAAACTCACCAAAAAAATTGGGTTCTTTCTCTCGAAAATATTTCTCTCTCTAGAACTTGGAGAAGAAGAAAGGGTTGAAGTTAGGATCAAGGTCAAGTCACCATTCCTCAAGGAATTGTGGACTTTTGATAGTAATGTATGATAGTTTTTATCCATGTATTCCTTCCATTCATGGAGTTCCCAAATTTCTCTATTTTCAAAGTTAGAAATCCCTAAATTGAGGTAGGGTTTTCTTGAATTGTCATGGGTTTTCTTGATTATTGATTTGAATGATTGGATTATAATCTCTTATGAATGAATTGATGAAATACAATAATTTTATGATGATTTCCCCTATGAACCCACGCAACCCCCATGTTTTCAAGTTATGATCATTTAATGTGGGATTTTGATTCTTAAAGGAGATGTTTTATGAAATTAAGCATGTGTTGCTGGAATTACAAGATATTATAATGAAGTACATATCTAACCAATGTTTTGTAAATGTTAATGATTGAAAGTTGGTTTTGAACCTTGTAAGGTAAATTATGGAATTATGTTTGTTCTTATGAAATCTAAGCATATGTTTTAAGGATGGTTTGAGAGTTTATCAATGATGATTGTGTTGTTGTGTTGTTGAAAGGATTTCTCATGAAACACATAAAAGTATGATGTAAAAGGTTTTCTCAAATAATAAAGGGTTCCAAGGTTAAAGGTCTTCTCACCTAATTGAATCAAAGATTTAGAGTTATTGTAACACCCCAGAAATTCTATGGGTAGTGTGTCACATGTGGAAGAAGGGAAAAGAAAGTTAGCCCGTGATGTACATAGGCTAACCCGGTTGGGTGTCCGACTTGAAGATTCCCCAAAAGAAGGTGTCATGGTCCGTCATAATTCCGAGTCATCGGTTGTTGTTGACGTGAAGTCTAAGCAACATCTTGAACGTATTTTGATGGAAAGTAAAGAGTCGATTCTCAACAAAGCTATAGAAACTTTCTCTCAAGGAAAGGATGGGGTGCTTAAGCACCAAGGAAGATAATGTGTGCCGGATGTGGATGGCCTAAGAGAGACAATCTTAGAGGAGGTCCATGGGTCCCGATACTCCATCCATCCGGGAGCCACAAAAATGTATCGTGACTTACGTGAGATTTATTGGTGTAACGAAATGAAAAGAGACATAGCAGACTTTGTGGCTAGGTGCTCAAATTTCCAACAAGTCAAAGCCAACCACCAAGGGCTGGGGGGTCTAACTCAAGATATTGATACCCCCACTTGGAAGTGGGAAGAGATCAATAAGGACTTCATGGTAGGTTTGCCTTGAACTCGTAGGCAACATGATTCCATTTGGGTCATTGTGGATAGATTGACTAAATCAGCCCATTTCCTTCCCATCAAGGTTTCTTATTTGGCGGAAGATTATGCTAAGTTGTACATTAAGGAGATTGTGAAATTGCATGGGGCCCCATTGTCGATTATTTCGAATAGAGGTGCCTAATTTACTTCCCATTTTTGGAGGTCTTTCCAAAGTGGGCTTGCTACTCAAGTGAAACTTAGTACCGCATTTCACCCTCAAACAGATGGTCAAGCGAAACGCACCATCCAAACCCTAGAGGACATGTTGAGAGCGTGTGTCATTGACTTCAAAGGTAATTGGGATGACCACCTACCTTTGATAGAAATTTCCTACAACAATAGCTACCACTTGAGTATTGCTATGGCACCCTTTGAACCATTTTATGGTAGAAGGTGTCGATCTTCGATTGGGGGTTTGAAGTTGGTGAATTTTCTCTTCTTGGTCCCGAGGTAGTCTATGAGGCTACGAAAAAAGTTTGACTTATAAGGGATAGGTTGAAAACAGCTCATAGTCGGCAAAAGTCTTATGCCGATAATAGAAAGAGAGATCTTGAATTTGAAGTAGGTGATTGGGTCTACTTAAAAATCTCACCCATGAAAGCGGTGATGAGGTTTGGTAAGAAGGGAAAGCTTAGCCCCTGGTATGTTGGGCCTTATGAGATCTTGAAGCGTGCCAGAAAGGTCGCTTATGAGTTGAAATTTCCCATCAAATTGGCCCCGGTTCACCCGGTGTCCATTCTCCCTCTAGAAGGTTTAGGGTTGAATGAGAACCTTTCTTATGAAGAGGTTCCGATCGAAATCCTAGATCACCAAGTTAAAAAGTTGAGGAATAAAGAGGTTTCCTCCATAAAAGTCCTATGGAGAAACCACCTAGTTAAGGGTGCAATGTGGGAGATAGAGGCCGACATGAAGTCCCACTACCCTCATCTTTTTCCTCCTACTCCTAACCATACTTGAGGTTATTAGTCTCTCTTAATTTGGTATAAAATGAAAATCATGTGTATTGAACATTATGACATAATTTCCTTGTATGTGCATATTTTTTGTGAAAATTCATGCTTAAGTTGTATTTTGAGTTTTCATGAATTTTGTTTCTTATGGTTGATATTGCACCCATAGATGTTGTGTGATGTTATATTCATGAGAGTTGTAATAAGCATGCTTGATGTTGTCTTGTTAAAGAAATGTCATGTTGATTACTTAATATATATGTTTATTCTCATTGAATATGGAGAAGGTAGTTGCTCCTATACTTATGTTAAGTAAAGAGTTTTGAGCATAGTGATGTTGTGGATTAAATTCCTATATGATATGATGATATGATGTTGTTGATGTGACTGGTTGTTGTGCTGCTAGTTTGAGTCATTGTCTCCCTAGAAAGAAGTCCAAGTGACATTCAGGGACAAATTTTCCTAAGGGGGGGATATTGTAACACCTCGGAAATTCTATGACTTAAGTTAGAGCCTCACCTTATGAATAGAAAATATTTAAAATTATGTTTATAAACCTAAACTAATGTAATTGACTTGGTTTGGAAGAGTAAAAGTCTAAACGCCAAGAAACAACCATGATGTCCGGAAACTAGAGAAGAATGTGCTCTAGTGTGTCCTTAGGTTTTGGGCAGGTTTGGGAGTGTCGTATGATGGTATAATCTAGTGAAAAGGTTTAAAATAGGTAAATATAGGTTCCTAGGGTCAAAACATTAGAATGCGACTCCCCGGGGCCACCCTAAGGGGCCTCGAGGAGGACCCCAACTTTAGTCAAGCAAGCTGCCAATGCAGATTGCAAATTGCACTTAGAGGAAATAGAGGCGCGTCACGCACTTGCTCCCCCAAGGAGTAAAGAGTCAGTTTGAGATGCGATCATGTCGCGGACTCTACTGTCTCAAAATTTAATTCCAAATATCTTTAGGGAACAGCTCCACGTCACAGACTTGTTCCGCGACGAAAATGCAAAAAATCAAAAATCTAGTTTTACTTTATTAAAGAGTCCATTTAAGTGAGGGGTATTTAGTGTACTTTAGGGGACACGTATATAATGATTTTAAAGTCAATTTACCTCACTTTTATCACTCAAACATAAAACCCCAAAGATCTAAACCCAAAGTTCCTCCTTCTCTCTACTCTCTTTCTCTCTTCTCAAGAACTCCATTGAAGAAGATTGGAGCTTCAAGAAGAAGACCAACTCTCCAAGGTTTCAGCTCGAATTTTCGTGGTTAATTCGTCAATAAGGTATGGTTTCTTATCACTCTTGGGATTCCTTTCCCCAAGAGGCCCCTTCAAGATGATTTTCAAAATCTCCAATTTCTAGGTTTCAATCCAAAAACGTGGGTCTTCTTTCTAAAGTGAAATTGATGTTATAAACTGACCTTGATTGATGTTATATGAAAAATTATGGATGAATTTATGTTGTACTGGTGGCTTCTTGAAGAATTCCCCATGAGACCCATGTTTCTCCTTCTTTTCCTAATTCTAACCCTAGTTTGTGTTGGATATTGATTGAAGGCCATTAATTGAATGTGATGTCATGTAATTCATGTTTGTATGATCATTCTACCCTAGGTTATCTATAATTTCTATGAAATTAGGGTTGAGTCTTTGAATGAAGCCTTGAAGGCTATGAAGGGAATATGCCAATTGCTTATATTGATGTTGATTATGTTATTAATTCATGAATTACCTTGTATTATGTATTGGTTATGAATTGCTTGGTAATTGAATTATGGATGTCCCACGAAGGGCAAGAAGGTAAGAAGGTTGGTTCTTCTTTGAACTCAAGAATGAAAGGTCAATTACTTAGATTGTAATGATGCAATACCTAATGTGTTATTGTGGTGTTGATGACCTAGTTTCCTCATCCTTAACCCTCTACACTTGAATTAGCTATGAAGTATGTAAGTATATTATGGTATGATTTCTATATGATTGGAAGGTAGTTCTCATTATTGTAGTGTAATGTAAAGTGAAAGGTTTACTCAATTGCCAAGTGTCTCTAAAGTGAAAGGATTGTTACTCGCTTATGAACACATATGACCTATTATGGTAAGATATCTACATAAGAGTCTAGTAAAGGCTAATGTGAACTTATGTGACGACTAAAGATGATTACTAAAGGGAATTAGATTCTTAGCACCGAAAGGGCATGTAAATGAGATAGGGGTCTCACGTTTAGTAAGTCCGGCTCCCCACATGGGTTTCCTCACATTTAGAAAGTTCAGATTACCTACGGTATGTGTTGTCTCATGAGATGGAAACCGCCATGTTTAGTAAGTTAGGGTTTCTAGAAGCAATCTCCTTGACCCTTAACTAGGTGCCCACATAGGACTCTAGTTTAGTGGATCCACCTAGATAGCTATGTACGAATGGTTACACCTTAGGCAATTGTTAACCCTCTATTTTCGGTGTGGGAGTAGAACACCAGATTCCATGTAGCTCTCATGATCTATGTCGATTATTGCAATATTTCCCTAGTGTAAAAGTAAATGAAGGTATGAAAGGTGTGAACCCTTACTAGGGCTTTCTTAAGGGTTTCTACATAGTGTAAGGGAGGGTATGAGACTTCACTTGCACATTGCACTTGTGGGATCCTAAGGGATGGTTGTAGTAGTATTCTCTTATGATTATGATTATTATTACTTATGTATGTTGAAGCTATGTTATGTATGATCATTATGAATGTGGTAAGTTATGATGAAATATGATCTTACGAATGTATGCATGAAGTAGGTTGCTTAATGTGATACTTGGCTTTGAATAGGGTTATGGGGTTCTATTCTTTGCATTGCACTAGTATTGCTTGGGTTGTCTACACGTTGGAATGATATTATGTTGGTTTGGACTATGGTACTTAATTTGTGTGCATATTGGATTTACTTGGCAAAAAGCATATTTTGAATAAAATGTCCTTTTATGCATGTTTCAATGGTTTTTATGCATAGTAGCCATACTTAGTACGTGTGTTGTACTAACCCATATCTTCTCCCTTTTTCCAAACATTTAGGTTCGAGCCGTTGAGGATTCAAGCTTACTTCTCAAGACACTTGGAGTTGCTTCCCCAAGTTGGTGAGTCCTCAAGTTCGAGGATAAGACCCTATGATCTAGCTTCTATGTTTTGTTCTTTGCTTATGTTGAAAGACATTGTTGTACTTCCTATTTGCAAGACTTCTTATTGTTGTAAGGGCTAAGTCCCATTTTCGATACTTCTATGTCTAGATAGTGCATTGTGACGAAGTTAGATTCTATTTTTCATATATGAAGTGAAGTTGGACTACCAAAGTAAAAGTTTTAAATTTTCTATGGTACATGTTATGATGAATGCTAAGGGCTTGTATAAGACCTCTTCGAGGTCAAATACGCCGGTAACGACTAGGGTGTGCTCTCGGGTCGTTACTGCTATCCTAATGAAACTTAGCTTGGATTGGTTATTGTATGAAACCTTTCCATGGATTATGACTTAGCTTTGATAGGCAAGAAGACGTGCCTTTCAATGGATAATAAGAACAAGTAAGAAATGACTATTTTATGGGATTTTTTCTTAGCACCAAGAGGATATTGAGATGAAAGCTCTCCTATTAGTATAGGCTGTGTTTCTGGAAGCCATCTCCTTATCCCTAACCTATGTGCCCCCAGAGGATGATTGTCTAGATAGACATTATCTAGTGGATCCACCTAAGTTAGAAGTTCATGGTTCTTGCCTTGGCAAATAGGACAACCCTTTTCGGTGTGGGAGACACTAGGGGATCATGTTATAGCTCACATAGTCTCTATGTCGGTTAATGCTAATTCCCACATTAATAATTAACTAAGGTTACTTGAAGAAGTATCTCATATGTGTTCAAAGTTTTCAAATGATGTTATCTTGCATTAACCATGTTTTATGACTTATGTTTTCTAACTCTTTTGTATCATGTTTTAGTTTGGTCAATTGCATGTCATGAAATGTCCTCTTTTAGCATACTTTAAATGTTTTATGCATAGCTATCATACTTGGTACATTGTTTTGTACTAACGCATACTCTTGCCTATATTACCCTAAAGTAGGGTTCGACAGTTAGGTTTCTCCACTTCATGACTAGTAGTTGATTTGGAGATTCCCGAGCTTTGGTGAGTCGTCATGCTTCGAGGAAGAATTCTATTTTTTCTGCTTTCTTTCTTATTTTCAGTTTTGGACATGATGTATGGGTATTGTATTATATGGCTATTGAAACAAGTGTTTTAGACTTCTGCTTTTCTTTTATAAAACAATTGGACTTGAAATATTGTTTTACCTCTATTATACTACTTCCTATGTTATGAATCTTAAGTGGCTTGTATAGGATCCCCTAGGATCCTATACGCCATCTTACATCTAGGGTGTACCCCTGGTCATGCCAATCCTCTATCACCCAAGTAAGACTAATGTTGTTCATGATGCTTTGAGAAGGTTTTCTAAGGGAAGTACCACCCATGTTGAAGAAGGCAAGGAAAAATTGGCCAAAGATGTGTGTAGACTTGCACGATTGGGAGTCAGGTGGCTAGATTACAAAGAACGTCGAGTGGTGGTGATGAATGGAGCTGAATCATTACTAGTGTTTGAGGTGAAGGAGAAACAAGACAATTACCTTGTTTTACTTGAACTAAAAGCAAATGTTCATAAGCATAAATTAATGGGTTTTGAACAAGGAAGAGATAGTGTATTGAGATATCAAGGTAGGTTGTGTGTACCAAGGGTGAATAAACTCCAAGAGAGGATAATGAAAGAAGCTAATAGTTTTAGATGTTCAATTTATCCCGATTCTACAAAGATAAACCATGAGTTCAGAGTAGTCTACTGGTGCAGTGGTATGAACAGGTGTATCACAAAGTTCGTTTCCAAGTGCCCAAACTTCCAACAAGTCAAGGTAGAGCACCAAAAGGCCCGAGTGCGTGGCTCAGAATATAGATATCCCAAAATAGAAGTTGGAGATGATTAATATAGATTCCATTACTACTTTACCACGATCTCGCAAGAATTATGATTTGATTTGGGTGATTGTAGATTGGATGACTAAATCATCCCATTTCTTTCCGGTAAAGACTATCAATTCAGCGCCATGTTCTATATTCAAGAGATCGATCCACTTCATGGTGTTCCTATGTCTATCATTTCAGATAAAGGTGAACAATTCACCACTCAGGTTTGGAAGTCTTTTAAGAAAGATTAGAGTTGGAAGGTATATTTGAGTACTGCTTTTCATCCTCAGACTGATAGTCAAGAGGAGCGAACGATTCATATTTTAAAAAATATGCTGAGGGCATGTGTGATCGATATCAAAGGTAATTGGAATAATCACTTACCTCTCATAGAGTTTGCTTACAATTATATCTATCAATTTAGTTAACAAATGGCTCCTTATAAGATTATTTATGGGAAAAGATGTAGATCTCCTATTGGTTGCACTACAACATTTTTGGCCTACGGCCACACTAAATCTGGACAACGCTTGTAAAGTGTTGCCTAAAATATTTTTGGGAACACTTTTAAAGCGTAGCCCAAGTTTTTTACTTTTGGCTACACTAATATTGGCAACACTTGTAAAGCGTACTCTTTAATGGTATAGGCTACACTTTATAAGCGTTGTTATAGTATGAGATAATTGGCAACAACTATTTCATATATGGCCACACTTTTAAAGTGTCCTATTTTTATTATTGTAAAAACAACACATTGCAAGTGTGGCCTTAAAATTTTCACTAAAATATTACATTCCCTCCAACATTTTTAACTATCCCTCCCATTTTTATTGGCCAAAAAAATAATTAATAAAACATTAAAAATTCATAACACTTTTCTATCTGAAGTCGAAGAACACATATTTTTTCTTTCTCCAAAAATGCTTTTCTCTGGAAAAGCTAAAGTCGAAGAACTGAAGAGCAGAAGCTGAAGAGCGGAACTAAAGATTTCTCTGATTCTCTTCTCCCTGAACTGAAGAGTTGAACGGAAGATCTAAGCTTTGCTGAGCTGAAAATTTCATCAAGCGTAAGTACCTATTCCTTCTTATTCTCATTATTTTTGTCAATATGTTAGAGGATGATGGCAGAATCATAGTGTATTTGTGTACAAATCCCAGCTTGAGCTAAAAAAATTGCCCTTTAAGTTTGGTATAGTTTTGCCGTAAGATTTTGCCACTGCCACAAATTTCATAGTGTATTTGTGTACACATTCTTGTGTTCAATGCCCTTACGTAAGTTCATGATTTCTTCGTTTAAAACTATGAATTGTGTTCTTGCTAATATCGGTAACTAAATCCACAACTAGGGTTATGTCAACCATGAGCGATTAACAAAGTATGAATAGTAAATAAGCAATTCTTGACTAGTATTTTGCATGCATTGATAATTCTTTCGCTTAGAAGTATTTTTAACGGTGGCCAACACTAGAACTCGCCTTGTTACTACTTGCCAGACCACGGAGGTAATTAACAAGAAAAGAATTATCAACATAGATTTAGTGTGATACTATCTAATAGTCTAGTGTCGATTGGTGCGAAGTAATAACTAAGCCAAACATCGATTATGATGGCTAATATGAGGTATAAGTAAGGGTTAGTAAATTATATACACATAGCTCGACCAAGGTGCGGGGTGAAATTCTCTAGATGCCGGACCAAGGATTTAGAGATACCTAACTTATCACTTTGCATGCAATACACATGGAAAGGATTCTTATTACTAGGGTTCTTGCGTTCTGAGCTTGTGAGGAACACATATACCCTAGTTAATTCTCTCATCTTGATAAAAACAAAGATTGACTTTTGTGTATTGATCACTTATTGAATTTTTACAATTTGTTTCACAAGCCACCCCCCAATTTAATTACTTATTTCTGGAAGTAATTTGACTAATTGAATATATTTGTTGGTTAAAGTAAGGTCTAAACCATTTTCCTCGTGGGATCGACCCCAACCTACAAGTTGGGTTCTTTACTTGATAGCGATCGCTTATGCTTCTTTAGGGAGGTGTAATTTGAGCGTATCAGATTTTGGCGCGGCTGCCGGGGAAATTTGTCTTGTAGATTTATTTTAACTACATTATTGAATGTTAGTCAAATATTTCCTAATTTTACTTTTTCTCTTTATTTTTGACTCTCTCAGGTTCTAACTCTAGTGTATGCCAAGTACACGGAGTTAGGGTGAACCACTTAATCCTTACGATCCAGAGTTAAACCACACTTTGCGAAAAATGACCAATCCAGGCGATATTCCAATCGGAGGAAATCTAGGTGATGCAGTTGAGTTACAACAGCCGAGGGTAGTTGGTAGGGACAATCAAATTCCAGCTGACAATCAATTGGGAGATGCATTGAGGGTGCAAGAACCACCAGGCCCATGATAACATGACAACTATCGGGTCAACGTCAATATAGTAGACTCAGATGGACCTATTGTCCTACCCGCTCTACCTCCAGGGCACACATTTGTGGTGACTAGTAGTTTGATGTAGATGCTTACAGCAAGGGGCTTATTCTCAGGATTGCTATCAGAGGACCCACATGCTCACTTAGCCAAGCTAAGGGTGGTTTGCAAAAGTTGTGTAAGTAGACCAGACTTGGATATAGATGTCATCGAATTACGAGTGTTCCCTCTATCACTGACAGGCGATATTGCAGAATGGTTCACTGAGCTTTCCTATAACTTCATCTTTACATGGGACCAACTGACGGATGTGCTCCGAGCAAGGTACTATCAAGTATCCAAGAAGCAAAATCACAAAGATAGGGTCAACAATTTTGTAGCATTACTTGGAGACTCTGTGAATAGCTCTTGGGACAGATTCACTGCGTTAGTAAGAGGTGTCCCAAATCACCGTATTGATGATGAGTCGCTGAAGGAATATTTCTATCGAGGTCAGGATGACAACAATAGAGAAATGCTTGATACTATTATAGGAGGTTCGTATGGAAACTGCACATATTTTTTAAAAACTAGAGAAGATCTCTCGCAACAATAAAGCATGGACCACTAGGAGTTCAGATACTGGGAGAAAAACATTTGCCATTCAGAATACAAATACCCAGTATGCAGATGAGATTCGTGAGGAGATTGCTCAGATGAGAACCGAGTTAGGGTTGGTAATGAAGCATGTGAGTGGAGGTGCAGAGAAAGTAAATGTTGTGAATTACTTGCCTAGAACGTCACCACCAGATGAAGAGTGTTACTATGGAGAGGATGCTTATGCGATGAATGATCAGACGGGGGGTTTCTGACCAAATGCCCAAGGATCTAATGCAGAAAATTGGAGCCAAGGTCAAGGAAACCAAGGTTGAAACTATGGAAATTGCAATTGAGAGGGTCAATATGTACGGGATAGGAACTTCAATCGCGACAACAACTACAATAGGAACAACTATGGCAACAAAAATGATCGAGTTGGACCTTCTGTTCCTCCTCAAAATCAAGAATCTGGTACTAGGGAAGTTGGAGGCAATATGGCGCATATTGAAGATATGATGCAAAAGATGATGTGAAGGTTTGATGCAACTGATGAGAATGTGAACGAGATGAGAAATGACTTGTCTGGTATTGGTCGATGGTTTATGCCCATGCAGTGTCAATAGAGCACTTAGACGAGCAGATAACCCAATTGTCTACTACAGTGAACCCACGTCAACCTGGTACTCTTCTAAGCAACACCATCCATAATCGAAAGAATGATAGTCATTGTATGGCAGTTACTACTCGAAGGGGTAAGCAAACCATAGATCCACCTAGGCCATTTGTGGTGGAAGTTAAGATTAGAAAAGAAGATGATGTGGTAAAGGTTAGAGAAGAGTTTGATAATGTGACAGAGAAAGAAGCGGAGATATCTCAGAAAGTGGTCCCCATACCTAGAACTCCACCACCTTTTCCATAGAGGTTAGTGAAGAAGACTAGAGATGGTAAATATCACACGTTTATTATTATGTTGAAGAAACTTTCCATCAATGTTCCATTAATAGAAGCTTTGGTGCAAATGCCTAGGTATGCAAAGTTTATGAAAGATATGGTGACAAAGAAGAGGTCTGTAAGTTTTGAAGATGATGATAGAATGCAGCATTATAGCGCTATTGCTACAAGGTCTCTTGTGCAAAAGAAAGAGGATCCTAGTGCCTTCACGATTCCATGTACTATCGGGCTGTTACACTTTGCTAAGGCATTGTGTGACCTTGGTGCTAGCATCAACCTCATTCTATTGTCTATTTACAAGAAGTTGGGTCTAGTCGACCTAAAGCCCACTATTATGCGGTTACTGATGGCTGATAGAAATGTGAAGAGGCCCATGGGTGTACTCCATGATGTGCTAGTGAAAATGGAGTCTTTCATTTTTCCAGTGCATTTTGTGATTCTTGACTGTGAGGTTGATTTTGAGGTTCCCATCATCCTTGGGAGACCATTCCTTGCCACAGGGCATGCATTGGTTGATATGGAGAAGGGGCAGATGAAGTTCAGATTGAATAATGAAGAAGCAACTTTCAATATTTGTAGATCCATGAAGTAGAGTGGTGAGCTCGAAACAGTATCTGCTATAACTTACAGAATTGAGAGTGGAATAGAAGTGCAAATTAAAGAGCGACTAAGTGTTGAGGCACTAGCAACAGTTATGATGAACTTCGAGAGTGATGGTATTAAAGAGTATGATGAGTTGATAGATGCAAATATCGATCAAAACCAAGAAGTATGAGCTAGACATGAAGAATCGTGAGTCCCCACCCGCGAGACCATCTATTGTGGAGGCATCGAAATTGGAGCTTAAGGCTCTACCACCACATTTGATGTATGTATTTTTGGGTAGAGAAAATACTTTGCCGATCATCATTGCGGCAGATTTAAATCTAAGACAAGTAGAGTGCTTAGTGACTATGTTAAAGAGGTTCAAGCAAGCTATTTGATGGACTATTGCGGATATTATTAGGATCTCTCCAAGTATTTGTTCTGACAAAATCCAACTCATGCTAGATCACAAGCCTAGTATCGAGCACCAAAGACAACTAAACCCACCTATGCAAGAGGTAATTAAAAAGGAGATTATCAAGTGGTTGGATGCCAGAGTTATTTATCCCATTGCAGATAGTAGTTGGGTGTGTTCTATTCAATGTGTGCCCAAGAAAGGTGGGATCACTGTGGTTCCTGATGAAAGAAACGAGCTTGTTACGATGCAGCCCATGACTGGATAGAGAGTCTGCATGGACTATAGGAAGTTAAATGCTTGGACAGAAAAGGACCATTTCCCCATGCCATTCATGGATCAGATATTAGATAGACTTGCTGGTAAGGGTTGGTATTGTTTTCTGGATGGTTATTCGGGCTACAATTAGATTTCTATAGCTCCAGAGGACCAAGAGAATACAACTTTCACTTGACCTTATGGAACTTTCACCTTCAAAAGGATGTCATTTGGTTTGTGTAATGCTCTAGCGACATTCCAGCGGTGTATGATGTCAATATTCTTTGATATGGTGGAGGACAATATTGAAGTGTTCATGGATGATTTCTCTATGGTAAGTGACTCTTTTGACCGTTGTCTATATCATTTGGCAGAGGTGCTGAAAAGGTGTGAAGATTGCAATGTAGTGCTAAATTAGAAGAAGTGCCATTTTATGGTGAAAGAAGGAATCATGTTAGGCCATCGGATTTCTGAGAAAGGTATCGAGGTTGATCAAGGAAAAGTTGAGCTAATAGATAAGCTTCCACCACCTATCTCTATAAAAGGTGTTAGAAGTTTTATTAGGCATGCAAGTTTCTATAGGAGGTTCATCAAAGACTTCTCTAAAATTGCACATCCTTTGTGCAAACTGCTCGAAAAGGAGTCTAAGTTTGATTTTGATGATGGTTGTCTGAGAGCATTTGGAGAGTTGAAGGAGAAGTTGATTACTGCACCTTTCATTATCTCACCAGATTGGGGACAACCATTTGAGGTAATGTGTGATGCAATTAGAGTGGCGCTTGGTGTGGTATTGGGACAGAGGCGAGAAAAAAATACTCCATCCTATTTATTATGCTAGCAAAGCTCTAAATGTGGCCCAGAAGAATTATATTATGATTGAACAAGAGCTTCTTACGGTGGTTTTTGCATTCCTAAAATTTCGATCCTATTTGCTTGGTACTAAGGTCATAGTGCATACTGACCATTCTACATTGAGGTATATGATGGCGAAGAAGGATGCAAAACCGAGGTTGATTAGATGAGTATTGTTGCTACAAGAGTTTGATTTTGTGGTAAAAGATAGAAAGGGGACCGAAAATCAAGTTGCCAATCACTTGTCCATATTAGAGGAAGAAGCTATGCTAAAGCTTGGTAATGGGGCTAGAATTAATGATACTTTTCTAGATGAGCAGGTTTTGGTTGCTTCTCATGATCTGATTCCTTGGTTTGCAGACTTTGTGTAACGACTCGGAAAATGATAGAGTGAAACTAGAGCCTCACATGTGAGTTTGGAGTCGAGAACTTAATGAAATGATTATATTTGAATTTGACCCAAAAGTTCTTAAAAATGTGCTTCGGAAGTTACCGGAAACTTGTTTAGCTGTATATAAAAAGATCCGTTTCGTTTTTCGAAAATCCGACTTCATATTCTTGTTTAGGGGGTCAAATTGAGTGGGAAATGGGTCTAACCCAAATTTTAGAGCATTCGTATCAAAATCCGAAATTTCCAAGCGAAGCCTTTTTCGAGGGTCTACTTTGGAGGGTCATATATCCTAGCACACAAATTATTTGGGTGGCCATAATATATCCATGGAAAGCCCTTTGAGTTAGCTACCTAACGCACTTTGTTTCACCTCATTCGGAGTTCGGACGAAGAAGTTATGCCCATTTTCGTAAAGTCTGTCCGACAGAAAACGTAAATTCCAGTAGCTAATGTTACTGTTCATTACTGTTCACCCGCCTGAAAATTTTTCTAAGTGTTGGACCATTTTTTTTTAAAAGACTTATGTTATTTCTATATACCATTAGTTCATTCCCATCCCTAAAAACATTTCCCTCACTTCTCAAATATTCTCTCCAACTCAAGAAGAAGAAGAAGTGGGAGCTAGGCTTTGGATTCAAGTCTTTCTTCATCAATTTCTTGCAAGATCATAGCAAAGGTATGTTGATCCTTCATCTAGGGTTAGCTTTCACCCTAGAGTCCATTCAAAGTTAGTTTTCAAAGGTTTCAAGTTCTTCAAAACCTAGGGTTTTTATTCTAACTCATGGGTTCCTTCTTCAAACGTTTTCAAATGGTTATTAATGACTTATTATGATTGTATTAGTATTTAAATGATGATTTATGACGAAAATACTCCATGAACCCATGATTTCTCTCTATTCCTAGTTTATGCCTTTATAAAGTGGGTTGCTTGATAATGAATGTATATGAATCGAACTTGTTTAAATGTCTTTAGATTGTTGAAGTATGTCATTACTCATGCTTATTTTATGGTGTATTGTTGGTGTATTGGTATGAGAGGCTTATGGCCTTAAAGGCATAGTATGAGAAATTGAAGTGTTATCATGACATTGTATGAATGAGAGTTCAATGAAGATAATGTGATCATGTTATGAATGTAAAGGTGTTGTTGTAGGTTGTTCACTAGTTTGGTTGCATCATTACTACCCTACTTTTCATGTTCTTCGATTTCATTACATGCCTACAAGGTGTTTGACAAAATGTCCAACTATGGAGAATTGATGAATCGATGCTTTAAAGTTTGAGTTTCAGATGTATGGAAATCCAGAAATGTGTTGATGACACTCATGAATGTTGATGATATAATATGAAGGATTCTTCAATATAAAGTATACCTTGAATTGGTAGGGCTTATACATCATTTTCTTGTATAAATGATTATATTGTTGATTGTTGAATCCTTGGATCGGTAGGCTTATGGCACCCTTCCACACATGCTTATAATGAACCTTGGATCGGTAGGCTAATGGCACCCTTCCATTAATGATACGAAATGAACCTTGGATTCGGTAGGCCTATGGCACCTTTCCATAAAGGTTAATGATGAGTCTTGAATCGGTAGGCCCATGGCACCCTTTCAAGAGGAGTTAATGAGCTTTCCTAAATGTACCTTGAATCGGCAGGCTTATGGCACCCTTTCATGTGTTAAATAATGTACCTTGAATCGGTAGGCTTATGGCACCCTTTCATGTGTGATGATGTCAAAGTAGTGAACTATTCTATGGGAATGTAGGCTAAGCACCGAGCGGATTTGGTTAGATGGAAACTCCCCCGACAGTTAGGCATGAGTTTCAATGATCGTCTACCTTATCCCATAAACTATGTGCCCGCATAGGAAGCTAGTGGATCCATTAAGCTATATATACCGGTCTTCCTTAGGCAAGTAGACCACCTCTTTTCGGTGTGGGGACTCATGACACCGGATTCCATGACAAGCTCTCATGGTCTATGTCGGTTAAACGCTTACTTCCCATCATGTGAGATTTCATTATGGTTTCTTGACAGGTTCTACAAAGTGTAGGTAGTAGTATGGGATGCTACCTATACATTGCACGAGTAGGCTTGGAGAGGGTCATAGTGAGTTTCTCTAAATCCTAATGACTGTGACATGAATGTACCCTAAATGAGGTTATTAAAGAATGTTGGCTCTTAAATGCTTAATATGTTATGCATGTTATACTTGGGTTATATTACGAGTTATTTTCCCTTGTCATGTCTTAATTAATGATATACCTCTTATGTATGAATATTGTGCAAAGGTGAAAGAAAGGAATGATAAGTTACTTTAAGTGACCTAAATGTGGTGCCTTAGTATGGATGGTGGTATGGGACGCCATCCATACATTGCACGAGGTATAGCATAAGGGTTTCTTGAGGTGAAGGTCCAAGGTAAAGGTTTTCATGTTTATATTGTTTAAAGGTGATATTATGACTTACTTGATGTTATGCTTGTCTTGTATGTCTTTTATGCTATTGTTCATGATATTTCAAAAAGGTGGCATAATGCATGGTCTCTAACTAAAATGTCCCCTTTAAAGCATGTTTTGCATGGTCATCATACTTAGTACATTTTTGTGTACTAACCCATATTCTTCATGTTTTTACTACAAGTGTAGGTTCCGGCAAGTGATCCCTCTTAGCTAGTTTGAAGTGTTGGATTGCTTTCCTCTAAGACTTGGTATGTCCTCATGGATTCGAGGACAAGACTTTTAAGTTCTTTTGTTCATGTAATAGACTTCTTTTGATTGTAAAGGGCCGTGCCCCTACTTATGTTTTGCGACTTGTGTCTAAGATGGCCATGTGAGACTTAGACTTCCGCTGTGTGTTTTTTTAAAGTTGTTTTAAGAAGTTTAAATGTGTGGATGTAAATAAATTTTTTTTTTTTTATTTCCGCACTATTTTCATTATTGAATGCAATGAACGACTATGTGGCTTGTATAAGGCCCCTTGGGGGTCGAGTACGCCTTGTTACGACATGGGGGTGCTCCCGGGTCGTGACAAACATGGTATCAGAGCATAAGATTTTGGAAATGTTTTTTTAGGATCGATGTCTCACATGCCACATCTAGTAGAGTCTTGTTCATCGGTGTGAGTCGCGACACATCTATGAGCGAGAGGCTATAGGATGCTAGAAGTTACACTTCTTTCATATTCTTAAAGTCGTGCCTTAGAGTGTGGTTCTATAAGTGTTCTTATCCTTATCCTTCTCTTGTGTTTATAGGATATGAATACAAGAGGGAGACCCGCAAGGAGAGTAGGAGAAGAGGATGTGAATGAGGAAGTTCCTCCCCAAGTTGTGCAAAATGGTCAAGGTGTGCAATGCAATCAAGTTCCTATAGGTGAGCAAGAGAATGAGGTTCGGGTGGTTCCTCGGGATATGACCAATGAAGAGATTAGGTCGGCTTTCTTAATCTTGGCCCGAGCCATGGCGGCTCAAGCGACTAGAGATATGGGGCCTAGGGTAAATGCTAATGAGGGTACTATGGCTTCTAAGTTGAGAGACTTTGTGAGGATGAATCCTCCGGTGTTTCTAGGTTCTAAGGTGGGAGAGGATCCCCAAGAATTTTTGGATGAAGTGTATAAGGTAGTGAGTGCTATGGGGTGACTTCAAGAGAAAAGGCGGAGCTTGCCTCCTATCAATTGAAAGATGTTGCCCAAATTTGGTTCACTCAATGGAAGGCTAATAGGCCGGTGGGAGCGGATCCTATAGAATGGGAGGAGTTTAAGGAAGCTTTCCTTGGTAGGTACTTTCCCCGTGAGATGAGGGAGTGTAAGGTTGAGGAGTTTATCAATCTTCGACAAGGTAATATGAGTGTGCAAGAGTATTCCTTGAGGTTTACCCAATTGTCTAAGTATGCCCCATCTTTGGTGTCAAACCCTAGAGATGAGATGAGTAGGTTTGTGACCGGCGTATCCGACCTAGTCAAGGAAGAGTGCCATACGGCAATGCTCCATAATGACATGAACATTTCTAGGCTCATAGTGTATGCTCAATCCATTGAGGAGTCCAAACTTAAGAGGATGAATAGGAATGTGAAGAGGGGTAGATCCGATGAGCAAAGTCAACCTAGGTTCAAGAAGAGGGCTCAAGATCAAGATTTTTCAAGTGCTCCTAAGGTTAACCAAGATAAAGGTGGTGGATCTCAATTTTCTAAACCTACTTGCACCACTTGTGGCAAGAGGCACTATGGGAAGTGCCTAGCCGGTACTAATGGATGCTATGGTTGTGGGAAGAATGATCACAAGGTGAAAGATTGTCCTACTTTTACGGCTAGAGGAAGGGAGGCAAAGCAAGCTTCTAAAGATGGAACGGTTCCTATTCCTCCAAATTATGGTCGTTTCTATGCTCTCCAAGCTAGCAAGGACAAGGAAGCTAATCCGAATGAAGGCGCCGGTAAGTTTTAGTTCCTTATGGTCATGAATGTCTTGATGAGGTTTCTATGGTGTTGTTTTTCATGTTTGCCTTAATTGGGTTTTCTTCTAAGTGGGGATGGTAGGTTGAATAGCAAGGTTGTTGAGAGTGTTGATATCATTATCTCATTCCTTCTATTCTTATTCAAGCTTGAGACCAAGATTTCCTAGTAGCTTGTTTTATGTTTTGGAGTCTTGGGTGAAAATGAGTTTCCATGGTCTCCTTATGTTATGCATGTCCTATTTGAATTCTTGTTAAATGATAAAATGAGTTTTCATAAACGTGTTCCTCGTGTCGATGTGCATTTAGTTAAGTTGTCTATATGCTTCATGAGGATAAATGTTGAACATGCTTAAATGTTGCATGAGTTGATTTATTAGGCATGCTTAAATGTGTTCTTGAGAATATTGCATAATTGCACTTTTGTGAGAAAATTGCATAATGTGCCTAATAATTTTGGGATGAGTGTGATGTAAATTGGAGAAGGAAATTCATCCAATGAAATGAGAAATGGTAAAGCTTGATGCATAAGAAATTGGTAGATGTATTCCTAATTTCTTGAATTGCATGAACTTGTTTGAGTCTCATGGATGTGGAGTTGATGTTTCCTCCGATATTTATGTACTTGTATTGATGTTGTATGCATGTTGATGGTCCGTATACTTGAGTTGTTACCCCTTATGTGTTTAAAGTGTCATTCGAGGACGAATGTTCCTAAGTGGGGGATAATGTAACGACTCGGAAAATGATAGAGTGAGGGGGTCAAATTGAGTGGGAAATGGGTCTAACCCAAATTTTAGAGCATTCGTATCAAAATCCGAAATTTCCAAGCGAAGCCTTTTTCGAGGGTCTACTTTGGAGGGTCATATCTCCTAGCACACAAATTATTTGGGTGGCCATAATATATCCATGGAAAGCCCTTTGAGTTAGCTACCTAACGCACTTTGTTTCACCTCATTCGGAGTTCGGACGAAGAAGTTATGCCCATTTTTGTAAAGTCTGTCCGACAGAAAACGTAAATTCCAGTAGCTAATGTTACTGTTCATTACTGTTCACCCGCCTGAAAATTTTTCTAAGTGTTGGACCATTTTTTTTAAAAGACTTATGTTATTTCTATATACCATTAGTTCATTCCCATCCCTAAAAACATTTCCCTCACTTCTCAAATATTCTCTCCAACTCAAGAAGAAGAAGAAGTGGGAGCTAGGCTTTGGATTCAAGTCTTTCTTCATCAATTTCTTGCAAGATCATAGCAAAGGTATGGTGATCCTTCATCTAGGGTTAGCTTTCACCCTAGAGTCCATTCAAAGTTAGTTTTCAAAGGTTTCAAGTTCTTCAAAACCTAGGGTTTTTATTCTAACTCATGGGTTCCTTCTTCAAACGTTTTCAAATGGTTATTAATGACTTATTATGATTGTATTAGTATTTAAATGATGATTTATGACGAAAATACTCCATGAACCCATGATTTCTCTCTATTCCTAGTTTATGCCTTTATAAAGTGGGTTGCTTGATAATGAATGTATATGAATCGAACTTGTTTAAATGTCTTTAGATTGTTGAAGTATGTCATTACTCATGCTTATTTTATGGTGTATTGTTGGTGTATTGGTATGAGAGGCTTATGGCCTTAAAGGCATAGTATGAGAAATTGAAGTGTTATCATGACATTGTATGAATGAGAGTTCAATGAAGATAATGTGATCATGTTATGAATGTAAAGGTGTTGTTGTAGGTTGTTCACTGGTTTGGTTGCATCATTACTACCCTACTTTTCATGTTCTTCGATTTCATTACATGCCTACAAGGTGTTTGACAAAATGTCCAACTATGGAGAATTGATGAATCGATGCTTTAAAGTTTGAGTTTCAGATGTATGGAAATCCAGAAATGTGTTGATGACACTCATGAATGTTGATGATATAATATGAAGGATTCTTCAATATAAAGTATACCTTGAATTGGTAGGGCTTATACATCATTTTCTTGTATAAATGATTATATTGTTGATTGTTGAATCCTTGGATCGGTAGGCTTATGGCACCCTTCCACACATGCTTATAATGAACCTTGGATCGGTAGGCTAATGGCACCCTTCCATTAATGATACGAAATGAACCTTGGATTCGGTAGGCCTATGGCACCTTTCCATAAAGGTTAATGATGAGTCTTGAATCGGTAGGCCCATGGCACCCTTTCAAGAGGAGTTAATGAGCTTTCCTAAATGTACCTTGAATCGGCAGGCTTATGGCACCCTTTCATGTGTTAAATAATGTACCTTGAATCGGTAGGCTTATGGCACCCTTTCATGTGTGATGATGTCAAAGTAGTGAACTATTCTATGGGAATGTAGGCTAAGCACCGAGCGGATTTGGTTAGATGGAAACTCCCCGACAGTTAGGCATGAGTTTCAATGATCGTCTACCTTATCCCATAAACTATGTGCCCGCATAGGAAGCTAGTGGATCCATTAAGCTATATATACCGGTCTTCCTTAGGCAAGTAGACCACCTCTTTTCGGTGTGGGGACTCATGACACCGGATTCCATGACAAGCTCTCATGGTCTATGTCGGTTAAACGCTTACTTCCCATCATGTGAGATTTCATTATGGTTTCTTGACAGGTTCTACAAAGTGTAGGTAGTAGTATGGGATGCTACCTATACATTGCACGAGTAGGCTTGGAGAGGGTCATAGTGAGTTTCTCTAAATCCTAATGACTGTGACATGAATGTACCCTAAATGAGGTTATTAAAGAATGTTGGCTCTTAAATGCTTAATATGTTATGCATGTTATACTTGGGTTATATTACGAGTTATTTTCCCTTGTCATGTCTTAATTAATGATATACCTCTTATGTATGAATATTGTGCAAAGGTGAAAGAAAGGAATGATAAGTTACTTTAAGTGACCTAAATGTGGTGCCTTAGTATGGATGGTGGTATGGGACGCCATCCATACATTGCACGAGGTATAGCATAAGGGTTTCTTGAGGTGAAGGTCCAAGGTAAAGGTTTTCATGTTTATATTGTTTAAAGGTGATATTATGACTTACTTGATGTTATGCTTGTCTTGTATGTCTTTTATGCTATTGTTCATGATATTTCAAAAAGGTGGCATAATGCATGGTCTCTAACTAAAATGTCCCCTTTAAAGCATGTTTTGCATGGTCATCATACTTAGTACATTTTTGTGTACTAACCCATATTCTTCATGTTTTTACTACAAGTGTAGGTTCCGGCAAGTGATCCCTCTTAGCTAGTTTGAAGTGTTGGATTGCTTTCCTCTAAGACTTGGTATGTCCTCATGGATTCGAGGACAAGACTTTTAAGTTCTTTTGTTCATGTAATAGACTTCTTTTGATTGTAAAGGGCCGTGCCCCTACTTATGTTTTGCGACTGTGTCTAAGATGGCCATGTGAGACTTAGACTTCCGCTGTGTGTTTTTTTAAAGTTGTTTTAAGAAGTTTAAATGTGTGGATGTAAATAAGTTTTTTTTTTTTTTTATTTCCGCACTATTTTCATTATTGAATGCAATGAATGACTATGTGGCTTGTATAAGACCCCTTCGGGGTCGAGTACGCCTTGTTACGACTTGGGGGTGCTCCCGGGTCGTGACACTTTGCTAATTATTTGGCAAGCGATTTGGTGCCTCCGAATTTGTCTTTTAACCAAAGGAAAAAGTTTATGCATGCCATGAAGAAATTCTTTTTGGATGAGCCTTACTTGTATCATAGTTGTACAAATGGGATTATTCGTCGATGTGTGCCCGAGGTTGAGATGTTGAGTGTACTTGAAGCATGCCATTCATCGCATGTGGGTGGGCATCATAGTGGTATTCGGACTGCACATAAGATTTTGCAGTGTGGGTACTACTGGCTACCATCCACCAAGATGCTCATGATTTCGCAAAGTCGTGTGATCGTTGCCAAAGAGAAGGAGGGATTTCAAAGAGGCAAGAGCTTCCTATGAATCCCATATTGGCAATAGTGATGTTTGATGTATGGGGCATTTATTTTATGGGTCCATTTGTTAGTTCACATGGGATGAAATATATTCTTGTTGCGGTTGATTATGTATCAATGTGGGTGGAAGCAGTTGCGCTCCCCAACAATGAAGGTAAAAGTGTCACCGCATTTTTGGAAAGGAATATTTTTTCTAGATTTGGTACACCAAGAGCAATAATCAGTGATGGAGGTTCCCACTTCTGTAATAAATTGTTCAAGGTACTACTTGAGAAATATGGTGTCCGCCACAATGTAGCCACTCTTTACCACCCACAGACTAGTGGGAGAGTTGAAGTGTCCAATACAGAGATTAAACAAAAAAAATTCAAAGACTGTAAATGCTAACAGAACAGATTGGTCAAGGAAGCTTGATGATGATGCTCTATGGGCTTATCACACTGCCTACAAGACTCCCATAGGTATGTCTCCTTACCTACTTGTGTATGGGAAGTCTTGTCATTTCCAGTAGAGCTAGAGCATAAGACAATGTGGGCAATGAAGACACTAAATTTTGATTAGGGCGCCGCATCCAATCAGAGAATGAATGAATTGAATATGCTTGATGAGTTTCGCCTAAAAGCTTAAGAAAGTTCAGCTTTGTACAAAGAGAAGATGAAGCGGTACCATGATCAAACAATTGAAAAGCGAGAATTTGTGATTGATGATCTTGTGCTTCTATTAAACTCTAGGTTGCGCTTGTTTCCAAGCAAACTCAAGTCCAAATGGACTGGGCCACTTTTGCTCACAAAAGTGCTCCCCTATGAAGCAGTTGAACTTGAGAATAGGGAAGGAACAAGGTACATGGTAAATGGGTAAATGATCAAGATCTATCTGGGAAATGCTGAGAGTGTGCAAGAAGTACTTGAGGCCTACCATCTTGATGAAGTCTGAATAATCAAGAGACATGTGTCGTGCCGTGACGTTAAATCAAGTGCTGCTTGGGAGGCAACCCCAGATGTACAATCTAGCCAATGATGGGTTTCTTTTTCCATCTAGCAGTTCTGTGTTTTAGTTGATTCTCCGTATTAATTTAGATAGGTGTTTAAGTTTTAGTTTTTTAGTGTTGGCTAGAATTAGCATAGGGTCCGTATCTAAAAAGTGTCCAGAAAATGTAAAAAGAATAACTTAATGGTTGCTACATGTGTAGGGACGAAATAAGAAATTTGTAGAAAAAGGTCTGGTGCAGAGGTCTACGGGCACCATTGATGGTCAGTAGTGCAATTCACGAACCGTAAATGGTGTCCGTAGAACCCAGGTATGTTGTAAAATATTTTCAAGTTAAAATGTCATCAACGGTCCCACTCTATGGACCGTCAATGGACCTGTGGACAGTAGGCGGAGTCTCGTAGGTCCAAACTCTAAAGCTGCCTAACCCGACCCGGACCCCCTATTTAAAAAACCCCTAATTTTAAATCATTCCACTTCCCTCTATTTAATCCCACAACCAATTCATAACCTCCCAAACTCCTTCAATCACTCAATAATCACTCCATCACTTCCCAAATTAATCTTCCCTTCCTTTTTCTTCAAAACCCCTAAATTCCCTTTCCGCTACAAAAATTCCCACAAGGTCTGGTGTTCGGGTTAGTACCCAAGAGGTAATTCTTTGGTCTTGCAAAGCCTAGTGTCATCACGCAATCACCCCACTTCTCGTTGCTTGTAAGGTAATAGACTTTCCCCTAACTTTGAATTTCAGTTCATAGATTGAATATAGAAAGTCGGGAGTCGGGTCTTGACCTTGGGTAATTGGTAGATGTAATTGCATGATAAAATTGGAAGTTACAATACCTTTGGAATGATAGATAGTGATTGTGTTGCCTTATTGTATGTGATTATAAGTCTAAGTGTAAGTTTTGACTTAGGGTTGTCTTAAATAGTTGGTTAAAATGATTAATCGGAAACCTAAGAATGACAAACTAGCATGATTCAATGTTGAAATACATAGTTAGACTAGGATATTGTTGAAAATAGTCTAAGATGTGAACTTAAAAATAAAAAATTGGCTGAAACCTGGGACAATTCACATCCACGATACCCCATCTACGGACCGTAGATTCATCTACGGACCGTGGACTAGATTCATGGTAGGATACATTTGTAAATTTCACCAAGTGTGAAACCACGGATGTGGACTACGGTCTGTAGATCAATCTATGAACCGTTCTGTACATCTGTGGTTTCCATCTGTAACCAATAGTGTTGGTCTTCTGATACAAAAGGTTCTACGGACCGTAGATCAGTCTACAGACCATAGGTCTCCTCCGTGGATGACCATTGTAGCCTCTGCCTGAAATTTTCATAGGACTTCAGTACTATTCATTTATAGTTCTAATTTTTTTTTTGTGTGGTTATAGTTAGTTTTGGCACTAATATCACTTCCACAGGTACGATGGCACCCAAGAAGCTAGACACCTACTCAATACAGGGCAAGTCAAAATCTGTTGCCCCTAGCTTCAGGTTAATCGATGAGGACACGAACACGAAAAAGGATCCAGCATACATTCCTCCCAACACAAAGACTTCTCCCATTGCACCCTGAGCCACCAGAGGCACCCCCGAAAGGTGGTTCCCGACGTAGTCACTATCTCTCAATCTGATGAGGAGCACACACTGATCGAGTCACCAACTGGGGCTGCTTCAAGTGTAGCTAAGGGGTCCACGTCTGGCTCTGAGTCTGGCCAGGTTTCGGGCTCTAAGTCTAGCCATTTTTCAGGGTCCGAATCTGCCCATGCTGCAAGTTCCAATGCTAAATCAGCCACAGGGTCTGGTGAGAATGATCAAGCTGCCTCGTCTGATGAGGCCACTAGCTCGGAGTCCGTACCTGCACCACGGAATGATGATCCTACTCAAGTAGTCGGCGAGCTAAATAGATGGTATATAGAGGGCCAATAGCAAATTTATCGGGATGCCAAGATGATAAATGACAAATAGAATATTCTCAACTTATTACAGAGAAGCGTAGAGTCCTTACGGGGAGCTTGCATACTATCATGGATATCCACCGACTTTTTAACCTTCACAAGTGTGATTGGATGGCTCGAGACCCAGGGACATATAGCAAGGAGATTGTGCAGGAATTGTATGGTTCTTATGCTGCCACTCTCTGTGGTTCGATTTCCAAGCGGTCAAAGACCCTAGCCAAAGATCCTCTCACTTCCACTATGGTCCGAGGTTGTTCAGTGGACAAATCACCTGCCACCATCAGCCGCTTTCTCTATGGTCCTACCACTGGTCACTCTTGGTCACTAAACACAGTGGAGTTTGATTACAGATGGGAGATCATGCGGAGTGGCACTTTCCAGAAGAATGGTGAGCAGTCAGAGGTTTTTATACTATGGTTGGCTAAGTACATTATTGCAGATGGCGACCGTGCGGAATGGGTCTCCACTACACGGTTGGGTATCTGAAAGGCTATATTAAATTTTGTGGCCAAGTTCTTCGGGCTGTTGGTGCGTAACAGGGTGTTGCCTATAAAAGCGGACAACGAACACATATGGGACAGAACAGTCATGGTTGCAGCATTGGTAGTAGGATTGGAGATTAACTTTACCCACATGTTGCTGGCACAGATTCACGAGAGGGCATTCAAGACCTCCACTACTTACCCCTTCCTATATTTGGTCTTCCAATTGTGCAGGGACTCTGGAGTGCCGATCTGGCATTGTGATAGGCTGATCCACCCTACAAGGACCTTGGTTATAGGCCTCATTCATAATGAGTCAAACGTGGCGGCACCTCGCAGAGAGCCCCAGATTTAGGTGCCTCCCTTGGGTGTTGATCTTGCAAACACAGTGGAGAAGGCACAGGGCAATGACCCCAATATACCATATCACACCGATACTGTCTCGGCCTCCTTTTTTCAGGAAGCTAGTATGGCTCCTAGCTCATCCCGGTCCACACCACAGTTCGGGGCCGATCTTGTCCCATTGGCCAAAGTACAGATATTAGAGGCTCAGATCGCCACACTATTGCATCACATCCAGCCTTGGATGCAAAAGTCGATAGCAAAGCCCGAGGCCAGAATCGATCGAATGATGGAAGGCATGATGTATCAGAAGGTCCAAGCCGTTAATAAGCATCTTGATGCCTTTGAACTGAGATTCCTTGAGTGACCAGCCCCGACCATAGATCTATCCTCTTTTCAGTCCTACTTAGCCAGTCTTCGGGCCAACGTTTATGCCATTCTTTCTACCCCTATAGTTGAGCGTCAGGCTGCACCTACTGTGTTGGCTGATGACACGGTACTGGATGTTTTATTCAGTGGGACCGCCGAGGAGGAGCCTGAGCTTGCACATACTAAAGGTAAGAGGCACCGTTCTAGTCAACTGAGGAGGAAAACACCCAAAATAGACAGCCATGGCAGGAGAAGGCGGCTAGGAAGGATTTTATTTTAGATAAAGAGTTGTGCCAACGAAGGGTGCCTGAGAGTGTTGTAGGGGCATCCAGCTCTGCCCCAGTTGTAAAGGTCCCGCCTGATGTCAGGGACATTGTGAGCACCACTGATGGTGCGGTGAGAGTGATAAAAAGCACTACTGAGGGTGCTATGATGGATGATGTGGGCACTACTGAGGCTGACCCAACTATTGTTCCAGCGGGCTCCGGGAAACAGGACCCACCCGATTGTTGAGGATTCGCCGGCGCTATGCGCCAAAATTTTCCTTCACCCAAACTATTTTCTTTTATTGCTTTTTAATGCATTGGGAAAAATCACATCTATTTTTGTTGGGGGTGGGGTAAATGGATTGTGAGTGATAGGGTGAAGTCTGAGTAACCCAACTCATAAATCCTCTCTTGGGGTTTTTTTGCCTGTGTTCTTTTGTCCCAAGAGACTGTTTAATTTTTGTTGAACCGGCATGTGTTAGGATTGTATCTGTAGAAGCATGAAAAAGAAAAAAGCATGATGGCTTGTAAAATGATACCCGTCAGATTTTGTGATGTGTGCTAAAATTTGTAAGTTATGATTAGTTGAATGTGTTGGCTCTGAGTATGACATAATAATGAATCAACTTGATGGCATGACTTAAGATGAAACATGAATTGGGTAATTTGATAATCTGATAATGAAACTATGTTCCAAGAGTGTGTGAGAATAGTTGAGTGTTCAAACAGTTTTTGTGTAAAACTAGAACTTGCCTGGTTAGTCCTGCTAAGACAATTCAATCTAGAGGTTAGGAAGTGATCATAGGCCATTGTTCTGATAAGTCCACAAATTGACTAAAAGAAGGATCCAACCAAATGAAATAAATGCTCCCTTTGATCCAAATACTTTGAGCCTAAAATTAAACCATTTCTTTCTAAACCCCAAACTCACTTTCCTATAATCGACTATGTTGGCCCCAGTCCCTCCTTGGACATGTGCACCTCGACTTAGGCCAAAAGCCTAATTTGAGGGTGGTTAATGTAAAAAGTAACTTCGATCTTGGTCCTGACCCGACATCGGGTATTGTGCACCTCAACCAATGAAAAAATCATAAGTTGAGGGTGGCTATGAAAAAGGAAACCTAAAGAAAAATGGGTATGGAAATAGTTTGATGTTGAAAAAGAGAGGAAAGGATGTGACTTGTTGAAAGCTAAAAGAAAAATAAAATAAAAGTAAAAAGAGCTACAAAGTCTAAAGTCACATCCGTGATCGAAGAAAATCAAGGGAGAGAAGGTAAAACGGTAGGATGGCAAAAATAGGGCAAAAAGAGGTTGAAAGCCTAGTGTATTGTCAAGGAGGGAAGAAAGTCACTAAGAAGTACCCAAATGTACCATACTCGACCCTGAGCCTACAGTACAAGCCAAGAAAGTCCTGTAGTGATCCTAGAGTCTAGTTTGAAGAGTCTAAGTACTGAAAATAAGGGCAAGCCTATGGTATTGAGCACTAACTGTACTTGAAGTAATATCTAAGTATGAGTGTTGAATGAATCCTTGTACTCAAATTCATAAGTCATTGTGCGAAAGAAAAGGGGTTTCGTTTGAAGTAAGGGAACTTAGTACATTTTCGGAGAGTTGGTACCTTGGTGATAGTGAAACAGTGTATGTCGTGTGTTGGTTGGTCAATCATTGTCATGGGTTGATCCGCATGAATCAGCTTTTCGAGTCTAAGATAACAAATTTTGTACCCACAAAGAGAGTGGGGTAGAAAGCCATGTGATTGCTTGTGCTTGAAATGCTTGCTTCTATCGTTTAGAGTCTTAGTGTGTCGCTTGAGGACAAACAACGAATTTAAGTTGAGGGTGTTGATATACCGTGAGTTTACGGTATTTATAATATATTTCACTTACAAGTTGTGTGTGTCTAGCGCCTCTTTGTATGGGTTTTGATGTGTTTTTATCATATTTAGCAGGAAAGATGCTCAAGCACGGAAGTAAAGAGACAGCTGAAAGAAATGCAGAAAAAATGCATTCACGGAAGTGATCTACGGACCCTAGGTCCATTGACGGTCCGTAGGTGATGGTCGTAGATCAGCAGGCAACGCATGTAAGGCAAATCAGGGAAATCTGACCAACGGTGGAACCACGGTGGCCATTGACGATCCGTAGATTGATCTATGGACCATACTGGTGATTCATAGATTGATACTACGAGGCTTCCAGTACCTAATTTTTAAAGAATCTAAGTGTGGAGCCACGGAGGGGGATTGACGGACCGTAGATTGATCTACGGTCCGTACTGCAGTTCCGTCATTTGCTTCAGAGAAGCTGATTGGTTGAAGCTGAAATATTTTCCAAGTCCTGGATGACGAACACGGACCGTAGATCAATTGAAAGTTCGTGAGTCAGTCTCGTGGAATGAATACGCGTGCCTGAGCAAACTTTCCTCAATTTGTTTCCTTTTTAACTTAGGACTTGTTTTCCATAAATAGTGTATGTAAACCTCATTTTAGGGAGTTAGACATTATTATTCTAGTTTTACTTGGTGACTGGGGAGATTAATTGGCAAACCTAGCAATTATTGATTTTCTAAGTTTGTTTTGAAGATTTTGGTTTTGCAAATTCAAGTTGAATTTCTGGGTTTATTATTCTCCATACGTAAGTTCATGATTTATTCATTTAAAACTATGAATTGTATTCTTGCTAATATGGGTAACTGAATCCACAACTATGGTTGTGTGAACCATGAGCGATTAACAAAGTATGAATAGTAAATAAGCAATTATTGACTAGTATTTTGCATGCATTGATAATTCTTTCGTTTAGAAGTCTTTTTAATGGTGGCCAATGTTAGAACTCGCCTTGTTACTACTTGCCGGACCAAGGAGGTAATTAACAAGAAAAAAATTATCAACATAGATTTAGTGTGATACTATCTTATAGTCTAGTGTCGATTGGTGCGAATAACTAAGCCAAACATCAATTATGATGGCTAATATGAGATATAGGTAAGGGTTAGTAAATTATACACACATAGCCGGACCAAGGTGCGGGGTGAAATTCTCTAGATGCTAGACCAAGGACTTAGAGATACCTAACTTATCACTTTGCATGTAATACATTAGGAAAGGATTGTTATTACTAGGATTACTGCGTTATGAGCTTGTGGGGAACACATATACCCTAGTTAATTCTCTTATCTTGATAACAACAAAGATTGACTTTTGTGTATTGATCACTTATTGATTTTTTACAATTTGTTTCACAAATCACACCCCCCCATTGTTGGTTAAAGTAAGGTCTAAACCATTTTCCTCGTGGGATCGACCGCAACCTACAAGTTGGGTTCTTTACTTGATAACGATCGCTTATGCTTCTTTAGGGAGGTGTAATTTCTGCGTATCAATCCTCATGAGTAAATTATTTATATATGAAACACCAATTTCAATTTAATCAATGTGGAGCGCTCTATTATATTTGGTGCCCTAGAAATGTCATGGGGTGTTTTGTGTTAGAATGAGATAATTTTTCTCTAATGGCCTTTTCGAGGTGATCGTTTAAAATATGTCTTTGGCTAGACTAGTGGACTAAATTTATCTATAAAAAATAATTCATCTAAGTACTTTAAAGGGGGAGAAAATTTAAAGTGTGGCCTTAAAAAATATCAGGTGTGCAAACCATTGCGTCCTTATAGCATCCTTCCCTAATGAACTAGCTTGCTTTTGAGATTGCTTAAATCTCTCTCAAGATTAGGTCCATTTTGAAACAATAATATGTGTATAGTGGTAATCCAACAATGCATGAGTCATATTGGAGAAAAATAGGGAATGAATATGACATAACATTCAATGGTGATGATTCATTGAGTTATTTTGCTAATGTTAAGAGCTTGCGTTGGTTTATGGAGTCAAAACCGGAGGAAAAAGTTAAGAGGATGCACAATGTCTGGATCAAGCCAGCTTGTGCAAGCTGCACTTTATGCTCTTTCTCCTACAAATCAACCTGAGCCAATCAGTGCAGTTTCAGTTGCACCTTTTTATTCGTTATGCGTTTATACACTATATTTTTTAAAAAAGATTATAGAGTATATGCTCAACAAAATTAGTTGTAACACCTTGGATTCAAGAATGTAGAAAAATGTGGTTTCCATAATTTTGTGTCAAAACCAACCGAAACCACCCATGGACTATAGGTAGAACCATAGACTGTAGGTATCCCGTGGTTCAGTACCAGACATGGGGAGTTTCAGAATCTAAATATGACACCTACGACCGTGAACCATGGTCCGTTGATTGACTCATGGACTGTAAGATGGTTTAATCATTGGGGTCCAGAGTTTTATGGTCTCTAATCCTACCCACGGTCAACTAGTACGGTCCGTGGTTGGACCGTAGGTGAGGGTCAGCAGCCAATTATAGGAAAAGTGTTGTAAGGTCAACTTCAAATGGTCATATATTTTAGCACAAAATGAAAAAGGTGGCCTATGACCTATCAAATGAAAGATAATTGAATCCTCTTTCCAATGCCACCAAGTTTGCTAAAATTCAAGTTCAGAGTAAAACTTTATGTTCGTTTTAGTGAAGCCATGTCAAGTAGAGCATGAAAAATGACTCCTAACGATGGTTGGTACGTCAAAAGACGCCCGATCATGTAGTAGGTGGCACTCGTCAAATTTAAATCACTGCCATTTTGGTACTTTCCCCTATGCGTTGGGCACTTGAACTATGTCATTTTATTCAGTTTTAGTCTATTAACTTAGTAAGACATACCAAGAACCCTCATTCTTCAAAAATCATCCAAACTTGGAGAAAAAATAGAGGAAAAGTCGACCAAACCTCCCAAGAACAAGCAACACTATTCTTCAAAGTTCATCCCCAAAATCCAAATGATTTATCCATAGATTTAGTCACCATGTATGTGGGATTTCACTAGTGGGTTCTTTTCATGCACTAGGTCTCTAGAATTTTGAAAGTTCCAAGATTCTCCATATCTTGTTTAGACCCAGGCTTTCTAAAACCTTTGATATTTAATGTGATTTAGCTATTGTAGTATCCTAAATTGAAATAACATATTTCTTTGAAAGTTTGTTTAATTCCTTGTATGAAACTCAGAACCCTAGTTGTATATATTCTCTTAGGTAATGAATTATACTTGCTAGGTCAGCTAAGTAGATAATCATGCTCCAGATTTTGAATGTTACATAATTAGTATATAAATATTACATTCTCAAACTGCATGTCAGCATTTGCGCTATTCAGTAATTCAACATTTCAGTTACATTTATGTCATTTACATAGTTAGTTTGGAGTAGACTTAGCACTGAGTTGGACTAGGGTTCAGTGTACCCTCATAGTCCCAGTACTATGTGCCCCCGTAGGAATATCACAAGTCTCCTCTATTGTGCATCAGATTTAGTGATCATGTCAGTTATGCCATTGTACCCTTGGCAAGGTATATTGTGTCCTCTCGATGATATATATACATTGGACTCCACGTTTAGCTCATGTGGTTTATCTCGGTTAATAGTATCTCCCACAGACTCCTAGTGCATTTGACCAGGTTTTCAGTATATACTTCAGTATTCAGTTTAGCATGTCATGTAAAGAATTAGGACTTGGTTATTGCATTCAATTAGTATTTCAGTAATGTTTCAGTATTTACATTCTTGCTCAGTTTATGTCATTGCTCAGTTATGCGTTGTTCAACTTATATATTTGTTCATCTTAGTATATATATCATGCATGCTCACTACATTCCAAGTACTGACGCATACTGTGTGCTACATCTTTTCATGATGTAGGTTCAGGTACTGAGCATCCAGATCGCACTTACATCAATTATCGGTCCGCATTTAGTAGCTTTAGCAGTGAGTCCTCATATTCTGAGGACAATGATATGCTTTCATTTTAGTCTTTATATTCAGTTTTGTTGGAGTTAGCTTGGGGGCATGTCCCAGCAACTCAACTAAGTTAGAGGCTTTTCAAACATAGTAATAGAATCAGTTTGAGTTTATGAGTTTATCTTTCACTTATTGTTAATATTTTAGTATGTTCTATATATTTAAACTAGTTAGGTTTCCCCATTTTTAGTTATCCATTATTTTAGCTTCTGCATTGGACACGTATTATTCAGTCATTCTCAGTATGGTTGATATATGCCATACACAGGGTTAGCTTGGGGTCACTAATGATCCTAGGTCCCCGTGTTACATCAAGGGGGTAGCCTCGGGGCATGACAAACTTGGTATCAGATAATTACATTCAAGAGTCCTAGGATGTCTGAAAGCCACACTAAGTAGAGTCTCTTTCATCAGTGTGAAGCGCGCCACATCTATGAAGGAGAGGCTTGGAAGTGTTTTGAGAAAAAACATCATTTTCCTTGCTATTCTTATTATGTGTAGGTATGATAAAACTTCTCCTTTCTAATCCATCGTTATGTATTTTAGATCATGCCTCCTCATAGATCTTAAACATGGTATGCTAATACACGCAATGCTAACACAGTTCCTCCAGTCCCAAATCATGAGGTTACGAATGCAGAATTTTGGAATGCGATCCAGCTCTTGGCTTAGAGTGTGGCCAATCTGAACAATCAACATGCCACAATCCCAGCAAATATGAATGGTGGATCATTTGCAGCTAGGGCTCTAGACTTTTTTTGGATGAATCCACCTGAACTTCAAGGCTCAATGGTTGGTAAGGACCGATAGAACATCATTAATGAGGTTCAAAAGATTCTTGGGGTAATGCAAGTGACTGGCAGTGAGAGTGTCAAGTTAGCATCCTATCAACTTAAGGATGTTGCTCATATCTGGTCACTTAGTGGAAAAACAACAAGGATGCAAATGCAACTCCTATGACTTAGGATTGTTTTACTAGAGCTTTCCTAGACAGGTTCTTCCCAAGGGAATTGAGAGAAGCTAAGGCACAAGAGTTTATGAACTTGAAGAGGGGTAAATGTCGATCCAAGAGTACGAGGTAAAGTTTAACCAGCTCTTCAGGTATACTCCACACATGGCTACCAATTCGAGGGCACAAATGACTAAGTTCTTATTTGGGTTATCCGATCTGGTAAAGACTGAGTGCATGAATGTTATGCTACTAGGGGATATGGATATCTCCAGACTAATGAATCATGCTCAACAAGTTGAGGGAGATAAGCTTAGGGAATTCACTAAGGATAATAAAAATGCTAGAATAGGAAATTATGAATACTCACAGCAAAAGTCAGACTATGGGAATCGCTCAGAATTTCAACAGAGGTCTCCAGCCCCATCAACTAGTGCTCCATCCCCTAGGTTTCGACAGGATCATAAAGGCAGGGCATTAGAGTGTAGGTCTTAAGGGACTGCTTCAGGTAACACATGACCTTTCCAACTTGTCTAAAGTGAGGTAAGAAGCTTCTGGGCAAGTGTCTTGTAGGCAAGGAAGGGTGTTTTGGGTGTTGTCAGTCAGGCCATAGGTTGAAGGATGGCCTTTCATCTTGGCAGGGGCAATGAGGTAATAACAATGGGTCTCAGTCTATAGCTCCAGCAACACTAGTAGGTCGCCCAACTCAGCAGGATGCTTTGTCTGGTACAGATGGTGGTCAGCACCACAATAGGTTGTATGCTATGTAGGCTCAATAGGACCAGGAAGATTCTCCTGATGTGGTCCCTGGTATGTTAAGCATCTTTCATTTTGATGTTTATGCATTGTTAGATTTAAGGGCTACACTATCTTTTCTAACTTTCTATATAGCTGTAAAAAAAAATTGAGTCCTAAAAATCTCTCAGAATCTTTCTCAGTCTCTACTCCAATTGGTGACTTAGTTATAGCTAGACGGGTATACAAAAATTTCCATGTCCTAGTTTCTTAGAAAGTCACCTCAGAAGACATTGTAGAGTTAGAAATGGTAGATTTTGATATTACTCTAGGCAAGTATTGGTTACATTCATGTTATGAGTCAGTCGATTGTAGAATTAGGATAGTTCGATTTCAATTTCCAAATGAGCCAGTCTTAGAATGGAAGGTGTAGTAGCTCACTATCAATAGGTCGATTCATCTCTTACCATGAGCCTAGAAAAATGATTTCCAAAGGGTATGTCTATCATCTTGTTTGATTTAAGGATTCAAATTATGAAACCCCAACTCTTGAATCAGTCCCGGTAGTAAATGAGTTTCAAGAAGTGTTTCCAGAAGATCTTCCCGAAATTCCTCCAACAAGGAAAATCAACTGCAAAATAGATCTTCTCCTAGATACCTAGCCAATTTTGATTTCTCCGTTTAGAATGGCTCCAGCCGTGCTTAAGAAATTGAAGGAGAAGTTGAAAGACCTTCTAGATAAGGGCTTCATTAGGGTCATATCTTCATTGGGTGGTCCAGTTTGTTTGTGAAAAAGAAAGATGGTTCTCTTAGAATGTGCATTGACTATCGGCAGTTGAACAAAGTTACGATCAAGAATAAGTACCCCATTCCCAAGATTGATGACCTGTTAGACCAACTTAAGGGTGCTAGTTACTTTTCTAGGTTAGATCTCAGATCCGGTTATTATTAGCTGAGAGTTAGAGATAGTGACATTCCGAAGACAACTTTTAGAACTCATTATGGTCACTATGAATTTGTAGTTATGTCTTTTGGACTAACAAATGCTCCTGCGGCTTTCATGGATTTAATGAACAAGTTGTTTAAATCGTATTTTGACTTGTTCATCATCGTCTTTATTGAAGATATCCTCATTTATTCTCGAAGTGAGGAAGAGCATGCGACTCATTTGAGAGTTGTTCTGTAAACTCTCAAAGATTGCCAATTATCTTCTAAGTTCAACAAATGTGAATTCTGGTTACAGTATGTCACTTGCCTTTGTCATATAGAAACCAGCGAAGGGATCTGAGTGGATTCTCAGAAATTTGAGGCAGTTTAGCACTGGCTAGACCCACCACTCCAACTGATATTAGCAGTTTCTTGAGTTAGGCCGGTTATTACTAGAGATTTGTTGAAGGATTTTGATCCATAGCTTTCCCATTGACCAAGTTAACTACGAAGAAGGTCATATATCAGTGGTCATGTGAGTGTGAGAAAAACATCTTAGAACTGAAGACTAGGTTGACTACAACTCCAGTCTTGACTCCAGCAGATGGTTTAGATGGTTATGTGATTTACTGTGATGCATCTAGGGTGGGCCTAGGTTGTGTGTTAATGCAGCGAGGTAAGGTCATAGTTTATGCTTATAGACAACTTATGGTTCATGAGAAGAAACATGACTCATGACCTTAAGCTCTCAGACGTAGTATTGCCTTAAAGATTTGGAGACATTACATGTATTCACATATCAGAAAAGCCTCCAATATGTGTTCAGCCAGAAATAGTTGAATCTTTGTCAAAGGAGATGACTTGAATTCCTCAAAGATTATGACATGAATATGTTTTACTATCCTGGTAAGGCCAATGTAGTGGTTGATACTCTCAACAGGCTGTCTATAGGTAGTGTAGCACATGTTGAGGAAGAAAGCTAAGAGCTAGCCAAAGATGTTCACCTGCTTGCTCACTTAAGAGTCTGCCTTACTGACACATCAGATGGTGAGGCAATAGTTTAGAATGGATAAAAATCTTCATTGGTAGCGGGGGTTAAGGAAAAACAAGATAGTGTTCTTATATTACTTCAGTTTAAAGGTGTAGTTCATCAATAGATAGTTGAGGTTTTCTCCCTAGGGGGAGATGGTATACTTTATTACCAGGTCCCCTTATATATTCCTAATGTGGGAGAGTTGATGAAGCAAGTCCTTATAGAAGCTCATAACTCCAGGTATTCCATTCATCGAGGTGCTACTAAGATGTACTGTAATCTACGAAAAGTCTTTTGGTGGAGCTGTATGAAGACAGACAGAGGAGAGTTTGTGGCTAAGTTTTCTAATTGAAATCAGGTTAAGGTAGAACATCAGAAACCATGAGGTGTGACTCAAGAGATTTATATTCCTAAATGGAAGTGGGAAGTGATAAAGATAGGCTTCATTGTGGGTTTACCTCATACTCACAAATAGCATGAATCCATTTGGGTGATAGTAGACAAAGTCACCAAGTTCGCTCACTTCTTGGTTGTTAAGACAATGGATTCAGCGGAGGACTACGCCAAACTCTACATTAATGAGATAGTCAGGTTATCACTCCCCGAGGCTACCCCCTAGAGGCGAGCATGGGACCTAGGATCACGAGTGACCCCAAGCTAACCTTGCTGGCATATCATAAGCATACTAAAACAAATAGAATCAATAAATTCTATGCGGAAGCTAAATCATATAAATAATCTGAAATGGTGAGGAATACCCATATATACTAACTATGAATATATTAAAACTGAGAGTTTGAATACAAATGAAAAGTCAAACTGTAACACTAAGCTAATTCTAAATATGTCTGAAATAATCCTCTAAACTTACTAGAGGTGCTGGGACATGCCCCATCTAAATCTGGCAAAACTAAAAGTAAGACTGCAATGGAAAGATAACATGTCAAATGTCCTCGAAGAATGAGGACTCACCATTGATGCTGTTGAACTGAATATCAGGAACCGATCTATGCGTAATTTGATAGGTGAGGACCTGAACCTACATCCTGAGAAAATGTAGCGCAGAATATGCATCAAAAGATAAAACGTACTAAGCATGTAGGATAGAATAAAGCTGAACAATAACATAACTAAACCAAAGCATAAATAGCAAGGATATATTCTTAACATGATAAGGATACTGAAAATACTGTACATGACTAAACTGAGTGCAATGACCAAGTTTATGACATGCTGAAACTAAAATCTGAACTAAAATTGATAACATGGTTAATGCAATAGAATCTTATTGTAAGGGAGCTACTAATAACCAATATAAAACCACATAAGATAAATGTGTAGTCTGATGTATAAGCCCCATCGATAGGACCCAATATACCATGCTAGAGGTGTAGAGTAATGCTGGCGTGATCACTAAAATGATGCCCAAAAAGGGAACTTACAACCTATGGGGCACGTAGTTCTAGGACTTGAGGTTGGCTGACCATAGTCCACTCGGTATTAAGCTTCTCCCAATTGATTAAGTAATTTACATGTTATGATTGAAGTTCTATAATACTAGATAGCCAAAAATACTGGCATGCTAACTATAAATAAAATATTAATATACTGAAAATGAAACATTAAATCTTGAGGCATGTATTACTGAAATATCTAACCAAGTACTGCAATTCATGGAATAAACGAACTACATAACTAGGGTTCTAAATTTATGAAAGGATCTGTGCAAAACAATACTAAAATCATGATAATTAGATTAGGAACATTAAAGTAACTAATTAATAATGATGTGCTAAAATTCTAGAAACCCTAGGTCTAGATAATATTAAGGGAATCAAAAATCTGACTAAATTTTAGGGACCTAATGGGCGAAAGGGACCCACTAGTGAAATCCCACATACCTGGTGATGAAATTCACAGAGAAATCTTTTGATTTCGGGGCTGGAACTGAAGGAAACTTGTTGCGTTCTGGAAAAGGGTTTTGTTGCCTCTTTCTCCTCTTGCGTTCTAATTTCTCTAAGTTTTGGTGAATGATTTGCTTAGGGTAGATTCTAATTAAGTTTCTAGACTCAAAATGACCGACCTAAGTAGTTTAGGGGTTAATTAACGTAGTTTAGGGGTCCACGCATAAGGAAAAGACCAAATGACCCCTGACTTAACTACTGTGAGGGTCACCGACGGAGGGACCGATGGACTATTGACCAACTGACGGTCCATGCTGGTCAATCATCAATGGGGTTCTGGGGGTTGAAAACAGGGGACTAATCCACGGACACAGACCACGGTCCGTGGGTTCGGCCGTGTGTCGACAGTTGAATAATTTTTGGAACTTCTGGGAGAGGGTTACAGGTGATGCACCACAGACCTGCAAGACGGACCGTGGGTCCTCCTATGGTCCATGTATGGTGTCATGCCCTAAGCCTATACCCTGGATGTGACCGGCACTCGAGAACCATTGTTGGCCCCAAGCGAACCCTTAGCCCGGCTTACTTACTCAGCGGAAGATTTTATGCATTAAGAAAAGAACTCAAATGCAAGATAACTCAACTATCTCAAACTAAACTTGTAATGTTTTAGAAATAAACATTTAACTTAGCCAAAATGGCAACTCAAAATTGAACATTAGTTAATTACAAGATAAAGACAAATGAACTAATTAATTGTCTATCTATAAAGCCTCTAAAACAACTGAGATGGATGTTGGGACAAGCCCCATGACATCTTAATGAACTGATAATAATACTGAAAGCAATAAAAGGTATCCTCCAGAAAGAAAGGACGCTCACCACAAGACTCTGAAATGCTCAATTGGATCAACGATGCGTTGGGTGCCGATCCCAGTTATTTGTGTCTGCATCTTAATAAGATGCAGCCCAAATGACATCAGTACAATGAATGTACAAGTATGCGAGGGGAATTCTAAAACAATACATAAGCTTGAAAGGAACAGAAGAAACAAACCTGGCATTAACTCAACTGAACTGAACTAAATTGATTTCAATATAAAGTAGTGTAAATAAATATAGTGTAACGAAAAGTTTTAAAACATGGTTTTCAACTCTATGTATTTAGAAATACAATAACTACTCTATATGTATGCAAAGATACAATATGAACTCTGTTTGTAGATGAAAATACAATATCGCTGATGTTTATAAAAATACAAAATACTAGTGTGGGAGTTTATCTAACCGACAACCATCACTTAAGAGCTATCGTGATAATACAACACTTTGCCTCCCATTGTCAGGGTCGTCCTATACATTGCCAAGAGTATAGACCCTGAACTGCTAAGTGGATCCAAAAGTCTATGCTAAAAAGCACTAAAAGAATCATCTAAAAAGTATGACACTTTTCTACCCATAGTGGCTACATGGTTTATGAGGACTCGGAGTTTTCTGAACTCTCCCCCATATCAGTGCTCAATACTACTCCCAAAATATACTACCTCTTTATGTTTAAAAAGATAACTTCTTCCTCTGGTTTGAGATAATTGCTCAAAACTTAGCTCAAAGGCTATCTTGGAAATATCAGTTTCCTCTCTTGCTTAATTGTGAAAACATTTACTCTTTAACTGAAAAACTAACTCAAAGGCTCTTTACTGAAAAACTAGCTCAAAGGATCTTTACTAAATAACTATCTCAAAGGCTCTTTACTGAAAAATTAGCTCAAAGGCTCTTTACTGAAAAACTAACTCAATGGCCCTTTTGGAAATGAAGGTTTCCTTTCTTCTTGAAGTGTGAAAACTTTTTACTCTTTGGGAATACATTGTCCCAATATATTCTTCTAAAGAAATGAACTTCAAACTTTACTCTTTACTAAACTCAAAATTCAAGTGTTAAAACAAAGTTAAAACATTTGTAAAAGACTTTTGGAAGACTCTATGAACTTCTCTTAACTCGACTCTTAACTTCTCTTGACTAGAATCTTAACTTTCCTTGAATGGAATTATGGATTCAAGGATTGTGATTTGTTATAGGAAAGATATCATGAAGTTTAGGAATGATTTAGATAGCTATACATGAAAAATGATCAAGAAATCACTGCCTAGAAACTAGTCTGCGATGCAGAGGTGTATTTAAATTTTGGTCGCGAAAATAATTTTTGAGGTAGAGAGGTGTGTGACCTCTCCTCGACTCGAAGTGAAATTTACACTTCTGAGGAACAAGTTCGTGTCGCAGACCTCGTACCCAGTTTCTGCCCGACTTGTTCCTTTTTCATTTCCTAACCCCAATTCACCTAAAGTCGGTTCTTTTTCTCAAATTCCCTTTAGATTCAGATATCCAATATGTATACACAAGAATCTAACTGAAACAACTCAAGGAAACAACATTTTAACCTCAACGAACTCCTCAATCTCAACTTAACTCAAGAACAAAGGCCAATTTCAAGTACACTATTCGAGATTCATCAACTTTTAACTTTCTAGAACAAACTTTGCTGAAATAAAGATGATTGGTGCGTGGGTGAATGAACCCAATTCTATGAAAGACTCACATACCCCGTAGGGATCACCCCTTGAAGAAATCCACAACCGAAATCTTTACGAACGACGATCTTGGCTCTTTTCTCCTTTCTTCTCCTCTTGCATTCTTTCTCCAAAAACCCTACCTCTAATTTCAAAAGCATAAACTGACCAATTTCAATTTAGACCCTTAGAAATATTACCAGAAATGAATTAATTAATTAGGAGGTGAAAAGACCATACTGCCCTTATATAATCCTGATTCAACTTTCCTATTTGAACAACCCAAGTTCAAATGGTCATAACTCACTCATACAAACACGGAATCGCACAAAACAGTCCAACTCACAATCGGTGATGCGCAAGAACGAGCTAGAAAGAAACATTTTAGAGATAAAACTCTAACGCACGAAATGAGTTTGAAAGAAGTGAAGGAATTTCCTAAATGTCGCAGCCTCCTAATTATAGATGTGGCGTGCTTCACACCGATAATTAGGGCTTTACAGACATAGCTTCACAGAATCCCTAGGACTCTTGAACTCTGTGCTCTAATACCAAGTTTGTCACACCCCGAACCTACACCTTGGACGTGGCTGGCACCCGAGAACCATTGTTGGCTCCAAGCAAACCCTTTGCGTGGCTTACTTACTCAATGGAAGACTTAAAACATTAAGAAAAGAACTCAAATGCAAGATAACTCAACTGTCTCAACTAAACTCATAATGTATTAGAAATAAACATCTAACTTAGCCAAAGTGGCAACACAAAACTGAACATTAGTCAATAATAAGATAAAGACAAATGAACAAACTAACTGTCTATATATGAAGCCTCAAAAACAATTGAGATGAATGTCGGGAAAATCCCCACAACTTCCTAATGAACTGATAATAATACTGAAAGCAATAAAACGGATCCTCTGGAAGAAAGGAGGCTCACCAGAAGACTCTGAAATGCTCAACTAGATCAATGGTGCGCAGAATACGATCGTAGTTATCTGTGTCTGCATCATAATAATATGCAGGCCAAATGGCATCGGTACATCGAATGTATGAGTATGTGAGGGGAATTCTAAAACAAGACATAAGCTTGAAAGGAACTGAAAAAACAAATCTGATCTCAACTGAAATGAGCTGAACTAAACTAATTTCAATATATAGAACTGTAAATAAATGCAGTATAAAGAAAAGCTTTAAAATATGAAACTGTATGTATTTAGAAATAAAATAACAACTTTGTATGTATGCAAAGATATAATATGAACTCTGTTTGTATATGAAAATACAATATCACTAATGTATATAAAAATACACAATACTGTTGAGGGAATTTCTCTAACCGACAACCATCACTTAAAAGCTATCATGATGTTACAACATTTTGTCTCACGCTGCCAGGGCCATCCTATACCTTTCTATGACTATAGAACCTAAACTACTAAATTGATCCACTAGTCTATGCTAAAAAGCACTATAGGAATCATCTAAAAATTATTACCCCTTTCTACCCATGGTGGCTAGATGGTTTATCACGGCTCGGAGTTTTCTAAAATTTCCCTCATATCGGTGCTAAATACTACTCCCAAAATATACTAGCTCTTTATGTTTAAAAACAAAACTCCTTTTTCCGGTTTGAGATAATTGCTCAAAATTTAGCTCAAAGCCTATCTTGGAAATCTCAGTTTCCTCTATTGCTTAGTTGTGAAAGAATTTACTCTTTAACTGAAAAACTAGATCAAAGGCTCTTTAGTGAAAAACTAGCTCAGGGGCTCTTTACTAAAAAACTCGCTCAAAGGCTCTTCACTAAAAAACTAGTTCAAAGGCTTTTCTTTACTGAAAAACTAGCTCAAAGGATCTTTTGGAAATCAACTTTTCCTTTCTTCTTTAAATTTGAAAACATTTTACTCTTTGGGAATAAATTGTCCCGATATACTCTTTTGAAGAAATGAACTTCAAACTTTACTCTTTCCTCAACTCAAAACTCAAGTCTTAAAACAAAGTTAAAACATTTTTAAAAGACTCTTGGAAGACTTTATGAACTCCTCTTGACTTGACTCTTAACTTTCCTTGGATTGAATTCTGGATTCAAGGATTATGATAAGAAAGATCTCATGATGTTTAGGAATGATTTTAGATAGTTAAACATGAAAAATGATCAAGAAATCACTGCTTGGAAACTAGTCCAGGACGCAGAGGTGTATTTAAGTTTTGGTAGCGAAAATAATTTTTGAGGCAGAGAGGTACATGACCTCTCCTCGATGTGAAAGGGAATTTACACTTCTCTTGACTTGTTCCTTCTTCGTTTTCTAATCCCAATTCACCTAAACTCGGTTTTTATTCTCAAATTCCTTTTAGATTCAGATACCCATTATGTATACAAAAGAATCTAACTCAAACAACTCAAGGAAACAACATTTTAACCTCAAATAACACCTCAATCTCAACCTAACTCAAGAATGAATGCCAATTTCAAGAACACCATTCAAGATTCATCAACTTTAAACTTTCTAGAACAAACTTAGCTGAAATAAACATGATTGGCGAGTGGGTGAACGAACCCAATGCTATGAAAGACTCACATACCTCGTATGGATCACCACTTGATTAAATCCATAAACTAAACTCCTTATGAATGACGAACTTGGCTCTTTTCTCCTTTCTTCTCCTCTTTCATTCTTTCTCCAAAAACTCTAGCTGTAATTTCAAAAGCGTACACTGACCAATTTTAATTTAGACCCTTAAATATATTACCAAAACCAAATTAATTAATTGGGTGGTGAAAAGACCATACTGCCCTTCTAAAATCTGGATTGAACTTTCCTTATTCGAACAACCCAACTTTCAATGGGCATAACTTACTCACACTAACTCAGAATCATGCAAAATTGGTGATGTTGGAAAGAATATTCCAAGATCTTTCCTACGATATCTAGAAACCCACCTAACTCGTCCTGACCTAGGAGTTATGGTCATTTGAAGTTGACCAAAAACTCAAGCCTAACTTCACTTAACCAATTTTCCAGATTTTTTATTATTTCCAAAAATCACTCTTTCTAAATCTAGCTGTTTCTAGTTCTTTCCATTTGAAAGATGTTACAGATGGTATCCGTGGGTGCCACTTGTAAAATCTAAAATCGGCAATCTGGAATGTTCTAGCATACGGGGTGTTACATTATCCCCCCCTTGAATACATTTCTCCTTGAATGAAGACTAAACTAGCTGAAATGGAGGGAGAGGACTGCAACCCTTACCACTAAATAGTGGAAACTGATTTCTTATCGAACTAGGTTCCAAGAACTTGCAAATACACTGAAAATGCAAATTTAACTGAATGAATATGATCCTAACAGTGAAATTGGGCATGAATGACTGGAAGACTGAAGAGGAACTATTACCCCAGGCTGGAATGGAATCAAAAGGAAAGAGGTGAGGCTACTTGGCCTTAAGCGACAGATTGCAACCAAAACTCATATTTGCTAAACTAAATGAATAACTTGCGATCTTTGAGAGTTTGTAGAACAACCCTCAAATGATTTGCATATCCTTCCTCATTCCTAGAGTAAATGAGGATATCATAAATGAAGACAATAACGAACAACTCCAAATACTGCTTAAACACTCTGTTCATCAAATCAATGAAAGCTATAGGAGCATTGGTTAGTCAAAATGACATAACTACAAATTCATAATGACCATACCAAGTTCTAAAGGCTATCTTCGGAATGTCACTATCTCTAACTCTGAGCTGATGATAACTAAATCTGAGGTCTATCATTGAGAAATGACTAGCACCTTGAAGTTTGTCAAACAAGTCATCAATCCTGGGGATGGGATACTTATTCTTGATTGTGAGTTTTTTCAACTGCCTATAATCGATGCACATTCTGAGAGAACAATATTTCTTCTTCACGAACAACACTGGTACACCCCATGGGGAAATTCTAGGAGTGATGAAGCCCTTATCTAGAAGGTCTTTCAACTGCTCTTTGAATTCATTAAGCTCATATGGAGCCATTCTGTAAGGAGGAATGCAATTAGGCTGGGTATCTGGAAGGAGATCAATTACAAAGTCAATTTCCCTTTTGGGAGGAACTCCGGGAAGATCTTCTAGAACTCATTAACTACAGGGACTCAAGAGTTGGTGTTTCAGAGCTTATGTCTTTAACCCAAACTAGATGATAGATATAACCCTTAGAGATCATCTTTTTTGCCTTAAGGTAAGAAATGGACTGACCCATATGCGCTAAGCTACTACCCTTCCAAGCTAAGATTGTTTCATCTGGAAACTGAAAACGAACAATCCTAGTTCTACAATCGACTGAGGCATAATAGGAATGTAACCAATTCATGCCTAAAATGATATCGAAGTGTACCATTTCTAGTTCTATAAGATATGCTGAGGTGACTTTCTAGAAAACTGTGATAGGGCAATTTTTGTATACCATTCTAGCTATAACTGGGTCTCCGACTAGAGTAGAGACTAAGAAGGGTTCTGAGAGAGTTTCTGGACTAATACTGAACTTGACTACTACATATGGAGTTACAAAGGAAAGAGTAGCCCCTGGATCTGACAATGTATAAACATCTAAGTCAAAGACTCGTAACACACCGGTGACTATGTCAGGAGAATCTTCCTGATCCTGGCGAGCCTAGAGAGCATACAACCTATTTTGGCACTAACCACCACATGTACAAGATGTGTTACCTTGTTGAGTCGGGTGGCCTGCTAGTGCTGCTGAAGTTGTGGACTTAACTCTGCTATTATTGCCTCTTTGACCCTGTTTAGAAGGACAATCTTTCAACCTGTGACCAGACTGACCACACCCAAAGTATCCTTCATTTCCTGCATGACACTTGTCTGTAAGGTTCTTTCAACAATTTGGACAAGTTGGGTAGGTTCTGGTTCTTGAAACACTCCTCTAAGACTTAGATCATGATGCCCTACCTTCAAGATCATTTCAAAACTTGGACGATGGAACACAAGCTGATAAAGGTGCTGCAGCTGTAGACGTTTTCTAGAATTGCGAGCAATTGACACCACCCGATTTTTGTTAAGAATAGTAATAGTTGCCTATCCTATCCTTCTTATTCTCCTTTGCCTGTTCCCTAAGTTTATCACTGTCACGACCCAAGCCTAGGGCCTAGACGTGACATGGCGAATGGGGAACCCGAAGGAACCCCAAACAAGCCTCTCAAACTTGTCATCACACTTCATCGGTCGCGGAAGTATATTCAACATTAAATAACGGGAAATAGGGACTAAGGGCAACCATTTCAAAATAACATCATAGAAAAAGAGTCAAGCTCATTTACAAAATACTTGTCTAACGTACACCTCTACATACATAGATAGGACGGGGGCCATGACATATTACCGGCTCCCTCATAGTCAAAATACAATGGCAAGCTAAAGTCTCAAAACATAAGAGTAAGAAACATAACGTAGCCCTCGAATCATTGAGGACTCACCAACAATCTCGGATAAGCACCGTACTAGCCACGTGAATGGAGAGAAGGATCAAGATTAGCTCCGGTCCCTACATGGTGACATCATGTAGGCAAAATATGTGTTAGTACTTTGGAATGTACTAAGTATGCGGGGTGCAATGCAACAATAGACAAGGACGCAATCGAAATACAAGAGATAGTTCCACAGGCATAATAAATGATAATATGAAGATGCATGATCAAAGTGAAGTCAAAACATCTTTAAGTAAAACTATACTAATAGTAGATATCATATGTGTGTGCATAATCCGACCAATTTGTAACCCCAACTTAGGATGGGGGATGCCGTTCACACCCGAACACCCTGGTGGCAAGGTATAAACCCCTCACATGGTTGATGTTGGTCACACCCCAAGCATCCTAGGTGGCGAGATATAAACCTCTCACATGGTTGATGTTGGTCACACCCCAAACATCCTAGGTGGCGAGATATAAACCTCTCACATGGTTGATGTTGGTCACACCCCAAACATCCTAGGTGGCGAGATATAAACCTCTCACATGGTTGATGTTGGTCACACCCCAAGCATCCTAGGTGGTGAGATATAAACCTCTCACATGGTTGATGTTGGTCACACTCCAAGCATCCTAGGTGGTGAGATATAAACCTCTCACATGGTTGTCCGGTTCTTTTCCGGACCGGGCATGGTCATGCAACACTTTATATAGGAAATTCACCTTAGGCTCTAATGCAATCTCATGTATGGAATGAACATATACATAAGCTTAGTTTGTCATCAACACATTTCTGGAATGTCATACATCTCATAACTCAAGCCCTAAAGCATCAATTCATCAATTCTCCATAATTGGACATTTTGTCAAACACCTTGAAGGCATGTAATGGGATCAAAGAGCATGGAAAATAAGGTAGTAATTATGCAGCCAAACCAGTGAACAACCTACAACAACACATTTTAACACCAACAAGACCACATGAAAAATCTCCACATCCATTCCGAATTTAGATTCAAGTTCTAGAGTCACAACATGCTCAAAACAATCACTCTTCATGTTTAAAATTCACTTGTGCAGGAAATTTATACAAGGAACAAGACTAATTTATGAACCATGAATTAAACCATGAATTAGTGAGTAGAATAGAGACTAGGCACTATGGGTGGAAGGACCCATGAGTTCAACACCACATACCTTCGTTTTTATGAAGGCCTTGAGAGTGTCTTCAATGGAAGCTTGGAACTTGGGAGCAAGAGTCTCTTCAATCTTGATGAAGGTTTTGGATTAGGGTTCTTGAGAGAACTTTGAGAGAAAATGTGTCTAAGTATGGGAGAGGTGTTTTGGGAAATGTTTTAGAGATGGGAATTGAGTTAATGTTATATAGGAAATAACATATGCCCTTTGGAAAAAAACGGAACAAACACTTAGAAAAAAAAAAGTGAGGCGGGTGAACAGTAACTTTGGTTACTAGAAATTGCATTTTCTGCCCGGACAGGTTTTACGAAAATGGGCATAACTTCTTCGTCCGAACTCCGAATGAGGTGAAACGAAGTGCGTTGGGTAGCTAAATCAAAGGGATTTCCATGGATATATTATGTCCACCAAAATTATTTGTGTGCTAGGAGATATGACCCTCTAAAGTAGACCCTCGAAAAAGGCTTCACTTGGAAATTTTGGATTTCGATACAGTTGCTCTAAAATTTGGGTGAAACCCATTTCCCACTCAATTTGACCCCCTAAACAAGAATATGAAGTCGGATTTTTGAAAAACGAAATGGATTTTAAATATAGCTAAAACAAGTTTCCGGTAACTTCCGAAGCACATTGTTAAGAACTTTTTGGGTCGTTTCAATCACCCTACCTGCTGAGCATGAGTCATGAACCTAAAGATGTTCATATCTTCAAGCAACATAACATTCCTACACTCTATTTTCACTAGATCGGATACCTCATACATGAACTTGTTCATTTGAGCCCTAGAATTAGCAACCATGTGAGGAGCATACCTGGAGAGTTGGGTGAACTTGAGTCCATACTCTTGGACAGCCCTATCAAATTCATTAACTCTTGAGTTATTTCCTCTCTCAACTACCTTGGGATGAACCTTTCCAGAAAGGTCTCACTAAACCATTCCAAAGTTATAGGAGTTGCATATGTACCCCTGCTCTCTTTCCACTGAGTATACCAGATATGAGCTACATCCTTAAGCTGGTAAGATGCCAAATCAACCCGATCATTCCTAGTTACCTGCATCACACCAAAGATCTTTTTGATCTCATCAATGAAGTTTTTGGGATCCTCACCAATCTGCGATCCTAAGAACTCAGGCAGATTCAACCTAATAAAATCCCGAAATCTAGCTACAGCTGACCCAAAATTAGCATTTGCTGAAACTGGAACCTGCTGGTTGTTCTGGTTCGTCACACTCTGAGCCAACAACTGGATAGCATTCTGAATTCAGCATTCGAAACTTCCTGATCTAGGACTTAAGGAGCTGCGTTTGAATTCTTGGAATTCCTAATCCTTGCTTAAGCTCTACGAGGAGGCATGATCTGTAAGCGCATAACAAGGATTAACACGTGGAATTAGATCATACCTTACGCATGATAAGAGTAACAAAGAAATTGAAGTTTTCCTAAAACACTTCATAGCCTGCCTCTCATTACGGTGCATTTCACACCTATGAAAAGGACTCTACTTAATGTGGTTTTTTAGACATCCTAGGACTCTTAAACCTAGTGCTCTGCTACCAAGATCGTCAAGCCCCGAGGCTACCCCATGGACATGGACACGGGACCTAGGATCATGAGTGACCTCAAGTTTACCCTGCTGGCATATCATTAGCATACTAAAGCAAACTGAATCAATACATGTTGTGCAGAAGATAAATCATATAAATAATATGAAATGATGGGGACTACCTATTTACTAAATCTAAATATTTGAAAACTGAGAGTTTAAATACAACTGAAAGGTCAAACTCTAACACTATAGCTGAATCTAACTATATTAGAAATAAACCTTTAAACTTACTAGAAGTGTTCGGACATGCCCCAGCTAAATATAGAAAAACTGAAACTAAGACAAATGGAAAGATTATATATCACGAGGACTCATCATTGATGTTGCTGAACTAAAGATCAAAACCGATCTATGCGTGATTTGACTGTCGAGGAACTGAACCTACATCACGAGAAGATGTAGCACAGAGTATGCGCCAGTACTTGAAAAGTACTGAGCATGTAGGATAGAATAAAGTTGAACAATAACATAACATACCTAAATCATAAATAACAAGGATATAATCTGAACATGATAAGGATACTGAAAATATTGTACACGACTAAACTAAATGCAATGATTAAGTTTATAACATGCTGAAATTGAAATCTGAACTAAAATTGATAACATGGTCAATGCAATAGAATACAACCGTAAGGGAGCTACTAATAACCGACACCAAACCAGATGAGCTAAATATGGAGTCTAATGTATACGCCCCATCGAGAGGACCCAATATACCCTGCCAGAGGTAGAGAGGCATGCTGGCATGTTCACTTAGATGATGCCCATGGAAGGGAATTACAACCCATAGGGCATGTAGTTTTGGGACTTGAGATTGACTAACCCTAGTCCACTCGGTGTTAAGCTTCTCCCAATTGATTAAGTAATTAACAAGTTATGACGGAAGTTCTATAATACAAGATAGCTCAAAATACTTACATGCTAACTGAAAATGCAACATTAATGAAACATTAAATTTTGAGGCATGTATAACTGAAATATCTGACCTAGCATGTGCAATTCATGGATTAAACAAACTACATAACTAGGGTTTTGAATTTATGAAAAGATCTATGCAAAACAATACTAAAATCATAATAATCTAATTAGGAACATTAAAGTAACTAATTCATAATGATCTACTGAAATTCTTGAAATTTTAGGTCTAGATAATATTATGGGAATCAAGAATGCGAACGAATTTTAGGGACCTAATGGGCGAAAGAAACCACTAGTGAAATTCCACATACCTAGTGACGAAATCCACGGAGAAATCTTTCGATTTTAGGGCTGGAACTGAAGGAAGCTTATTGCGTTCTTGCAAAGGGTTTAGTCGCCTCTTTCTACGCTTAAACTTACCAAAACTATGTAGTTTAAGGGTTAAATGACAAAGTTTGGGGGTCCAACGCATAAGGAAAAGACCAAAAGACCCCTGACTTAACTACTCTCGGGGTTACCGACAAATGGAACCGACAGGCCATCGATTGACTGACGGTCCATGCTGTGGTCAACCATCAATGGGGTTCTGGGGTTTGATCCACGACCGCGGACCACGCTCTGTGGCTTGACCTACAGTCTGTGGGTCTAGCCGTGGGTTGACACTTAGAATAATTTTTTTGGAACTTCTAGGGGAGGGTCACAGTTTGTGCACCAAAAACCTGTATAACGGACAATGGGTCCTCCTATGGTCTGTGGATAGTGCCCGTGGGTGCCACCTGCAACATCTGAAATCTACAATCTTGTATGTTCTAGTATACGGGGTGTTACACAGGTTGCATGGGCTTCCCTTTTCTACTATCTAAGATAGAGGTCCTAAGTATACCTCTCATTTCTAGAAATCATTTCAGAAAGGTTTTGGTACCCTGATAAATCTCAGTACAACATTTCCTCCACAAACGGAAGGTCAGGTAGAGCATACCATTCAAACCTTAGAGGATATGTTAAGAACTTGTGTGATCTATTTCAAAGGTTATTGGGATGATCACCTACTTCTCATAGTGTTTGTCTATAATAATAACTTTTGTTCCAGTATTCAGATGGAACCTTATGAGGACCTCTATGGGCGTAGATGTAGATCTCCTGTTGGTTGGTTCGAATTAGGTGAAACATCATTGATCGGGCTAGATTTGGTTCATAAGGCTATGGAAAAAGTTCAGCTCATCCGAGATAGACTAAAGATAGCTTATGTAGTCAGAAGTCCTATGCAGATGTGAGGAGAAGGAACTTAGAGTTCGAAATCGATAATTAGGTTTTTCCCGAAGTTGTCACCTATGAAGGGGGTGATGAGATTTAGCAAGAAAGGGAAGCCTAGTCCTAGATATATAGGTCCTTATAGAATCATGAAAAGGGTTGGTAGTGTGGCTTATGAGTTAGAGTTGCTAGCGGAACTAGTAGGGGTTCATCTAATTTTTCATAATTCCTTGTTGAAGAAGTGTGTGGGTGATCTGGCATCGATAGTACCATTAGAGAATGTGGCTATGAAGGATATTCTCACTTATGAAGAGGTACCAGTAGACATTCTTGACAGTCAGGTTTATAGGTTGAGAAATAAAAAAAATTCTTCAATGAAGGTTTTGTGGAGGAGTCAGTCCGTAGATGGAGCTACTTGGAAGCAGAAGCAGCCATGAAGGCCAAGTATCCTCACCTCTTTTCTTTTGATTCCGTTTAAACTTCAAGTAATAGTACCTCTTTAGTCTCTCAGTTTACCGTGCGTAAATTCAGTCTTAGTATCTTGTTCATTTAGTTGTTCTTTCATTTTAGAACATTTACATATTCTTAGAACTCAATTCAATTGGATATCAGTTTCTAGTACCTAGTGGTAGGGATTGAAGCTCCTTCGATCCATACTCAGTTTGTTTAGACTTTATTCGAGGATGAATGTTCCTAAGGGGGAGTTATTGTAACACCTCAGATTCTAGAAAGTAGAACAATGCAGTTTTCTAGAATCTGGTGTCAGAACCAATGGAAACCACCCATGAACAGTAAGTAGAACCACAGACCATATGTGGGGTCTCGTGGTTCAGTCCCAAAATTAGGGGAATTTTAGAATCTAAAGATGACACTTCCGGCTGTGAACCACGGTCTGATGATTGACTGACGGACCGTAGGATGGTTCTGTTATTGGTGTCCAGGTTTTATGGTCTCTGATCCCACCCAAGGTCGACCAGTATGGTCTGTGGTTGGACCTAAAGACCGTATAGTAGGGTCAACAGCCAATTAGAGGAAACATGTTGTTGGGTCAACTTCAAACAGTCATATCTTTTAGTACAAAATTATTTAGGTGGCCCATGACTTACCAAATGAAAGATGATTAAATCCTCTTTCCAACGCCACTGAGTTTGCTAAAATCCAAGCTTAAAATAAAAATTTATGCTTGTTTTAGTGAAGCCCAATTGGGCAGAGCATGAACGACGACTCCTAATTATGGTTGGTAGCTCAAACGATGGCCCTGTCTACTCTTTTCTTCATGTAAAAATGAAACATTTGGAAAATACTTAGTTCCCTTATCCTCTTTCACAAAATGCCCTTTACTTCCTCAAAACTGAGTTTAAACATTTGTGTTTTGTTTAAAAAATTCTCAATAAGAATTCAATGAGTCTTCAATGATATGGTTCATGTTGAAAAATAGACTCGAACAATCATACAATACACAATGTATAACAATTCAATGATTAGAAACATGAATCCAATAATCCAATATCCTTACATAACTAGAAGAAAAATGTTTCTTGCCGAAATCGAAGTAACTTGAAGAATGCTTGAACCGTAGCTTTTCTCCTCTTAGAACTTTTTCCTAATGTCTTGAAGTGTTAATGAACGTAAAAGAGTTGACTAACACTTTTTAAGCCCTTAATTAGGTTTAAAACGTCATGCTGAAGACTTATAATAGGGGTTAATATGACGTACTTTATGTACCAAACGCATTGGGGAAAGACAAAAATGACCCTAACTTTTAAATCTGAAAAGTTGCCTTAAAAGGGAGGTTTCATGGACTGTTTAAAGCTTCACGGTCCATAAAATTCTTCACGGATTGCTTATCAAGTCATCAACCTTCACTACAACGGGCATAACTTTTTAATCCAAACTTGAATTGAGACAAACTTGGTGGCGTTGGAAAGAGACTCAATGATCTTTAATTTGATGGGTCACAGACCACTTAATAAATTTTGTGCTAATAGATATAATACTTTGAAGTTGAGCAAAACTTAAAAATGAAGGGTCCTATTCATAGACGAATTCATGGTCCGTGTGAAGTTTCACGGACTGTCCAAGTGTCTCTTAACCTTCATGGGCATTGGGTTCAACTTCACGGGCGGGGTGATGGGTTGTGGCCTTCTTACAACCCATGAACCCCTCTGTGGAACTTTCCTTGAACCATACTAAAGTTCACCCTTAACCACGGTTTGTTGTACAGCTCGTGATACCCTATACAAACTGTAACCTTTCGTACACCACAACTTGTACTCAAATGAAGCATTTTCATTTTTCCATTCAAAGTTTAAATTTCTAAGGTATTACAGTCAATTTGTATGATGATCTATTCCAAAATCTTAGTCTATTAATTATGTGAGGAATGTATAGGATTATATGTATTTCATTTTGTATGATTTGATTTAATTAGTTTATATTTGATGAATTACTATCATAGTATGCTTGGTATGAGCTCACTGATCACAGAAATACATTAAAGAAACAAGAACAATGTTGGATGTTGACCTTGAGCTTTCTCCTGGTTCAACAGAAACATTGACTAGAGCTTCTTGAAAAGGGAAAGAGTAGGGCTCTTTTTTAAGTTGGACTAAAGGATATTTAAAGGGTATGTTGAAAACTTAGGACTTTTGAAAAAGGTAGCCTTTGAAAAAATTTGGTGCTTAATCCATATTAATTTTGTTGTGGTTTGCCTCTACTGTTAGGAGAGGATCAATTTCTTATTGTATGTGAAAATATAAAAGGGGCACAATTTGATTTCTTAACCAAACTCATCAAGTATGCTCCATGTTTGTCCATGAGTGACATGGGCCTTGCAACATGTAGAATGTTGTTTTACCCAACACCAAATCATGCAAACCATGCTATATGTTTTAGGATTTTCCAATGTCAAAATTACCCCTCTAGTAGCTAGCCACATGAAGCAACACACCTTCCTCGACACCTTAGGAATATAGATCGAAGTATGTGGAAAACTAACCTCTGTCTTAACCACTAGCTTCTACCTTCTCATAAAAGTACTTAGCTAAAGTCTAAGAACGAGTTGTTACTCTTGAGATCACAACTCAAGGGATCACATTTGTCAATTGGCTCCCCATACTATTGGAGTAAATTTGGAATCTTTGAAACTCGGTCACCTCTCAATCCTAGAATTACCTCCTAAACTTCATATCCCAAATATTCCCATCTCCTTGTGTCCCCTGATTTCTAAATGAGTGATTCCCTCTAGCAAGAGACTCTATACAATGCAAAAAATATATATCATCCTTTAGCACTAATCTTCCACACCAATTTTGCCTACAGAATCTAACTCTACTCCCATCCCTAGCCTTAAAAACAATGTTATTAAAGAATGCATCCCGCCCTTTAATTATATTCTTCCACACACCACGCCCAAAAGATGTTGTGATCCCATTTGTTCTCCATCCCCCTTCGATTAGACCATATTTATCCATAATCACCCCCATCCTAAAGATTCTCCCTCTACCATAAATATCTACAATTAGTTACCCAAATTACTTTCTTAAAACCTTAAAGTGTTGGCCCCTAGCCTCCCTTCTGCTTAGAAGATGTCTTGGTCTCCCAAAGAACTATGTTTTTCTCGTTTATCCTATCCACTACAATCGAAAGGAAATTTCTTTGAAACATTTCTAGTTTACCAATAATAGTGATAGGTGCCTTAAACAGTGACATACAATAAGTAGGGATACTTGATAATTTGCTCTTAATAAGCATTGGCCTTATTTTGATTAGTACCTTTTTTGTCAACTTGCTAACCTCTTCTTTACCTTTAAAATAATCGAGTTCCAACATAAAGACCCGTGTTCGAATTACCTAAGGTAAGCAAAGGTTACCAGAAGGGAGAGCCCTACCCTACATTAAAAAAATATAGAAAAGCATGGAAATGTTACTCACTGCACCAATGGGTATGATTTTACATTTTATATGGTTAATTATAAGCCTTAAAACCACCTAGAACCAAGTCAAGACTTACCCTAGGTAGTCTAGCGGGATATCAATTGCATCAAAGAACACAAAAGTGTTATCTCCAAATAAGAGAGGAGAAACCACTATGGTACCCCCCCCCCCCCCACTTCACTAATTGCAACTTTGAACACGTTGATATCCTCCTAAAGGTGAATTGTCCAAATTTTCTTTCAAGAGGATCCTCTTACAAAGAGTTGAGGAAATCATAAGAATATTTTGGAAAATTCTCATTCTCTCAATGGGATAAGAAAATGTCTATAACACATATACTCCAACAATAGGAATGTTCTAGAAACTAGTTTGATTGAAAAAAATAGAAGCATAAAAGGACTTTGAAGAACCCAAACTAGTAACATATTCAGTAGTCATTCAAGCGAAAGCTAATCAGCTGACATCTCTAAGTAAAATAACTAAATTGAAACAAAAAGAACCTGAAAGCCGGATGGAGAGTAATTGTTTACTCTGTAGCTGATGAGAGGAAAATTGATGTGTGTTTTAAGAACCAAAGATGACCCATCATAAGAAAAATTGCAATAAAAAATGAAAAAACAAACAATACAGGACATAAAACATATCAAAATAGAGAAAGAAAGATATGAAGCTATTGAATAATATAACTAAAGCATAATTGTTATGGAATGTAACATAACATACCTAATTATATCTTTCACGTCCACGAGAATTTCGGGGAGGGGAGAAGAATAAGTTGTTTGTTAACCATATTTGCTCAAAGAGGGGAAAATAATACATCACTCATGAGATGTGTATGTCTGCTTTGTAATTAAAACTTCATAATAAATTAACCAATTCATGCTAGCCAGAGCATGCTGAGAAAGTAAGCTAGGAAATGTGTTAAGACATCCAATCGTCTTCATCCAAATAGAAAAATATTGCAAATGTATTTGATACTAGAAAATAACTCTAATATTAACTTTCAGATTTAAGATCATAAATTAATACTTCTCAAAGTTTATATATTCCCTTGGGTGTTAAATTCAACACGCTGGCAAGTCAAAAAATGGAAGTCTCCATAAAATTTATTGCATCCCAACAAATGCAAATAGAACATTTTAAAGATTTCACCTATACATCCATGGTTGAGATAATCATTAAAAATCATAAACACGTTTTTACATTTTAAAATAGTTATCTTCTTCTGATATCCCTCAACCTAACATAAGAAAATAAAGAAAAGATACAGGTTTCTACTACAAAAAGCCCATTAGAAACTACTTCATGGTTGAGAAGCCGCTTCTACAAGAACTTTTATTTCATCAATAATAGATATCTTCATATGATGATGACTAATTCTAACTAAACTATATGTTTCTCCATGAAGAAGATCAGATTCTTTCATCTCTACCACTAATGTGTTCAATTTCACTTACTACAATATACATTATTTCATGCTTCTCAAAACTTGATTCAACATGCAAGTAAAATATTAGGCAACATGTCTGCATCTTTGCCTCCGAAATGGCCAGGTTCACCTTATTTAGGCTTACCTTCATACTAAAGTCTTCATTTATTTACTTAAAAGTAGGGGAATATATATCATCTAATAATTCCCCTTGAAAAGGAAAGAAACAAAAATAAATTTCACTGAAATTAATCATCAACGCGACTCAATTCCAATAGAACATCAAAACAAAAAAGAAAATAACTTTCACTGCATTGACAGCGATAAAATAAATTACAAATCAATTCATTTCTTCTTATATATGTTTGTTGGATCATTTTCTCTTGATTTATTAATGATTTCTTTCGTAGTAAAGAGAAAATGATTTAGGAAAACATAGATTAGATGAAATTAAATCATGTGCTTGGATGTGACTTAAGTACCAAATCATTTTCTTGAAGTAATCGGAGATGGCTATTTTTTGGAAAGGTCCCGTGACACTAGTGGGTTCAATAACAATGATTAGCTTTTTTTTTTTTTTTATCATGTGTGCTTTGCTAAAGATTCTATGGATTGATTGTTGTTCACCCCATACGATTCTTTAACTAGATATTATACAAGTTCAAGGATAGGGATGAAACTAAAAATGTATGTGTGAACATCAAAACAATGTTGGATTTAAGATGGGCCTCTACAAGACTAGCCCAATCCATGTTCGTCATACCCAAAGATCCGTTAGATATTGTTAGAGGCTACTCCACCCTAAACCCTCTTTTTATTGCATGGGCTAGGGTTCAAGGTAGATTTGCCTCCAACAACCTCTAACTCACCTCTTGGTTTGAAGAACATGGATTGAGCTAGCCTTGTAGAGGCGCATCGTAAACTCAACAAAAAATTTATGTCTACACATACATTTTTAGTTTAAACACTATCCCTGAACATGTATACCATCTAATAAATAAAATCATTAGTGGAGAACAACCATCAATCTGTATAATCTTTAGCAAAATACACACTATGAAAAATTAGCTAATCATTGTCATTGAAGGGACTAGTAGCATGTGACTTTTCTAGAAAACAATAATTTCTTATTACCTCGAGAAAATAATTCGGTACTCAGTAGCATCCACATGAACCCCCTCTTTTCATCTGATCTATGCTTTCTTCGATCTTCTTCTCTTAAATAATTAAATAATTATGTTGAAATTGAAAAATGGTAAATTATTCAATAGATAACCATCCAAGCAAATATAAATCCGATGGAATGATTGGATTTGTCATTTATTTTATCACTATAAATTCAGTGAATATTATTTCCTTTTTGGCTTGGGGTTCTATCAATTGAGTCTTGTTGATGATTAAATATAGTGAAATTTGTTTTTACAAATCTCCCTTTCAAGAGAAATTATTGGATGGCATATTTGCCCCCAACATTTAAGTTAATAAATGAAACCTCAGGTATGAAGGAAAGCCAAGATAAGGTTAATCTGACTATTTCAGAGGTAAGAATGCTCACTTGTTACCAAAAATTTTACTTGCATGTTGAATCAAGTTTTGAGAAGAAAGAAATCATTTAGATTGTAGTGAGTCAAATTGCACACATGTAGTGGTCAAGATGACAAAGTTTGATCTTCTCCATGAGGAAATATATTATTTCAATTAGCATTAGACATAGTTATATGAAGATATCAATAAATTGATGAAATAAAATGTGATTGTAGAAGAGGCTACCCAGCCATGAAGTAGTTTCTAATGGGCTTCTTGTAGAAGAAATTTTTATTTTATATTTATTTTCATTTGTTAGGTTGAAGGGTATTAGAAGAACATAATTATGTTAAAATGTAAAAACGTGTTTACGATTATTTCATGGTTGTGTATTGACCCAGGAGGTCATTTTTGGAAATTTTGAATATTCATTTAACTAGAGTTAATTAATTGATAGTTAATTATTAAATATCTAATTTTAGTTAATGCTTAATGGGTTAATTTTATAATTTTGGTAATACCATATAGCACTTGACCCATATAGGAAAATAAATTATTAAGGTTGAGAATTTTTTGTTCATAATTTAAGAAGAGAAAAGGAGTCAGACTTACCTGCATAAAGTTGCTACCGACGGGATAATATGTCATGTCCAGGTAACATGTAGCCATAAAAAATATATGCAATTGTGTGTATGGAATGGAGTATATTATTGTTATTATTTTAATGGTGAACAACTTAGTCTTTTATAGTGCATTAATGACTGCAAACTATGATTTGAATTAAAAAATCAAGGTCATTTATTGAGGGCTAATGAGAAAATAATGTTTGACTGAATATTGGCTACATATATTTGAAATTGAGTTTTGTCTCGTGTGGAAGTGAGGCAAGGAGTTGGGATCCTTGGCTTATGCGATTCCATCACTGGTTTCGTAACCAATGGTTCTCATATTTATTAATTCTTATTTTATTATCACATAATTATTCAAGTTATGATATATTGAGATACTTAATTAAATAATAAGTGTACTACATTATATGAAAGCTATTAGGGTTGTGGTGTTTGGAGAAATTATGACTTATTCCTAGGATTGAAATTCGGAAAACATGAGAGTTAACATGTTAATTGGCACCAAGATTAGGAACTTGATTATAAATTGAGTGAGTTTTTTGGGTCTAGGCTAGACCTGTAGTAATTTGAGTGTGGTTAGTTTCGATATCTTATTGTGATTATTAATGTGAATAACTTGCTTTGAGTTGGAAGTTCGACGAAAGGGAATACTCAAGTCTCAGAGTGATTATTCGACTATTTAAGGAAAGTGGATTTCTAAACCCTTGTTAAGTGTATGGAATCCGTGTATTTCCTTGTAATATGTATTTGGGGGTGATGAGACTTAGTGATGGGTTGACTTGTCCACATTGATTAATTCTAATGATGAAAAAGGGGTAGTAAAAGGCAATGTGATTAATTGTTTGTATGTGATGTGTTGAAAATGGAGAATGGTTTGAAAGGCTTGTCGAATCATTGTCGATGTTGTATCATGATTGTGTTGTTGTGAATTATGCAATGTTATGAAAATGATCATCTCCTCATCTATTTTGTGTGAACATGTCATTTGCATTATTTTGAGACATGGTTGTGACAAGTGTTATGTGAATTGAGAAAGAATAAGAAATAAAAAAGGATGTACCATTTTGAGGGACATATTGCACGCTACGATGGATACTATTTTTCGAGGTATGTATCATGTGCCGTGACTAAGAGACAGCGGGTGTGTATCATTAGGTCAGACATACATCACTATACTTGACATTGCATTTCATTGCATTGGACGTCTTTAGTATTGGTGATTTGATCTTGTGAGTGCCTTTCTGTGGAACTTGTGACTGATGAATATTAAGCTTGTTGTTCAAGATATGCAATTGTTAGTGTTGTTGCTGAGGATATGAAATTGTTAGAGTGTTGTGTTGATCTATGTGCTTTGTAAACTGTAACCTATTATGTTGGGCTGGTTTTAAGCAGGTTGTAGTTGTGGAGGTTATAATTGTTGAATATTGAGCTTGTTGTTGAGAATATATGATTGTTAGAATGTTGTTGTTGAGATATGTGCTTGTAAATTGTGAATTGTTAGGTTGGGCTAGTTTTATCCAGATTGTAGTTGTGAAGGTTCGGTTGGGGTGTACGGAGTACTCGTATTCTATCCCCTTAGCTCGTCATTAGAGGTTTACTTGTTGAGTACCGTGTGGTTTGGTACTCACCCCTCACTACTACATTTTTTGTTGGTTACTAGCTCGTACATTTGTGATACTTGCTATTCTCCTAATTCGAGGCTTCTTGTGGAGGTTTGTGAGGTAGTTGCTTGTCATTTCAGCGGACCTTCTTTCTTCTTAATTATGATCTTGTTCTATTCTAGAAACAAGGTCTTGAGACTTGTGTTTTCTTTTGAATCAATTGTAATAGTTTAAAGGCTAGTACACGTGACAACCAAATTTTGGAGGTATTTTTGAGTTAATTTTGATTTTTTCGGCATTTTATTATAATGGTTGAGTTTTAGGTTGACTGATCTTGGTGAGATAAGACGAGTGTCGTCACGTCCATTTTTGGGTCGTGACAAAATGGTATCAGAGTCCTAGGTTCATAGGTCTCACGTGTATAAAAGTCGATTCTAAGTAGAGTCTCGAGGATTGGTACGGAGACGTCTGTACTTATCTTCGAGAGGTTATGTTGACTTGTAGGAAAAATCTTAACTTCTTGAATCCCTATCATGCATCTATTTTCTGTTCTGATTTTTATTGCTTCATTTCATTCTCTCTCACTTATGTGATGACTCGTGCTTAGTTCCTCATATCAGTAGTTGGTGTCGTGTATGGCTTGGATGTTAGATATAGTACTAAGGTTGAATCGATATACTTGTGGAGATGATGTGTGGTTAGGTTTAGAATGTTCAATGATTCGAAGGAATTGTGTGAGGTTATGGTTTGATGATTCAATTTGAGGATAAATAAATGATTAGGTTTAACAGTGATTTAAAGGATGGCTAGATAATGTATAGTGTAGCTTTGGAAACTACAATTAGTAAAGTTGTGATAATATGTATGGGTTGCTTAGCAAATAATGAAAAATGATGTTGCATTAGTTAAGGTCAGAACCTCTACTATGACTTCATATATTGAGGGTATTTCAAAGAGGGTCATGATACGACTAGTATAATGGTATCAATATTTACTTGGTAAGAGTTATGGAGTGTGTTACTCCTACTATTGACCCAATCTGCGAATGAATCACTTTGGATTAGAGACCGAATGAATTTAGTAGTGTATTGTAGTTACTTTATGGTCAGAAATGTGTGGCCTATTTGAGTATAATCTTCTCGAGGTGTATGTTGTATTCTAGTGGTGGATTTAACAGACTTTCACGATGTGGTACTAGTGGTATATGAAGACGGTTATGTTGATTTTTAAGCGTGAATACCAACTACTTAAAGAGTTATAAATTCTATCAAATGTCCATATAATGAGATTCAATGTTGCCTTCACATTTGACAAACTGCCTAGGTTGTTACTGCGGATGTTTGAGGTTAAGCAATGTGTATAAGGAAGATTTTAGTGGTGGAGCATTGATACATTATTAATGCGTTAAGTTGAGAAGTGTATCCTGAGGGTTCTAAATGAGGACCTGTGATTTCATCTTAAGGTTCAAAGGAATGGATAAATACCCGAATGACAAACTTATGGGTAAATGAAGTCCCAAATAGTATACTTGTGTAAAGGTAATTGATGATTTTAGTTAAAAAGTGCATACAAAATTAAGTAGTCCCTTGAATTTGATTGGTATAGCTGGTTCGAGATATCATGTCGATGACAAGGTTGACTTTGTGGTGATGGCAATGGATAACTAAGCATAGTGGTAATAAGAGTTCGTGATGGATTGTGATTAGGACGCAACTATATAATAAAGATTGTTGGTTAAATAGATTTTGTATGGTAATGACGACTTGCGAGTATCTAATGTGATGGCTTGATACTATTTGATGACTAGCGTGGGATCGTGGAAAGTTATAGGAGGTGCTGAGACACCACTCAAATAGAATTGGAATGAACTAGAGTCACAAATAAAAAGAATTAGTGGGATGTATTTTAGTCATTGGAACGATGTAATCAAGAACAAAGATATTTACTGTAGTTGCAAAGGACAAAGATATATCACTAGAGAGCTGAGAATCGAGTTTAGAGATGCGTGGTTCTATATATTTTTCTCTTATTATGGTACTATTGTCACATGTTCATCAGATTGGATAAAAATAATTTGGTAAGATTTGAGAAAGAAGTCTACACATGATTGACTCGACTATGGTGATAAGTTCTTTTATGGTTTTGAGTTTTGTAACAGGTGTAGTTGTATTTAAATGAAAGATATGATAAGTTCAATGGAGAGGCGGTCAGTGATAAGCTAAGATACGTGAATTCATAAAAATCTTCAAGGTATAACCTAATGTTGATAGATAAAGGAATTAGGTTACATAGTTGAATTCAACATTCTAGTTTTTCATTGTGAGTTTAGGTTTCTGGTAGTGTGTTTTGTCAAGGTATGAATTGGTAAGGTAAGAAATGATCGATTGCACTGAGTATGAGCATTTGGAAGGACTTGTATATGTTTTGAGTCATAAAGTGTGTTATTTCAATTTTCAAAGAACCTAAAGAAGGGTTTTATCTAACGTTTTTATTTTGAGGATAAGGTAAAAAAAATGATAGGCGTTGTTGGCCAAAGAATAAGATTGGTAGGAGAGTCAACAAAGGGAACAGGAGTCTGGTGTATTGAAAGGTTCAAAATATTTAGAATTTTGTGTCATGAGAAGAATTTAAGAAAAGTGAAGGAATAAGACCTAATGTATAAACACTTGGTTTGTAGTTGAAAGATTTATTGATTTTGCTTATGAGTTTAGATATGACTGTAAGATGTGAACTAGCTCGATATAGACTTACTAGGAAGTTATCATCGACTTTTCTAAACATTGAGTTTTTTTGGGTGACAAGAAACTATGCGTGGAAGATTCTATGTGGTTATGTCGAGTTAGATTGTTCAAATTATGATAGGTAACTTATTGATGTTCAATGGTGTGGACCTACAGTCTTACATGATTAATGAGGATTCGAGGGGATTGAAACTACTTTGTAGATGGGACGATACAGACTGTTATGATGTGTTACATAGGCATTTGATGGTGAGTAGAGGTTATGAGCTTATAGTATACAAAATTATTGGAGTGACCAAGAATTTCAAGTGTTGGTATGGGGTATATGATGGTTTTGAATATTAGTTGAAATTTTGTATCCGAAGTTTACGTGGAGTTGATATTGTACTTGATTCAATAACTTTATATTGATGGGAAAATACTTCTAGATTTGAAATTGTGCTATCGTATCTTGTCTTGTGACCCGTATCCGTCATAAAAATATTTATTTAGATAGAGAGAGCGCCATAGTTTGGAAATTTTTGAGGTGATAATGTGTTGGAACGAAGTAT